>CM053785.1:474317549-475517549 GCA_028749045.1 Cupressus sempervirens | reverse complement strand
ATGGGTTTGGTTACATTTGTATGGATATGGTATTGTGGTTCGCTAACGGTTTTGTCCCATGTTCCATAGGACTTGGTCATGGTTGTACAAATATTTATAAAGATTCTAGTCATGTAAACAAAATTAATCATAGTATGCACTGAATAAAAAAATTCAACCAAAAAATAGTACCAAAGGATGACAGTACCAAAGGAATTTGTAATCAACCCAACTAATCAACAACTAGACTAATATAACTAGGTTATTGTTTGTTTGTTTCTAAAAATATATGCTATGATATGTTTTTCTAAAATTTCTTGCAAACTTTGCCCATTTTTATTGGTCTTCATTATTTTTGTGCAGGATCTTGAGCTAAGTCACTTAACATAGGTTGAGTGATTTTTACTATTTTATTATTTAGATTATGGAATATGTATGCAACTAGATCAATTTTTCTATTGTGCTAATATGTAATAAGCACCTTAAAAAAAATTTCTTTTTATATATAAAGACTACAAGTTGTGCAATTTGTCATGTATTGCATTTGCATTTGCTTTTCCATTTCTTATAAGAGTGTTTCAAGGTTCAAAACCACTTCAACATCCTTTGCATGGTTTAGAGGTAATGTCATCATGGCAATGAGAATAATTTCAATGAAGAGTTAAGTATAAGGAGTTACTACCTTGAACCTATGCTACAAATTCCTAGGAGCCAAGGGACCCTAAACCTATGCTACATTTTTTGAAGATGGGAGAAATTACTACTGGCGTTAGTACTTGAGCCAAAAAATTAAAATGGTTTATAAAGTTATATCTTCTAGTAAATATAGGATAATAGACAGTAGTCAAACTACATAGGACAAATAGAAACTCAAAATAAGTCATTGTCTTTCTCTTCAAAAAGTGCATCAACATCATTGATCACATTTTGAAAGAAGCTAGAAGCCTAACAATGAAATTTGAAAAAGTTATCTATAGACATGCTTAGCAAGAAGTGAATTGGATATCTTGGACAATAAGGGTGTAGATTTGGATGCTTTAACTTCCTTGACCAAATCAATGATGGATGATTGTTCAAAATCAAGTGGTTGTAAGATGTGGATCCTACCCCTTAACAAGGTACATTTTCATCCTAAAAGTATTTGTGGCCAATTTGGGAACCCTATGAAATCTATGACTAGCTAAGTGTAAAAGGAAGCACAGATCTCTTAATGTTACCTTGATACGGGGAGATAGTGTTCATGATGCAATAAATTAAAGGCTAGCTCTTGAGTAGAAGCTTAATTAGATCCGAAAAAAAAAGAATAGCTTCAACACTATAATTAGAAGCAAACAAATCTGAGGATTTTTGGGTAATCTTGTTAGACAATTGGGCACCTTCACTTCATTCATCAACTTAAAACTGTATGATTAGCGAGGATGGCAAGTTATTAGGTATTGATTATCTCCTATGAATATCCTCTTCCATTCTAGAAATATCTAGGTTGATTTTTGCTCCCGTGAAATCTTAGCTAACATGAAATCCTAAAGAAGAAAATTATCATGGAATATTAAACTCTCTAATCTAGCCATACTCTACCCAGGTTCAAGATGAGCATTAATCCTTTTTTTTTCAAAATATTATCAGGTTTCTTGATGTTTCATTACCATAAGACAAATGGATCATATATTTTAAAATTATATCTGGAGAATCTTTACTGCTGCAGAAAGGTGACAAAATGGTTCATCAATATTGTTGAGAAACAAAAACTTCCAAAGTCTTACTTGTGTTTGCTAGATATAGATTCTTTGCATTAGGTAAGGACAATGCACCAAATTTAGTGAGATGCAACAGCTTTAATGGTTCATCCTATTTTCATTTTTCTGGAGACAACCTCATGCAAAGAATATAAATTTCTTCCACTCTGGAACCTTTTTTTTTCCCAATCTTTTTGATTTATAGTTTCATGCTTTTGTTTTCATGAATCCATACAGTGACCAAGAATATAGCATCCCTAGTAGAAAAATTACTGCATAAATTTAGTACTGTCTGTTTCAAGAAGATTTAGAATAGAAGAGTTGAAAAACTCACAATCACCCAAATATATTACCTGAACAATCTGAAAAATAAGTTAACTCTTGAATCTTAGCCTTAGGCATTCCCAATTCTGCTTCTCTAAGGTCTATTTGATTGAATTTAAAATAAAAGTAGTAATCATTTGTGCTTTCTATAAGCATTTTGAATTCCATGCTAAATCAAGTATCCCAATATCATTTGAGGCACATTTTTATGTGTCAATAACATAATGTGAAACCAGTAACATGAAGAACATAATGTGAAACCAATAAGTAGATGTTGCAGACCCAGAGACAAGACAATAGAGAGGTATGAGAAATGCAGCTTGGAACAGCAAGTTCTCAATCTAGAGAAACTAAAACAACTAAATTAATCATACCATTAACTTCTGAATAACAAAATCTCAAAAAGAAAACTAGTGCCACTCAAAAGGTTATTTATGGAAGCTTTCAAGTTCCAACAAAAAATTTCATGAAAGTTCTCACTCAATAATGTTGAAGTTGGGTTGCTTGAATCACATGCACTATTTTTTGTCCTTTTCCTTAATGTCAAGATTGCCTAAAGTTTGATGCTTTGAAATAATGGTGTCTAGATTTTTTTATCCTTCATACTATGGCTCCTACCTTTAAGTGTTTCACATTTTACTTTGACTATTGTATATGGTGGAATATATATGCTATGGATTAGTTTCAAAACTTATTGATGTACTATTTCTTATATACTAAAGTTTACATTTTTCTTAATAAGGAAGGTAGACAAAAGGAGAAATTCTCTTTAAGCCTCAACATTGAACCCAAAAATGTAAGCCTAGTTGTTTTTTACTAAGGAAAATGGGATTTGAAGGGCCCTAAAACCCTGTACATAACAAAAATATTCAATGAAGCCCAAACCAAACAAAACAACAACCCCAAGGTGGAACAAGTCAATAACCAAGAACATGTGACCAATGTGGCATCGCAGATAACACATTAAACTTCAACCATAGAAATAGGTTTATAATGAGCACCTGAAACCCCATGGTAAGAAACACCATGATAGACAACAAAGAACAACAGGCCATAAGAGCCAGGCAAAACGAAAACGGGACAGCCACAAAAGGGACTCACACTTTCCCTTTCAGTCCCATTTTATGAGAACATAATGCCATATCAAAAGGAGTGGATGGCTTGACCCTTTTACCGTTTATTGTGGTTCATCCATCCTCCACCAAACAAGTAGCCTTCTTCTACGCAAAGACATCATCACCAAAGCTAGCATTTCCACAACTAGCATCACAACCAATAGGTGAGGAACGAATCACTGTAGAAGCAAGGACAGCAACATCCTTAGACAGGGTAGCAGCATCCGAAGATGGAGCTATAGGATGGGCAGCAGTGCCAGGGATAGAATCTAAAAGAGGGTGAACATAGGAGGTCGCCAACATAGGAGTAGCAAAAGTATCATCTAAGACAGCAGTCGTGGGAGTAGAAGTGCCATCGGAGACAATAGTCATGCCCGCCACCAAAGTGTCCTGAGAAGAGTCACCATCCCCAATAGAGGGGGCTTTATAAACAATTTAATGATCATCTATAGCACCCTTTCACCAAGAAGGAGACTTCTTCGGTCGAGATTTTTCAGAGGAGCAATGCGCGGCAAGGTGGCCAGTCTTGTGGCATATCCGGCAATGGAAGGGGATACCCTCATAGTCAAGAAGTTGAATCCATGATCCAAGTGGTGAGTCCAACCTAATATTTTTAGCAAGTCCCTTGGAGATGTCGACCACAACCAGGATGTGAGCATATGTCATGCGATACACATTGGAAGATGCAGTATCAACCAGCAAGAAATCCCCAAGGGCATCCCCCACCACCTCCAGGACTGAATCCAAACATAGGTGAAGGGGGAGATTAGACAACCTGACCCACAAAGGGATCTTATTAAAGGATTCCATCGATGGGTCAAAATCCTTATACCAAGGTTTAGCCATCAAGGGAAACTTCTCCCCCCAAGAAAAACCACAGCGCAAAATGACATTTCTATCTTCAATAGTTTCAAACTTCACAATGAAAAAACCCCTTGCCACTAGGTATATCTGAGCAGTAGCTGAAATGAGGGGCTCCCAAACATGGCCAATCGAAGTGTGCAAGTCCAATAGGGAGGGCCAGAAACCCTTAAAGCGAAAGATTGCAGCTGTGGAGGAGAAATCATCCAAATGAGTGGAGATCTCATCAACAATATCTAGCTCTAAAACCATCAATAACAAATTCCAAATAGCAACTGGCTTAGTAGAGAAAAGCCCCTCCCCCATATTCAGACCAATGCCAGCCTCAAATGCAGCAACATCCGCATAAGATATGACGGATCTACCAATAGACTTAGCAACATTTGTCCCAGCATGAGCAACCGAAGAGAGACCAGCATCAAAAAAATGGGCGTGAGAGGGTAGATTCTGAAGTAGGGCATTGTCACACAACCTAGAAGCCAAGGCAGATAGAAAACCATCCCCAGACGTGATGGCAGCCTTGGATGACAAGGCAATAGTGGAGGAAGGCCCGAGAACAGGCACAGACGGGAGCAGAGCAGGCCCCGGAGCCGCATGTCCAATCGCAGGAGATCGCGTGAGCGGGAGCGGCATTTTGAAAAAAAAAAAGGACTTTTTGATTGTGTTATTGTCAACATAAGCCTAATTATTGCTTTACATGACTTTCTTTCTTTAACTTATCCTTTCTAAACAAAATTGTTGGATTAGTATTTATGTTATGAGTTTGTCTTTTTTGCCCCTACAATTAACTTATTGACTTTATCTAAAACAACATCTACTTACATGCATATAGATGAATTTGATATGATACTTTTGAGGGTTGTATTATTCATTAGCTTCCACTTTAAAATTATTAATTGGTTTGAAGAAACTCTTTCCCTTGTTGCAGTATTCCCCTTTTGCCAAAATATTGATGCTTCTAACTCCTATATTACAACCTACAAATTTAAAGATTTATGCCAAGAATTACATGTATGCATATCCCAAATATATAAGTCTACTCTGATTATATGAACAAAAATGAAGAAAATGATAGGAAACATAGACTAATTGTATTATTTTTACAATGTAAAGCAGAGAAAAGTATAACAATCAAATCGAGCAAAACAAGGCAACGAATACAGAATTGAATAAATCATAACTGCACACTGAAAATTTATAACTTTTTAAATACAGCACTATAATTTTTTTATTTACACTTGTGAGGGGATGCTGGTGTATTAATAAGATTTATGTAACCTCTAAAAGTTCTACAATCAGCTAAGATAGAGAAATTTTGGAGTTTTCTACAAACTATTCAAGAGATTTCTAGAATACATATTAAATGTCCATCTTCCACTATTGTGAATTAACATTATTCTAACACCAACTTTCCCACTATACATTGTTAAAGGCCTAGCTAGTTTAATGCAATTTTTTTGGTCCTCCAATGATTTAGTTTGTTCAAGGACATCGTAGTTTTAGTTTTGCATGGGCATTTGGTATAGATTTGATTTATGTTTGTTAGTTTAAGCTTGTGAAAAAGAAATTGTTTTATGCATTAAGAAACAAATGAAGAAAAGTCCTCCTTTCGTTCAGAAATCATTACATATGCAGAGAGGAAAAATATGTAAGCATCACTCTAATCTAGATAACCAACACATCAATATGACTAATTTTATATAAGGGCAATTAAAAAAATGATAAAGAGGGCTCTATTAAAGTCAGGAATTTAGTCAAATAGTTTATACGCGAAGTTTGCAATGGTTATTTTCTATAGCACCTTGATAAACACTAGCACAACTTATTTCTATTGCATACGTGATGAACAAAAAATGTCCAACATGGAGTTCTACATATGAAACCTCTTTTTTTGATGTTTTATCAAACAAGTCATGTGCAAAGGAGCGATTAAATGGTTGGTGTGTGGTATGAACCTGCCACAAACATTACAAAGGATTTAAAAAATAAAAATGAAGATTATAAAAATTCTTGATTGGTTTGAAAGTGCTACAACACTTATTCACACCCCCTCACCCCCACCACCCAGTGTTTATTGATCCTAACCTGATCTTGCCAAAACCATCCATACCTTTACTCACATTTTTTGTAGCAACATATTTCAAGTGGCAACATACATAAATGAATTATTTTTGTTCAAAATCAATGCCAATATATAATATTGTTCAAAATCAATGCCAATATTTATATTGTATAATTCATTTGATTTGTTTAGATGCCATTTTTACTGAAGAGATAGTAATATTTTATTATTTTATTATTATCAATTATATATAAGATACTACTAATGCTTGTATGTTTATATTTGATATAATTTTATAGCTCGAATATTTTCTTGCGAAGAAAGTCCACGCTTAACAATATGAACCCAGAACAAAATAAGGCAACAATTGCTAGATTGTGGTCTCAATTCAAAAGAAACGGTGATGGAAAATGTTATTGTCCTTGCAAAAAATGCAAGGGCTTAAAAAATCGAAGAATTCTAATCACAACAGCTTAGATATATTATAGGCAACATGATCACAATGAAGGGGGAAAGGATTTTTGTCCTTTGGTGAATGTGAATTTCGAACTGGTGGAACATGGAGGTGTGAATATCGAAGCAAAAGGTAATTCTCCCATGGAAGAAGATGATCCTGAGGCAAAGAACACAATTAAAGATGTTGGTATTGGTTCAACTAATAATGTGCCAGAGAACAAGATTGAAGATGTTACTGGCACAACTGATGAAGATGATGAAGACGATGATAGTTGTGCATCTAATGATGATGAAGAAGAGAACATTGATATTTCTTGGTTATTAATGCAACAACAAACTAATGTCATATATGAAGCCATAAAAAAAACTAAATTGCTCACAGGATTTGTTGCAAACATAAGCAGTCTCGTATCAAAGAAAAGTGATTTTGGGTCAAGGTTGAGAACACATGATTGGCATACCTTTGTCAAGGTAAGTCATGTTCTTCTCTATTTACAATATATTTGTAAAACATCATGTACTTTTGATTGTTTTATTTTATAATATATTGAAAAGATCATTTTATTATTACTGCAATACGTTCTATCTCTATCTCTCCCATACAACTTCTACAACATGAGTGTCAAAACACATTATATATGATCTTGGGAAATACATGAGGTTAGAAGTGTTATTTGTTAGCTTTGTTGTATAGAAGTGTTATTAGTCTCATTATATTTTTACGTGATGAATATATTCTAGGTGGCTATCATCTAAAGGAATTAATAAAAAAGACAAAGAAATCGAAGAAAAAAATTCTTCATCTTTTGTGTGAGATGCAAAAGTGTTACTTTTTTCAATGCACAAAAACACTACCTCATACATCTAGTTGAGGAGATCTAATTGTGTGGACCTATACCAATTAGGTCAATGTCGATGGTTGAGGGGCACTTGAAATTTTTGAAGGGCTTGGTTCGACAAAAAGCACGTCCTAAGAGTTCCATAGTCGAGGGATATATGGTCTACTAGACCATGGTGTACATTAGTGAATATCTTCCCAAGTTTGCATCAAAGATCCATGTAGATCGCATTTGGGATCCTAACTCCATTAATAGATTCGAAAGGGAGTACTTGATGGAAAAAGGTAAATTAAAGAAAGTGAGAGGTAATTATAAGATCTTATTATAGTTAATTAATTCTTATCCATCGTCAATATAAGTTGTTTCTAACTGGTCTATTTATTTTATATAGTTGTTCGTGAGTGGGATGCACTTCATTTGTATATTGCAAACAATCTTGATTGGATGATGGTATGGATTGAACGATCTCAACAAAATGGTTGCTCATTAACATGGGAAAGTGTTACTCCATTGTTTAAAGAAGTTCATCATAATGGAGATCCCAATGTTACGCCAATGGTAATTGATCTAGCAAATGGTTTAAGATGTGGAAAGGTACGTATAAGTTAATCTATCATGGCCCATTTGTTTAATATCAACTCACAGAGGGATACATTTTGACATGTTTGAAAAATAATTGGTCGAGCACCACAGAGCTTTGTACTACAATGGCGGTAAATTTCATTGAAAAAATGTGGACGTACTAAGAGAACTTGTGATTCTGGGATAACTGCAGTCTTTGAGGTCACTAGTATTTTGTCTAGAAACGACATGCATCCTCAACAATCTGAAAACAGATACTATGAAATTTTGGACAATATAACTGAGTGTGACTTTAATTCCTTTAAACAAGTTCTATTCGATGTCAAATGGTACAGGCTACAAATGAATCAAAATGATCCTGATAGAACTATTATTGAACATGATAATGGATTTAGAATGATTAATACAAGGTCACTTGAGCCAGTTGGAAATAAGCCCTATGTTCTTCCAAGCCAATGTGAGCAAGTGTTTTACTTTAGCTTTATATATAAACTGGGTTGGTCATTTGTCGTTAGACATGATCCAAGAGGAAAACCGGTAAACTATAATGTGATTGAATAAGAAGATACCAAAGAAGTGGAAGACAAAGTAGATGATGACGATGGCAAACATGAAGGAGATGATGATGTTGATGATGGCGAAGATGAAGGAGATAATGATGATGACAATTGCGAAGATGTTCGGAATGATGGTGATGGCATTGATGATAATGGTGGTGGTAGTGGTGGTGGTGGTGGTGATGGTGATGGTGATGACAACGGCGATGATGATGATGACGATGGCCATAGTGACAATCATGATGTTGACGATGGTCATTCTGACAATTTGGATGATGATGGCGATAATGATGATGTTCATGATGATGACATGGATGAAGAAGATGATCACTGACATGATCAATGGAAATGTATTAGGTGTTAATTAAGTTGAAATATTTGTTACGATGTCAATTCTTGGTGTTGATTACTTATAATATGTTTTTTTTGTAGAGGTAACCAATTAAAAAATATACAATGTTATGTTTTTTGCGATGTATGCATATTGTTCATGTTATGTTCTATTTAATTTATAGCATAAGTATCATGTAATTTGTAACTAGCTTAAGACAAATGATTTACATATGCAAGAAACTATACTCCTTTAACGAGAATCGTACAAAGTGACATGGAGCAGAAGGTATAAGTTTATTACATGCTTGCTTTCTCTTTACATTCAACATTAACTTTAGGAAAACTTCATCAATATTAGCCTCATTTTATAGCAAAATATTTCGCTCCTTCAACTATATCTCTCATTTGATGGGCTACAGATACCACCAAATAAGTATTTGTCATATTTGTCTTCCTGGAGTGAGGGAAATGTGGGAATAGAAGAGGATAGTGAGACATGTAGTAAGTCTACGAAAGAGAGTAAAACTAGAGGTCAAAAGATTAGAAGAAAATTCAATAAACGCATGCAATTTTTCCTTGCTCAAGGGGGGTCATGTTCTTATGATGATGAGACAAAGGGCGACATCAAGGTTCCCTTGAGGTACATAAATCTTGAGAAAGAATGGGTACCCAAGGAACTACCTCCAATTAACACTATTTCTTGTGTTTACGAGAGGATATATCGCATAGTTTCATCATCATTACATGGTTTGGGCCTATTTTCCATCGATGGCATATAGGTCAATTATAACAAAGTTGTTGAATTGATGGAGTATGTAGGACCTTGTTACAATTACAATAATTGGATGCGGATAGTTCAATATATAAAAAGTATGCGTAGGTATGCACTGTCAACAAATTATCTGGAATGGAAAGAAACGATCAAAGTAAAAGACTTGTGTACAATGATGGAAGGCCAAAAGCAACAAGGAACATTGCAATTTTTCTAAATAGTGTGTCTCCTGGGTCAACTAATAAGTGACCCAATTGCATTTTCGAGGCACATGAGGGAAATCATGTTTTTGTATGTGCGATAAAATCAATAAGTCCAAAGGAAGAGTTGCTAATAGATTACAATTTGAATTGCATAGATGCAAAGAAAGTTAGTATCATGGGACTTGGAAGTACTATATATGTAATATTTAAACTAATTACTTCCAACTACAACTCTAATATACAATATACCATTTTAATAATAAATATTTTTGCTAAGTCGACTATTCCTTTCATTATGCTAATGTTTTTATATGTATTCTTTGTCACAGGGTGACATGGCCAATCCATCGGATGACAAAGGTAGGGATGTTGCTCCCACCCCTTCTCCAGCGTAGGTAAACCTTCTGTATAAAAATTTATGCAATTGTAATTCTACAAAATGTCATATTATTATGTTGCTTTCGTTAAGGTTTTGGACTTATTTTGATTGTCTTACTGATGTTTGTCTCACAATTTGATACTTCGGGTAAGGGAAAAGAACATCTTACATGAGCAATTACTTGTTGATATGGCGGTCACAATATTATGCGATGATGACATCGCATATAGCAGTGATCCTGTAACCCTGTGTAAAAAGACCCTCAAGAACATCAATCTACAAATTCTTAGGCTTGTGATGGATCTAAATCCAACAGAAGAGAAATAGGCCACAAAAAATGAATTGTGTTGTAGAGCACGTTGTTTGGAAGTAAGCAGCAATGAGTCTTTTGCTAGGACAATAGTTCAATAAAGCTTTATGTTTTATACTAATTTATGGATCATGAACCACAATATGTATTTTTTGTTACAGGATTTTTTGAGACCACACTGAGTTGTTCCACTTGACGAGGGTACCAATGTAGGTCCTACAGGTATGTGATTTCAATTTTCAATCATCAAAAGGGACATTATTTTCTTCATGATTATTATTGACAGTTTTATATTATTGTTGTCATATTTTAGCAATCTATATTTTAAAAAGACAATACATTGTGCGTGCGTGTGTGTGTGTGTGTGTGTGTGTGTGATTATTTTTCATGTGCTGATGATTTCCATACACCTACTTCCACAAGGCCAGCCAGCACTCCAAGATTGTCGACTGTAGGATCAGCAACAAGGAGTTTGCAAACATCCACTCCTATTGCAACTACAGCTGGTAAATCCTTGTTTTGCTACATTTTTTATGTGTTAAATATATATATATATATATATATATATATATATATATATATATATATATATATATATATATATATATATATATATATATATATATGATTATTTTTCAGGTGTTGATGATTTCCATACACCTACTTCCACGAGGCCTGCTAGCACTCCAAGATTGTCAACTGCAAGATCATCAACAAGGAGCTTGCAAACATCCACACCTACTGCAACTAGAGCTCGTAAATCCTTGTTTTGCTACATTTTATTATGTGTTAAATATGATTTGATTTGTACTTTCTTGTTCATTTGAGTATAGTATGACATTGATTAACTTTGTGCAGGGATAGGTACACCTTCTCATGGTGATAGAACTAATACTAGTACTGATGATGATTTACCAGCCTTTCCTGGAGCAACCTGTGTTACTTGTATTGGATCATTGAAGGCATCATTGTTGATGGCTTGGAAAGATATGATACCCTTAAAATTGTCTAAGCTTTCAGGTTCTTTAAAATTGTAATTATTTAGAGTGTAGTTGTAGTTTACTTATTCATAATCATTTTTGACTAATGATCTCGTGATGATTTTGCAAGAAACAATCTTTTTTATGATTTAACAATGAAGATATTTGGGCCCACATTACATAAAAAGTACATAGCTTGATATAATTGGTTGCTACATTTTTCCATTCATCCATTTGTTGTAATATATTCAACGTACATAGCTTGAACGAATTTTTTTATCTAACAATTTTGTTTTTTGTTAAAAGGTGGAATGAGCAAAGCCTTGAATTAAAATATCAGCTCATTAAAATTGTGGAGTTCTTTGGTCAAAATTTTTTGAGCAAAACCCAAATTCTTTAAAAAACTTGCAAACATCTAAAGACTGTGAGAGACCAATACAAAAGGGCTCTAAAGCTCAATCAAAAGTATGAGCGTCCTCCTATGGTGCCACCGCTGGAGTGGAATGAAATCATTGAAGATGCAAAAGAGATGAGACTAAGAGATAAAAGAATTAACCCACCACCCGACAAAAATAGGTATGTGGTAGTATTAATATCATTATGCACAAATTAGTGATCTCTAGTAATTCATTAAAATGCTTGACTTGATTACAATAACTATAATCATATATCTAACATATATAATATTCTATGTTAGATATTCGCCTTTAAAAAAGATTACAATTATATATCTAACATGTATATGATTCTATAATATAACATGTATAATATAGGAATTTTTCAACGGTGGAAAGAAAAATAACCAATTAATTTGTAGTCATACCCTTGAGTTCAGAATCTACTTGTAAGCAATTCCTATAAAGCAAGTGAGAATCATGAAATCTAAAAATGACATTTTATACACTACCTTTTTGTAACCATGTAAAGCCAAAATATATCTCAATTGCACCTCCAGAGAAAGAAATAGCATTAGATGACTTGGTAGAGGCAGAGTGTCAAGTATATTTGATGCAAAACCTGATGAATCTCTAATAAAGCAATCTAATTCATCCATGATCAGCTTTGTACTGCTACCAACATTACACCCACTCATTAATTAGCCATTCCATCAAATAATCTAGGATAACAAAAATAAACATTGGAGAAAAATCCTATTCTATGCATGAATATTAGATCATTACTCGATCTTTTACCAAGAGAAATTGAATCTGCACATCCATATTTCAATCGCACACATACACATTTGCAGCACGTTTGTAGACATTGTGGTTGACATTTGACTGAAATTAAATGATACAATTTCACAAAACAATGATATTGCATATCATCAACCTCTCAAATGGTTGTGTTGTAGATTGTTTTTGCTAAATATTTGGATTGTGGATTTTGGTAGATATTTGTAGAAGTGTGATTGTGGATTTATATAATCTAACATATTTCAAAGTTTGCATATACAGGTTGCAGGACACATCAAAGCGACACAAGCTAGGCAAGAGAAGGTTGGTCAACACTACTTGGCTCTGGTGGATATATGAAAATTCAATCACGCCTTGTAAGTAGCAGTAAATGAAATTTCATATTAATTTTTTTATATAAAATTACAAATAAGCAATACATTCAATATTGACGATATTATGCAAAAAATACGGGGCATTGATTTTAATCTAGCCCCCACATAAGAGGACAAATAAATTGGCTTCAAGCAAGGCTATAAAGCAATATTTGCCCGCCACTGCACAGATTCCAGTGGCCAAACAAATGTAGAAGATTCTGGTGCACCAATTCACACACAGGTAAATAGGCCTAATGAATAATAACTATAATTGAGAATTTCATGAGAAATAATCTATTTGATGTTAATTTCGAACAATGATAACAATGCGTGCATGACATTTCATTACAACTTACTACTCTTGGCATAGATCTTACTCATGATGACAAAGGCACGAATCCTACACATGACAAAGACCTTTATATGCATCACAATGATACAGGTACATATTCAATTTCTATTGAAAATTAATCATGTAATTATTAATAAAATTTAACATCTTAAATTGCAATTGGTGTAACCTTTATGTGATAATTTTTTAGTATGCAAAGTGTGATGTTAGTGTTGAGCATGATAAGGTTGGGGCTGAACAAAATGTGAGTAGATGATGTGGCACTATCAAGTAAAGAAAAATCTTTGTTGTGTTCTTTAGATTAATGAAATACTTATAACATTAAAAAAAATGTTTACAATTAAACCCATTTATTTCTTATTGCAGGGGCACATCAGCCTTGTCCTGGAAAAAAGTAGAGGAAGCTTCATGTCATAAGATCAGAACCACAAGAGCCACAGGAGAATGTCTAAAATAGTCATGATGTGCCTATTAACCTTTATTTTCAACAAAAGAAGAAATGAATGTTAAAAACCTTGTTTGATGATGAATGTGCTGATGATTTTTTATGAATGTTGCTTATTAATGAATTTAATGTCATGTTATTGAATATTGTTATGTGACTATAATGATTGACGTGTTCACGAATTATTGATGAACGCTTATAGGTATTAATGAATTATATGTCGTGTTAATGAATGTTTATGTGAATATAATGATTGATGTGTTTACAAATTATTGATGAATGTTTATACATATTAATTAATTGTATGGCGTGTTAATGAATGTTATGTGATTATAGTGATTCAATGATATACTTCTAAAATGAATGAATGAAATATTTACTTAGTTGTTAATGGGGAATTTAGAGTGATTATGGAGGAGGAGGCCAAATGAGCTTTCACCTTCACATGGTTGGCCTTGTTAAGTAGAGAATATGAAAGGATTCTTGAAACCAAGTGAAGCTCAAACTAAACCTATCGAGTTGGGAGCAAACAAGACTTTCTGCTTGGAGGCAAGTGGCATCCTATAGTGGACTGGGCTGAAAGTGAACTAGACGCTTTTTGATTTGCATTATGTGTTGCAAGATCTCATATTAGGTTATATGCTTTTCATACATGATTGAGACAGATAATTCTGTATCAAATATCATGTGTTTCTGATTTGATATGATTTGCTTTTTGAAATGCTTTAATTCTGAAAGATCACATTGAATAACAATGAGTAATCTTACTTATTAAGTAACATCGATATTGAAAATATAGTAGTCTAATATGAATAAATGTATCTTTCATCTGTTAATTCACATCTTAATCAAGGCTCATTGCAAAAATGAACCATATAGGCAACAGCCACAATTCCCTTCTAGATGCACACAGAATGATAACTGAAAGGAAATATAAAAGGGTTTAAAATACCATATAGATGGGTACCATAAATAGTGCCTTTTTGAGGTGCTGAGATCTTTAGTTGGCAGCCTTTTTAAGAGATGCTCCTCTGTGATAGTTGAAATCCAACCTGTCGGTGCCAAAATTTTCCCATCAACAGGTTCAATCCAATGATGTGAGAAAACTAAGATAGCCATTTAACAAAATTTTAAAATATATAAAAATGATAAACAATAAAATATAAGTTTCAAACTTAAGCATTGTCAAAACTTTTTCACCTTACTTATCCATTCGAAATAATATATTTGACGAAGTGAATGCTGTACTATAATGCCAAGCTAATAAGGTGAGCAGAATATAAAATTTTAACCTGGTTTGTACCGAAAAGTACGACATGTACTTGAAAAAGAAAAACTTGGGAATCTAAGAAGTTTTGCTTGTTTCCCCAAAGGTTGTGACTTTCAAGTCCTGTTAGGTCCAAAAGACTTTTATACAAGGATTTCATAAAATAGTATAATCTTGACATCAGTTGTTGCAAATATCAATAAAATAGAATTATTATGAGGATTTGATACAAGTGCCATATCAATATCATAGATGAAATTGATACATACAAAGTTGAAACCATCATACAAAATTCTACATTTCATAAACACTGCTACAACTATTAATTTTGAAGTTCTCAGAACACTTGTCCACATTCTCCTGTGATACGACTAAGAAGAAAGAAAAATTCTGGGACAGTCGTACAACATATATCCTTTTCCATATCAAAATGTTTACTAAAACACAAAGGATGGAGGAAAAATCACGAGGCAGCTAAAAGTGGCCACCCTTCATCCTGAAATTGGACTAGACGAAGCAGGTCTAAGGGTGTTACGTGGGGCACTTATCCAAGCACTTCCAGCAATTGCAAATCTCCATAATGCTTCCACATCCTCTTGAGCTGCATATTCAATCCCTACTCTTGGCCCAACTACTATATTCTCTACTGCAGGTCCATCCAATAATTCCAAACCACCTGAACCCATAGTGCAAAGTTGAAAACTACCATTACTTGCGGTCACTATCTTAATTACATTAATAAAAATAGTAGTCAGTAAAATTTGAGTGCATACGTGTGAAGGGGAAAACTGATAAGGCAGGTGAACTCACCAGGAGTGTAAAGTGGATGATTGGACCAATCTGTTGTAAGACCTAATGCTTGACCAACCTGCCAAAATAGAAGAATAAATTAATCAAAACAATATAAAAATCATTTTGAGTTGCTTAACAAGTCCACAAGACATTAGGTCGACCAGGCTGACTTAGTGCCAATGGCAAACTGATAATCCAGGCTGTTATAGGAAACAGTGAATAATATAATCTATTAAACAAACTATAGATATATTAACATGCTTCTCCAAGTTCCTTCGAACGGTCAATGAGACATGTATTAATTGCTGAAAATAAATGAATAGAGCACAGTAAATGTGAATAGCAACTTTATTTTTATTTAATCAAGCAATTTCTTCCCTTTTTTTGTTGTAATAGTGATACGCAATGGCTAAGAGTCTAAAACAATGCTGCACACACAATACAACAACAAATTTTCATAGAAGCAAGCTGTTATAATATTGTCAGATGTAAACTACATGGAGTTCAACTGATGTATGATCAATCTAATGTACAGTAATAAATTCTCTGACCGGTGGGAACTGAAATCGACACTTCGAAGAGATAAAAGAAATATATTACTTATCTAAATGCATTAAAAAAATCCTCATTTCATCATTTTCTGTTATGTTCTTTTTTCTCTAAAGTTTAGCATTTAAAATCTGAAAATGTAAATACCCTATGCAGACTACCAATGAATAGACTGAAAATTGAAGCAACTAGTTCTAATGATTTCTAAATGTGACATGTGAGGTGTTTAAGAGAATGAAGAAATTATCAAGTGATTGGGTGACGCAGAGACCTCCTAGTTTCACTGATAAGAAACTGAAAATTAAAAATTCAACCAATCCAGTCCCTCACTGGCAATGATAAGGGTAATGTCCTTCAGCATAAGAAGGAGAAAGAATCTATCTTATTTTTCTTCACACATTATTATAAATGGAATTAGAATGAAAGGATAAAGATTAATAGGAATATATCTGAACTAAAGCAAATATTAAACAATAAACAAGTCACTTCTATCAACTGTGACCAATGATCATAAGCACCATTCCTCGTAGGGTCATAACGATTACAAGTGCCACACTGATTTTTTTTGGAACTCAATCACTTATAAGTGAATAAGCCCAGGAGAACAACAGCCTTGTATCACCTTTTAGCATTTGATGTAAGCCCCGAGCCTCATATAAAATGTCTATCAACTTACAAATGTCAAGTTTTGAAATAGTGTACTAACCTTGCCTGGTCCAGTTAGTAGAACAGGCTTATTGGTTGCTTGAACTCTCCGAGATTGTATGGTCTCTAAACCTGAAAAAGCAGCTGGCACAAGTTGGGGTCATACATATCAAAGAATATTCCATATCATTAGTGATGCTAAACATCAGTGGCTCTGAATTATGTTTCAAGTCAGATGAGCATATACTTCACAGAAGAGCAACCAGTCACTAATCCTAAGATCGAGCACCATACAGAAATATCGAAGGGAAAAAAATATCCATTAGTCTTATAACCCTATTAGTCTTGCTACATGGGAAGCTCTTCATTGATGATACAAAATTCTTATCCAGAAAACTATATATCCATTTCCATCATTTTTCACATTTATTGCCTTTTTTCTCCTCTACTTATTTTTTCCTTATATTGGATAGCACGTCAAAGGAGCATATAAACTTGTGGAAACAAAATAAGAGATTGAATATTTGCATAAGACTCGTTATTTCTTTCTCATATAATGATTTTCGGAATCATATTTTCTAGCCCTTCAAATCTTACCTTATAATCACTTTTAGGGAATCATGAACTATACTTTCAATTGAATCTAATATTGAAAAAAATACCATGTGCGGATCCAAGAGTGCATACCAGAAATTGGAGCACAAGAACGAATTAGAACAGCAGCACCAACACCCTCTTTGTCAGCTACAACATTAAGCATAGAATGAATTCCATAGCACAAATATACATAAGAACGCCCTCCTGGTCCAAACTGGAAAATAGATATCTCCATTACAATGTGAGAAATAATAAATTCTATACCTGAAGAAATCAAGAATTATAACTACTGATATCCATGATAGTCATCAAAGCTAATAGGAATGCCCTCCTAGCCCAAATTTTACATGAAGACATCCAATAAAATGTGAGAAATTGTGGAACAGCTGTTGGATAATAGAGACTTTGAGCTATAAACATCTGTGACAATTTTCCAGACCACACATCTTTGTCCCTACCAAATAATAAATATATATGAGCTTGATCAACAATGTGCAAACAAAATTCTCATTAACTTCAATGGAGAATATGATACACATAACCATGAGAAAACATCTTTAAGAAAATAGCATCTCTTTTAATATTTTATTTCAGTATAATTGTTGATGAATATTGCATATATTTGAGATTTAAAAAGTCAGAGACAGACCACTGGAGCAGTTCGTGCTGTAATGCCAAATCGACCATGACATGCTGTATCATTCTGTCGATAAGCTTCTACCTGCACATAGTAGTAAACAAAAATTTAAGAAAATGCAAACCAGCACACAAATGAATTTATCTCAGAATAAATCTGTATACTACATGAATGCTGAAAGCCTAAGATCACATCGGACAGCAATCATATTAAATAGACACAATCAGTGAGAACCTGGAGTCAACTTCAAAAGTTTTCTGTTTGTTTATTTGTAATTTTTTAGTTGATTATGAACCCCAACCCTCGAGAAGTGAATCCATAGCACTTTGCTCTAAAATTTCAAATTGGAATAAGGCTTTACCTCAATAATCTCTCTAGTGCAGCTGATCACATTAACTGTGAGAAACATTAAATAACATGGCAAAGTCAGGTAACTAAAAAGTAAAAACAGATTAATCCATCAAATGATGCAATTCTGCTAAGGATTGTTAATCCTTCTCACTTACTGAGGCGCCCAGTCCTGCATTTTCAATTGACTTTGATGGCTTATAAATTGCTAAGCAGCAAGGTAAAGAACTTCCGATCTGAGAGATTTAAATCTCAATTACTTTAAGAAGACAACAAGTGTATCATTATATTTTCTAGAGCTATGTGAACAGATGAATCATTGGATTTTTGTCAACTTTAGGCTTGTGCTACATTTTACATAAAGGAATTGAAACAGAGTAAATTTAGAATGGTATCATCCTCATGATTTCCAGTTTTGTCAGAAAGCATAAAATAAGCATCGTGTCCAAGACGAGTTGGGTGTTGAATAGTGGGCCTGCTTAACAGAACTGTGGGGGATGGAATGATGGGAATGGATTTGGAATTCAGATTTGTTGTAGTGCAATCCTAGTAGTTGCGACAAGATCAATTAGAAGACTAGATTAGATAGAGGATGTAATGTTCCATTTCCTACGGCTTCACTGGAAAACAATATTTCTCTGAAAGATACTGAAAATGGCACTCAGGTGAAACTACTATAGGGGCAGTACGATATTACTGAAGCAGTACAGCTAGGTGGGGATGTTGTATGGACAAGGAAGAGGCTGTACAGTACAGGCCGTAAGTTGGGAAGATGTGCAGCAGATGGTCGTACAGTATCAGGCCATACGGTGATAGGATGAGCAGCAGATGATGGCCGTACAGTATGCAGGCATACAGGGAGTCCGTACGGTGTCAGGCAGTAGGCACAAAAGATGCTCATACGATCAGTGGAGGGGGCTGTACGGTGGCTGGAGCAGTCCGTACGGTAGGTGGGGCAGGAAGATTGTCATATGGTGGAGACAAAGTGATGGCCATATGGTAGGCCCAAATGGCCATACGGAGTGGTGATGGGCAAGTGTATGGTGATGGATGGTACGCGAACAGAAAGGGAATGTTGAGTCTTATAACCCGAACACTTAAAGATTTATAAACCCAAACAAGAATGAAGATCGAACATGTATAATCCTTCAATTAATATTTGAATGGGTTGAATCCCACCGAAACCAGAACAGCCAAGTAAGGAAGGTCTTTCACTTCCGAAATGGCGAACAACAAAGAAATCCCAACTGGAATTCACAGTACAAAGAAATAATCCAAAATGCATACCTACGACTACCTACAAGCCGTGCTTAAATACCGTTCGGGTAAACTTTCCGAGGGTGTACAAAGATAGCCGACAACTAAACTTACCTACGGAAACAAAACTAAAATGGGTCCGAGATATTTTAAATCAATCAGCCCATCAACAAAGATTTGCTTAATAAACTATTTTATGACAGAGATATTACAGTCCTACTGTCCCAAATTTTTCTTGTCCTCAAGCAAACACAATGTCGGATGTTGAAGAATGTGCTAGCCTTCCCAGGTTGCATCATCCAACAACAAGTATTTCCAACGTACCAATTATTCCTTCACCATTCAGTTCAGCAGGGTCATTCTCACATACTTCAATAATCTCAGTTGGTTCCAATATGACCTTTCCTTCTTCATTGAGCGGTCGTAGGTCTGTAGCTACCGTAACATTCTATCCCACAACTTTCTTCAAGTAGGAAACATGGAAAACGTTATGAATACGGCTCCCCTCTGGAAGTTCCAGCTCATAGGCAACTTCACCGATGCAGTGAACTACACGATAAGGGCCATAAAATCGTGGCTTTGGCTTTTCTTTTCCCTTTTCTTTCAATGAGGATTGTCGGTATCGTTGGAGCCTGAGGTAGACCAAGTCTCCTATTTTGAAACTCCTCTCTATTCAGTGTCTGTCGGCATACATCTTTTGTTGATTCTATGCCCGTTGTAAGTTTTCCTTCAAGTATCTTAGAATGTCCTATCCCTCCTAAAGCCAGTCCCTCGCCCTTGGTGTGTGACTATCTCCCAGAACTGTGTCAATGAAGGAGAGGGGTTCATACCTGTATAGAGCTTTGAATGGTGCCATCCTGATGGACAGGTGATACATGGTATTGTAACAATATTCCCCTAGGCGTATCCATTTGACCCACGCCCGTTATTGTGCTAAAACATAGTTCCAAAGGTAACCTTCGAGCCACTTGTTCACAATCTTTGTTTATCCATCTGTCTGAGGGCGGTAACTCGTACTTGGTGACAATTCTGTCCCTACCAACCGAAACAATTCAATCTAGAAGATGTTGAGGAGTCGCCCATCCCGATCACTGACAATGTTTCGGGGTAACTTGTGCAAACAAAAGACTTCTCTAAAAAAAAGATCGGCAACTTGTGCGGCCTGAAAATCTGAGGGGATGGCGAAGAAATGTGTGTACTTTGTCAATCTATCAACCACCACGAAGATACAATCCTTTCCGTTCACCTTGGGAAGTCCAATTATGAAATCCATCGAGATACTTTCCCACTTATGTTTTGGAATTGGCAGAGGTTGCAGTAATCTGACAGGTAAAGTATGTTAGAATTTGTTCTGCTAGCAGACTGCACACTCTCTTACATACTGCAATACGTCTCCTTTAAGTCCTTTCCATGAAAACCTCTCCCTAAGATGTATGTATGTTTTGACAAAACTCAGGTGTCCTACTAAGGGTGAGTTGTGTACCTCCTTCAAGATTTTCTGCTTCAATTTGGATTCTGGCACTAAAAATACCTGATTCTTATAGTAAATGATGTCATCCACCACTTTGTACTGATCATCCTGGGCGTTTCCATCCATTAGCTCACAGGCAAATGTGTTTTTGGAATATTCAACCAACAAATGTACTTTCCAATGGGTTAAAATCTAGGTTAGTAAGCAGATGGCGGGTTTCCTGGAGAAAGCATCTACAACCACATTGTTCTTTCCTTTCACATATTCAATGTCAAAATCAAAAGCCTGAACCTTGCTTACCCATTTTTGTTGTCTCTTGTTCAAGTCTCGTTGCTCTAGAAAATATCTCAAACTATTGTGATTCGTACGAACGACAGATTTGACACCCACCAAATACTGCCAGAACTTGGTTAGTGCATGTACAATGGCCAACATCTCTTTGTCGTAGATGAGATATAAGTGTTCTGTTTGCGTAAGCTTCCCGCTTTCATAGGCTATGGGGTGTCTCTCTTGCATTAGTACTGCATCAACGCCTTCTCTGGATGCGTCGCACTCCATAATGAACAGTCAAGTGAAATCAGGTAAAGCAAGCACGGGACAAGTGTTCATTGCTTCCTTCAACTTATCAAAAGTGAGTTGTGCCTTTTCATTCTATTGGAAGGATCTCTTTCTTGTCAAATCTATTAGTGGTGCGCTGAGCTGAAAGAACCCCTTTACAAACCTTCGGTAATAACTACACAGTCCAAAAAATCCTCGCAACTCCATGAGTGATTTTGGGGGAGGCCAATCAAGGATAGCCTAAATCTTCTCCTGATGAACTTGAACGCCATATTTACTGACATGTCCCAAGTACAACATTTCTGTCATATCGAATTCACACTTGGATTGCTTGGTGAACAAAAACTGATCCTTCATGATCCATAGGGACTTCATCCAAATGCTTTAGGTGCTCTTCCCATGTCCTTCTATAAATAAGAATATCATCAAAAAATACCAGTAATTACCTACACAATTGTTTGTTGAAGATGCAATTCATGCATAATTGAAATGTAGCAGGGGCATTTGTTAATCCGAATGGCATGACCAGGAACTCATAATGCCTATAGTGACAACGAAAGGCTATCTTTTCTATGTCTTCTTCTCTCATGCGGATCTGGTGGTATCCGGAACGGAAATCTATTTTCAAAAAATAGGCTGCGCCATGTAATTCATTCAACAACTCATCTATCCTTGGAATGGGGTATCTATTTTTTATTGTTTTTTTGTTCAACGCACGAGAGTCCACATACATGCACATCCTCCCGTTCTTCTTTTTGACCAATACTACTAATGACGCAAAAGGGCTAGAACTGAGACGAATTCATCTTTTCTCCAGCAGTTCCTGAATCGTCCTTTTTATCTCATCTTTGAATTTCTTGGGATGGCAGTAGGGTGTGGTTATGACTGGCTTGGCTCCTACTTCCAACTCGATAGTGTGTTCAAACCCTCAATGAGGCGATATGCCAGAAGGAATGTCTATAAAAACTCTGTCATGATCACTCAAAATATTCTGGAGATCGTCATCCTGGGGAGGTGTCCATTGCCCTTTTATAGGTTCTGCCGAGACAAAACAATGTGCAACCCAAGCAAAGTCATCACACTGAAAAATTGCCTCCATCCGATGTGTTGAAACTTCCTTCGGACCTTCATTTGCCATTCCGCGGAGAACAACCTTCTTTCCATTGACAACAAAAGTCAAGTCCACCTGTTTGAAGCTCTGAGTATATTCATCAAGTCTCTCCATCCACTGTATGCCCAAAATAACCTCCATGTCATCAAGGTCCACTATGAAGAAATCCTCGGTCACCGTGTGATTCGCCATTGTGATACTTAGCTGAGGAACAAGGTGTGTGCAGGGTAGAAGAGTCCCTCCGGCAACCTTGACTTGGAATCCTGCATGCATCTCCATAGGTAGACCTCTTCGCTTCACCAGAGATGAGTTTATGAAGTTTAGGGTGGCTTCGCTATTGAGCATCACCATAACCCTTTGTCCTTGAAGGGTTCCCCGTACACGGAAAACCATGCACCTTGGGCTACCAGCTAGGGCGATAGCTCCTCCATGCCATACCAATGCTGCAATTCTTTTTGTACGATTCAAACCAACCATTTTGGTGTCCTCGTGAGGATGATTGTCTGCGAAGGGTATATCTTCCTATTCATCCTCATCATCAAACATGACCTCAATGTAGTGGATTTTTCCTTTCCCGAGGCATTTGTGCCCAAGTTCCCATGGTCCTTTGGAGTTAAAACATAGTTTCTTCCTTCGGAGAGAGAGTTCGTAATTAAAGGCTTAGTTGTTATTCTTACAAGTCTATCATGTTGAGTGATTTCATGATTATTAACAGGTAAATTGTTCTCTTAGTGTCATATTAAGAGATTCAAGACAACATCATCATGAAAACTAGTTGTGTTTCTTGCAGGGTCTTCATGATTGAGTGATTCGATGAATTTTATAAGACCCATGCAATTAGATTTTATCATTGAGATTTTGGTTGCAACCTTCTGTGATGTTCAGCTAAAGATCTCTCTCTCGTTGAGAGGGAGTGTTGGAGATATGGACATTATTATCGTTATGTTCACCTTCAGCTGAAGAGGACACTTATGATTAAATTATAATATTAAATATAAAGACATGTGTCATACAACATGCGTTAAGGCATGGAAATACGAAGAGTTGTATTTGAAAAAAAAGTGTCATGTTTTGGAAATTCATGCGACCTTTGGTTGGCATAAGAAGAGTCTCTCTTTTATTATACATATCGCATCAAGCGAAGGACATTGTACACTTAAATTTTATTATCAATAAAATGATCTTTTGTTGTGTGGCTAGGTTTTTCCCTTCATTCTAGAAGGGTTTTCCCAGGATATTTCTGTGCATTTCTTGTATCTTTTTGGGTCTTCCTTATTGTTGTTTATCTCTTTTTCTAAGTTAAATCCAACAAGTGGGATTCTTTATGGCCTTAATTCCAGCTTCAGCAATATAGATAGCATAGAGCAAGGTGAGTACCTTTGGTTTCTTAATCCATGATAATAATAATAACAGTCTGTTGCAAATCAGACTGATGAACTTCCTTGTGGGGTCACCATGTTCCTAGAGTTCATTTCTCTTTTGTAAATTTGGGAAGGCTTGTAGTTGAATGCAAGCACTTGCAATTGCAGTTTGCCATGCCATCTTTTATGGATTTTTCACCAAGCCTTAAGCTTATTTTTGAGCTCATATGTTTGATTTAGAGCACCAAAGGCTTGTGTCGAATCTGTACTTTTTCTCGAGCTTATAACAGCTAATCGCAGTATAATCCCTTGAACTCTTTCAATTCAAGTTCTCATCAAGCTCAGAGCTCAAACTTGGATTGTGGTGATGGGTTGATGACATCAAAATGGTTGCGACCAACATTCAATGACAACTGCTAATATTGAATCCTCATGATTGGTTGGCAGAAATGACAATGAAGAAAAAGGTGAATCTATGACATTGTGATTTGCATAAGTACTTCCAAGATTGGGCTGGCCATAAATTATCACTATGGACTTCATCCTCCTAATGCAGAGTGGTATGGTCTTTTGTAATCCAGTCTTCAAACCCCAAGTCTATTCATAAGCCCTTTAACACTAGATCCTTCCAAAGTGTCAAAACTTGACCTCAGCCTTCCCAACTTGGTTCTCCACTTTCTAGGGCCTCCTTATACCCTACCCAACTTGACTCAACTGGTTTCCAACACCCACTTATCAGTTCGCTACACAAACCCTTAACTAGGCACTTCCTAGGCCTATTTCCTGGATTAGGTCTCCAAACCCTGTTTTTGGACATAACTCCCAAACCTTACAAAACACTGGCAAAAAAATCAGTGTTCAAATACTCTTTTCAGAGTTACATAGCGTATCTCAGAGACACCCACCACTCCTTTGGACCAACTGTGCAGAATAGGGTATCCCACCACACTTTGTGGGAAACCTTCTTTAAATCCAATCAAATCTTCACTGCAAATAGGGACTAACTCACAGTCATCCTTTGACCCTATCTCCAAATATGAAAGCAAACCACTTGCACACCTTGTCCCTTATACCAAAAGCTTGCACACAAATTCCAAACCAACTTCTATAGAGTGGGAAAACTTGTTTTCATCCTAAGACAACATTCCATGACCAACTCAATAGGTTCCAACAGCCCATTAACTTACTAAGGCCACACATTTAGACCTACTAGACAATTAGACCTATGAAACCAGTTTTGTTGGAATAACTTTCAAAATAACTTTTACAAAGCAAGTACCTTTGAAACTCACAATCCGAACTTCAAAATCTCAACAGTATCTTATCTCATCAGCAAACCAAGGATTCTCACACTTGTTTGGTCAGCCACGCACATTCAAGGGGTTAACATACAAACCCTCACCAAATGGACTCCAAAACTAGGGCCTACTCAAAACCCATATTACAAACAATTCCAAATCTTACTGTCAACGCTGCTACAAGACAGTCAGTGAATAGGATCACTAAATGGAATGAAAAGAACCTCAAAACAGTATCTTTGAACAGAGAAACAACATTAATTCGTGTAGATGGATTCTAATCAAGCAATTATAGAAAACAAATAGATATCAACCCAAAAGAAATCAGGAAAGCTTCATTAATGGACGTTCCTTGTTACAGTCTGTACAAAACACTTGGGATTTCTTCACCCACATCCCTTTGTCATCTCAGACAGTATATCTTGTATTTATAATCAATTCCAACCTCCTAAAACGACTGCACCTACCTAAATGTTAACAAAACATTGAAATCATTTGTTTGCCGTTGAATTTTGAAATCAAATTTAGGATTTTCCTTCCTTTTGCAAATCAGCCCTTTCTAATCAAACCCAAAGGCTTCCATTTGCCTTGAGTATTTTGAGAACACCTATTCCTAATCTCCTAAGCCCTCAGATGCTTACATTTCAAGTTTTATAACCCATATTGCATATCTTGGTCCTATGGGACCATTAGTACTTACATTAATTTTGTATTGTCTATTACAATCAAATGCCATGATTGGCCTTAATACATCATAATTAGGCCTGTTAGACCATTCATCAAACTTTGATAGCTTCTTGAACTTCCGTGCCCCATCAAGTGCTCCTGCACCACCTCCATTACCTAATATGAAGTCTTATTTACCCATTTCAAAAAAGCACATTGCTTGTTGATGAAACTATCTAATTTTACCTTTCTATAGGATTTAATGGTAAAAATATTAATAAAAGAGTAAAATAATAATATAATCCATTATTAATATTATTATATAATCCATTAATAATATATTATTAAATAATGGGCATGAGCCCGCAATGCAACGGAAGTTGTGATCCCTTGTTAAAAGGGGTGTCCCTTGTCTAAATCCACGATGGTGTTTCATGGGCAGTGGAAGCAGAAACAACAATGCATGGTCATTGGGAATGGACAAAGTAAACATGGGTCGTTTGACAATGGAACTTGAAGCACGCAGAAGTGAGCTGAGGTGGAAGAAGGGGAGGGGTTGGAGGACCGAGTATAGATACCTGCAGTAAAGGTGGTGGCAAGCTGGCCTTTGCAGGTGGAGCATTGGGAGTTCGATCTATTGGGAGGAAGGATAGGCGGACGATAAGCTAGATGAAGTGACAAAGATGTGGAGGGAATGAGGAGTGCGGTGGACATCAAGGGGCACAGAGGACAATGGTGTGTGGAGGGATGATGTGGAGAAGATGAAGAAGGTGGCAGAGGTATAGAAGAAAAATGGAGGCAAGGGGTGGAGGTGATGATGTAGAGCATCATAGAAACCAACCAATAAATGGGATACATGCTGATCCCTTCAACATCCATTAAATAATTCCATTAAATTAGAAGCATCTCATGAGGTAAAACAAAACATATTTCAACCCAAAAATATCAACCTTTCTCAATTTGCATATCCTGATTTCTATATCTGATTCTGTTATTCATAAATTTTGTTTCCAAATCTTTCTTTCCAAGCCCTTTGGAGGAATTTTTCCAAATTAGGCTTTACAAGATATATCCAAATATTATCCCAATACATTAAATACCTTTCAAGTTATCATCTCTTCATCAAGACCCAAGTTTACTGTCATAAACCAGAAGTAAAACCAGTAACCCTGCCTAGGGCATCTAATAACTTTCCCAAAACAATTCCAAATGACCCAAAACCAATTTCAACATAACAATATATGAGTCTAGTTTCTGAATCCATAAGCCATCAATTTTTCCAATGCATAGATAATTATCAAAACACCAATCTTTGCTTGTAACTTCAATGGAGATCATTAAAAATCAGGCTTCACTCCAATGCACATAACTTACACAAATCTGAATAAAAATGACTCAAACCAATTGGAAATGAAAACTAGTTCACATATATTTCCAATGAATACAAATAGAGTTTCTGATTCATCCACATGTGTCCATACCAAACGTTTCAATCTGACTATAGTCGGGCATCCTCAAATCTACAAATAACAAATAACAACTTTTACCAAAACTGCCATAACTTATTCATTGTTCAATGAAATAAACCCAAACCAAAGCCAAAGAAAGGTTATTTATCCTAATATCAAAATGTACAGATTATACATAATTTCCAGATTGTACATGGCCGTACAAGACCTGGAACCTATTAAGTTTGTAGTTACAGTCAGATTGACATGATCATGAGTTTCATTATTGATAATAATATAAATATTCCTTTATATATTATACATATGGTTAGTTATATTATTTTATACTAACTAATGATGTTTAAACCTTGGAGACATGTCTCTTAAAAAGACATATCTCCTTCTCTCATACTTAGATGAGATCCAAATCTGCATTTGAAACATATCTATAACAATGGCAATATTACCACATTTGCAAACACGATCCATGTTACTTAACATGGTATCAGAGTCATGCTGCAAATGTCACAAATAAGTTATTTAAGTAGATAGATACGAAAGGTAGATCCCACATCATTGGAGATAAATAAGTATATTCTTCAGCGAACCAGGAGGAAGAAATAATTGCACTCCTATTTTGCACAACAATTACTGAAGAGAACCAATTCATAAACTGGAGATCATTACCTCTCATTGGATGCGACAGACTTGGATGTGACACATGGTGATTGCTGGTTATTTCTCTGAAGATGATGCCACTTTGTAGAACATGTTTTTGAAAATACCAAGCTTGAACTTCTATCAACATTTTCTTTGTATGTAATAAGAACCTGGATTGTATGTTTTTAAACACCAAAATGAAGAACAACCCTTGAGAGAAAATGAAGACTGCGAATACCTCACGTGACTCATAAACTAGAATGTCAAACGCTGAAATGATAGGCTCAACTCTGCTGAGTATAACCGTTGGCTCTTGGAAATGAATGTGGGTCCAATCATTAACCCGTGGCCCTGCAATTCGATGTGGACTCACCAAAATAAAATAATAATAATTAAAAATAAATAAAAATTATTGCAGCACTCCCTAATCTATTCTGGTATGGTTGATTATGGACTATAGTTTCAGTTTGCTACAGTTACCGTCACAAGAGATGTGTCATTTCAAGTAACCATAAACCATTTCAAAATATAACCAAAACATCTACTCTATCATTATCATTGGGTGATTAATTCATTAAAGCATTGAGCGCGACACAAATAACAGATTATAAGGAACCGTTTATATGACAATCTTCATTCTATCTTTTCTGAAGTATGAATTCTCTATAAAATAGAGTTTTTGTCTTTTATCGTATCCTTGAATTTTTTGTCCTTATATATTCTCGCTTCCTATCGGGCTACCAAGCAGACAGCTCTCTTCAGAATACCGATTAGGGAGATCTGCTGAAGGAGTTTAAGAATATCATTTTTTGTCTTTTCTAGCCAAATTTTGATTACAAGACAGATTTATTTACCAACATATCCGCCAGTATAGATGAGATTTGTGCTCTTCTGAAATGTGTCTTCTTCTGATATTCATATTCTTCTTAATTCCGTCTATAGTCAATACTTCCACTGTTCAGATTATCCCCACATCTTTTGGATTATTGTATAGCCACAGATTTATCAGTGGCTTATCGATTGCATTCAAACACTGTCAAAGGTTCATGGACATTAACAAATATAGACACTGTCAAAAATTCATGTTGTGCTGCTGCTGTTCATCAGTATGATTAATTTTCTTAGGTATTTACTATAGAAGGAACCGGTGCAATAAATATCACTCTACAAACAAAGTATTCTAACTGCCTGTTTATCATCATCTTCAATCTCGTTGTCATTATGTTTGTAGCCTATACGAGGTTCCGTGCTTTCTAGCATCGATCTAATCGAGACTGTCTTCAATCATTATTGGAATTCATTATCTCCAGCAAGTAGTACTACCTATCAAACAAATGAGAGAGATAATAATTAGCATCCGAATCAGCACAAAGTATAAGGGAAGACAAGAATCTACACTCAAGTCTGGAAACCTTTAGAATACATCAACTTAGAAACTCTATTTCTTATCTATCTATTCTTGCATCTGCTCATTTGAGAAGTCATACCTTGTATAGTATCAATTCCAACAAATTAAGATTTTTATCAATATATTCCGGCATTCAGAAATATCGGTATCAAGATGTTGCTAAAGAAGTAATTTTTAAGGATACTCATAATCGCTATTTCCCAAAGCTAAGAGTAGAGGGAGTAAAGTCTTACCAAGTCGCATCCCCTCATATTCATATCATTTTTCCATACAAGGAAATGATGTGCAAGCTAGGAGTCGCAAGGTCTTCTCATATTGAATCCATTGTTTGAACATTGAAGAAACAAAATGGATGATGCTTTCCCTGCATGATATTAAGTGTTGCATTGAAAATATATATATATACCTGCAGTGAACATGTAAAGAGGATCTTTTGTATCAATTGGACAAAAATAAAATCAAAGCAGACGGGAACTATGTGATCTGGTTCAATAATGTTTGCCAACAGGGATGACAATGATCATGCATACATACAATGGGATCACTGACAGATTATAGGCTCACTCCAAAAGCAAATTGGAAGAAATATTCCAACTCTTAAAACAAAATATGAGTATGTGAGATAAAAATACTAAATAGACACATTCTGGTGACAAGATGGTTAGAGAATTATCATCATGATGGAACTGATTGAAAGAACGACTCTATCCTGACTTTAAGACAAATCAAGTTCTCAACCTGAGATACATTTATAAAGTTATTGATACATGAATTTAGAGAAATTTCTTATAGGCGAAATGGCATCTCAAGAACCTTTAATAAGCATAACATATCTCAGAGACTATAATATAAGAATTCAGATTAACTATCACTTATGGTATTACTTGGATCAGAAATGGGATCTCAAATGAATAAACATATGAAGAATAGAAACATCAACCCTTATATAGTACATCTCTATACTAAATATAATCCTTTTTTTATTCATATTATAGAGTCAAGTAAGAGGAAAAGAGGGAGATTGAGAGGGAGATTGAGAGGGAGACTGACACACACACAAGGATCATCCTGAGAAGACTGAATATGAATACAATTCATCTACAAGTGGAAGTGTTCTAGACTATTTTATGGTTCAAATTAATAATAATGAAGTATGCGGAAATTCTATATTGTGGGGCGGTGAATGATTACCTTAACCAATGTTTCATTCCCCATTGGAGGTATTTTCTTGTTTAATGTATATGGACCTTCATTGGAGCAACTTGTATCAAGAACGTTAATGTGCAGATAAGTATTCATTATCTTTGATTATTATATTTACTTTCTATTACTTGTAATTCTACACATACTATAAGAGTTATCTGCCTTGATCTTTTCCTGTGTATGTGAAGTTGATCTTATAGGGAAAGAAGAATGACACATTAGGTAGCTTATGACAGTAACTTAAAAGAAGTTATGATCAGGCTGGATAAAGTGAGGCTCTTGAAGAAAATATCTTTGATGATTGAGATTATGAGAGTCCTCTACATTAAGAGGGAGTATGACACTTCTTCGAAAGCAACGCGGGAGCTTAGAAGATTGATACTCAGAGGGAGTCTAGAAATACATGTGGGTGACTGCATGATGTTGATGGGCCTACTCCTATGTATATTATGAGGAAGTATTGACTTATCACTAGAAAATCTAATGATTGATGTCAGATTCAGAGTGAATTCAACGGGCATCCTTGGGTGAAGAGAGTTTTTGAGGAAGTAACTAGAGGACCTGATTTCCTAGGATCGATGTTTGGAGGGAGAAATTTTGAGATGAAATCTTTCATAGATGATATTTTTTCTATGAGCTGAAGTTCTAAGAGAAATTCTTTGTATGCGCTCTTCTCTATGAGAGAGAAGTATGAGGTAGAAACCCTTTGTTCCACCCTCTAGTAGCAGCTATGGTGGATCCACCCTCTGTCTTGGTTCATGGTGGATATCATGTGAGTTACTACATGATACTGTTGTAATTATGTCATGAAAGATGACGATCTTTCATTGATGTCTATATTTAGAGGGGAGTTATTGAAAGGTGACAATCTTATCAATAACTGGGCCTGTTATCATAACAAACTACATTAAGTTGTTGTCCCAGTGTGCCGAAAGTTATGATAACGAACAGAAGGTAACTATTGTAAGGTGACGATCTTATCAATAGATGACCAACCTTTTAATACCAAAAGGTATTGAAGGTTATTGGTGTCATTGTTATAGGCCGGATTCTGTCGGACACATTGATATACATCATGATTATAGGCTGGATCTTGCCAGACATCATGAAAATTATAGGTGACATTGTTATAGGTCGATAACTATCGGACACATTGATATCCATCATGATTATAGGCTAGATCTTGCCAGACATCATAAAAATTATTGGTGTTATTGTTATAGGCCGGATTCTACCGGACACATTGATATCCATCATGATTATAGGCCGGATCTTGCTGGACATCATGAAAATTATTGACATCATGCTTATTAGGCTGGATTTTGCCGGACACCATGAAAATTGTCATGGTTCTTCCAGCCGGATATTGCCGGACACCATAGCTTAAATCTATCATAGACCACACTTAAAGTGGTAGTCAAACTTATATTGAAGTTATAGTAATTGCTTAAATTCCCTCCTTGCTAAAAGGAAAAGTGTTGAGAAATTTAGTCTCATTATGAATTGTAGCAAATTCCATATATAATATATGTGTGTTGATGGATTTATGTTGATATTCTTAACTATGCCATTCTAGGAATATTATACTAAGATGATATCTCTTCGTATACTCAATAACATCATATGTTTTGCACAATCCTTCCTAACTAAGAGGGAGTGTTAAGTTTGTAGTTACAGTTAGATTGATATGATCATGAGTTTCATTATTAATGATAATATAAATATTCTTTTATATATATATATATATGTGTGTGTGTGTGTGTGTGTGTGTGTATATGTATATATTATACATATGGTTAGTTATAATATTTTTTACTAACTAATGATGTTTAAACCTTGGAGACATGTCTCTTCAAAAGACATGTCTCCTTCTCTCATATGAGATCCAAATCTGCATTTGAAACATATCTATAACAATGGCAATATTATTACATTTGCAGACACGATCCATGTTACTTAACAGAACCAACACAAAAACTGAAAAACCAATCAAAATAGCAAACTTAGAATCACTCCAAAATTGTTTCAAATGTAACTATTTCCTTCCATTATGCTTTGGTTCGACCATACATCAGTTTTTTAGATTCTTTGGTAGTTTACAACTTCGCAACTACCTTTTGAACCAACTCCATACATTCTTATATTCATGATACATTTTCATGACAACATTTTATGCATTTTGCATTACAACTTTTACAAGTTGAACTCTAACATTGACAAATCTTTGCATGGACACTTGAATCACCCTAAAATGGACTTAAATATACATTTTACATAAATTTTAGCCTTTATAGGGCATTCTTTCATATTTTTACCTTTTTGACCACTTTAGGACCTCCTTGCACAATTTTGACAACTTGGTACAAATGGCTTCTCTAGCCTTTACATCTTGACTTAATGAACTCAAATACATAATAAATGACTCACAGGAATTTAAATCTCTCACATTAGGACTCTTAATCTCCTTTTTTTCTTTTAATTTAGGTGCTCCTGCACCAGGTGACGTAGATATGGAGGGATAAGGGGTTGTGCATACGATAGAGCCAAGGGCTGAGGTGGTAAGGAGGAACAAAAAATGTTTTGTGGACAAGGGAGATTGTAGTAATGTTTTGTAAGGAGGCATAAAAGGGGGTAGAATAGATAGGAGCAATAAGGAGCATGGAGAATAGAGTATAGAGGATTCAAGGGGCTTTAAGGTACGGATGTGGTGTCTGGAGGCCAAGGGTAGAGTATGGAGGACGACTAGCTGGTGGCAGATAAGAACATGGTGATCTCTTCAATGGTCTTGGTTCAATGGATGACCAAATATCACATTGAATACCAACCTTATATTGGTGATCTAATATATGTAGGATGCCACCACGAGGATGGGGTTCCCCACACTGTGACCCCACTGGTTAAAAGCTCCAATCAAAAGTGATTATCGATTAACAGGTGAGGAGAGGAAAAAATATGGTTTTATTGGTCCAACCAAGTATGTTTTGTGTGGGAATTATAGTGAGGATATAGATCATTTGTTAGCATGTCATGTCCCCTCTTTAGTCTAACTAGCAGAGTTATGTGAGTTAGCCTTTCATTGGGGTCTCGGAGGCTAGCAGTTGTGGATAGAGACTCATACAGGATATTCAGTGACTGGGCTTGACTTTATAAGCAATTGGGAGCTAGTTGGGTGCAGTTCCTTGATTTTAGGAGGTATCCCTACATTTTAGGAGGATGTGGCAATCTCCAAATGTGAGGTTCCGCGGGACCATTCCACAGTTTCAGTTTCAAGATGACAAGGTGTGTTCCCTACTTTCTAGGAGCATACCTAGATTTTAGGGAAGGGGCTACTTGCTGAGCCATCTCGTCCGATATCAATCACAGACAGGTGATGTGGTCAGTTTCACGTTTATTTGTTTGGTTTGGGCTTTCAGAGGCAAAATGGGCAATATTTTCATATATTTAAATATTTCCTAAGTTAGCATTTAAATAATTCATAATAAGGTTGTTTATATAGCCATTTTGGAGTAATTTGGGGAATATGGCTTCATTTGGTCAGATGTGCCCTTGTGTTATAGCTTGTTGGCAAAGTCTTGAATTATTATAAACTATTTTCACTATCTGGAGACTTTTTGGCACTTTGAGTTCTAACATTTTAATAAAGTAATGTTTTTCCTATAGCCCGGACGCATTTATTTGGGAATATGTTATTTTATTATAAAATGCAAAGTGTAATTCTCATTCAAGGTTTGATTTGCACTTAGGAGTTATAAGGAGATGACGACATAATTGTTGATTATCTTTAGACATTTTGAAACTAATGAGATTGGAAATTGCTCTAGTGGAGCGATTCAGAGGCTTGGGACGAAAACCCTAAGTCTGGAGTGTTGGGACGCAAACCTCAACAAGGATTTGGTGATTCAGTATTGGAGTTGGAAAGTACTATTCTCTGTGGCAAGGATCGGCATTCTTCATTGCACCATTTAACAGAAGGAGACATCAGATTTAGCTAGGAGGCCAGCCTATTCCAACTTGGGCATTTCTTCCAGAGCCAGCTTGGGCTTGTATTGTGGGCGTCATTCCTTATTAGCAGCCACGTTTTGCAGTTTGGAGATCATACATGGGTTTGTGACAGCAAGCTCTCCATCTTTTGTGATTGTAAAACCCTTCTACAGATGGCATTAGGGTCATTGTAGACAGCAGCAAATCCATTTGATATATTTATTCCTTTGACTGCAAAAATCTGAATATTATGCCTGGTACAATTTGAACCATTTCCAGATTGCCAAGTGTTTTCAATATATGAATGCTGCTCATCATTCTTAGTTCGAAGTTATTTGTTATTTGTCATTTACTTGCATATATCTTCAAAAACACCTAAAAACTTGAAAACAAGAAAAAACCAAAAAAAAATCAAAATTCTATAGAGTCTATTCAGAGGTACAAAATTCTGGTCAAAGTGTCGAATTTTGAAACAAACATAAATATCCAAGGCCACCGGGATTGGGGATCTTTCATAGCACAATGTGAATTTGCACAACAATGTTGGGATGATCTTAAGTCAAGGTTGGGTTTGGTGGGCCCTTTACCAAATAGGATTGTTGATATCTTCAAATGTTGGCCAGTTAAGGTAAGAAAATAAACATTATCAAAATTGTGGGTAATCAGCCCTTCAGTTGTTATCTAGGAAATCTAGAAGAAGAGAAACAAAAGGATTTTTTTTGGATAAGAAGGAACCTATCGAGAGAGTGTTATAAAGAATTGATTCTGCTATTGAAGAGGTGATGAATGTTACAATACATTATTTGAAGCTGAACACTATTTTTTCCTCTTGGGATAGTGCAGCCCATAGGCAATGGTCAGGAATTAAGTTAAGATATATGAATGTTGGGGGTGGAGCTATATGTGCTCCAATGGATAGGGGTAAAATTATTTGGATCCCACCATAGCCAGTATGAATGAAAATAAATTTCGATGGAGCATCTAAAGGTAACTCAGGGATATCAGGTGTTGTGGCATTAGCTTAGGATATGAATGGTGATGTGTTTTCCATAGCAGCAAAAATGATTCAAGTGGGCACAAATGATCAGGCTGAGCCTTATGCAGCATTAATTGCAGCTAAACTGGGCAGATTTTTAAATGAAGATAAGATTCATTTAGAGGGGGGTTCAAAGATTGTGGTGGAAGCATTAAAGTTAGGAGAGTTGCAGACTTGGCACATTCAAAGCACCCTATTAGGCATTCAAGATGAACTACAGGGTTTTAATGCTTATAAACTGAGCCACACATTAAGGAAGAGCAATAAAGAAGCAGATATTCTAGCAAATTGGAAAACTTTCAAAGAAATAGGAGATATGGCGGTAGAGGATTTAAAGGTGGGATCTTTTAATTTAAATTCTATAGGTGGCTCTACCTGTTAGTTGAAAGTTCATATAAAATTGGCAGTTATGGTGTGGTTATCATTATTTGTAATGGAAGATTGGAAGAAGGAAGGTGAAGTTAATGTTGATGTGACATGATGGAATTCAAAAGGCTTGCAAAAGGAATGATTGTTTAAAGTAGCAGTGAACGAACAGAAGATGAGCTTATTCTCTGCCAAAATAGAGAGTGTGAAATCTGTTGAAATGAAATCTTGCATGGGATTGTGTAAGGCGCGACTCCTGATAAACAACCAGGGCTGATTTATGTTTTCAAAGCGAGTTGACACCAATAAACAACAAAAGGGCTTTAAAGGTCTGGTGAGTAAATAGCGAATGAGAAGATTGTTAAAATCCAAGAGTGAGGAGATGATTGATGCGGCACTGAGTATTCTAGGTCCCCAATTCCAGCAACGGAAAATCAAGCATAGAGTGAATCTGGATGTTATCTCCATGTTCATTGCCTAGGGTCTAGAACTAGGGGAAAGCACTAATGAAGTGGAACACATCACTGAAGCCCTGTTTGAGCAAGAGATGTTGGGTGGCCTTGAATCCATTCTGGAATGGGCTAGTCCTAGAATTGGGTCAGATGTGACTGTGAGTGCATGCTTCAAAGCTGAAGTGGATGCAAGGTATTATGGCCTAGTGCCCTTCTTGAGATGGTGGGGAAAGGTGGACAAACCTCAATACATATAAAATGAAATGGCAGCGTGGCAGCAAGTGAAAGATGAATTATTAGTGCAAGAAAGGATTATGAGAGGGGAGGTTTTATGCTTTGGCTTTACCTATTCCGCATCGAAGGAGAATCTGCAGAGGAAACAGAGCAAACAATGGTGGTGAGCCATGAGTGAGCGGGTGTTGATGGTTTCAAAGGTAAGTTTTTGGGCCTTTTTGAATATGGGAAGAAATGGGTGAGGCTAGTGCCTGTGATTAATTTTTTGCTGAACAATAGCAAAAGAAAGGTGTGGTGGGGCTGTCTGGTTAAAGCTATAACGACTGAAAAGCATGGCAGCAGAGACTTGGAGATAGAAGAGAGGTGAAAAGAGTGAAATGTGGAAGTAGGGGCTGTCTCCTTGGGAGTTTTTGACGATGAGGTTTGGAGATGTGGGCATTTGTGCTCTTGGGAACGACAGGAGTTTACTGTGAAGAGATGCTGGAAGCAACAGTGACTGTTTTGAAGAATGACATTGGCAGCGTGGACGCTAAAAATTGCAGTTGCAGACTATAGGATTGAAGTCATGTTTGTTTTCTAATATCCATAGGTAGATTTAGTCTGAATTTCATCAGCTTCAGGAGTGGAGTAGATTATATGTATGTATTGGATGTTAATGTCTTAGTTGAAGTATGGAGGGACTTGAAAGCATTGAAGATTAATGTAATGAAGATGTATGTAATCTCTTTTCCGAATTAATAAAATACTACTATTACTGATCAAAAAATATATAATTTTTATTAAGAACATATAATAATAATATATTCTTAACAATATATAATAACACTATTAATTAATATAAAATAATATAGTATTAAAAATTAATAATAAGACTAAAATTCTAACTAAATCGTATATAATTTATAAACAATGATAATTATACATTCATATATTTGCTAAAAATATATTGATTTCGTACACTATAGATAACGTTTATTATATAAGTGATTAAGCGCAAATTGCAGCCCTTGGGAGAGTCGCTTCTCTCCTCATTTCCTCACAGGTAGATATGGGGGAAAGAAACGACAAGGATCAAGGAGGAAGCAAACAAAAAGAGGGGTAACTTTAAGAACCAATCAAATGGGGATTCATTACATCAACTTGTGATGTGGAGAATTTCTTCGCCCAGCAAAGCAGCTATTCCACTCATGACTTTAAAGGCTCGACATGATTATTCCAATATTAGTTGCCCAAACTTTGGCTCCTTTCTTGCTTCAATATTATTTCTTAACACCACCTGGCTTCAAATTTTCACCCAGCCTATAAAATAATTCAAGTGCCCCAAGCATGAAATCAATTCAACATTGGAAATATTTCACCACAAACAAATGCGCTGCAAGTATTTTGAGCAGCCAGCATAAAGAATTAATGCCCAATGAATAAATATATCCAATTATCCAATTCTATGGAAATTATGAAACCTCCAAAATGAAATGCTTGTCTACATGCTCAACTGATGTTTGACTTGATGAAATAATAAAATGCAAAATAATTAGGGCAGCTTCAATATGAAATATAACCCTTGGCAACCAAATTAGACCCTGGAAAGTTGCCTGCATAAATTTCATCAACCTATAATATCTAATTGACTATCTTTATTAAATCGGTTGTCCATCTGCACGCTAACATTAATGTTTCCACCTTTCAAGTGCCTTAATTCAATAAAATATGAAATCCTGAATTTATTTGATCTTCAGAAATGCAATTGCTCATTCAATTAAAAAAAGGCCATCATTTAAATATTAATTTGCTACGCTTCCATATTTATCTTGAGTTTAAGTTTAATAGAAAGAAGTCCTTTGTCAGTCCTAAATCCTAAAGGATCATGGTGGGGACATGACACAGTAAAATAATTTGAATATTTTTTAATTTTCCTATGCAGATGAACTGTCAGCTTGCAATAGTGGTTTATCGAAAGGAATGATTTGAATGAATCAGAGTGGAAAGAAATTTCAATCAGGGACTGTACATGTCTTCACTAAAAAGCTTCCATTTGCGCTTTGTCATGTAACATCCACATCATCACCATGCTAGAAGGTTGACTGCAAATTATTGAGAATCAGGATGATGTGTTGCCTGCTTCTACCACCTCATCTTTCCCGTAATGATACATGTGTTTCCAAGCATTTAATTTGTGGTTTGAAGTTTGAACCCCTACAAGGCTACAAGCATATACACAAATGCAATGTGTAACACCCCCAACAGTCTGAAATCAGTTATAATTTTTTAATTAAGTTGACAAGAAGTTGACTATACTTTGTCCTCTGTACAAAATCTGCATTTTTGTAACAAAGCAATAAGGTTGTGATGATTGAACAGCTAGACAATCAACACAAATCCATCCGCCACATAGACAACATGACTACGATGCCATATATGAGTGACCTACAAGATCACTTATAGTTATAAATCTCACCATACCATATTGACTATATGAGGAACTAATGTCTTGACGATTGGTTGAAGCCACCCATCATCTTGTAATCACCTTCATAATATGCATTCATTCAGATACTGATCAAGCTGTATTCACATACTTGAAATTCATATATCCATCACCCTACATACATACATCCATGATAGATCATACCTGCACTCTACCATGCACATATGCACAACAGCCATAACTGTCATGTCCACATATGCCTACATGTTACATCCCAATTTTTGCTTAATTTTTAAACTACGCATATAGCCATTGTGCTTTTCATGTGAAGTCAATTGACAGTTACAATTGATTATGAATCATGTGAAATAGTAAGATGGTTAATCGTTAGGATTTCATGTGAAGATGACATGTTAGCTATCAGTTAAGATATTGTTATATTGGGAAGTTGGTTATTCTTTCATGAGAAGTGAAATGGCAGTTAGCAGTTATGATTTATGATTAAAAGCTTGTTAAAATTATTTTGAATATTCTGAAAAATATGATATTATTGTGGAGGATTTTCTTCTTGCTGGAACAGGACAAAGGGAGGAAGTATAGCCAAGAAAGGAGTTGGGCGAGGGACACCACTTCATCTACGAATTGACAGGTATGAAACCTAACCGCCAAGGCTAAGGGGTAAAACGGCTAGGCAAGCAAGAGTATGTTAAGGACAACCATGAGCTACCCAGTCAATAATTGTGCACTAATAACAAAACACTAAGCATTTAATTAAAAATCCAATAACTTTTGATATGTGATGATCTCAGAACATGTGATGTTGACATGCCTTGGTACATTAGCATCATATCATTTACCTATACTTACATATATATATACATGGATGTATGTATGCACAAATTAGACATCTGTATGCATCCACATTATATATATATATGTCTGTATGTATGTATGTATGCAGGAATTAGACATCTGTATGCATCCACATTATATATGATGTATATGTTAAATATGTTGTTAATATACCACATATACATACATATGTGTACATACGTACACAAGTACAAATAGGTGGCGGATGACACTAGTGAACTAAGTGTTACATATGAATTAAAAATTATTGGAAATAGTTTACTTTTCTCTTGAGCAGCCACATTTCTATATTTGTCTCATTGGCCTTTTATTTATTTTGGATGGCCACACTATCAATATTAATATTATTTCACAAGCCAATGGCCAAAGAATCTTGTAACTCATGCCACCGCTGTATCTTGCGTATCACTGAGCCGAGAAGGCTACATTTCATGTGATGTCTCTTGATTGTAGATTTCTTTCTTCATTGCAAAATCGAGACATTACTACTACCTCATTTCTGATCTCTATTCTGCTCTCAATTCTTTTTCTGCAATCGATTCACCATTTACAACATTGCATTTAGAGTTCTATATCAGTGCACAATTCAATCATTGTAATTTGAAGCCCCTAGGAGAAGGCATCTTAGCATCAGCTAGAGCTATTCCTATTGTGCAAGTTTGAACAATTACCAGGCCGTGTTGTTATCTTTGCATATGAATCAATATATTTTGCAAATAGATCGTAATGCATGACTGAAGCATTAAAGATTTCCTATGCTATGCTACTGATTTTAAATGATATGATTATCTTCTTATGCGCAACATGATTGTGCCGAAATGCGATATTTATATTTTGAAAAGCATTACTGAAATATAAGACAGTATGGGGCAGACTTACATAGGAGCATTGTGCAATACGCTTCCTGCGATGAGAACTTTGCATCCTAGAGGTTTAGATGTGTAAAGAACTTACTTTTGCCAATGTGTTTTAGCAAGCCAGAATGGCTGAATACTGAATTGATTTAAAGGACCTATCATTGTGTTACCAATACCAAAATGGAGGATATAGTGGCTATTATATATGATTAAACATTTCCAGATTTTGTTTATTTGTGCCAATGCCAGAAAGGCAAAAGAATTGGCCATACATAATAAAATATGATTTCACAGTTCTCTTTAATAAGCCAAGGCCAGATAGGCAGATTATTGGTTGTGATTACCATTACTCATATATCCACCCAATGATTCATCCAAGAAGACCAAAATGGTCGAGATGAAGGGTGTGAACAACGGGTACTCCTACATGATAAAAGAAGGAAACATCAGTAACTCAAACAAGAAAGTAAAATCAATAAAAGAAATTGTGTTAGCTCATGATAGTCCTTAATGTAGCCTTGTTGTCAAGTTGGGCTATGGGTGATCAGGTACACAGTGCCCTCACAAATCCTTGGCCGAGGTAGGTTAGCGGCATGCCTGCTGCTGTGATCACTAGAGGTTAGAGTGCTAGTATTTAGAAGATAGGTTGATGAAAGATGTCCACAACCTTGTTGCCTAACTAGCCAACACTCTAACACCATGATGCTCAATGGTTGGACAATGGTGCTCTTAAGCCTGACTCCCAGGGTAGGGAGGGCCTTTCTCAGTAGAGATTGTATGGGGATACTAGAGGGTTTGTGGTTGAGAGGTTAAGCCCAATGGCAATGCTTCTCCTCTCCTCTAGCCAAGGTTTGTACAACTCAAAAGTTAACGTCTTTTTGCAATCATCTATGAAACAGGTACTTTATTTCATTTTAAATATCTTGTAATTTCTAGTTAAGAAATTATAGTTAGATGAAATGGTTATTTCCATGTGCATAGGCTAAAGCAGTTAGATTAGTTAATCATTTACTTGTTATGTCAATAAATGAAAATAGATAAATGTGTAAGTAGTTATAACTGCCTTTCATGTTACATTGAAATGGATTTTATTTGAGATATTTTCACTTGGTTATTTATTATGAAATTTTAGCATGTTACATATGGTATCAAAGCATTGGGTTCAGCACTGAACCTTGGGCTCATCAATAATCCTAGCTACAAAATTGAAAATGGCAATGTTAAATGAAAACGGGATGTATATCTAGTATACACCTCAAAACAAACCTCGCCACCCAATATTCTTTTACCTGATCAAAAATATGCCCAAGTATGACTACTCTCTTTGTTTTGTACCCAAGGATGACGAGACATTAGCCCAAACTCTACTCCGGATTAGGAGAAAGAGTCAAACGGACTACAGCCAAGAAAACAATCTGTAGAACCAAACTCACTGAGGCATGGAATGCCAAGCAAATCGATCCACTCATGATCTATTTTAAGCCTTGTAAAAGGCAGGATATGCCCAAGAATGAAAACAAACAGAATGCCCAAGAATAGTGTGTCCAAATTTTCTTGATCTATGTGAGTTTTTTTTGTTGGGTGGATATTTTGCAACCAACAGTTTTTGGTAAAAATCTAGTCGCAACATAGGATGACCAGTCACAACGTCTGAGTTAGTCTCTCCTACCTTAAAGGGAAGGCTCCTCCTTCTCACCGTTCCTTGGATCAACTCAAGGTAAGCAAGAAGTCGAGAGATTTTATAAAATTTGTGTTACCAATATCTTTTCTTCTTATCTTTCAAGAAAGAATCCACTTACTCATGGAGCGAGTAATGGGCAGGGTGAATCTCTAACTACACTTCTATCAAGAGCTAGACACAGTGATACCGATAAACCTTCACTAACTCAGAGGTTAGCTGAAAATGTATTGGTTTGGCTCTAAATTCGATCGTACTTCTATATGGAAAAGCTTTACAATTAGGGCACAAAGACTCCTAAGTAAGAATAACTTAACTATTTTGCGAATTGAGAAAGAAGTATAAGCTACAAACAAAGCTTCTAGCAATATATTTCCACAATGCTCCTTGTCAAAGCTCTGGCTCCAATTGCTTCTTAACTCTTTTATATTCAATTCACAAGATACAATTACCAAGAACACAAGATAACATGAATCAAAGATAACTTAGATGAATTATAGACAAAGCATATAACTCATACAAGTAACAATCTCACTTAATCAAAGTTAACTCTCAAATGCTCCTTTGTATTCAATTTCTCTCAAGTGCTACACAAACAAAGTTCTGCTAGCACAATTTTTCCAGAGCTCTCTTGTATAAAGATAAAGATGATTTTTAAAATGAGGGGGCACTTGTTTATATAGGCACAGGAGTTGAGAAAAAGGTGGAGGAAAAAATGGGAGCAACTCAACCAACTTTGACCTAGTCTAACTAGAAGAGAAATTATAGGGTTACATACAACTGCACATGCAACTCGCATTACATGTAATTACACATATAAGTCGTATTACATGTAATTAAACATTTTCATGTAATACATTCTCTTCAATTACAAACATGAAAGAAGAAGAAAGAAGATGGAAGAGAAGGAAATAATCCTAGGGATTGTTTTGAAGGGTCTTGTACTTGGCAATGCAATCCCGGATGATCACAGGATCAAGAGTTCATGTACTTTGTGTCACTACATTCATCTTGATAACCAAGATGTTGTGTCTTTTGATAACTTGACTCTCTTTGCTAAATTGTCCGTTGTCATTTGCAAACTTGATCAAGCTTTTCTCGCTCAAGTTGTCGTGAATTCTCCTGTGTAGATCAACACAAATTGGAGTCTTTGACACTTTGAAAACCTTCTCGATGGTGTCTGGATGTAAACTCAGAACAACTTTCCATCAGCACCTTTAACTTCTTCTTTTTTGAAGTAATGTGCTTGGTGCATGGGAATGCGTGCAAATGAAAACTCTTAACTTTTAAAAAGTGACTTGGGCTTTCAAGATTTCATTACACGGAAAATGGATTACATGTAAATGCAACATGTAATGAGGAATGGAAAGTGAGATGACATGCAAATACGGATGGAGAAAGAGCTTACATGTAAGTGCGGATAACAAATAAGATGCGAAGCATGTAATGATACGGGACGTGGAAACACATGTATTTGTTCATGGAGGTGTAAGTGCATATGAAAAGATGGAAATGTAATGTAACTTGAAATGAAATGAACTTTATAGTCATCTTTGTCGAAAAGGTGAAGTCAAAGTACATGGAAAATGCAAATGACATTTTTTGACTTTTCAAATTAAGTCAAAATGGGTTTGCGAGATGTACTTGCACAAAGTTTTTTCATGTAATCGTGTCGTGCGAGTGGATACGGAAAGTGGGATAAGTGAAAATGGAAGCGAAAAATGGGATTACATGCATGTGCAGATGGTGAATGAGATGGAAAACATATAATCACATTTGTCGGATGAGATGTGAAGTGTTGTGACATGGAAGATGGAAGTGGAACGTGATGATGCTTTCGCATGAAGTGAAACAACAAGTTCTTTCCCAAGAACTTGTAACTTCTCCAAAGTGGAGAAAACCGGAAAGCAAGCACAAAACACAAAAAATCAAGAAAAACATACCTTTGGAAAGTGACTCAAACATGTCATATGCAAAGCACTTCAACACACAAATTCGAATTTGGAGTTTGGGAAAAAACCAAAAACATGAAAATGAACAATTTCTTCATTTTTAAAGGAAAAATGTACTTTCCATGGTATTGATTTCAACAAGTGGCAATCAGCAAGCAATAATGTGCATAAAATCAGCAAGATAAGCACAAATTAAATAGCAAGAAAGAATAAGTCCACTAACATGAAGATTAAGTACCAAAAATGGTGGAAAAAGATGCTCCAATGTTGAAAACTTCTTCAAAAACACTTGTACTCTTTCCAACTTTGCAAATTTGAATGGAAGAAGGCAGCAAACAAAGCGTTTTAGGTGGAAGATGCCAAAATGTGCCCTATTCTTTCTCCAAAATCCAACGTTTTTGGGTTGCATATGCTATGGGATGTTTTTGGTAAAAAAACATTTTTCTCCAAAGCACATAATCAAAACATTTTGATCATTAAACACCAAAACGAGTACCAAAATGCAATGCAATCTCCAAAATATGCCAAATCGATTCCTTCTTGAGCAAAAACAAGGGCCAAAAATGGATCTATTTGGAGTTTTCACCAAAAACGTGCCCTAGGATAGAGCTTACAAAAACCTATTTTAGCAAGATGAATCCATTGCCAAGCAAGAACGACCCTATTGGTGAAAATCTCATGCAAAACCATTGAGTAAATCTCTCACAATCTCCACAATCGGGTTCTTGGAGGCCCATTACATGTGTTCTTCAGAAATCGGACTTTTTAGGAGTCATAACATGTTTTAAGATATGCACAAGATGCAAATCGGACCTTTTAAGATGGAATGCATACTTTTAAAACTCCTCGTAAGGCAAATCGCACCTTTTGGGAGGCATGACACATTTAAAATATGCACTTGGTTAAAATCGGACCTTTTAGGGAGGATTGCATATTTTAAGTTAAAGCTCATGTTTTTTATGCAATGACACATTTCAAGTGAAAGCTCACATTTTTAGTGTAAAGACACCAAAAAAGGTCCACTTTTAATAGTCTTATGCTTCTAAATTGAACTTTATATGCAATGACATGTAAAATGTCCACTTTTGATGGATTTTACATGTAATAGCATATAAAATGTCCACTTTTGATGGATTTGACATGTGTAATAGCATATAAAATGTCCACTTTTGATAACTTAAAGTCATTTAATAAACATATATCAATTTAATTTCATTAAAATGTTACTTTAATGGGACATAAACCATATTTATATATCATATTAAAAATATAACACATAAATATCAATTAAAAAGTATCATTTAAATGAGCATTTGATTTAAATGTCAAAAATTAAACTGAAACTATAATAGTTTATATAGTCACTTTAAGTGAAAAATCAAAAAGTAATTCAACTTAAAATTATAACATAAAGTGCACTATAGTTACTTTAAGTGAGAATTTAAATGATAAAGTAACTTAAAAATATAATATAAAGTGAATTTAAGTTATATTTTTCAAAAAGTGAATGTCCAATTAAAAATATAACATAATATTTTTAATTCAATTTGTTGCATCAAAAAGGTCCACTTTTGGGGCACTAAAACAACCATAACTCTTGACTAACAACCCCGATTACTCTCTAGGTTAGACCAAATTGAAAGGGAAACAGAAAGCCATGACATGAGCAAAACCAAAGGACTAAAAACCAACAAACACAAACTCAAAAGAAAGGAAAAAGACAATGAAGGCTTCAAAAATAAGCAAAGGCTTGACAAAAAGCAAAATGAAAAAGACTCGATGAAAGCCTTTAGTAAAACAATCCGATATACAAATTGGAGTTGATTGATTGGTCAACATTAAGCAATTGAATATCAAATTCAACTTAGAGAAATGCAAAACTAGCTTGAAAAAGTTTCGTGTTGTTACCAACATTTTGTGGTGACAAAATGCAGGACAACAATTTTGATGTGTCCTAAGAAGAGGAAAATTTAGTAAATAAGATTTAGTTGCAATTGCAACAAGGAAAAAAATGTTCTATAATAAAATAATGGCATTTTGCATTGTTTAAGAAAATAAAAGAATTTTCTTTTCCATTCTTGTGCACATGTATGAAAACATATTGATGATAAAAAGGAACCAATTGTATTTTTAGGCAAACAAAATTCATGGAAAACAATGGAAATTACATAGAGAATGAGAGGTCCAATGGGACCAATCCCCAAAACTCTATGTTGCAGACTTCTGTTCCCCAAAATTATACTCCACCAAACCCTACGAACATGTTGGTCCAAGTTTTACAGGAAACTCAAACTAGGATGGAAAACATGGAGAAAAGAATGAATGCCTTGGCAGCCCAAGTGGGGCAAGGTCATGAGGACACCCACTCCTCTCCTCCTCCTAGGACTCAACAGGAGGTATCTACTATAGTGAACATGAAAACAAAACCCCTAGCTATATGTCTGAAAAATAAAAGAATCAAGAGATACTCAGCGATTTATCCATTGACATTAAAAAGAAAAAACCCACTAGATTTTCCAGATCTATATCTGGTGAAGCCGCATAGGCTTGGTTAACCAAGATAGAATAGTACTTCGAGATCAAGAGCTTCTCTGAGACCTATAAAGTAGTTTGGGGAATTAACCACTTTTTGAGCGAGGCAGGCACATAGTAGGGAAACACCAAAATAAAACCGAACCTTAAGACTATTGATGACACTTGGGACAAGTTTGTCTACAATGTTAAGAACAGATGGCTACCCCAAACCTTCTACAACTAGAAGTTGTTGGACTTCCAGAAATCTTAAGCAGGGAGATATGACGGTACATGGGTACTGGGAGAAGTTTACCCACCTCTTAAAATATGTGCCCCCATATCAGCAGGATAGAAACCTAAAGGTTAGGAAGTTTTTCATGGGGTTAAACAATGGGATCTAGGGAGCATTTGATGTCCTCAAGCCATGAACTATGGAAGAAGCTCTTGAAAGAACCATCTGTCAAGAGCACAAGGTCAAAAGGTATGATTCCATCTGTGACAACAAAAGAAAGGGAAATTGGCGTACTAACAATTTAGACTTCGGGTCACATAAAAAGAACTTCAAGAATTTTAAGCCCAATAACCCTGAATATAAGGGAAACAGTAACAAAGAATTCAAGGGCTGCTCCAGCAGTGGTAATGGTAATAAGGGAGGTAAGAGGAAAGGAACACCTAAAGGATGTTTCACTTGTGGGTGGAGACCATTACGCCTACCAGTGTCCTAATAAGGGCATCTCTAACCAGCAACCACAACCTCCTTTATGTCATCAACAAGTTGTTTTCCAGCAAGAGATCCATGCAGCCCTGGATAACTGACAGGCAAAGTAGTAGATGGGTCCCATAGAGACCCCTGGTAAGATTTACAAAAACCCCATCTTAATTTTAATTGATACTAGAGCTACTAAATGTCTCATCTCTTCAAAATTGTTAAGTAGGTTTCCCAAGAGGATAGGATTGAGGGCCCCACATTGGACTATTGACTATGAAAACCAATCAAAAGCCCGGGTAGATCAATGTCTATTTGAGGCATAGGTAAACTTTCCAAATTTCTCTATAGAGGTTAATTTGTATGTAGCACCTCTAGGGTCCTACGATATTATCATGGGAATAAATTGGCTCAACAAGCACAGAGCAAAGGTAGATTGCCTTGCAAAAACAACAGTGTCTAGACGACCAAGGAAACCTTGTAAGTATCCAAGGGATTAAGCATGAAGTAAAACCTCAATAGATCTCAACTATGCAACTCAAGAGATGTAGAAGGAAGGGATGTTAAATTTTTGTAGTAAGGATAGAAGACCTAAGAGAACCCTTAGAAACAACCTATCAGGATGACTATATCTATGAAGATGGAGAAATTAAGGAGAGAATGAAGAAATATTTTAAAGGGAATTTTCCATATCTAAGAGATTTCCATAATGTCTTTCCAAAGGAACTTCCTAGCCTACCCCCCTCTAGGGTATTTGATTTCACCATAGATTTGGTACCCGAGGGAGAGTCCATGTCAAGAGCACCATATCATATGACCACCACAAAACTGATGGAGTTATAGGTTCACTTACAGCAATTATTATATAGGAAACTTATCTGACCAGGTGTATCACCTTGGGGGGCCCAATATTACTTGTCAAGAAGGATGGAACCATGAGATTATGCATCGACTATAGAAATGCTTAACAAGTTCACTATTAAGAACATATATCCGCTCCCCAGGATATATGACTTATTTGATTAGATGAGAGGGGCAGCAGTATTTTCTAAAATTGACCTAAGATCTAGTTATCGTAAAGATATCCATAAGAATGCCTTCAAAACTCGCTATGGGCGCTATGAGTTCACAGTTCTACCCTTCGGATTAACTAACACCCCTGCTGCTTTTATGAATATCATGAATAATATATTCCAAGACTATTTAGACAAGTTTGTGTTAGTCTCCATTGATGATATCCTCATCTATTACCAGAATGAAGAAGAGCATTGGAAGCACCTTGAAGTGGTACTACAAAGACTGCATGAAAACAAGTTGTACGAAAAATTATCCAAGTGAGAAATTCAGTGTCTAGGACACATTATATCAGCCAAGGGGTAGCAGTGGACCTTGCCAAAATCAAGGCAATCAAGGAATGGTCAGTGTCTATGAATGTGTCAAAAGTTAGAAGTTTTATGGGTTTGGCAAGTTTTTGCAAGAAATTTGTTAAGGATTTCTCTAGTATAGCACATCCCATCACCACCCTACAAAGAAAGGGGAAGAAATTCATATGGTCTGACAAGTGTCAAGCAGTCTTTAAATATTTAAAAGATAAGTTGGCCTCTGAATTGGTACTTTTAGGGTACCAGATCTTGAGGGTCATTTTGTGGTTGTAATAGACACATTAGGAGAAGGATTAGGGGGTGTCCTAATGCAAGAGGACCAAGTCATCACTTATGAATCCAAGAAACTGGAAAACTATGAACAAAATTATGCACATGACCTCGAACTAACAGCTATTGTCCATGCTCTGCAAATGTGGAGACATTATCTAATTGGAAAACCATTTGAGCTCAAGTCGGTTCATCATGGATTAAAATTTCTATTCACCCAACCCAACCTCAATGCTCCTCAAGAGAAGATGGGTGGAATTCTTAGCAGATAACAATTTTGAGATTAGTTATATCAAGGGTAAGGAAAATAAAGTCGTTGATGCCTTGAGTAGGCAAAGATATATTTCAGCAATGGTAGCAATAAACACGAGGCTCAAGGAGCGGGTGTTGCAATGTCTGCCTAGAGATGACTTTTTCAATGAGGTTCATCAAGCACTCATTAGGGATACTCAAGATTCCCGGTGTAAAGGATACCAACTAGAAGGAGATGGACTCTTGAGATATAAGAATATGATGTATATAACTAAGGACCCAAAAATCCAAAGGATGATTCTAGGAGAAATACTTGCCACCCCTTATTCAAGAGACCCGAGAGTAATCAAGATGCTAGATGATATAAAGCAATTACACTTTTGGAAAGGTATGAAGAAAGACACAGCAGAATTTGTGGCAGGATGCCTCGAATGCCAGAGGGTTAAGGCAAAGTAACAATACCCGGCAGGAATATTGCAACCAAACGAAGTTCCTAAATGGAAATGACAAATAATCAACGATGGATTTTATCCAAGGGCTACCTATGACACAAAACAAGTATAATACCATTCTGGTAGTGGTGGACCGGCTAACCAAGGTAGCAAATTTCATCCCTAGAAATTTAACAGATGGAGCACCAGAAATAGCTCACAAGTTTGTGAGGGAAATAATTGACTTCACGAAGTCTAGGATAAGATCATATCTGACAGAGATGCAAGGATGACATCCAGATTTTGGCAAACATTATTTCCCGCTTTGGGCAGCCTACCATCCAGAGACAGATGGTCAGACAAAGAGGGTAAACTAGGTGTTAGAGGACCTTTTAAGAGTATATTGTATGGATCAAGAGTATCAATGGGAGATGTATCTTCCCCTAGTCAAATTTGCTTACAACAACTCATATCAGTTTGCACTTAAGATGACACCATTTTAGGGCAAATATGGGCGTAAATGTAGAACCCCTGTGAGTTGGAATTGAATTGAGGATCGGATCGTCATCGGGCCCGAAATGCTTCTAGAGATGGAGGAACAGGTAGTTCAAAAGCGTCAAAGGATGAAAGAGGCAAACAACCAACTAGAAAAAAGCTATGCAAATGTGAAGAGGATACCTAGGGAATTCTCAGTAGGAGCAAAGGTCCTCTTGAAAGTCAAACCCTAGAAAAGTACTATCAAATTTCGTAGGAATGCCAAATTAGCCCCAGGATATGTGGGACCCTTTAAGGGGTTGGAAGTCGTACACCATGTGGCTTACAGAATTGCTCTACCTCTAGCCCTTGCTAGAATGCATAATGTATTTCATATTTCATATCTTAAGAATATGTAACTAGCTATGAACATATTATTGACTAAAATCTCTTGCAAGTGTGAAAGCCAGGGGTGGTGGAAATAGAGCCACTTAGAATACTCGAGATGTGTAAGCTTTGGTTGCAAAGTCGAGACATTACCCAATGCAAGGTCTAGTGGGACCAATACACCAAAGTAAATGCCACTTGGGAAGATTATGATGAAATCTTCCAAAATTTCCAAAAGCTTAAATTATGAATAGATTTTTGTTTCAAATTGATACAATGATAATTATGATGTCAATGGGGTAATTTTGTTTATTCTCTGTGCAATTCATCGAGGACAATGAATCAAAAGAGGGAGGGTATGTTACATCCCAAATTTTGCTTAATTTTTTAAACTACTCATGTAGCAGTTGTGCTTTTCAATAAAACTCAGTTAACAGTTAAAATTGGTTATGAATTGTGTGAAATAGTATGATGGTTAATCATTAGGATTTCATGTGAAGGTGATATGTTATTTATTAGTTAAGATATGTTATATTGTTATTTTGAAATATTGGGAAGTTGGTTATTCTTTCATGAGAAGTGAAATGGTAATTAGGCGTTATGATTTATGATTAAAAGCTTGTTAAAATTATTTTGAACCTTTTGAAGAATATGATACTATTGCGGAGGATCTTCTTCTTGCAGGAGCACATCGAAGGGGGGAAGCATTTGCAAGAAAGAAATTGGGCGAGGGACACCACTTTATCAAGGAATCGACAGGTATGAAACCTAGTCACCAAGGCTAAGGGGTAAAACGGCTAGGCAAGCAAGAGTATGTTAAGGACAACCATGAGCTATTTGATCAATAATTGTACACTAATAAGAAAACACTAAGAATTTAATTTAAAATGTAATACCTTTTCATATGTGATGATCTCAGAACTACATGTGATGTTGTCATGCCTTGGTATATTAGCGTCATATCATTTAAACTATAAATAAATGATATATGTATGTATGTATGCGTAAATTAGATGTATGTATGCGTCCACATTATATATGACATATATGTTAAATACGTTGTTAATATGCCACGTATACATACATGTGTACAAACGTACACAAGTACATATAGGTGGTGGATGACACTAGTGTATTAAGTACTACATATGAATTAAAAATTCTTGGCAATAGCTTACTTTTATCTTGAGCGGCCCTATTTCTATATTGCTCTCATTGGCCTTTTATTTATTTTGGATGGCCACACTATCAATATTAATATTATTACATGACCCAATGGCCAAAGAATCTTGTAACTCATGCCACTGCTGTATCTTGCTTGTAACTGAGCCAAGAAGGCTACGTTTCATGTGATGGCTCTTGATTGTATATTTCTTTCTTCTTTGCAAAATCAAGACATTATTACTACCTCATTTCTTATCTTTGTTCTACTCTTGATACTTATTCTGCAATTGATTCACCATGGACAGCACTACATTTAGAGTTTTATATCAGTGCACAATTCAATCATTGCAATTTGAAGCCCCTCAGAGAAGGCATCCTAGCATCAACTACAATTATTTCTATTGTGAAAGTCCAACCAATTACTACGTCATGTTGTTATCTCTGCACATGAATCAATATATTTTGCAAATAGATTGTAATGCTTGACTAAGGCATTTTAGATTTCCTATGCTATTCTATTGATTTTAATGATAAGATTATCTTCTTAGGCATGACATGATTGTGTCGAAATGCAATATTTATGTTTTAAAAAGCATTACTGCAATATAAGCTAGTATGGGGCAGATTTATACAGGAGATTTTGTAATATGCTTCATGCGATGAGAACTTTGTATCCTAGAGGTTTAGATGTGTAAAGTACATACTTCTACCAATGTTTAGCAAGCCAGAATGATTGAATACTGAATTCATTTTAAGGGACTGTCATTGTCTTACCAACACCAGAATGGCAAATATACTGGCTGTTATATTTGATCAAAAATTTCTAGATTCTTTTTTTGTGCCAATGCCAGAAAGGCAGAAGAATTGGCCATACATAATAAAATATGATTTTCACAATTCTCTTTAATAAGCCAAGCTTGATAGGCAAATTATTGGTTGTGATTACCATTACTCATATATCCACCCAATGAATCATCTAGGAAGACCAAAATGGTCGAGATGAAGGGCGTGAACAAAGGATACTCCTGCATGATACAAGAAGGAAACATCAGTAACTCAAACAAGAAAGTAAAATTAATAAAAGAAATTGTGTCATCTCATGATAGTCCTTAATGTAGTCTTGTTGTCAAGTCGAGCGGTGGGTGATCGGGTACACAGTGCCCTCACAAATCCTTGACCAAGGTAGGTTAGTGGCATGTTTGTTGTTGTGATCACTAGAGGGCAAAGTGCTTGTAGTTATCAGATAGGTTGATGGAAGATGTCCACAGCCTCGTCAGTTGACTAGCCAACACTCTAACACCAAGATGCTCAGTGTCTGAACAATAGTGTCCCAAGCCTAACTCCCAAGGTATGGGGGGCCTTTCTCAATAGAGATTGTGTGAGGATACTTAAGGATCTACGGTTGGAAGGTTAAGTCCAATGCCAATGCTTCTCCTCTCCTCCGATAGCCAAGACTTGTACAACTCAAAGGTCAACGTCTTTTTGCAATCATTTATGAATCAGGTACTTTATTTCATTTTAAATATCTTGCAATTTCTAGTTAAGAAATTATAGTTAGATGAAATGGTTATTGCCATTTGCATAGGCTAAAGCAGTTATTTACTTGTTATGTCAATAATTGAAAATAGATAAATGCGTAAGTAGTTATAATTGTCTTTCATGTTACATTGAAATGGATGTTATTTGAGATATTTCGAGTTGATTATTTATTATGAAATTTTAGCATGTTATTGTTTTCAATAAAGATTGCGCCTATAGTGAGATGAAAAATCTAGCTATCCTGTTGAAACATAGAAATTCTCTTGGGTGGTGGGTTGTCCTAAAAGGAGAGATGAATCTTCGAATCCAGCCGGTTCCTAAATAGTGATCACCTAAAACTTAACTTGAATGCGAGTAAAGGGATAAGAAGATGAATGGTAAAATAAATACTAAATCCTAAATGAGGTGATACACCAATATTTTTTATGCAACTTTAACTAAATCAACACGAATTACCTAGAATACGAATGATTCACAATACCTAGACAAGCATGCAATTACAAAAGTGTTTCTGTGCAAGGACTCAAAATCTTCTGCTTTGAAAGGAAAACCTAAGCTTTACCAATTTTTTGCAAAAAGAATAAGGACACAAACAAAGACCTGCAATTACAAGTATCAAGATTCGAATATGCAATAAGGAATTAGCTTAAATGAAGGATAAACACAACATAAAAGAAAAGAAAACCCACAATATTGCACAAGAATCAAGGAGAAGGAACTGTTGAATCTGTATAATCAATGCAAAAAAATCTCTGCTACAAAGTGCTCCCATAATTCACTCAAAAATTTGCAATATGCAAAAATTCTAAGCAAGAAAGAAAAGACCTCATAATGAGGTGAATGTACCATTAATAGATCTCCAAAATCCTAACTCGGATATTAGAAAAATACATGAAAAATAGTTCTCAAAACTACTCCAGTCTATGAGGAAATCCATCAAATCTTCTCTCAAGTACCTGTCCAACTGATAGCCAACTGGAAATTGCCTTCAACTGCTCAAAAAGCGTGCGAAAAACCCTAACTCGGATCTCAGAATCAAGCCAAAAATCTAGCATGTCAAACTCCTTATCTTCATGTAAAACATGCCTAAAAAGGCCTCCAAAGTGATCTGGAAGTATAAACAAACACTAACTGCCTCATATCTCACCAAAAATAGCACTTAAGTGCTCCAAAAGTGCATGAGAAAATCTAACTGCCCCCTGACTAAAAATAACTCTATGTGAGTAATCAAGACTAAGACAATCCCCCACTTCTTAAAATATGACTCTAGGTTGAACTCTTCTGATTAAGTTTTTGCATTTAAGGAATTAATAAATAAAAGACTTCATAGTTTTAGCCTTTTGATAAATTAATTTTACAATTATTCATGCAAAGAAAAAACCTCCTCTTTTATATTTATATTTTTAAAATAATAATTAATAACTAATTGTTTATAAGTTAACAATTAGCTATTATTATTTATTTTTAAAAATATTATGTAAACATATTTTCAATAATATTATCATTTTTAAAAAATATTCAAATATTTCATAAAAATAAAAATATTATTTAAAAATATAAAATATGTAAATCTTTTAAATAATAATATTATCTTTTATTTTATAATTAATAAACAATATACACAATGTGAAATAGGTGACTACATATCATATATATAATTTATTGATTATAAAAAATAAAAATCCTCACCACATAACCACTATGTGAGTGGACTCCAAATGCTTCCTATGTTGGAATTATTAACTTTTTAGGGTGTTGGATAAACAAGGAAAGACCTATTTTCTTTTCATTTCCTCATTGAGCTTCTAGAGACTTCTTCTAGAGAGGAGGTTGCTCATAGGGTTTTAAGAAAATGGCTTCCAAATTACTGTTGCAGATTCGACCTCTATTAGGTGTGTAAAGAAAATACTCGTCTCCTTTCTTAGCATTTGAGCTTACAAACCCTTGTTCAGGAGATATATGTGCAGCTTTCTTCTATATATTTGTTGAAAATGAAGGCATTTATACCATGAATGTGGCTTGGTATGTTTTCTGTCCATGAATATGAAAAAGAGGGTTGAGATTTTCCTGTAACAATTTCTCATGCTTTCCTTTCTGAATTTTCAAAAATGTTCATGTAGGCGCCATTCTGGAGTCTTCTTCCTATGGTCTCTTATGGGCTTAGATCTGAAGCTTCTTCAATGTGGGTTGCATTATTTGATTCTTTTGTTGCATTCACAAAGTCATTCTTTCATTTGGCTGTAGCTATCTTGACTCCCACAGATAAGAGGTTCTTTTGACATATTCAGATTTGTTGTTGAAGATCTGAATCTTAGAAACCCTTTCTCTTCAATATGTTAAAACCCCCTTCTGTGATAGAAAGACTTCATGATTTATCCTATTTGATGTCTCTTAACATTTCTTCTTTCTTACACTATAGCTTTCTTTACTAGCTGCTCTATTTATTTTCTGCATTTCTATATGTGCATGAATAGAAATACTATACATTATGAACTCTTAATGTTAAAAATTTGCAACCAGCTATAAAAATCAGGAAAGGCTGGTCTTAGAAAACCACTGATATCTCCTCTTCCTTCAACATTCTAAGAAATCTGCCCGTGTAGCTACCTAAATCACCCTGATCTGGTCATAACCCAGAAAGCATTTTTCTTGATTCCTTCTCAATTGCCCAGAAAATGCCCCGCAATATGACTGTATTTTCTTGCTGATTGCAACTTCAGCACTCTGTTTCTTTATGTCGCAATTCATTGGTAACTCATTGCACTCCTTTTACTCATTGTTAACATTACATATGCTAACCACTTATCTTCATGCCTTGTTGGTTGTATGCCATGTTCTTTTTCTTCACTGTAATAGACCTCAGCTTTATAATGTCTCTTATTTTACTGATCTCATTTTGTCACTGAACAATGATACAGTTCTTTTCATTTGCTCTAGCTGTGATCACTTTCAATATGATTGCTCATTTATTTCGTTCTAATATTTCTGTTGTAAATGCCTTCTTATTTGAGAATTTGACTTATTAAACACATTTAGATTTTGGTTGATATATTTACCAGGCCTGTAGCTTTAAATCTCAATTTATAAATCAGTTGTATGTTCAAACCCTTGCAACTGGCAGATTTTATCTATTTGGGTACTTGGAGACCTGCTGGTAAATATTAAAGAGCTTCTAATATGTGTTCTTCTGCTAGCCATGAGCTTGACTAAAGACAACAGATTTCTTATAGAAATTTTTATATGGTTTGACAACTATCTTAATCTCAGCTTCTCCCTTCAGTAGCTCTTTACATTGTGAATGCTTTCTGCTGAACATTCCAACAGTAATAATAATCCTACACAGCATACTGCCTCTTACTGGAATAACAATAATCCATCTATTTGAAAGATGCTGCAATTTTTGACATTTGTAGTTCCTCTGTTGATGATTTCCTAAGTTACTGGTACGGGTACGGGCATGGATACGGATACGTGGCTACGGCAATTTTTTGGGAAGTGGGTTTGGGTACGTCTGGATACGTCTATACAAATAACATATAAAAATCATAAATATATATATACATATGCATTTGTACAACTTGAAAAGTAGAAACAAAACTAAAAGCATATAAAAATCATAAATATATATTATATATCTGTGCATGTATACAGGCTTACAGCTTGAAAAGTAGAAACAAAACTGCCATAAATATTGCAGTAGCACATTTATAATGATTTCCTATAAGTCTAGTTTCATATCAATTTGTCAATTGATATGTCAAAAATTGAATGTTATGATAGATATATCATATATGATTATATCCATATTGAATTCATTGTGCATTGGTTAAACAACAAACTGTCAAAATATTACAATTAGACTGATTAGTAATCAGCATCATATGGGTCATCAAGAAAATCAAGATCAGTGGAACCACATGCAGCCCCAGTTTCACTTCCACAGCTAGAAGCACGTTGGCTATTTGCCTCCACAGAGGGTAAAGATGGTGTGTTAACTGAAAAATCCAAATCTGTTCTCTCAGGATCTACATCCCACAACATTGTGCCCCCTTCCTTGTACTGACTTTTTTTATAAGTAAGAAGGCGCAAGTTGGAATGCACATAAACCAATTCTTCTGCCTTGCTGCCAATCAATTGCGTTTCACCGAGTGAATAAAGAAGTATGTACTCCAATTTCTCTCAGCTGAAGAACTAGCAACCTATTGAAAATTTGTCACAATGTTAGAGAGTTGCAACTATAAAAATAACTTTATTTCTGATATTAACAGACTAACAGTGTTAGAGAGTTGGAACAAAAATTAAGAAACATGCCTGTGATAGAAGTTTGATTGCAAGAGTTTGAAGGTGTGGTGATGTATGGCCATTAAGGTACCACCAAGCATGAGCATCCTTCGTGTACTTGTCACGAATAGCAGCAACACTTTGATTGCTAGAGGATACAAAATCAACAAACTCAGTTGTAACTAAATCCTCCATTGCATGATCATGAAAGAGTTTACTGAGTGATGTCCTACATCCATCACTTACTTCTCCATCTCTGTATGGTGGTACCCTTGTTGGCTGAGAAAGAATTTCATCACTATAAAATTTTGGAGTCAATGCAAATGCAAGAAGATGTAATGGGGTGGTCATTTTGTTCCACTGTTCAACACAAATTGACTTAACTTCTTTGAAGAAAGTTCCTTCAGGATCTTTCTCTTTTTTATTGATGACGTCTCTCATTAACTCAATCATTGAGTCAATGCCATCGTATACCATTCCCAAACATGGGTGATCCATGTCAGCAAAATGGATCATGCTCATGATGGGTTCGGTGAAACTAAGAAGATATTCCACTCTTTCCCACCATGTGTCTTCTAGGATCATTTTCTTTACATTTGTTGCCCTTTCTGTATTGGATTGCCTCCATTGAATCCAACCTTGACCAATAACCATGCCAGCAAGTGCCTCTCGCACCAACACAAGTTGCCTCAAGACAATTGTGTTTGATGCAAATCGAGTCTCAGCACCTGGCCCTATCCACCCTTGCGGAGCATCATTTGCTTTTCTCAACATATCCTGCCAATATGGTGAGCGTACAACATTGAATGCCAAACCGTTTGCATAGATACATCTTCCAACAGCTTCATCTGCAATCTCCCTAGCATTACTATGGAATGCTCTCTCCAATGGCCCCTTACTTCTCTTCTCAGTAACAAGTTCTTCTTCAATTCTGCCCAAGAACGGGTGGTTCTCTACTATGATATCAGGAAAGTCACTATGAGATGGAGAAGGTGGAGGCCTTGAACTACTTCCTTTTCGTTTCAACAAAGGATCGTTTGTGGCACGTCCGACTCTTGCATTTGCTTCCTCTTGCTCTTGAATGAATCCTGCTATTTGTTGAGGTGGCAATCCTTTTGCATCCGGTCCTTCGCATGCTTTGATACCCATTTGGGGAATGGCACATAAATGGGCTTTCACATGGCTGTAGGAGCTAGTTTTCTCCACATGACATAAATTGCATTCCCAAACAAATGTTCCACCTCCTTTTACTTGGCTTTTTATCGTGACATATTTCCATAATGGTGAATTCGGATCAGTCTTGAATTTGGATCGAGCACTAGAAGTTGTAGAAGTTGCCATTATGTTGTCTACAAAAGTCAACAACCAACAAGTTAAAAAAAGAATAATAATGATTAAATATAAAAATAACTAAATTCAAATTATATTTTGAATATTAAATAATAAATATATAATATATAATACATAGTAACATTATTTTATTACAACATTAAAATTACAATACAAAAATTAAATTACTAAACAATACAAAATACATTATTAACATTTTAATACTCTAGACATTATATAATAATATTATTTTTAAAAATAATACCTAACATAAAAACAACATTAAAATTACAATACAAATATTATTATATAAATATTAAATTACTAAACAATAAAACATTTTAAAATACATTCAAAACATAAATATTATATACGATTTTATAAAAGCTTAAAAAACTTAAATAATATTACAAAACTAAGAAACTTAAATACTAATAAATAACATTAAAAAAACTTTAAAAACTTAATAAATATTATATATACAAACTATATAAAAACTTAGATAAGTACTTTACATTTGTTAAATTTTTTACACAACCTGTAACTAATCGTCCGCTCACGAGCTTGTATGCAGAGAACCCTTCCGGCCGCTCACGAGCTTGAAAATTGCAAATTCTATTGTGCGCAAATGGTTGCAAGGCGTTTGGAGTTTGAAAAGTTTACAGCAACTGTCAAGTTTGCAGAGATTCCTGTCCGCCTAGTTGGCGTTAGCAGCTATTCCCGTCCTCTCAGCTGCAGTTGTTGCTGTTGAAGTTGTTCCAGGCTTTCATTTTGTTGATGTTAAGCAGTGGAGGATGTAATAGTTAAAACAGTAAATGTAGCGGCGGATGTAAAGACTTTAACCCGTCTACGTTAGGGTTTCCGAGTGGGTAACGACGCCATAAAACCAAACACTGACAGTAAAAATCGCAGTCAAACTGCCACCTATCAATCTGAATCGCAGTCAAATCGCCATGTCAACAGAAAATAGTTTGGAATTGTAGCCAAATCGCCACGTCACCAAAAAATGGTTTAGATACGCAATGAAAATTGCAGAGAAGCAAAAATCGAACCTTGTCCAATTCCACACCATTTTTTGGTCGTATCAGATTCTGTTGCGTATCGTACCCGAATCTAAAGGAAAAGGGGGAGGTACCGGTAACTTAGATGATTTCCCTTTACTCTTTAGCCCTCGCCTGTTCAAGAATATCATTGTTCACTGTTTCTATAACATTTTAGCTACAACCTTTCAATGTAATGTTTGAAATATTCACTGTAGGTTTCAATGGCATTTGCAGTTTTATATGCATTTATGCATTCTTGCAATACTTATGACTGCATTATTGTAGTAACTCTCCATGTTGTTAAACCTTCAACCTTGGCTCCTCCTGTAGTATTATGCTAAGACAATCTCTTTGTGTAGCAACTTGTAATGCATATATGAATATGATAAGTTCCTGTAGAACTTTCCTGTGGCAATATAAACTTCATGTAGCAATTTCAATTGGGTTGAAAGGTTCAATGACAAATTGTCATATCCCTTCAACAGCCTTACGCTTAATGTGTTTTAAATAGCTCCATGATTCAATTGAAAGGTTTCATACCTGAAACTTGTGTATGCCCCTTTGACAATCTCCTCAAACCTTCAGTCTTTGCCCCTTCTTGATTTGACCAGAAGATTCCATGTTTGTAATTATGCATGTCCCTTCTATGATCTCCTCGGTATCTTCAATGAGCTACTTTGGTTCAACCGGAAGGTCCCATACCTGTAATGAATGTATGCCCCCTCAAGAGTCTTCCCAAAATCTTCAGTCTTCGCCTCTACATGATTTGACCAGAAGGTTCCATGCATGTAACTTTTGCATGATCCTTCAACAACCTTAAGTCTTCATACCTATATCTACACATGAAACAAACTTATTAGTATAAAACATGTTTTTCTCTCTGTTTTCTTCTTTCTCCTTTGCATCTTTTGAAGCTTATGGTTGATGTACGTAGTTTTCTGTTCAACTGGAATAGATGACATTGATTGATATGTCTTTGTTTCCTGAGCTCAATCATTTCATGTGACTAACTTCATTCTTCTTTTCCCTATAGGTTGCAGCAAGGATTCTGAAGCCCAGGGTCTCCATCAAGTTCAACATGGTTGCCTTCATACCAGGCAATGACAGAACCATTGATCTCTTTCAATATTCTCTGTTCTTTCCTGAATGATCAGTGTTCATTGCTTATTTGCAGATTATTTTTTATTACTTTCTTGAGAATGTATTCAAAATAATCTAAAGGATTAACAAGACTTATTTATTTTCAAATAGTTACCACGGCTTGTGTGGAACAAACAATATGTACCTTCTTTTAATGAAATACAAATCTCTTTTGTACATGTATTCTATTCTGATTTTTTTCTGCGAACTTTGAACCTTCTGAAATGCTTTGAAAACATGTTCAAATCCATTCAATATTTAAATCAGCATGTAACAATGTCGTTCCATAATCTGTTATGCTTAACCAGCAACGATGTATGAATTCAATCCGAACTTATTTTCACATAGGCAATAAAATTAAGAAAACTCTAAAAAAAATTACATATGTAGTGTAAATAGTTGGCAGCTACACTACAAGTCGACGTCATATATGCCTTTTTACCCTGTCATACATACCACATTATCATATCATGTTCTAGTCACATCCGCATACCGCATATTATTACTTAGCCTTGTCTTCACATAATTGCATCACAAACGCATTTACCGTATTATTACATTGATCATGCCACAACTGCCTTTATCATGTTATTATGTGAATTGCATCATACTTACGATTATCATCATTCAGCATATTATTATGGCATGATTACTATGATAATTGATTAAACGAAACAATTACCATAATGATCAGCTCATGATTATTAAAGTGACGATTCAGTAAAAAAAATGTCACTTCACATGTGCCTTTTCTTTTCACATAGCACATATATTATGATGATAATACCATTTGATGAAGGCGTGTTGTGGAGAAATTTTATTTTGTATCCTGGAAGGATTGCGTTGTAATAGAGCAGATTGTGTTCGGCATCCATTCAGTGCAAGCATATAAAGTTTCAGTCAGAGATGGCATCAGATGCATCCTATAAACATTATTCAAAGCAAACATCAAGAATGTATTGGAGATGGCTTGTATAATTTGCATATTCTTAATCGCATATCAGAGACAGCAAAGAATGCAAGGTACTAAGAATTCCCTCACTAACTGCACAAGTCAAATAAAGAAGGCCTTTTACTTCTGAAATGACGAACTATAGTAGAATTCCCATTGGAATTCGCAATTATAAAATAAACCAAGACGCGTACCAAAAACATCCTACACATGGGTCATAAATATCCCATGGAGGAAAACTCTGGAGGTGCACAACAAGTGTCGACACAACAACAAACACATACGACCAAAATAAAAGATGAGACCAAGTTATACATAAATCAGTCAGAACCCCAAATACAATTTTTTTATTTAATTAATTTGGGCCACCATATTTATTAACTAAAGTAATTGATTAAAGGTCCTTTTATTATTTATTTTTTGGAACCAATTTATTAATGAATTTAATCAAGTTATTACATTAAAAATTTGGGGACATCACAGTCTCAATGTTGGTCACAAATATATTAGAGTGATGCTTGGTTTTACTCTTCATTGGTGGCCTTTAAAAAGGGAGGTAAATGCATTAAACCCCCATTCATTTACAAGAAGCTATCAAAAAGCCTATGTGTATGGACTTAAGCTATACCAAAAATAAACCTTATAATAAAAATATATTTTCCTATTAGGAATACAATGCACCACCTAACAAAGAACCCCCTCAAGACCCAAGCTTGATTTCAAAACAAGACAAAAGCTTAGGAGACGAAAGTTGTGCTTTACTTGCAAAGAATCGTGGGTTCCCAAACATCGTTGTAAAGGGAAGTATCAGATCAACTATATTGATGTAAGGCCAAATAGCGAAGATGATGAAGAATTGGATAGTGGAAAGAGTGACTCTAACTTTGAAGGAAATTCGCCAAAAAAATATAAGGAAACAGGATTTTTTAGCCACCCTAAAAGGATCTCCCTAACATACATTCCAAGTTAGAGGTCATTTAGATGGGAAAGACATAAAGGTCCTAATAGATATTGGATCCACTCATAAGTTCATTAGCCAATAATTAGATGATGCCCACTATGTACTTGCTGAGGCCTAAAATTTGCACCCTACCAAATTCAGTGAAATGAACTGGAAATTTCAGGTAACATGGAATCACTCATAGGTAGTAGGATTTTCCTATTGAACTGAGTGAATCTCCGAGTTATAGGTCGGTTCCTTGTGATAATCACCTAAACTCTTATTACTGAAACAAACTGAACTTGAGGGGAAAAGGGGAAGAAATTCAGAAATGAACACCTAAAACTGAATCTAAACTTAATAGGCAATACACCAAAACCCATGGATATTGAAGATATGACTGTTAACAAACAGTAAGACACTCCTTGTTGACAAACACTTCAATCCTATATTGATTTGCATCAATATTTCATAATAAGCTCTTGACAATGAGAGTTAAGGAAGATAAAGGCATTCACATAACTATCCCAAAAACAGAAGACGCAAATTATAACCTGCAAACAAATTACAAACTGCAACTAGGTGATGGATGAGACAAAATAACAAGGAATCCTAAAGACTCACTTCCCACTTTATCAATCAAATATTTTAACACACAGAAACAGAAAGGAAAGAAAGCTAGATTTCAAGAAGAAACTGTCACAAAATGATTCAGTCCATATATTGAGTATCCCAAAACTGAGTTACAAAAAATGCAAAAAATACACCAAAGACGCAAGAAAAGGTCACAAAATCCTCCTCTGCATAATCAGAACCCCTCAAACAATAAGAGTCCAAGAGAATAATTACAAACCCCCTTGGAGTCGAATCCATGAAAAGAGCCTCTGTAATAGGAGTCATAATCATCAAAAATGATGACTAACTACTACACAATTGCCACTAAGTCATAAAGGAACCTATGACTCACTCCTAACTGCCCATCAAATGCTCCAACTGGCCATAAAGACCCCCCAAATTACCTAATTTAAGTCAAATCTGACCCAAACTAACTAATATAATGGAGGGAGCACAATCAAACATGGATTTGTGTCACGTGGAATGGGAAATATGGGCTAGGGAAGGTGATTTTATTACATGAGTCGAGACAATTTGCAGCATTTTAAACGTAGAGGACCAGAGCGGTGTATTAAAAATCCTACAAGGCTTGTGATTATTGTGATTCTGAGCTCAAGGATGGCTATTAGCATCGATATTTAATCAGATAAGTCTTGTTGTGTTGTGTGTATTAACCTTTTTTGTGCATACTAAGATTTAGACTTCAAAGAAATAAATGAGCATATATCTTGAATTTTTTTATACAACTAGGAATACTGTATAGCATTTGATTCTATAAGATATTACTAATCTTTCTTGGTTGAAAGACACGTGAAGCAGCAATAACATGATGAGAGATTAATAGAATGCTGGTTGAAATCATGGGATTGATGATTAAAAGAAAAAGATACATTTTCAGAGGGAGTTGTTCAGCTTTAAAGGGAGGTTAAGTTCTCTTATTTTCAGAGACATGTATTGTAGAATTTGAGAATCTTGTTGGAAACGAGTCCTAGCTGAAACTTTCCTTCTTGTTGATTATGAGTTCTTATTCATGTGAAATTAATAAAGTTGTAAGGACAGCTATGATAATTCTTTCACTTATGAAGAAAATCATTGTGAACATCATGTAGTAGGAGTCCATGATGTCATCACATTGAGAGATTTTGTGATGGGAGTTGGATGTCATGTTGAGAGATTTCATGACAGTATCATCTTGAGAGAGTATGTGATGTAAGTTGGTTGTCATCCTTGCAAGCCTATCGTGTTGAATGATTCCATGATTTGTTAATAAGTTACTTTTTCTTTTATTGTCATGTTGGGAGAGTCCATGACTGATAAATTTAGTAAATTTCATATTTGCTAAAAGAGAAAGCCCTTAGACCACCCTTTGCGAGTAGGCATGGTGGAAGTCATGACTTTAATTTTTTTATAAGGTAACTATGATGAATTCTGTTATGCTGAGATAACGTGTTCTATGAGAATCTATATGATGGAAAAATTATCATCAACATCTTTGGTTGCAGTTATCTGTGTCTGCCTTATTAAAGATCTCTCTCTTGCTAAGAGGGAAGTGTTGAAGATTGTAGACACGATAGAGATCTTTATCTGTGATTTTATGAAATAGAAATATGATTGTTATGACCATTATGGTCATCTTCAGCTAAAAGAGACATTTATAATAATATCTGAGATAATATTATATAAAGAGATATACATTGTGCATCATGCAACGAGACATGTGTATAGAAATATGAAGAGTTTTATATGTGGAAATTGAAGAGAACTTGTGTAATGAAGAGTCTCTCTATTCTTTATATATATTGTATCAAGTGAAAAGCATTGTACAAGAACATTTCTTTATCAATCCATGTGATATTTTTGTTGTGTGGTTGGGTTTCCATTTTTCCCTTCAAGTGGAAGGGTTTTCCCAAGATAATCGTGTGTGTCTTTTGTTTCTATCTTGTCCTTCCTTATTGGTTGTTTATCTTTAGTTTGGTCAAAACATTAATAGCCATTGACTCCATGCTAGAGAGAATGAAATCAATAAGTTTATTACAATCCTCTATCCTTGTTTATTGAGAGATTTTTTATTTATTTTTTTAATTAACATTACATCAAGATAACTGACATGAACATCATTTGACATTCCAAGTAATTCATAGGAGAGAGCATGATCCTGAGGACACCTTGTACAAAAAGATGGAATCAATTGTTCTTCATTGCTAGAACAAGATGACTACACGTTTACACCTCTTGGCATATACACTATCTCCCAAGTATTATAGCGTCAAGATACTTGCTATTCCTAGTAGAGTGCTACCATACAAATATCCCGAGGTTGCTAGTGGGTATAAAAAGGCATTCAGTAGGCTCTTTAGCAATCCTGAGGTGGCATTAAATGTTATGAGAGTTTGCAGAGTTTGTCTCAATTTAAAATGCAAACCCTAATGCAATTAATGACCAAAGTAGAATAGATGGTATTAGATGGTGGTACCTACAGGGGCAACACTATATGTACCTCCAACCTCTTAACATTAAGATCCAATATAATGACCCCTTTTCTGGAGAAGAATTTAATAATAAATAATAAAAATAATAAAATATTAAGATAACTATATATCAAAATAATTATTGAAATAATCATAACAATATATAAATATAATAATAATCAAATATAATAGACTAATAAAATTGTTAAGTTGAGAGGGAAGATACAAAGTATTACTCAGATGTTAACGCAGACGTAGACTTGATAGAAGATATTTTAAAAAGATAAAAGGATTAGCATGAACAAACAAGAATCCCAATAGCAACATAATGACTATGTAGATGCTAAGACACTAATATATAAGTTAGTTTTAAATTGATAATCTGTCTATGTTCAATCACTGATTATAAATGAAACTCAAAATAACTATATTGGCAACGGTAAGAACACTAATTATATCATTTGAGGCATTATCTAATATGTTATTCTAAGTACCTCATAATAAAGAGAATTAAATTACGTGGCTGCAAGCTAGTAAGTTGTGATGACTATTGAAAGGGTGTGATTAGAGATTATAATGAAGGAAAAAAGAGATTAAAAATAGACAATGAGACATGTCCTCTTCATACCTCAAGGGGGTGCTATAAGAAGGATTGTCTAGATTCATCGAAGGGGAGATATCTTAGATTTTCTTAACGTTTTACATAGGGAATTAAGAAGAAAAGAAGAAAGACTGGGAGATGAGATATGCAAACACGCAAAGAATTGGTCATGTCAACTAGTTAGGAAAGGAATGGAGATGAGAACAAATGTGTCAGTTATTCACCATGTTTCTTGGATGCCAATTCACGGGATTGAATTAGGAAACTGGACATTATAAATGACATTGAAAGAAGAAATAGAGTAATAAGTAACGTTTAATATTCACGTTAAGGCATTATTAAGATAACTATATATCAAAATAATTATTGAAATAATCATAACAATATATAAATATAATAATAATCAAATATAATAGACTAATAAAATTGTTAAGTTGAGAGGGAAGATACAAAGTATTACTCAGATGTTAATGCAGATGTAGACTTGATAGAAGATATTTTAAAAAGATAAAAGGATTAGCATGAACAATCAGGAATCCCAATAGCAACATAAGGACTATGTAGATGCTAAGACACTAATAAATAAGTTAGTTTTAAATTGATAATCTGTCTATGTTCAATCACTGATTATAAATGAAACTCAAAATAACTATATTGGCAACAGTGAGAACACTAATTATATCATTTGAGGCATTATCTAATATGTTATTCTAAGTACCTCATAATAAAGAGAATTAAATTACGTGGCTGTAAGATAGTAAGTTGTGATGACTATTAAAAGGGTGTGATTAGAGATTATAATGAAGGAAAAAAGAGATTAAAAATAGACAATGAGACACGTCCTCTTCATACCTCAAGGGGGTGCTATAAGAAGGATTGTCTAGATTCATCGAAGGGGAGATATCTTAGATTTTCTTAATGTTTTACACAGGGAATTAAGAAGAAAAGAAGAAAGATTGGAAGATGAGATATGCAAACACGCAAAGAATTGGTCATGTCAACTAGTTAGGAAAGGAACGGAGATGAGAACAAATGCGTCAATTATTCACCATGGTTCTTGGATGCCAATTCACGGGATTGAATTAGGAAACTGGACATTATCAATGACATTGAAAGAAGAAATAGAGTAATAAGTACCGTTTAATATTCACGTTAAGGCATTCCACAGTTGGAAATATAAATACTTTATGCTAATTCAAATACCCATGATTGGGATGAGTTTTCCGTTTGCCCCAGTTCAAAATAGCGTGGATAGTATCCAGCGCCAGCATTAGAGGAAATGAGTCGTTGCTAATGTCTACGCCCACAATAAGGAACAATAATATGTTCGATGATGCAAATGATATTTAATTGAACTATAATATTATATTCTTCAAACCATTATGTTCAGAATCATAACATGCAGAATAATTAGAACCTAATAATATTTAGTACAGCCACCAAGATGGGTGAACAAACAAACAGAGATCAATATAAAAAAAGTCATAATATCTTCTATAGAATTAACTGCTCACTCTCAAGTAATACAAGACAATAATAAAACAAGATAATGACAAGGTTGAGGAAATATATTGGTCTCATGTGAGCTATACACAAGTGGTCCACCATTCAGGATCATCTACATCAAACTTGACTTAATAAGTGTCTCTTATATTGAGAGATGACAAATCCATAAGAGAAATAATTATAGAGATAAGTAATATGGAAGGAATGTTGATGACTTCATACAATCCACATTCATATAACAAGGAGTATTTTATGAAGATAATTTATGATAAAGGTATTGATTCGGATATCATTCAACAAAATAAACTCAAAGCTAACTTACTTAAGAAAGACATGAATATAGGAAATGGATTATAACGATGACAACAAAGATAAAACATAGACGATACAAATTCTCCTTTTTTTGTATTCTAATCAAAAATGTAAATGAAAATTTGAGAGAAAATTAGAGGTCCTCGTGGGGACATTACATCCTATCACAAGTAAGTTTTAAGTTTTTTTTCCCTTTTTTTATGGCCACTTACCATGTAGAATTAACACTTAAATTTATATTGTATTTATTAAAAAAAATTAAATTTTGTTGGTTGCCTCTCTAGGTTGCGAGCTCTTCTGTTGTTGGGCAAAATTGGATTACATGCTCCTTTATCCACTCAATGAGGTGTAACCGATTGGGTTCCAAGAAAGCAAAGGACTTGGTATAATTTCATAATGATTAGTGCCTCCTATCATGTAAGGATCCAAAATACAAGAAGGGGCCAAAGAAGCTGTCGGATGTACCATCTAAGTCTGCTGATTTGGATATGACTATCCAAGATCTAGCTAGAGCTACCTTGTTGGATGTTGATGATGATGTTAATGATATAGCACCATTTGACAGTAGTGGTACCAGTTTGGATTCCAATGACGAGGATCTTGATTTAGTTGCAGTCGAGGACAAAGCCATTGATCCCTCATTTTTTGATGACCCATTTGACCCTTGAAAGGTCATTGATACAATTATAAACTATTGACGTTATGATTTTCATTTATCATTGTGTTTCAAACTATATTATTTGATGAACTAGTCTATGTTTTGAACTTTCATTTTGCAATTCAGTAATTCAATGTATGATTTTCTTTATGATCATGAACATAGAGTAATGAGCAAGTATTTAATGTTTATCTTTGACATCTGGCACTGATCAATGATCAAGCAACATATATTCATACTATGAAATGATTTAGTTTTGCAATTATGCATGTATCCCTTTATATATATCCACAAACCTAAACCGAACCCAAATCCATCCTCGAACCCGAACTGAAAACTTAGGCTGAAACAGGTATCTTCCTACTTGAAGCTTTGGCAATGATCCATCTTTTGAGTTACCTAAAGAGGACTTGACACATGGAGAATCACTGATGGCTTAAGTTAGTCACAGAGGAAATCCTAGAAGGGAGAAAAAACATGTGGATGAAGATAGATGACAAGTGGATGAAAGAAATGGGATACTAACATTCAAGAGTATCCAATTAGCAAAAAATGTTACACAATTGAATTCAAAAACAATATTGCAAATTCAAGAGTGTCCAATTAGCAATGAAGAAATAAAAAGTTTGTACGAGAGACGTTTAGGAGTATCATATGGTCAAAGAAAAACAGACAGAAAATTTTCCATCTCGAAGAATTTAATCACATGGCTGATTATCAAGAAAAAGCATAAATAGGAGCAAATGTTAAATGGAAAGCAAAAATGTGTATACCCAACTTAGAACTAGCTCTTACCATTTGAGGTGTGATACAGGTAGATGTGTTGCACGAGCATTGTCGATGTAAGAGCAATCTTGCATCACCCAAAAATATTTCCTTTATGTTTCTTGAATAAGGGTTGTCTTAGTGCTGAGTTGTTGTTTTTGGAGGCTTACCACTTAGTAAGTTGGTCATACGAGCTCAAAATATCCTAATTTCAAGGTGGAAGTTTATCTTGGATATATCATTCTACCAGTTGAGGCTCAATGCCATATCATGAGTATTTGTGAAGTTAATGCGGATTTTTGGTGTGTAATTTTGGTAAAAATCTATAGGCTCAGTTTTGAAGGCCTTGGAGGCCCCAAATGAGCTCCAAAATGGGGTTGATTGGAGCTTGCACAAGGAAAACCCTTTAGATTGAAGCTGAGAATTCCATAATGGAGTTATAATAGCCAATCGGAGCAACACTCCGCAAGTTATGGTCTTCTGAAGTTGGGCCAACCGAAATTTCTAAAACAAATGTCATAATTGTATTGGGCCAACTCTTTATGTACTTTTAGAGTTGCTCGGCCTCAAGAATTAGAGTTTGATGTCTAGAAACTTCTCGGGCAGCATAAAATTGTCTATATAAGGAAGGCCCATAGATTGACTAGGACAACTCTAGGTGATAGTTCGTATTACAAGGTAATTGGTAAATACTTGCTTATTAATAACAAAGACCGAAAGGTCAATTTATACAAAAGGAAGAGACGATGTTTCCTTAGGAAACGATCGTAAAGAATAGAAACATTCTATTCCAGAGAAAGCAAAAAACGAAAGCAAACTAAAGCTAAAGATATTTACAAGATAACCATTAACTAATAATAGACGTCTTATCTATTATTGTAATACCCTCCCTTAATGGTTAATCTATCTAACACACCAAGCTGTCCTCTGAATTTGACAAACTTATCAGGACCAAGAGGCTTGGTGAGAATGTCTGCAATCTGATCTGAGGTAGGAACATACTGCAGATCTATAGTCCCGTCTTCAACCAGCTGTCGTATGTAATGACAATGAACATCCACATGCTTGGTTCGTTCATGGAAGACTGGATTTCGTGCTAACTTGATAACGCCTTCGTTATCAACAAACAGAGTAGTCAGTCCTGCTGGTGACATCTGCATATCCCCAAGCATCCGACGAAGCCAGACAGCTTCACATCCTGCCTTAACAGTCCCTCTTTATTCAGCCTCTGTAGAAGAGAGAGAAACTGCCTGCTGCTTCTTGCTGGTCCATGTGACTGCACCGGATCCCAAACTGAACACATATCCAAATGTTGACTTTTTATCATCAACAGAGCCTGCCCAATCTAAATCTGTGAACCCACTGAGTTTAGGATTAGAACTCCAAGAATACAGAAGTCCATAATCAGAAGTGCCCTTCACATAACGAAGCACACGCTTTGCTGCCATCCAATGATCAGCCTTAGGAGCTGTCATAAAGCGTGAAATATAGCTGACTGCGAAGCTGATATCAGGCCTAGTAGCAGATAGGTAGATGAGGCTGCCTACTAGTTGCCTATACGTAGTATCATCAACGGAAGGAGAATCAGACTTGGCTGATAACTTGAGACCTTTCTCCATAGGTGTAGATGCAGGTTTGCAATCCTGCATTCGGAATTTGTCTAACAAGGCTCTGGCATATTTGGACTGAGAGATGAATATACCAGAAGACTGTTGCCAAACTTCAACACCTAAGCAATAATACATGAGCCCAAGGTCAGTCATATCAAAAGACTGGCATAAGTGTTGTTTGATTCCCTGAATCAAAGATGTCGAACTACCAATGATGATCAGATCATCCACATAGATAACCAGAAGGATGATGTCACTGTCAATAGTCTTGATGTACAGATTTGAGTCTGAAGAACTCCTCTTGAAGCCTTGATCACTAAGGTACGTATCAATCTTGATGTACCATGCCCGAGGGGCCTGCTTCAAACCATAAAGAGCTTTTACCAATCTGAGAACCTGATGGTCTTTACCAGCAACCTTGAAACCAAGAGGCTGCATCATGTAGACCTCTTCACGGAGATCACCATTCAGGAAAGCACTCTTTACGTCCATCTGATGGACCTTCCAACCAAACTGTGCTGCCATGGCTAAGACTAATCTGATGGTGCTCATCTTTGCAGTAGGAGCAAAGGTCTCCTCATAATCAATGCCCTGACGCTGAGAAAAGCCCTTTGCCACTAAACGAGCTTTGTACTTATCCAAAGTACCATCTGATTTGTATTTGATTTTGTAGACCCATTTGCAGCTAATGGGTTTCTTCCCTGGGGGAAGATCAGAAAGGACCCAAGTGTTGTTCTTCAGCAGGCTCTGGTGTTCAGATTGCATGGCCTGTTCCCACTCTGGAATTCCTTTAGCCTCGGAATATGTTTGAGGTTCAAACACACTGTGAATGTTGGCCATAAGAGCAAAGTTAACAGAATCTATAGTTTTGCTCTTTTTCCGAGTAGTTCTCCCATCAATGAGCTCATCATCATGAAGATCAGCAAGTGTCTTAGCCCACCACTTAGGCCGGAGAGGAGAATGACCAACAGTAGTACTAGGAGATGCTTGATCAGCAAGATCCTGATCAGAAGAATCTGGATTAAACTCAGGTGAAGCATCTTCAAAACGAGGTGATCCTGCAGGAGAAGTCGGAGGTGGCTGTACAGGTATCACTGGCAGGACTGGAGCTGTAGGAGCTACTGGAGCCCTCCCATCAGGTGGACCTAATGGAAGCCGAACTCCCAAATCATGAACCTGCATAGGCTTGTCTGCTGGATCAGGAACAGGAGAAACAGGCATGAATGGTCCTCGCTGCTCATCAAAGACTACATCGCGGCTGTATATGAGACGAGATGTCTCAACATCAATAAGGCGGTAGGCTTTGTGAAGACTGCTATATCCAGCAAGCATCAGTTTCTGACTCTTGGCATCCAACTTGGTGCGTGAAGCATCAGGGATCCAAACAAAAGCAAGAGAGCCAAAAACCTTCAGGTGACTGATTCTGGGCTTGCGACCTGACCAGGCCTCTTCCGGAGTTTTACCTTTGACCGCCACTGTGGGTGACCGGTTCAACAGATAAACTGCAGTTTTAACTGCTTCTGCCCAAAAACGCTTCGAAACATGTCTGTGTTCGAGCATGGAACGAGCCATCTCGGTGATTGTCCTGTTCCAACGTTCAACTACACTGTTCTGTTGTGGTGTGTGGGGTGTGGTGAACTGGCGTTGGATGCCATGTGTATCCAAGAAGCTGGAGAAAACATTAGAACAAAATTCCCCCCCATTGTCTGATCTAAGAGTAATAATAGATTTCCCAGACTCTTTTTCAACTAAGGGTTTAAACTTCTGAAATACAATAAATGCATCGGATTTCTTTTTAAGGAAATACACCCACATTTTTCTACTGAAATCATCTACAAACAACAGAAAATACTTGTACCCAAGAACAGAAGGAGTGGCCATAGGGTCGCAGATATCAGCATGAACAAGCTGAAGTACTTGAAAAGCTCGCCAAGAATCGCCACTGGGGAAAGGTGTGCGATGTTGCTTCCCAGCCTGACATGCGTCACAAACTCCAAGGTGTTGGGTTTGAATCTCTGGCAAACCAAGAACAAGCTCATCCCGAGCAAGTTGTGAGAGATAATGCACATTTAAGTGCCCATATCGCTGATGCCAAAGTGTGCTGATGGAAGATCGCCGAGCAGCCATAGCTAAGTCCTGAGAATCACTAGAATCAATAAGTCTGAAAAGACCATGATCCTCAAGACCAACTACAATAGTAGACTTAGTCGCCCGATCAGTGATGGTGCACTGATGTGAACTGAAGGTGACTGCCAAGTGTGGAGAATGTCGCAGCAACTGACTGACCGAGAGAAGAATTTAGTTCCATCCCTGGAACGTAGTACACATCAAGGAATATGAGCTTCCTCCCAATAGACTGAATTTGAATGTTGCCTTTACCAACAACCGTGTACTCTTCTCCACCACCAAAGATAACAGAATCTGAATAAGGCTGGTAGTCAGTAAACCAGTCTCTGCGGTGAGTGAAATGTCGAGAGGCACCTGAATCAATGTACCAAGCAGATGACTGTACATGATCTGCAGGTCTTTTAGCCATGAAGGCATAAAAGGCAGATTCCACCTACTCAGTGTGCTCTGCACTGTTCGCTTTGGATTGCGAACCTGATTGCTTAGACTGGGCAGCTAAGCGTTTCCGACATGCAACCTTCATGTGACCATACTTGTGGCAATAGTTGCATTGAATGTTCTTCTTTTTGGTATCATCGGATGCTGGAGCAGAAGACTTCTGCTGAGATGGTTGCTGAAACTTGCCCTTATCCTTCTGAAAGGATTTCGCAGCAAAGGCTTGCTCAGTGGAGGTGGAACTGGAGCTGCTACCGAACTGTTGTTTCCACCGATCTTGCTGAAGTAGCAGGGTGCAGAGATCAGTGAACTTTAGATCAACAACACTAGATGTGATGTTGAGAGTCTCGATAAAATGCTCATAGGAATTTGGTAAACTCCGAAGAGTGATTACCACAATATCCTCTTCCTCCATCTTGCGACCGATGGCAAGTAACTGATCACGGATTTCCTGAATCCGATTCAGGTGTGCCTGGAGCGAGGTGCGCTCATCCATGACAATAGAAAACAGAGTGTTTTTCAGAAAGAAGGCTCTGCTCTTGTCGGAAGTCTCATGAAGACCTTTTAGATGTGTCCAAATTTTGGCCGCTGTCTTGCCGGATGGAATCTGAGAAAGCTGGTCATCAGCTACGGAGAGTTTGAGAAGCATTACTGGCTCTCGATTGTTCAGATCCCATGTATCTTGATCAGGACCCGGAGAAGTCGGACGCTGTTTAACACCCAGAACAAGTTGATCGGTGTTTCGATATTCGAAGATTGCGATGATGCGCTGCTTCCAGGTTCCATAATTGCGACCATTGAATTTGGAATTATGCTCGAGCAGAATATTTGTCAGAGATGCCATGGCACGTTTTTCAATGAAAATCTGTGAAAATCTGTGAAGGCACGTTCTTCGAGGCAAAAATACGAAAGACCCAGAAGAATCAGAGAATGACCCAAAAGAGAGCTCGAAAAACCCAGAAGGAATCTGCTGTCGTTTTCTAAATCCGCTGGCTCGAAAATCGAGGCACAAAAATCGAGGCACCCAGAAAAAATGGACGACAACCCAGTTGAGCTCTCGAAAAACCCACCAAGAATCTGCAAACAAAAAAAAAATTCGACCCCAAAAATTAGGGTTTCGAAAAAAAACGGCCCTAGCTGAAAAAAGCTTGAAAAAACTTCAGATTTCTTGATGAAAAATGGTCGAATTTGCTTCCCAGAGCACGATGACAGACTGAGACGGCTAAGAGCATGAAGATTTGATACAGAAACATGCAGATTTTCACCCCAAAAACGCGAGTCTTCAAAAAATGGTCACGATTTCCATGCGATTTGCAGACCTGTAATTCAGGAATTTATCCAAGCAGAAAAACCCTAGGTGGGTTTTGGAGAAATTAGCTGAAATAATTTTGGAAAAATTTAAACAAATAATTTCAAGAAGAAATTATAAATTTTTCCGAAAAAATTTAAGTATTTAGCTCTGATACATATTACAAGGTAATTGGTAAATACTTGCTTATTAATAACAAAGACCAAAAAGTCAATTTATACAAAAGGAAGAGACGATGTTTCCTTAGGAAACGATCGTAAAGAATAGAAACATTCTATTCCAGAGAAAGCAAAAAACGAAAGCAAACTAAAGCTAAAGATATTTACAAGATAACCATTAACTAATAATAGACGTCTTATCTATTATTGTAATAGTTCGCACTCTGTGTTGCAAATTATTGTAAAGCGCTCATGTGGGTTTGCATATTGTATTTCAAATTTCTGTAATTTTGCATTTGCAGCAATAATAAGAAGTCCATATTTTGCTCTCGCAAATTGTTGTTATTTCTTTGTTTCTATTATGTGTTTGTGGTATTAAGGGGAGCACCCTTCATCAATATGGATGATACCAAAAGAGTAGTGGAAAAACATGACATGCATATTCTGCAGTCTAGAGGTGGTTGAGACTGAACATCATTTTATCATGGAAGCTCGGCTTACGATCACATCAGGTCTGATCATGCAGATTTTTAGGGACAGGTGGCTTAAACTACTTATTTGAAGAAAATTAGTCAAGTAGAATCACAAACTTGATGATCGAAATCCACCGCTGAAGAGTAGATTTAAATAAGAGGTTACAACTAGCTTAGGTTTCTTGACATACTATCCAGGGGGTGTGCTAGTTTGCGGGACCCATAAGCTGCTTTGTTCTCCTGGACACTATTAAGATCTTCCATTCTCTCATTCAAAGCTTCATAATTACAACCCTTCGGCATCATGGACAATATTAAAATCTCTCAATCATTCATTCATTCATTCATTCAACCCTTCATAATTACAACCTATTTGAAGAGTCACACCCCTTCACAATTCCAATTCATTGAAAGAGTTACAACTCCTCATCATTGCTGCCCTTTGAAAGAGTCATTTCCTTATTTTCTTCACATTTCTTCCTTCTTCCATTAATTGTTCTTTAATTCATATGCTCTCATCTTTCTTCGTTCCCCTAATATCCCCTTTCAAATGAGCTCTCCTCCCGTTTATGTTTTATGTTGAGGCAGTCACAACTCTTCATTATGTATCTATTGACCTTTCATCAACTTAATTTAATTGTGATTATATTCTATTATTATTGATCCATTTATTTATATTTTAATTTTATTACTTTTATTTATTATTGAATCCTGTTTCACAAAGCGGAAATCACAGAAAACCAATAAAGTTTTACTTTCAGAATAATTAATACAATTAAAAAGTTGAATATTATCATTTTAGATGGTAAGTTGTATTATGATAAGTATAATGCAATTATCATTCTGAGTTGGAATTAATTTTTTGGGCAAAAATTAGACATGTTATATAACATTGCAGTGTTTAACCTGTTCATTCCAGAGCCGGGATAATAAAAATTAGAAACAGGAAGTCCACACGTGCACGATTTCTCCTTTGTTTGCTACAATATTATTGTAGAAACCTGCATTGCTGAGCTCCAAATACTGCAGATTGACCTCTTGAAATCTGTTCTAAAAAATTTGACGTTAAGCACGACAAACCCCTATTCCAAAACAACTTCTTTGGCCAAAAAACGCACTGGCTCGCCAGCAAACTAAGTAATGATGAGTAATCTGGAGCTCTTCTGTTCAAGTTGAGTTTATGCTAGATGAGGATGTGTTAGGGTTTAGATTACGTGATATGACATTTTTGGGGCAATTTTGTTGTGTTTTCCTTTATTTCAGCTGACATACGCTGTCCAATGCATGTCTGAATACAATCCACAAGCATTTATAACATAGTGGGATATTGAGCATGTAATTGAGCTCAAACTTTGTGTTCAAATTCCAGACACATACTCTTATCCAAAGTTTTGGGATGTAATGGCAAAGGGGAATGGGGTTTGTGATGTAATGGTAATGGCGCCGATCTTCTAACTTCAACAGACGTACAATGTTGCAGGTTAACAAATGCGGACAACATCCAAAAGAATTTATACACCCAGAAAGAAACCGTAAAGATAATATCCTCTGGGAGTGAAATCAGGGGATAAGGGCGACTGTGCATGTAAATTATATCTAATATGAAAGAGATCATCGTCTTCCACAAAATTGAATTTTGAAATTAAATTTCGAATGTATAGAAAAACCTAAACGGAAATAATCCGTATGCTTAAACCGTACCTCTGTAATTTGCAGAATGACATCGTCTTTCCGAAGGAGCTTGCCAAGAAGTTTTGGAGCCAATTGTAGCGCATCACATTGGAAAAATTCAATTCCTAGCAATTTATACTCTTCTTCTGGTTTACATGGTAATGATGATGGTATGCTGGTGGACAGCAACACCGGTGCCTTGTTTTTCTCCTCCTTTGACCGCCTTCTTTTCCTCCGACCGAGCGCTGTGACTTCACATGAATGCAATGGAATGTGGAATGTTGTGCTGCTGTCAAGCATCCTCCTCCCTGCTCTCTTCTTCTCCACTTCCACAGCTGATGAGAGAGATCCTCGGTGGAGCATCGAACGCGGGAAACTTTCTCCATTTATTCTCATGAGAGATGGATTCATGTTGAATCACTACTCATGAAACATGGGTCATCGAGTTTGACTCAAAATCACACAGTTAAATCCTGATATTCATATCACAATTTGACTAGCTGTGGAAATTATCTCCGACTTATCAAGATCTTTTATGTCCTAAATTTATTAATTATTAGTTCTTGCCTACGGCAATTGGTTAAGATCAATTTTTTTTAATTGAAAAATAACCACAGGCAGGTAAACTAAATTGAAAAGTCAATGAGTTCATCAGAATAAATAATTGAATTTTATGGAATAAAAATTTATATAATAATAATTAATTTTTATTTTAGGGATATAAAATGATTGATTTGTATTTCATCTTCTTCTTTTTTTCTGATTAATATTAGTTAAACCAAGAAATTAGTATTTTTGGAAAAAATTACAAAATTATAACATTAGAACAATTAAAAAATTAAAATATTCTAATATAACATTTCACCACATTTCCCTTTGTTGCTTCTAGACCTGTTGGACCTTTGCTTGCTTTCAATATTCTTAGTCCAACTTTTGCAAACCTAGATCCAAGTGAGAGAAGGAATTTTTTTTCTATTGCTTTCGCGTCCATATCACTTTCAACATTGCTTATATTCATGAGGCTTTCTTTATTACCTTCAGGTTAACAAATAATAAAGTTAGTCAACTTTGAAACCTTAATATTTTTGTTAAGTTTTTTGGACAGTGGTTTTGGATTAGGTTCAATGGTTCAAGTGCCCTAAGGCCCAAACCCAAATAATTTTGCCCTATGGTTTTGGATTTTTTCTATTCTAGTGCTTAGTGCCCATATTCTTCGTAGCTTTCTTGGATCTTTAACTTGTGATTTTGTAAGCAGTTCTATTTAGTTTTGCAAGTTGTTTCTCAACTAAGCTATCATTTTTTTTGCCTTAAATTGATTTGGATGATGCTCAGAGGAGGAGTTGAATCATCTCCTCTCTACCTCGAAGTTTTTTTATTGTGCACTTTCAAAATCTTGATTTGTTTGTATTGTAGCACCAAAAAAATTGACTCTTTGGATTGTTAATGAACTTTTACTACCTGTTATGATTTGTTTTATATGTCAAAAGTTATATTGAATCTAATAACATCATGACTTATACAAAATTAAGGGTTACATCAATTTGTTGTAACGCAAAGATGAGTGAATTCAATAGCTCTATCATCTTGTTTGGTGCCACAAATAGGTGGAGATTCGCTCAAATGAATGTTAAAGTGGTGTCATTGTGATATCCCCAATTTTTTTTAATAAGATGGCTAAATTAAATTAACCAATTATCTGGTCTCAAAATTTAAATAATATTATAAGGACCTCTAATTAATTAACTTAAGTAATAAAAGGGGCCCAAATTAATAAAATAATTGTTGGCCAATTATAATCTCTAGATGTTACTTGGAGGCCTTTGTAAGGAGATGGTTAGGCTTTATAAATGAGTAAGGTGGAAGTTTATGTTTTCTTTGTACTCTCAAAAAATGAATGTTAAAGGTGGTTTGTATGCAGTTTCACAGGTGAAAGATCCTCCCTATTATGTCATCGCAGTTTTGGTGGTTCATAGTCACCCTAGTCTTTAGTTGGAAATATCATTCTGATATTTCACATTGTGTGTCAAGTTGTGGAAGTCTTCATGTGAAGAAAAATCTATATTCTCTCTTTTTATTTGAGATTGTTGTATTAAAGATATGTTCGAAGAAATATGAAGTTTGTAATATAAAGTGTTATCGTTAATTTGTATTTTGCATCTCTCATGCATGTTAATAGAGCCAAATATCTTGAATTTGTTTGCAATACAACAAATCTAGCACACATCAATAACTTTTTGATATATAGTCAAAGATAGAATATGTAAGATAATTCCATTACATAGAAGTATGTGTAGGTAAGAAGAAGCATGGTGGTCATACAAAGAAGTGTTTTCATGTAGACACCAAGCCATAAACTATCATACGATAGAAGACTAACCAAATGCAGAGGATGGAAATGTGTATGCCTGCCAAGTACAGAGATGGGAAAAGACTTCACCCAAAAATATCTTTGGGTCAAGATTGCCTTTAAACCAAGATTGATATCACCTTTGGGCTCAAATCAAGATCACTTTTGGGCCAAGATCAAGATCTCCTTCAAGACAAGATCACCTTTAGGTTGAGTTTCCCTTCAATCTAAGATCGCCTTCAAGACATCATAGTGGTATCAAAGCCAAATTCCTACTAGTATGTGGAATGCTTGTAGAAATGGATTGAGTTTTAAGTCAATAAAGAAAATCAATAAGGGTTGTATTGATGGTAGATGGAAGATAGGCATCTATGTCATGGACTACATAGACCAAAGGTTGACGTGCTCATCCTTTGAAGGTGATAGGACCTACAACATCAATCTCAGTTGAGTGGTCAACAATTAGGTTCTTAGCATTGTGAGTCATGCAAAGAATTAAGTCACATCTACACTGTAGCCACATAAGGATTTCAACAAGAAAGAGTCGGGAATCATTCTTTTAAATGTAATACATCCAAATTTCCAAAAAGGTGAAGATACTCGCATGTAACTTTCATCGAACTAATGCTTGACAATCAACTTGATGGAAATGTGAGGTCCTTTCAACGACTCTCTAAATGAGAAGGCTATATCAATGGTTTGTCAACTTGATGGAGATGTTATAAATGATTTCTTCCAAGAGCAACTATAGCTAGTTGACTATGGATTTTTTCTTTTGGTTGTTAATGAGGAGTTTATGAATTCAATCTCTCCATGTGAGGAGATTCCTCACAAAAATAGCAAGATCTACCTGAGATATGAGATTCCAGAAGAGTTTAATGAGCATGATGACATGAAGGCTATAAATCATACCATGAATCTATTTTATGATTGGCTTCTATGGGATCCTTGTGACTCCAGACATGTCAATGTTTATATTAGAGTAATGTAGTGAAAGCTGGATGGTGGTTTACTCATATTGACTGAATCCAATGGTTTTGTAACCAACATATACACTTGATTTGGATTCATGGAGCTTCATGGTGATCATATTGTTTGATGACAAATTGCTTGTGTACAAACAATTTTTGGGTAGAGAAAATTTGTGATTTCTCCAATTTCATTAAATAAAAAATGACTTTCTTAAATTAGCTATTTAAGTGATCCCAAATTTTAAATAATATTATAAATTATCTTTAATTAATTAATTTAATTAATAAATAGAGGCCCACGTTAATGAAATGATAAATTAATAAAATAGTGTCAACCAATTATAAATCTCTAGATGTTGCTTCAAGGCCTTTATAAGAACATGGCCGGGCATTGTAAATGAGCAGGGTGAAAGTTTATGTTTTCTTTGAACTTTGGAAAGATGAATGTTGATAGTAGTTTGAATGCAAATTTAGAGTTGGAGTATCCTCCCTATTCTATGATTGTGGATTTGGTGGATTACAATCACCTTAAATTGTAGTTTGAAATATCATTCCAATATTTCTCATTATGCGTCAAGTTTGTGGAAATCTTCATTCGAAGAAAAATCTACTTTTTTTATGTTTTATCTGAGATTTTTGTATTGAAGAGTAATCTAAAGTTTTGTAATTATATTATCTTTGTGTCTCTCACATAGTAATAGAGCCAAATATCTTTCATTTATCTAATATGACAAATCAGGCACACGTCGATAACTTCCCAATATTTGGTCAAGATGGCATTCATAAGACAATTTTGTTACACAAAAGTGTGTATAGGTAGGAGTGAGCATAGTGTTTATATATAAGATTACTATCACACAAATACCAAGCCATAAACTATTATGCAATAGAAGATTGACCAAATGCAGAGGAAGAAAGTGTGTTTGTATGACAAGTACGAATATGAGAGTAGACTTTACATGAAGATGGATTCAGGTCAAGATTTCCTCCAAGATGAAATTTCCCTTGGGTTGAGATCCCCTTAGATTCAAGATTGCCCTCAAGCTAAGATCAAGATTGTCTTTTGGTTGAGATCATCTTCATGCCAAAATCCACTTCACAACATCATAGTCATTAGGTACAAGAGAAAAAAAAGATTCGGCAAGCAATTTCATCTTATTTAAATTTCGTTTATAGGATGTTCTTTCCTAAAAATGTTATCTTTAGAGTTCCAATGTTAAATATCTCCTTATATTAACTATTGTACCACAAAGCTAGACAAACTGGAGATTACATAGATGTCTGATATTTTCTTTCAAGTATGATTTTATTTTAATTTTTTCAGTTTTTAGTTTTTCCCTTAATGTGAGTATGATCTTGACATCAACATGAGTTAGGAAAAGTTAAAAGAAGACCTATAGTTTAAAGAAAAAAATCTCCTTGTAATTAACAACCATAATTTAGGAATGTATATTTGATCTTTATGAATGACACAATTATAGACGTCTCCAAGGAAAAATAACTCGTTGTTGCTTCAGAGTATGTATTTTTTATGAATAGTTTGATCTATTCTAAAAAGGATGTGGTCATATTGAACGCCACAATAAAAATGTTCACAGTATTATGTATCTTGTTTATTAAATGATTTATGAGGTAAGGCCATAGTTTAGGTATTGATAGTGCTATCAGGATGTGATTGTTTAGCTTTTGAGTTACTTCACTTTTGTGAGGATAAATTAAATGCAATGAATGTTACTTATGAGCACATTGTTGGTGTTTTTTAACCACCAAGAAAAAAAATACTTAATAGCAAGATGATGAGGAAAAATTTAGTCTAAGGGTTAGCTATTTCCTATGCTCGACTAAGGAGTTCTCAAATCTAGGCCCAACTTCAACAAAATCACAAGGATTTTCTACTCTTTAGGTTCTACAAAACCAAGGCAGGTGCACCCGAGGGATAAAATGATTTGAAACTAGATACTATCTTCACACTTCACTCATTTACTAATATTCATTCACACTACTTATCCCTTACAACATATATTTGGTCATAACTCTTCTCAAATTTACATATAATTATGGGTAACAGTAGCCAACCAAAACACAAAAATTAAATGCAACCAAGTACTGACCAGTTATGAGATTCCTCGTACATTAAAGTAAAATTGATTTGATTTTTTGAGATTTTGCTTATGCTTATTCATGATCTCGTCATGTGTAAACTAAAATAATTGATCAGTGTCCTATTTATTTGAATTCAGAGTCTGCCCAACTATTTTGACCTAATTGATTGCATTACAATCAATATTATTAGCAATTTATCCTAAATCTCGTTCTTATGCATATCCTTCTTACTGCCTGGAAATCGTATCATATCACTAAAGCATTTACTTAATTCATTGAACTAAAAGCAATAGAAAATTGATATACAACCTATCCTAGTTGCATTAAAATGAACAAGATTTTCACATACAACCTCAAGATAACCAGTCAATAATAGTGGAGACAAGATTCAGGGAAAACACATATGGTGATAGTTCATCTTTGTATTAATTCTTTTTGAAAATCATATAACATTGGAATAAAACTCATAACAACTTAGGACAAGATAGTATGATCCTTAAATGTTAATGTATCCTCAAATTTGTAGAGAAAATACATCACAAAATTTGATATCAAGAAAACTGGACTGAATGTAAACCTAGCAAAAACTAAAAATTACATAACAGTTCAAACCCTTTCTCTAACCTTGGGATCTCATTTATATAGCATGAGACGCAACAAGCTTTAGGCCTAGAGAACAATGATAGTTGTCCTTAAGACAAAAAGATATTTACAAAAAGTTACTATCACAAAAGACAAAATTTGGTGCGATAGAATGATTTACATCATGAATATTCCTTTTGTGGTACCACTTTTATTGTGGCTTCTTTGTTGCTAAGGAATTTGGAATTGACTTTGATATAATTGTTGATCTCAAATTGGTTTTGACAATTGAGTGTCAACACACTTAAGCTTTTTACTAAGTTCATGTTGAGCTAGTAACATATGCTAAGTATAATATGTATAAATGCCGAGTAAATCAAGTGTCGAGTAAATAGTAAGTGCCAAGCAATTCAAGTGTCAAGTGAACAGTAAATGTCGAGCAAGTTCAAGTGCCAAGCCAGACAGAATTATAGTATGTGTTGGGAACTAGTATTAACAAGTGTCAAGTAACACATAATTGACCTAGTTGTTTGTGATGGCACAGACAACTATGTAAACCATTTTTGAGCTGACATATGGATAGATCTTGAAGCTTTGAAGATAAGATCAAATCTATTTGGATTCCCTATGCGATCAACATGCAACCAATCAAAAAAATGGAAGGAATTGAGCGGGAAAAATGAATGAATCTTAATCGTAGATTCATACCTAACCCTAAGCCACCAAAGTCTTTTTAAAGGGAGACGAAGCCCCATAATAAAAGTATGAGAGAGAGTATTAGTGAATGCATGCGAGGAGGTGATACTAGCAAAGATTTGAAGCAAGTGAAAGGGGTGAATTGATCAGTATACATTCAAGGTGACTTAGAAGAAGGACAAAATTGCAAAATCAGTTAGCAAAATAGAGGATCAAGGATATAGTAATTTCATACCATATTAGGAGGGATCAAGATGGACTGAATTAAGCTCTGAAATCAACAATACCAGATTGTAAGTGTATCAGATCAAACATTCTACTGTACTTTCTTGCAATTGTATCAACAAGATGAAATCCTTTATATTAAGGTTGACTTAATAGTCATAGTGAAATCCTTTAACAAGGTGACATTCCAAGTGAGTGTTCTATAGTCCTTTAGCTAGGCACACTTTTAACAGGGTGTTAAAATCCTTTAACAGGGTAGGATCTAACAATCCTTTGTAAGCCTTTAATAGGGCATATCATGAGAATGGTCAAATTATGTAACCTTAATAGGTGAACTTTATTGCTGCAGTAGTGAATAATTGTGGGTGTCATCCCCACCCTAGTTTTACCTTCTCATTGGAGGGTTTCTAGGTAATAATATTTGGTGTCAAGTGTTTATGTGGATGCATTTACTTTACATTGGATTTCAATATGTTTATGCATGCATTGTTTTAAAATTAAAAGTTTTACTGGTTAGAGATTAATACTTCTAATTCACACCCCCCCCCCCCCCCCCCCCCACTCTCAAAAGTATACATTTCCCATTTGATTTGTATTTCCAACAATTGGTATCAGAGTTGATTTCTCACCAGGAGAAGGCTTACAATTTGGAGAAAAGATCTTGAGATGGAAGTTTACAAGTTGGGAAAGACCATTGAAAATTAGAAGATTGAGATACATCTCTTACTATAACAATTGAATGAAGCCAGAGATGCCTTGAGAAGTTTTCTAAAGAGAAGGAAAGAGACTGCTATAGCAGAAAATGACACTCGGTACAAAGAGATTGACACCACAAAGTTATTTGTAGATGGTAACTCATGCGAATTTGATGCAGCAATTGTAGATCTCATGGACAAGAATAGAGCACAAGCTGAGGAAATTAGAAATCTCAAGTTGGAGCAAGAATCACAAGCTATATTGCTATGTGAGGTGATTGAACAAAAGAAGAAAGCTATAGAAGACAAGACCATGATTAAAGAAGACAAAAGAATTTTTTCAAACAGATTGGAAGGAAAGTCAGCAGAGTTGTCTAGGATCTCAAACACGCAATTGGACACCCTAAGTCAATTGATGAATGCCCATCATGGGTTGAATGTTAAGGACATTGAGATAACTACATTGAAGTTGCAGAATGGCCTGAAAAGAGAAAAGGGGTTTGCAAAAAGTTTCAACAAGCCAAATGAAGTCATCAAGTACTTTGAGCAACTACTGAAATCCCCTAGATCCAGTAAAGACATCAGGATTAGGCTACACAAGCACTAAATAAGGAGAAACATCCAAAGCTGTTGAGGAAAGAAACAATAAAGGTAAGAATTCTAAACCTACTTGTCATCATTGTAGAAAGAAAGGACATACAACTAATGTTTACAGGAGCAAGAATGCTAGTCAAAATGCTAAGACAAAGAACATGATTCATTGCCACAAGTGCAACAAACAAGGTCATCAAGCACATGAATGCATACCATAATCATGCATGCACCAAAATTTGAAGGATGCTGCTACAATTGTTAGAAGTTTAGGCACAAAGCCTTTGAATGCAGATCCAAGTCTACATGGTCATCAAACAAGTCAACTGAGGGAAGAAGCTACGAATTTTTTTATAATTGGGATTATAACACAAGATATAGTTGTCATTATTGTCAAGAGTATGGACACATCCCTAAGAATTGCACAAGAACACACTTCAGTGGTAGCTACAATAGGTGGTTGAGTCAAACTGCATGCTTTAGTTATTTGAAGACTGGTCATATCAACAAGCATTACCCAACAAGGACAAGGGCACCCAACTCAGAGTTCAATAAAGGAAAAGGCAAGGTGGATGTTGAGCACATCAGAGGAGAGATGAACAAAAAATGGAGGAAGAAAGATGGATGCAACACTTCAAATGAAGGGATCACTTCACTTAAAAGCTCAAGTGATCACATTTCAAAAAACTAAGCAAAAAGAGGTATGTGGGGCTAATATTTAAATGTTTCACCATACATCAGTTCCAAGATAGGTTAGTGTTGAAAAGGACAATTTAGCATGAATAAGGATGTAAGTCAATGAGGAAAAACCAAGGTCAAATCTTTAAGTTTCCATCTTACTGTCAAGTATGAAAAATACTCTTCAATTGTTGAGTAAAATTCTAGTGTGTGTCGAGTTGTTGGCCAAAGTCAATTGAAGTCAAGTATGGAGTAGCAGCTGAGTGAAGGAAATTTCTATAGAAGCTGAGTAAGGGTAATTCTAATAGTTGTCGAGTGATGGGAAAAGTAATGGATGCCGAGGGAAATAGAAATTGCATAGAAGCTGAGTTACAACTATACATACACCATGCATCAAATATTATATTTTGAAAGGGTATAAGGTAGATTTTTGCTCATTTTTCTTCATTAAGAACATAGAGCAAGAGAGAACAAGAGTAAAGAAGTAATTGATGAGCAGAGATTGAAGCATTTGCATGGATTCCAACAAAGATCAAGCATCATTCCATCGATATAAAGGTATTCTTCATGTGTCGAGTTACGCAGTTACACAGTTTTATATTTGTTGAAACCCTAGTTTGCAAAATGGCCTCTAGTTCTAAGAATCCTAAGGATAAGGAACCATATGAAGTTCAACTAGTTAGTAATGAGGTAAAACAACCAAATTTTAGGGCTATTCTAGAGGTTGCATACAAGAATGATCCAGTAGGAGCATTATTTGTTATTCCACCCAAGGTCGTAATGGTTCAAGATGTGAGGAAATGTTATAATTGCAAGGTTGGAGGAATTGGAGACATGGAAATGTGTTAGGCTTATGATAAATTATGTGAAAATGGAGTGTTGAAAGAAGAATTCAAAATTGTAGAAAGAAAGGGACTAACTTGTGCCCTAGATTTCCCCACTACCTTCAAAACGAAATGGATAAGAATTGTCTTAAGCAAAATCCATGATGGATGCCTATGGTTAGAAGGATGACCTATCAAATTGTCAAAGAGGATTGTGGATAGGGTTACAAGATACCTAACCCTAGATCGGCCCAAGACCCTAAGGAGTGACTCTAAAGAAGTGATTGAGTGAAATACAGGGGCAAAGTGGAACAAGAGAGGAATGACCATTGATACTATCAAGGATCCACTTCTTGAATTTGTAGTGAGGGTCATATCACACAAATTCTATTCGTCAAGCTGACTAAATAGTGTTTCATGTATTGTGATTGATGTAGGATATAAGATTGTGAAGAAAGATCATACTTATGATCTTGCAAAACTATAGTTGTAGCAAATAATGGAAAACCTACGAGCAATAAGGAAATCTAAAAGTGCTCAATGCAAATTTGGTTCAATTTTGGTATGCATGTTCTTTTATGTTAAAAATGAATTTCCATCTAATGGCAGAGTAGGATGGAATACCAATAGGTTTGTGGCTGTGCAAATAAATGTGTACATTGAAAAAATGGGAGATAATTTTGAGTTAGTAATGACTAGTTACTTTGAAGATTTTAAACAATCAATGAAATAGAGGCTAAGAATTCATGTTTCCCCAGTGGAGAAGTACTACAATAACATTTGTTTCTTGGTAGACATTAACTGCACCTTTATCCAGGATGCAGTACCCAGAGTGAGATGGCTAAGGCCTTTGGGTTATGAAATCAACATAGATGAGGCATCAGTTGCCATCACTATACTATTTGCAGAGGAAGTTGGTAAGTGGGCAAAAATCGTTGGTAATTATGATGTTATCAAATCCAAAGTTGAAATGGAGTTGAAATAGCCTCAACTCTAAAAAAGAAAGACAAAATGGTGAAGAAGCTAAAAACTAAATTTGGTGAAGAAGCTGAAGGTAACGATGAGGATGATGATGATGATGAAGAAGAGGAAGAACAAGAGTAGGGCCAAGAACCTCTTGCCCTAACCCAAGGCATGGGTGAAGATGAAGAAGAAGAAGGTGTCGAGGAGGAACAAGCCAAGGAAGCAATAGTAAAATAAGAACCAAAGAAGAGAAAGGCTAAGACACAGCCTGCAACTCAACCAAAGGGTAAGAAAATTGCAAAACCAAGCCCTGCAAAGCCTACTGCTCCAGCCACAAGAGCAACCACAAGGACCACCACTCAAAAGGATAAGGAGAAAAAAGAAGAAGATGATGATGAAGGCTACTAAACAAAAAGGTCTTGTGCAAAATAAATTAAGGAGAAAATATGTTACACAACCTGAGTTTGATGATGAAAGGACCGAGTCAAAAGACACAAGCCAGTTCAGAGTAGTAAGTCATGCTCCCAAGTCTAATATTGAAAACATTTTTGATAATGTTACAGACAATGCAGACTTAATTGGTTTGAAAAATATTGATTTTAATAAATTAAGTAGAGAAGATCAAAACAAGGTTGAAGAATTAGTGTACACCATGATGGCAAAATTTGAGAATACCCCTCTTGAATTTGATAATACAATGCCCAAATATTTGTATTCAATTGTTGAGAATAAATGGCATTATTGCATAAATATGGAAAAGGAAATAAGAGAGTCTACACTAGCACAAGTGATGCCAGAATTGTCAAAAGGGAAAACAACCAAGGCAAATAAGAAACATGGTAGCAAATTTGCACCCAAGTATAGAGCCTTCAACATACTTTAAAACAAGATTGAAGATGTTGTAAAGAAATCCACTCAAATGTGGAAGTTGATATATGGATTGACTACTATGAAGGAAGGAGAAGAGGACCCCTTTAAGGGAAGGAACAATGGAGAAGATGAGGAAAATGACAAGGAAAAAAGAATTATGAGTCTAGAAAGAAACCTGAAAATATCTGGTATGCAATTACCACAAAACCCAACTCAGAGTGAGAAGCATCTCCACATAGTGCTTCACACACAAAAGGAACTAGTTGTACTAATAGTAGAAGAGGCTAACACAAGAGCCAAGCTAGTCTAGATTCAAGCCTCCCTGACCCCTCACATCGAAATACTACAGAAAGAACTAGCCTATGCTGAAATAGTACTAAAGAAAGATCCTAATCTTTCAACATTGGATGGCTTAGTTCACCTTGCAGCAGAGAAAACCATCCAAATCAAATCATTAGATATTGCAATAGACAACTGAGATATTGCTCTCAAGATTGTAATAGAAGTGAATAAGAACTTTTAGATAAATACACACTCAGTGTATAGACCCTTTGACATAAGTGTTAAAAAGGGGGAGAAATATTTAAAGATGGAGACAAATATGCAAGGGGGAGACATGTGAAAGGGGGAGATATAAAGTAAACAGAGAGAAGAACAAATAAAGGGGGAGCTAATAGCAGAAAAATAGAATTCAGGCATATCAGATAAAGAGTATCAAAATGATTGAAGACAAAGAGTAACAACAGAGGCAAATCTACTTAGAGAGATTTTGGATACAGAAAAGACACATTAACTTAGGGGGAGTCACAAAATTTTGAGGTATATGGTCCATTACAAAATTTTGAACAATTTTGAAGTTCTGTATATATGCCAAACTGGATGTATATTAGACTCGAGGAGATTAGGTTCATCATGTATAGTTAAGTGTTTTTGCCACTCATGTCAAAGGGGGAGATTTTTGATCTCAAATTGGTTTTATCAATTGAGTGTCAACACACTTACGCTTTTTACTAAGTTCATGTCGAGCTAGTAACATATGCCGAGTATAATATGTATAAATGTCGAGTAAATCAAGTGCCGAGTGAACAGTAGATGCCGAGCAAGTTCAAGTGCTGAGCCAGACAGAATTATAGTATGTTCTAAGCATCAGTATTAACAAGTGCTGAGTAACACATAATCTATTTGGATTCCCTCTGTGATCAACATGCAACCAATCAGAAAAATGGAAGGAATTGAGCGAGAAAAATGAATGAATCTCAATCATAGATTCATACCTAACCCTAAGCCACCAAAGTCTTTTTAAAGGGAGACGAAGCCCCATAATAAAAGTATGAGAGAAAGCATTAGTGAATGCATGTGAGTAGGTGATACTAGCAAAGATTTGAAGGAAGTGAAAGGGGTGAATTGATCAGTATACATTCAAGGTGACTTAGAAGAAGGACAAAATTGTAGAATCGGTTAGTAGAACAGAGGATCAAGGATACAACAATTTCATACCAGATTAGAAAGGATCAAGATGGACTAAATTAAGATTTGAAATTAGCAATACCAGCTTATAAGTGTATCAGGCCAAACATTCTACTGTACTTTCTAACAACTATATTAGCAGGATGAAATCCTTTATATTAAGGTTGACTTAACAGTCAGTGAAATCCTTTAACAAGGTGACATTCCAAGTAAGTGTTCTAAAGTCCTTTAGCTAGGCACACTTTTAACAGGGTGTTAAAATCCTTTAACAGGGTAGGATCTAACAATCCTTTGTAAGCCTTTAACAGGGCAGGCCTTTTACAAGGTAGATCATGAGAATGGTCAAATTATCTAACTTTAACAGGTGAACTTTATTGATGCAGTAGTGAAGAATTGTAGGTGTCATCCCCACCCCAGTTTTACCTTCTCATTAGAGGGTTTCTGGGTAATCATATCTAGTGTCAAGTGTTTATGTGGATGCATTTACTTTACATTGTATTTCAATATGTTTATGCATGCATTGTTTTAAAGTTAAAAGTTTTATTGGTTAGATATTAATACTTCTGATTCACCCCACCCCCCTCTCAGAAGTATACATTTCCCATTTGTATTTCCAACAATAATTGACATTCTTTGGATTGTGTGACCACAGGACTTACTTGTGATGGACCTGGCTCTAATAATCAAAAGCTAAGTTTAACTCATGGTTCTCCATCTAGGTCATCTTGTACTAACAAACTAATAGTTACACTTGATTCTCCTACTGCCAAGTCATCAGTTTGAACTTATGTACCTGCTACTATAGTTTATTGTTTATATTTCTCTTCTTTTGCTTTAACTAATGCATTAGTTATTTGTAACTCATCTTAGTTCATCTCATCTTCATCAGTTTCACCAAGTACTAACTATTTTGAATGTACAAAATCTGCCATCCACTTGTCAAAAAGCGTGTCATCTGGCCAATTAAAACTCAATACTTCATGTTGCTTCTTCAAAACAAATTCTCCTAATTTGTTTATTTCAACAAATTCTCCTCTAGGAGAATCGGAGAATAATTGAACTTTAACAACTTCCTCAAATGTTTTTTCCCACAATGCATGCCCCTTCTCATTTATGACCCCACTAATTCTAAGGCATAACAAATCATCTAATTCTTTGGCCCATTCTTCCTTGTCTTTTACTTTATCTATTTTCCTAAGTGCATGGGGAAAAGTTCAATTTTTTTAGCAAGATACTTTGAGAAATAGATTATGATTCTCTTTTGCACTACAACCCTCTTATCATCAAAATTAGAGAGATCGTTAGTCATGTCAAAGGTTTTTTCTATCTATTTATAAGACAGACTAATGACTGAAACATATAAAAGAGTGATATCTTTATCCCTACCACCCCATTTATTCATAATTGGCTTCAAAGCATCCTCACTACTTTTTATCTCATTCCACATGTCCATTATTTTTACTAATTTCTCATAAAATGTAGGCCAATCAATCTTATCTACCAGATACAAGATTTTTTTTAAAAATTTTGTCCTCATATTGGTCATTCAATTCCACATTTAATGCCCAAAGTTTTATCTTCTCCTCTTCAAACTCCTCAACTGTATAAAAATTGTGGTCTCTGTGGAGTATTTAGTAGCTCTACAAGGGGAGTTGACTTGAAAGGTTCAATTGGGGGGTGAGGAGGATAAGCAATCTTGGGCTAGCTGGATTCTCCTACTATTCTCTTTCCAAGTTGCTTATCCATTTGGGCCATCTGAGCCTCCAATTGATGTATCCTATTTCCTCTTTCCTCATATGATTTTAGCATCTCCTCAAATCTAGAATTGAGCTCCAAGACCTTATTCTTGTCTTTTGCAACAACAAAAATTCCAAAATCCATCATTTCTTTGGTCATTCTAGATGCCTTTTCACTATCTACCTCTTCTGCCTTGTAGACCATGAGGCTACTTGTATGCTCAACATCTAAAGCTTCTTGCATCCTAGTCTTATCCCTCTTCTCAATAGACCATATCACCAATGATTGATGATCATCATTATATTTCAATCCCTTATGGGCCTGCAAGACCTCTTCTTCAGTTTTAAACTGATTATCTTTTGCTTTTCTCACAACATCAAAAATCATGGCATTTTCAATGTCTCATTCAAGTAAAATCAAAATTCTTTAAACTTTCAACAACTATCTCCCACCTTTAGGGACTATCTGTGTGAACTCTTCCATGAAACTAGCTTTGACTTCTTCTTTAATTTCAAATTCCTTTTTGTTAAGTTGCTCTGCTTTGATCATTTTACACTTGGCCTCAAAATTGTCAATATTTCTTCTACATAAAAATCGAGCAAATGCTCTAGACTTGATAAAAATCTCATCATCAATAATTTTTTTAGAAGCATGTGCTATTACAGGATTTATTTCTTTACCTCTATAATCTCCCATAGTGAGAGCTAGTGTTGGCATAAGAGGTTCCTCGAGTACTCCTTCTATATCTACAGTTGTAACCACAATGCCCCTCTCCCCTCCTATTTGTCTCAACTATTCTCTCAAGGATATTTCATCATCTATCCTAAGTGAGGTCTGGGTAGGTGAATATTCTTCAACCTCAAAAGATGATCCCTACTCCAATTTTTGTTTCTTAGGTGCATGTATAGCAAGTTGGCTTTCAGAATGTGGTCTTTTGTATTGAGATATAGGTTGTACACTCTTGGCCACTATGTACCTATCTTTTTTCTACAATAAGTACTGCCCTGGGTTCAGAATCATCTTGCTTACCAATCTTTTCTCAACCTCAATGGCCTTGTCAGGTTATGCTTGTGTATTTTCTTCTTCTCATTCAATGTTTGCACAATCCCAACAAAGTTATCCATCAACATATCTACTTTCATACCCTAGTATTTTCTGTCAGCTAGGGGATTTTAGTCTAGCTCAAAAGAATTTATAAAATCCAAAACTTTTCTATATACTTTCCACTTCTCCTTCCTAAGTTCTTGCTCTTGTAATGAGAACTTATTTCTAACTATATCCTCTGGAAAGTATACCAAATGTTTATGAGCTTTGGCTTTAGTTCTTTCTCTAAATAGGTCATAAAATCCCTTCGAGTCTATAAAATGGGCATGGGATTGAGCCATTTGATATTTATCTAAAAAAATCTCCAAGTGCCTCCATCCCTTTTGACAAAAACAAAGTTATGCACAATAGTAATTTGGGGAAAGAAAGTACCTTTATATTTTTCCAACAATTCTCTTTCTTCCACTGATCCTATCTTCCATAGAAGCTCAACAATCTCTACTTTCAAAGGCACTTGATAGGGTAGCACATGTGGTTTTCTAAGAAAACCATAAACTCTAAAAATAATAGATACTGTATATGGGATGATGTCTCCCCAATTATGACTCTTTAGCATCATCTTTTGGTCTAATTAATTCTATTAGAGGTTGTGGTATTCTAGGGCTATCCCCTATTAACAACATTCTAAGCTTGGAAGAAAAATACCTATCAAAGCTGACAAAACTTGCACCAGTCACCTCTCGTGTCATATCTGCACTCCACAATTGGATAGGGAGCTTTTCTCCATCTCTTTCCAATTCCAACTTCATTTCTTTAGAGAAAAAGGTAACTCCCTTGTACAAACATATGTACATCAACATGGAGTACCAGTAGAAGGTCCTATTAACTTTAGCCTTTGCAATACCTATTAACCCAGTATGAATTTCTTTTGCCAATAGAGTAGCAAAGTCAGAAATAGAACTCATACCATACTAAAAGGTTTGGGCAACAATGAAGACAATGGAACCTAGGATGTGGTCTTGTTCATCCATGCCAAAGATTTTGCAGAGAGAGAAATAAACTGCCTATGCTCTAGGGTTCAAATATTTTATCAACAAAGGCTCTGGAGTGTTTGTTGTAACCAGGGGCAATGATTCTATTCTTGACAAAATTCTCTTGTAATGGTCCTCCCCTTAGATATGCTCTTTGTGCATCATACCTAGTCTGGAGGTTTTCCATGTCTATCTTCTCGTGAATTGCATGGTTTGGGTTTAATTTAAAAACCTCTCCAATCAATTCTGGTGAAACCCTAAAAATATTATCACCGACATGATTCTTCACAATCCTAGTAATTGGATCATATTTCTTTGACATTATTGTAAGCAATCATCATCAATAAAAACTCTCGAGATAATTAATTTGCTTATGTCAAATTTCATACATTATTCAGGGGAGTATCTAATCTTCTTTCTACAAACCATTTATGGAAAAGCTCTAATCCTCCAACAAATACTTTGGCATCCCTCAACCAATTTATTTTGTCATAAAAACCCTCACTAACCAATAACCTAGGGTTCTTCAGAATAATTTCTTTTTCCCTAGCAAGCTCATTCATGGATTGTGGCATTTGTTCTAAGAAATCATCATGTACAACCCTTTTTAAGTAATCTACCTTCCCTGAAAAATCCCTTTGTGGAGGCATGTTTGATAATTATCCTACTATGAATATAATTTCTCAATTTTCTAGAAATCCAAAAGACTCACCCGATTTTCTTGTTTTTCTCCTCTAAAAATCGCTTAGCAATAAATCAAAACCCTTGGAATTTTTTTCCCTTAGCTCTGAAAATCTTTGCTCTATGAGAATTCTTCAACCTTACTATTCAATAATGGAAAATTAGAATTCTTACTACAACATTAACCTCACACGAAATAACATTGATTAGAATTAATGCTCCAATAGTCATATTTCTTGTCACGCCATGGAGTTTAAAAACCAACTGTCCATCTTCAAGAATTAGATGACTTAGCTTGAAACCCAAATGATTGCGTTAACCTTTTGTAAAACTAGCCACGCATCAACAAGGTGCTTCCCTGCAATTGCTAAAGTTTGAGGAAATTCAAATTGCGGGAAAGTGTCGACCGTCAATCTTCATGAGATCGATGATCATGAAAACATTAGAATGTCTATGTTTGTTTTTAATATTTCAAGCCCACTTACATAGTCACCCTCCAACTAAGTAAACCTGTAGACTACTCAACAAATCAACATAAGACATCTTAGCATGAGTCCCAACTCAACATTACTAGGCCATCCTTTGAATGATTGGCCCCACCTATCCACATGTCAATCAAAAGCTTCCCCACTTTTATCAAACATCAGGCATTTCCATAAAGTAGGAAAGCGCTCTCAATCAATCTTCCAACGATCGACGGTTCCATAAGATTCACCTTGTTTACAATCTAGTCAACAACAACAACCAATAAAAATGAGTTATCTTTTCCAGTGTGTACTAACAACCATCTGACAACCCTAAACTTATTCTAACACATCCAAATTTTGTGACTTATTAAATAACTGATATCACCAAGTACACGTGTCATGTAGGAGCTTCCCCACATTTGCTAAAGGTCAAGCACTTTCAAATTGTGGGAAAACACTCATTGTTGATCTTTCTTTGATCAATGGTTTGTAAAAATAAACCCTACCATAGTTTAAAAACCTTCAAGGAATATTAGTGGGTCAATACAAGGTAAAAACCATGGTTTAAAACAAGGGTTAACGACAGAAAGATTTTCAGGAAAGTAATTTAAAAATAAACATGAAAAGGTACAAAGAATTTCTTAAAGAAAAAAGCCTCCCACATAATTTTCAAAATAAATTAATACTTTCCTATTTTTTGGAAACTAGGGAATAACGATAAGGGTTTCATGAAACTTAAAATTTTCATCTAGGGTTTTTAACACACCTTATCTCTTAAAAAAACATAAATCCACTAGGTTTTCAGTATAAAATTCAACAAACTTGTGAAAGATGAAAAACCAAGCCAACACATATATCACACAAAACTACACAAGTGAATTATAATAACATTATCTCAATTTCTTCTATTGAATAGATTAAAAAACCAATAGTGTTAGAAGCAAAAAAAATAGTTATTTTTTATAACTTTGTGTTTGAAACAATTTAATGTTTATAGTGTCACGGTAATGTGGAACCTATAAGAGCATGACCAAATTTTGAACTCTCTTAGTACAATCCACAAATTTCCTCGACATATTGGATGATTGCAGAGTGGTATAACGGTCACACTTATACAGAGTCATGAAAGTCAAAGCCCATATGACTCTACTAAAAATCATATAAAAGTGATAAAACATAAAAAATAAATATTGATGCACAATTATTTTGATGTGACTATGAGTATTAAATTTATTAACATTTATACAACTATTAAAAGAGCACATATTCTCTCCAAATAACTAAACCTTTTTTATTAAGTGCAAGCAATATATTTCTTGAGAAATGGAGCTATCATAATCCAATTACATTTTACTAATGCTAGAATCTCATTTCTATGACATTTTTAATTTGATTACACAATAAGTAAAAAGGACCTAAAAACTAGACTAGATGATAAATAGAGAAGATTTACCATGAATTGGTATCATACAAATTTTAGATATGCAAAGTTTAAGCAATGTCATGGTTTTGGTTGAGCTTATGTTGGGCATTCTCTTCTCGAAAATGAAGGAGAGCAACTACATTAAAAAGTTTTTCTAGAGTTTTTTTTTTTTTTTTTTGTTTTTATTGGTAAATGGCCTAAGTCTTTGTATTATATTAATTTAAAAAATAAGGTACAATATCATATCTTCATTCAAATTGGCACTAGTAGGAAAGAACGGAGAAAAAAACCTCTAGTCTTGCTTGGGACCGTAGTCCTTTATTATTATATGTTTAAAACGGGTATAACCCAGTTTTAAGAAATTTATAAATATCTTTTTTTTTTTTTTACAAGTGAATAGAGAGAGTTCACATCTCAATGTTGCCAAAGTTTGATCTTTTCTGAAGAACACCTTTGTAATACAGAAACTCCGGTGTGAAATCTCCTTGTTGACTTGATAAATTATAGTTTAGAACAATGGGGTAACACCTTCCTTGCCTGCAGATAAATCATGCAACTCAAGTATAACGTTAGCTCTACAATAATAATAATATCTAATTTAGAGAAACCTGTTTGCCTGATTGGAATTCCTAACAACTGATACAGGCAACTTTATGTTACCAATATTTGGATATATTGCAAGGTTGTGAGAATTAATATAATCAATTTTCTTTTAAAGCCTATATGATTCACCTAAGTTTAATATTAGCTATTGTGACTATTAGATTTAATGATTAATACTTAGTCTAATAAAGGTCAACCATGAAAACACCCTAGCCTTAATACCAAGGTATGTTAAAAATGGAAGAGCGATAAACTACAATAGAACAATATCGGGCTCGAAAGGAAAAACAAAAAGGTACCTTTGCCTCTACTCTTGAAGAGTCTAAAAAATTAGTTGAAACCAATTTTTCTTGCATAGGTGTTAAATGCTTAGCCTTAGTTTGAGAGATTCAATACTAATTGAGATAAGCTCATGTGATATTAATGAAATAAGTGCCCAGAATACCCAACAAAAAGAGACCGAGTTGAATAGGTTAAAAACAAGAAATGAAAAAGGGCTAGAAGGGCCTCAGTCTAAAAGATCTTAACCAAAACAACCCAAGAATAAATAGAAAGCAGAAAAGAACTAAATAGCATAAGCTAATTTATGTTAATATAGAACATAATTACATCAATATAATGTTATGAGATCGAGCCCTGGCTATCAAAATCAGACCCAACTAAAAACCTTGCTTTTGGGAATGTTGTCAGAGCTTAACAACAAGAAAGTTCCATAGTACCCGAAAGATATAAAAAGGATAGAATTATAACTATTATATACCGAAGATACTTGGAGGGCCAAAAGATCCAAAAAAAGAGGCTTCCCTAGTTAAATACCAAACTAAAGTTTAACAAGAAGTTCATAACCATCGAGTGACACTAGTAGAAAGCTAGGAACTGATCCAATCTAATGTAGACACGTAGAGACAGAGACTAAACCATGTATTCCCAAAACTACTGTCACTGCTAGAACACTCCAAAACTAGGTTTCTCCTTCCTCCTTCTAAAATACCATAATGATTTCTATAGCTTCCTTCAGATCTTTGGCCTTGGAGCTAGGTGGGAACTCAAAAGTGTTCCTTTCCCTACTTGATTTGTCTAAATTTGGAAGGCAAAACTCCAAGGCTTCAATGTCTGCAAATTCAACCCCTTGTTTAATGTATGCATCAAAGATTTGGAGGTAATGCAGGAGCCATTCCTTGGAGGGATCCTCCGTGATGCCTCTCCATCAAAGAAGGAAATGAATGTTGGCCTCCATTTTGGATCATTCTTGGAAAAACATAATGTACTCCCAAATGACCAGGGTTGGACATCTAGGCACAATTGCTAATTCAAAACTCCCAGTGGATCAAACATATACAATTTTGTAAGAGGAATATTGAGCTTATCATCTATACTAAAAACCACCTACTCTAATCCTTTCAACCATACTAGATCAAACATGTTGTAGCAAAGCTAGATGATCTCCCATTTCCTAGTTTTAGCCCTAAACACCCAACAAATGCTTCTAAAATGTCGTTGTTTGTTTTTCGGGAGAAGTCATAATTAAAGACTCATTTACCTAACAACCTGCTAATGGCTACCCTGGACATATCATCCATAGGATTGAGTAGATGATTCCATCTCTCAGGCTTCACATTACCTCTAAAAGCCATAGTAAAAACCTCTAGAGCATGACACAACATGATATTAGTATCCATACTCACTCTAACCTAGCCAATTTCTAAACTTCCCAAAGCAAACATAGTGAAGAAATGACACAAGGCCGAGTTATAGATACTATCTCAAAGCTCTAAAAAGATCTAGAGAGAAGTGAGTGATGATGACATCTAAAGATCATTATGGGTTGTGAGCAAATCAATGCATATGTTTCATGATTACTATGTTTTGCCTATTTGTAATGCGTACTCAAATTGATGAGTACCAAATGCTATTAAAGTTTCATGAGATGATTAAATCATACTTCCAAGTGCGAAAGGGGGAGGAGTTAAAAGGTGTAATAAGATTAATGAGAAGCCACATTATCTAAGGTGTTAGCTAATACAAGAATATTCTCACCATTCATTCCTTTGTTAGTCAATTGGTTAGCTTTTGAGTTACCTTCTCTATAAATGTGGTTAAATCTTACTTCTTCAAACCGATCCATTAGATTGAGGATATTCTCATGTTTAGAATTCAACACCCAATTAAAAATTTTCCTTTTCCTAAGTATGTTTAATATAATTTGAGACTCTCCTTCTATAATAATCCTATTGATTTTAATCTAATACTAATTTTTAAAACTTCATGTAAGACTTTTGATTTTGCAATGTTGTTAGTCGCTATGCCCAAGGGTTTAGCTCTCTTCATAATCTACTTTCCAGAATCTTCCCTAATTATACATCTGATTCCTACCATCCTTGAGTTTCCTCTTGATGCTCCATCAAAATTAAGTTTCTTCCATCCTTTAGGTGGAGGTTTCCACCTACATTTGCTTCTAGTTGTGCTGTACTTTTTTTTAATAAGTGAGAAGAGGATTGATCAAATGTTGCCAGTTCTTTTTTAATTTTTGCATTCCACTCTGAGAATGAACCTTCTTATTTTTTAGTCTTTCTAAGGTTATAGATCATAACTTTTGTGATGCTTGCTTCAATTTTGTTGAGGAGAGATGAAGCATTAAGTTATTCATTATAAAAAATTCGTCTATTTCTTTCTTTCTAGATCTCCCATGCTAGAATAGCAAGGGTGATGTTCCATAGTTTTCCATACACTTTATGATTACATTCTTTAGGCCACCGTTTCAGGTGGTCTTCCCAATCACCAGGGAGTGGGGCTCTCCAATTTAGTTTCGCTTTGAGCCACTCCCAACACTCCTTGGCATATTTACATTGGTAAAGAGATGTTCTTCATTTTCAAAAATTTATTTACATAGTGTGCATCTAGATGGGCCTTCAAATCCCATTTTCTAAATCTATCAACATTTATGATTCAATTTTGTGAAGTTTCCCATAGGAAAATACCTACTTTAGGTAATCCTATTATATCCCAGTAGAGTCTTGATGGCATGCTTATTTCTTCCCATCTTTGTGAATTGATTATTAGATTTTATCCTTCCTTTACCTTATATGTTTTGTCTTTGGAGGCTGCCCAAATTAACTTATCTTCCTTGTCATGGAAGGATAGTTTCTAATTTTTTCTACTCTTTTGATAATAGACCCACTTTCTCTAGGGATTTCCATCTCCATGGAGCTTCTTTATTAGAAGGATCATTTTGGATATAATCTGCTACCTTAGTTCCCCATTCTGAAGTTAGTAGATTTATAGAATTAATAGAGACATCTAATTGATCTAGGGGGGTGACCATTCTAGGAGTCTCCCCAAAATAGGGCTTTATCACCTGTACCTATATCCCAAGCTACAAAATCTAAAATCAATGGGCAACACTTTAGCATGAAATTCCAAGCTACTAATCCTTTGGGGGGGTTCCTAGTTCTCAAAAGAGATGTGCAGTCTATTGCATTTAGATATTTGCTATACATTATTCTGGCCTATTTGTTGTCTCTTTCTTGATACATCCACCAGACTTGTTTGGCTCCTAATGCTTCATTCTATCACTCTAGGTTTTTGGCTCCTAATCCCCCAACTTCTTTAGGCCTATAGATCTTGTCCCATCAAATTAGAGCTACCTTCTTTTTATCCTTTGTACCTTTCCAAAAGAAGTTTCTCAGTTTTGTTTCTATTTTTTTATTGATATTCTTAGGTAATTGAAGACATGATAATTGGTAAGTGGGTAATGCTAAAAGAACTGCTTTGATTTTAGTAGTTCTCCTAGCTTTGGTTAACCATTTTCCTTTCTGTGCTTCCGTATGATTATCTATTCTTTCCAAGATTTTATCCCAATCTTGATTCTTTTTAGCTCCTTTTTCTAGATATATTCATAAGTACTTGCACAGAAAGGTTCCTTTCTTATACCCTAATTCATTGCAGATATAATCTTCCCTTTCTAGTGGTGTATTGAGGAAGAAAATTTCTAATTTATTTGCATTAATTTTTTGTCCCAAGGCTTTTGTGTAATTTTTAATGATTTAAAAAAAGTTTTCTACTTCTTTTTATAGAGCTTATTCCAGTTAGGATAGTGTCATTTGCAAACTGTTGATGAGTGGTATTATCGATATTCTCTGTGACCTTAATTCCTTTAATATTTTCCTTTGTTTGAGCTATTTTGATAGTTCTCTTGAATGTTTCTACCATAATAATGATGAGGAAAGGTGAAATAGGGTCACCTTGTTGAATCCCCCCTAAAATACTGAAGAAACCTTGTGGTGTATCATTGATTAAGAGTGATATTTTTGGAGTTGAGATACACTGATATATGATGTTAATCCATTATTGCAAAATCCAAATGCTTCAAGGGTTTTGCATAGGAATCTCCAATCCACCTTATCATTTTCTTTTTGTATGACTAGTTTCATCAACATGCATGCCTCCTTATTCTTTGATGCTAAATGAATAGTTTCTTGGATAATTGAAATGCCATCTAGAATGGATCTCCTAGGGACAAACCTTATTTTCTCTTCTGATATACATTTGGGAAGAAAACCTTTTAAGCGGTTTGCTAAAGCTTTAAATAATATTTTATAGATCATATTACAGAGAGCTATTGGTTTGAAATCTCATGGTTCCTCAGTATTGCTATTTTTTGGATTTAAGGTTAGGAATGTGTGATTAATTTATGTTAATAACAATCCTTCATTTCTAGTTGCTTTGATTGCTTTCCATAAGTCTTCCACTATAATATCCAAACATTTTTGAAAAAAAATGCCTAGAATTCGTTCAGTCCTAGTGATTTGTTAGGATTAATATTAAAAAGAGTTGTTTTGATTTCACTGAGTGAGAAAGGTTTGTTGAGAGATTTATTATCTTATTATGTTGTAATTTTGGGGATTTCTTTCAGCGTCTCCTCTTGAGCTATGCGATTTGAGGATTCATAGTTATTTAATATATTTTAAAAATAATCTACAAAAATTTCTACAATTTTGGTTGGTTATCTTCCATATTTCCCTTTTTATTTTTAATATTCAAAATTTAATTTATTGCTATATGTTGAATGGTGTTGAAATGGAAATATTTTGTATTTCGGTCCTTCTGCGAACCATTTCTCCCTAGATTTTTGTTTCCAAAACACTTCCTCTTTTGCTAAAATATCTTCTTGTTTAGATAGTAGTTCTTTTTCTCGTATATATTTCTCATTGTTCATTTTTTATTTTATGACTTCTTGATTCGGTTTATCCAGTTTTTCTTCTGTATCATGTTTTTCTTTAAATATATTGTTAAATTGTGATTTATTCCATTTAAAAAATAACCTTTGACCATTTTTAATTTAGACACAAAGTAGAACATTTTTTATCCTTGGACTTGTCCTTCTTGCCACCAATTTAAAACATTTTTCATGAAAGTTTTATCTAGGAACCACATTTTTTTCCGTTTAAATGAGTTTCTCATAGGTTTGGATGGTTCAATGATATCTAGTTTTACATGAAAGTGATCTGAACCTGTTGTGATAGAATCTCTGCCTTGATTTCCATGTCTATGCTACTTAGATCTCCTTTAAAGAAGAATCTTTCCAACCTCTCTACTATGTAGCTAAAGTCATTCCTTCTATTATTCCAAGTGAAGATTCCATTCTTGGTTGGAATATCTATTAGTGCATTTTTTCTGCCCATTCTCTAAACTTTATTGTCGCTCATGAGGTTGTTTGAAGACCCCCATATTTTTCTCCTCTTTTTATTGTTGCATTGAAATCTCCTCCAATGATAAAATTTTCATTATGTTGATTTTCTATAAAGGTGTTGATCTCATTCCATACTACCATGTTATCTATTGTTTGCGTTGGCCCATATGCATTTATCAATATAATCTAAAGGTTATTTCCCAAGCTTGAAGCTCTACATCCCATCCAATTAGTATTTATAGATATTATCTTTAAATCTATCTTTTGATGATTCTAGATTATTCTCAATCCTCCTAAGGCTCCATTTGACTCTTTAAGTTCTGAATTCCATGGACCTAACTTCAATCCTAACTTGTTTCCTTCTTCTTTTTTAAGTTTTGTTTCTTGAATTAATATGACTTTTGATTCAAATAATGTGAGATTATGCTTTAACAAGCATTTTTTGCTAGGGGCATTTAAACCCCTAGCATTCCAAGTTGTTATTCTCATTGGTCCTTGGGAAGGATCTTCCCCTTCCCTTCTCGTAGGATTTTTCTTATCTTTGTTTGCTCCTTTACTTGTCTTGCTACCTCACTTAGTTCTTTTAGTGATTTCCTTCCTCTTTTAGGTTTTTTTTTTCCATAGTTTGTGTTTTTAGACCTTCTTGATTGATAGATATTCCTAGATTTTCCAACTTTGTCTTCTCTCTGGTTTTAACTGGGACATCTAATTCCTTTGTTCTTTTTTCTTCCTCTATTACTAACTCTCTAATCATCTGCTTTTCTAATGCAAGTTTCTTCTTCCTCTATGTTCTTACCTTCGTCACCATTGCCTAAGTTTTCTTCTTCTTCATGCATATGGATTCTCTACTCCAGAATTCCAAATTCTTCCCAAATTTTATTTCTCCTTTGTTGATTATCTTGATCTTCTTTATGAATACATAATTGCCTGTCTATTAATTATGCTTCTTTAATGACAGTTTCTATCTCCAATGGTATCTGGGGTTCCTTAGTTCTTTTTCCATACTGGTATCCTTTTCCTCATTCAAATCAAATATATCCTTTTCATTAGCTAGTGTTTGCCAAAATTTGTAGCTCTTTTTATTTGCTTTTTTCTTAATGGTCACATCTCTCCATTGACTTGAATCTATTGTCAAAATGTTTAAGATTTGGTTTTGGTTATCTAAATTTTCCTCTTCCATGTCTATTTGACTCTTTCCCTTTGTCATGTGTCTATCTGATTTTCCATTGCTGCTCTTGTCTACTTCTAGATCCAAGTTTCTCTTTGATATACTCTACTCCTTATTTATCTCTCCTTTTGTCTCTTTAATTTCTACTTCTCTTACTTCTTCTATGATCTTTTATGTATCTAGGTCCTTATTAGTCTTTCCTTTGTGCTCTGTGTGATTACATTCAGCTAGTATAATTTGATCTTCTAAATCATATTGAAGGAGGAGGACCTCATAAGTTGGCATATTCATTTTTTTCATATTGAGTTCCATTTCTTCTATACTTTCATTTTATTTTCTTTGTTCTTCACATTTTTTAAATTTTGATAATGCAAGTTGGTTGTCCATAATTTTCTTCAATTCACTTTTTGGATCCTTTGTTTTCCTTGTATTTATCCTCTGTTCTTCTTGCTCTATTTCTTTGACCCCCTTTGCTTAAATATTTGGACATTCTTTGTTAATTCAATTTCCTTTCTTCTTCTTGTCCTCTACCTTTCTCTCCCATTTACTGATGTTCCTTAGGTATTCTTTCAAATTGCTCTTGGTGTTATCCATTTTGAAGTTTTCTCCAATTAATCCATTTATTTCTCCTTTGTAATGTGTCAAGGTTAAATTGTAAATTGATCTATTAGTAATGATTTTTTTGATTTTAGTTTAGTTTGATCTGACTCTGTATTAGCTAAGAATCTAATCTTACTAGAGTTTTTGAAGTTTTCTTCAAAACCTATAAGATTTCCTAGAGAATGCCATATCCTTTTAATGATGTTAATGTTGTTTAATTCTGGAGGAAAGTTTATGCATTTAAACCATTTTGCTACTATTGGTTTCTAATTGCTGCTATCATTAGAATTTGGCACCCATGTTATGAATTTGATTGGGTATCCTTTATAGAAACAATTAGATATTCCTATCAATTCCTTCCTAGATCTATGATTTTGACATTAAATATATAAAAGGAATGATTATCAAAAGAGGTGATGATACTTACCTGGGCACCACATATCTTTGTTAGATTCCTTACCAGTTTTGCTTTGTATTTTTATGGACCATTCCAAATCATGTATGCTCCTAGATAAGAGTATTCCTACCATTTTGTCTCACTAATTTCATTTCTAATGATGATAGTGTCATTAGGGTTTATTTCTTTTGGATGATAGTTTCTAGATTCAACTTGCTTGCTTAAGATTAATTATTTTTTCTTATGCAGGGGGATGTAAACTAAGGGTTTGGCAGAGCTAGCTAGTAATTTATTCAACCTTTTAGTTAGATCTTCAAGTTGAGTGGGATTAGGCTTCAGACTACCTAATGGAACACTATTTGCCTCCAAAACCTTTGCAAGTTGTGGAGCTGTGTAAGGGGTCAAAAAAGATTTATGGGTGCCTCCTGTTAAGGAATTTTTTGCCTTGATTTCTTTCGTTTAGTGTACTTGGTCTGGCTAAAAAAGCTTCTTGATTCTTTAGACACACTTCTACTACTTGTTTGTTAATGCTTAGGTTCAAAGTGAGTAGGGCAGAGCCTTATCTCTTGATCCTACGATTTGTTACCCTTTGCCATTTGCCTCTGCTTCAATCTTTAATGTTTGGTTGGTTAATGGCAACGACTGAGTTATGAATTTCATGAAGCCAAACTAGGGTTTTGAATGTATTCATTTTTTATGCTCGTTTGGTGCATCATCTTTCTTCTGGTTCTATTGCTAGTGCTTCAAAGCTATTTTTTGTTTTGAATCTGTTGGATATCTCTATTTTTTCCACTTGAGGTTTCGATGTCAACTTAGGGTAGTTACAACTTGACTAAAATTGTTCACTCATGAGTGGTGATAAGGGTTTTTATTAAATTTTTGTTTTCTTAAGAGAACCTTTTTTTTGCAAAATTCATCATTTTCACATAGCAGAGCTAATATATAATATTTAATAATATTTATTTTAATTGATATGCATTTAGTTTTTCTAGAGCAAGGTTATGTATGTGTATCAAGTATACAAAAAAATCATCTAATACTTGAGCCCATCATTATATTATTTTAAATCATACAAAAAATTTAACCAACTATTTACAAATTTGTAATAGAAATTTATAGAAAACTATACTTGAAGTGTATAAGTTCGAGATTGGTTTTCATGGAGGGTTTTGAGAAGTTATAAGCAAGGGATTTCAATTATGACATTGTGCTCGTGCATTTTTTATAACAATTTAGGATGGAACTTTTATTTTCAATTTAAAACTATTTCTCTAAAATTGAGCTTATACATCTTTGGGCAGGTATAGACAATTGTGATGATTGTCTTAAATTGCAAATAAAACATCATTAGCATGATTGCCCTTAAAATATGCATTGATGTAACCTCTAAAATTATATATAAGATTTTATAATATGGTCTCATTTATGAATGGAAGATTTTTTTTTATTTTTACAGATTTCTAATGGATTAGACATGGTGCCTTTTGTGTGTCACATTTGTTGGTTGCAGTTATTTTACTCTTAGATCTTGACTTTCTTTAATGAAATCTCTCAAGTTTCTGTGAAAATTCTATTACAATTTCTAATTTTTAATCTTCTACCTTAAAAAGATTAATTCACTACCAAAAATTAATTCACAACTAATATTGAAAAAACACACAACTACAATTTCACCAATAAAAAATATGGAAAGAAATTTGTAACACAATGACAAAATATTTTTGGACAATTTTTGTCCCTAGAAAAACCCCTAAGGGAAAACTAGTTTTATAGATGAGGAATATATTAAACTTTGCTAAATTAAGAGTTACAGAATTCCTTGCCTCTTATTGGTAGAGCTCTAACAATCTCCCAATTTCTCCCATTGATATTCCCCCATTGTTATCCCCAATGCTATCATTGCATCATTTCCAATACTACAAGACTTTCATTTGCGAGTACTACAAATGCTTCTACAAGTTGTGTTCTCCACATTACCCTTGACCCCTTTTTATACTACCCTTGTTGGAAAACCAATAGCCAAGACTAATTTTTAATCAATGCTTGAGATAAAAACCAACTTAACAAACCCTAACCAATTTAATCAACAAATAATTGTCTCTACTCTAATATTTTTGTTTAGATTTTTTTTTTTAAAATCATTTGCATATGGAAAAACAATTGTCCAAGCTACCAAAACTAACACTCCCTCTTAGTGAGGAATTTGTTTTGCATGATACCCAACTTATCTCTAAAGAAGATGAATTTTCCCTTCTCCAATGCCTTAGTCAGAATGTCTACTACTAGCTCCTCTGTAGTTATGTACTATAGTTGAACAATCTCCCACTGTACACACTCTCTAATGAAGTGATATCTAATATTTATATGTATAGACCTATTATGAAACATTGGATTCTTAGATAACTTGATGTAAGTTTGATTGTCGTAGTGTATCACAGTAGTCTCAACCCTCTGACCAAACAATGCCACTAGAAACTTTCAAAGCCATATAGCTTCACATGTCACCATACTAGCTATTATGTATTCTACTTCTATAGAACTTGGAGCCACAAACTTTTCCTTCCTCCTGCACCAAGAGACAACTCTTGATCACAAATTGAAACGACGCCCTAAAGTTCTCCTCTTATTTGTTGAACTTCCTGCTTAATTTGGATTTGTATATCCTATCAACTTGATTCCTTCACCTCAAAAATATCTAATCCCATACTCAATTGTACCATACAAATAACATGACACATGCTTAGCTATTGTCTAATGCACTTTGTTTAACTCAACCATGAATTGACTAAGATAGTTGTTGACATGAAATTCGATACCCTTTCCTAAAGTTTTACCTAAAGGCAATCTCGTGTAACATGAAAACAATCTCAAAAGTGTGGGACTTTGCAATTAGAGATTGAGTCTCTGGAGAAGGCCGACTTCCTTACTATCAGGGTGCACCTAACTATTTCTTGATAGGAAAAGGGATAAGAAATGCATGAAATAAAACCACCTATTCTAATTTGAGAAGGGTGATACACCAAATAGTATTGTTCAATCCTATCTATGCCTAAGGAAGCACAGTTCATCAATATAATCCTCAGATACAGAGATTCTATCTTAACTTTGACTCAAAGATCATACACAGATAATAAATCAATGAAATGGTATAAGAAACTTCACTATATATCATTCATAGATAAAATGGACACAACATATAACCAAAGAATGAAAGAAATACATCAATATAAGGCAAGAAGATGTTTGCATGATATACTAATGAAGAAGGAGATACAATTGAGAATTAAATTCATTCACAGGAAAAAGGGGAATTATAGTAACAGAGCATAGAATACTACTACTATAGAATTAGAGAAAAAATTGACCCTTGGAAGGGTTACAAAACTTGCTTTTATAGTTCAAGCATAACCGAGATAACTTCAACTAGAAGCCAAAGCCAACTATTGCTATTAAAATCACGGAGAATAATCATTGCAAATTTGGGGAAGATTTGATTAAGTGTGTGTCCATATACAGAAAATCTGATCCTTGCAAGCCTTGAGAAGACATAAACGATGACCATAACTGCATGATTGAGTGAATGGATAACTTAGGGTGGTGAATGAATGACCTTTGCATCAAACAGTAATGGAGATCATCAAAAAAAGTTACAAATGACCAAGGAGTTGGTTTGCTATTAAATAGTTGCTTGCATGTCATGTTTGTAATTGCACCAAATTAGCTATGTCACTAGGTCAGCTAAATTCAACCTTTCCCTGTACCATTCCTACAATTTCATTGGTCAAAGACCCTCTGTCACTTTCCATCGTGGACAAGCAAAACACTTTTTTTAATGTCAATTTAGGGTCTTATGATTGTCTTTGAAGTCAAAACCCTTCATATCATCGTAAGTCAGGAACCTTGGCTCTTACAATCTTATGAGACACGATTTATACATATTAGAATAACATCTTGTCTTTATTTCCTTTGCCTCATGATCCTATGATTGCAGATAGTGGACCATCTCGTAACTTCAGTAGTTACCCGTCCAACCCTTATGATGTTACAAGCACAACTTGACATAACATCATGTTTTCAATTTTTTGTTCCTTATGACCTCTCAACCATAGTGAGTAAATTGACTTCATAGCATCAAAGGTTACCTTTAGTAGCTATCATTGACCCATGACCACATGATGGTGGTTATCCTTTCTTTATCATGGCCTCAGAAGCATCAATTTTCACCTTTACGATCTCATGATACATCATTGCTTCATGGCTTTGCAAAACCTTGAACCTGCCCTTGAGATCTTACGATCTACTCCTTGTCACATAATCAAGGGGTCCCCTTAAGCTTTCTTTGATCTTATGAAAACAACCTTTGGCATATCATCAACAACAGACATCCTAACCCTTACAATCTTATGATCACAGTTAACTAACCCTGTCATGACTACAACGGCTTCCTTTTTACTGCTACCTTTGACTCCTGATCATACACTGGTAGTTTCCTTCATTGTCATAGCCTCAAAAGCCTTAACCACTTATATTTATGATCATATGAAAGTGTAAGATCATAACACCACTTTCATCTTTTGCCATGAGACTCCTACAATAATAGGGACGTCGTGAGATCACAAACCTTGAAACTTCCACCCGTGATGCTACAATGAACTGGGTTTGACAAAGTTGTTAACCTTTACATGGTCACAACTTAAACCTTTGAAGTCTATTGATGGAGTACATCAATTTAATTGATTAGCCCTCATTTGATGAGATTTCTTGATCCTTGTGACAATGTGAAAAGGAATTCTTCATGAACATAGCCCACCATGACATGCAATGAACATTCTCAACCAATCAGGTGTCACCAATCTATCATATATTCTAACACATTTTTATCTATGGCCCACATACTAGATTTGGCCTCACCTCTCCCATGTGGCAAACACTCACTTCCCCATTTTAATTAAAGCTTAAGCAACTTTGGAAAGCATGAATACACCATCCATTGATCTGATTCTAATCTAACGATCACAATAAAACTAAAGCCCCTCTGAGCCTTGTCCGTCCCTCCAACCACTAAGAACATGCCAATCTGTCAACCTTTCTAACACATTTTTATCAACCTACAATCTTACAATCACTTGTCGCTCATACCTTAGAAAGTCCTAGAAATCACCCTTATGATTATACAATCCTCCTTTTATTGTAAGGTCATAACCCTTTTATAAACTCAACACATTGTTGTCCTTACAACCTCATGATGCTATGACAACACTTTCCTTTTCATATGGTCATGGGACTTCCTTTGAGCCTTTATGATCTTGTGATAGATAGTCTGTTGTAACATCGTAACTCCATCCTAACCACAACAATCTATTCAACATTCAAAACTTATGATCATACAACCATCGACCATCATAAGATCACAATCTTTAAAATACATAACTATAATGCTAAGACAAGAGAAGATTGTAAGATCATAACCCTAGATGAAAATATGAAAAATAAGACATGACCAAAATATGGCACAAAAAGCTAGGGTTTAGCAAATCTTGACCATCTGAGAAATCTTGATGCAATGAAAGGTATCTCTAATTAAATTTTGATGATGGTGTGAAGAAAATAACGAGGGTTGGGGGGGTGGGGCAAAATTGGCTAACAATAGTTTACTACAAATATTATATCTGGCATGGTATTGACCAAATACATAAGTACACCAATCAACTACATGTATAAGGTTGGATATACATCCTTCTCCCTAGATTTATCTACCTTCCTCTACGTTGTGATCACATATGTAGATATGGCTTTGAAATCCTCCATCTTGAACCTCTTCAATATTTTGACACAATTTTTCACTTGACCAAGGAAAATCTCTCCATCTATCTTCCTCATCTTCATGTCTAGAAAGTAGTGCATAAGTCCCAAATTTTGCATCTTAAACTCTTCTTCAAGGTCCCTCTTTCAGTCTTCTATGAGACCTAATGAACCTATAAGAAACACATCGTCGACATAGAATAATAATAAGAACCTCACTGCCAATCACCAAGTAGTAAAAGTTACCATATGTCATACTCTTCACAAAGCCCATTTCCTGCAAGTATGTATCAATGTTCTCATACCATGCCCTAGAATCCCACTTGAGTTTGTGCAAATATCTTTTCAATCTACACACATGGATCTCTTTGTCATGTACTAAAAATCCTTGTGGTTGTTCTATGTATACCTCCTCCTTTAATTCACCATTAAGAAATATTATCTTGGCATATATTTGATGGATTTGTCATCCCATATATGTGACAAATGAGATCGCAACTCGTATAAAAGTATACCTAGTCACTAGAGAAATTATCTCCTCATACTCTATTTCCTCCTTCTGAGAGAATCCCTTTTCTATGAACCTTTCCTTGTATTTCTTGATGTTATCACCCACACCGTGCTTTAACTTATAGATCCAGTGTGATTGAACTAGTGCCATATCTATTGGTCTATGAACTACCTACCATATATCATTTTACATTATTGAGGTATACTCCTCAACCATAAAATCTTTCCATACCTAATGTTGTGCAACTCCTTGACACCTAGAAGGCTCATTATTTGCCAGTTGACTAACTAATGTCACATAATCATTGAACTTGGAAACTCTTGAGTATCTATATGCATCTCTTCAACCTCACAGTTCCTATTTCCAACTATAGAGGATAAAATATCAACCTTGATGTCTTCTTGATGCATTTCCTATTGTGGTAATTGCTCCATATTTTTCAAATCTTTGGCACTTGAGACAATGCTTGTACTTGTAATTAAACTTTAGCTTTGTTCCCCTTGGCTTGGTTAAATTTTCCTTGGATCTTTTGTTGGTTACACACTCTGATCATTTGTTGGAAAATATCTAGACCTTCTAAATCCCTTGTCTTCTATGAACTTGATATCATGTCTAATTACAATCCTTCTAGTCTCTAGAATAAAAATTCTATACGACTTTGAGGTTCACTGTACCCAAGAAAGTATCCCCTCTCTATAGTTTGGTCTAAATTAGTATATATATATATATATACTTGGAATATGACAATATAACATACTTCCAAATATCTTGAAGTGACCAACATCTAGCTTCTTTCATGCAAAAGCTTCATTTGGTGACATCTTCTCTAGTACGTTGTGTGGAACCCTGTGTTGAGAAATGTGTCTCAACCTTGCAAGTTTTTTCTAGAAAATTCCAAAATTTGTTTGTGGTATTTTTCCACATGTTTATGTATTGGAAATAGGTGTATGAGTTGTTACAAATGCATCTTGTCCACAGTAGTGTTAGTTTGTGGTGACTGATCAGGAAAGTATTCTACATACTTCATAAATTCTTTGGGGATTAAATTTTTTTTTTGGCTATGGTTGACGTTGTGGCTGACATATGGCCAACATATGGCTGACATCTTGTAACCCTAAAGTGGCATAAAATTACTTGTATAAAAGGGCTTAGGGTTAGGTATTTTCATTAAGTTGTGATGTGAAATTAGTTCTTGCAGCAGTATTGAGCTGTAAGGGATTACAGATTGTAATCGAGTTGTAATCACTGGATTGTAATAATATCATACTTGCTATTTGGTGGACGTAGCCCAAGGATTGGGTGAACCATGTTAAATCTTGGTGTCTTGTGTTCTTTTCTATGTGATCCATTATTTTCTATTATTGGTTATATTTGCATGTAATTATTATTTATGTCCGTAGTTTAATCCTAACAAGTGGTATCAGAGCGAGGTTGTTTTTCAGTTATCCTCTATAGGAAAGTCTCACGGTTGAGTGGGAGTCTCATGGTTGAGTGGGAGTGATGGAAGATGAGGGTAAGCTAAGGGTTGATAGGTTTGATGGGTAGAACTTCCAGTTATGGAAGATGCAAATGGAAGACTATCTTTATCAGAAGGATTTATGGAAGGCATTAGAAGGCAAAGCCAAGAATTAGGGATCTATGTTAAATGATGAATAGAATCTTTTGGACAAAAAGGAACTTGGAAGCATTCGGTTATGCCTAGCACCATCAGTGGCATTTATTATTACAAAAGTGAAGACAACAGAAGAGTTGATGAAAACCCTAGCGACATTGTATGAAAAGTCCTCCGCTTCAAACAAGGTATTTCTCATGAAGCATTTATTTAATATGAAAATGGCAGAAGGTGGGTTTGTTGTAGATCATTTAAATGAGTTTAATACTATTACTAGTCAATTATTTTCTGTGGGTATCAAATTTGATGAAGAAATTAGGGCTCTCTTGATTTTGTGTTCTTTGCCTGAAAGCTAGAATGGCTTGCTAATGGCTGTGAGTAATTTTGTTCCTAGATCTAGTACCCTAAAATGTGAAGATGTGATCAGTGTTGTTTTGAGTGAGGAAATTCATAGGAAATCCTAAGGTGGATCTACATCAGAAAGTGCTTTGAATGCACAAAGTAAAGGCAGAATAACTGAGAGAGGAAATAACTCTGGAAATCATGGGAAATCAAGAAGAAAGTCAAAGGGGAGGAGGTATCAATCGAAAGGACTGAATGACTGCTAGTACTGTGAGAAACCAAGACACAAAAAGAAAGATTGTTGGAATCAAAAGAAAAATGAAGGAGATAAATTAGATGGAGACAAGGAGGTAAATGTGGTAAGTAATAAATCTGAAGAGGATGCTTTGCAAGGAGAGCTCAACAAGGAGCTCGATCTTGAGCAACAAGATCATAAAATTATTACACCATCTCAAAGGACAGTTGCCTCCTATCCCTAATATTCCAAGCCAAATCATGACTAGATACGCATTTGGCTAAACAATCAGCAGTTCTATTCCATTCACGAGGAATATACATGAACCTAATGAACTGAAAAGAGGAAGAGAAGAAAAGAATCTGCTTAACAATAGTGGCCAGTTGCCAACTAACATCCTCAAGCTCTTGCGAAGAAAGCATGTTCACCACCACCTGGGAATCAGACTCACAGATAATCTTACTCCATCCCCGCAAGCAACACTGTTCCACAACATATAAAATAGCCTGAGCTTCCATGAGATTGTTAGTATAATCACCCTTATGAACTGAGAAGAAAAATTTAACATCCCCAAAACTACAACGAGCCACTCCACCAATACTAGCCGGACCAGGATTCCCACGGGAAGAACCATCAGTGTTAATTTTTAGAACTTCATAGGGAGGAGGAGTCCAGTGCCCATCCTGGTTAACCCAACCCTTCCTCTGATGGTGAAGCTTCCTGGACATAGAAGGAAACCTATGAGTTGCAGCCCCATCTTGTAGATGAAAATTGAGGCGATTACAGATAGCAAGATCAACCGGATCCATACCCCCATCAAGCTCACACTTCACAAGAATAGTTTCCTGAAGAGAATGTGATATTTTCCACCAAAGATGCAAAAAACCAAGCCGAACATCTTGGAATATGTGACGATTCCTCTCCAACCAGATATGCCAAAGCATGAAAGATGGGCCAGCAATCCAAGCAGCATGGAGAAAAGAAGACTTGGAGGGAGTAGTACCCAAGCGGGCTCAGAACTCAGGCAAAGAGGAAGCATGCCGACAAGAGCAACCCCAAGCGCTCCACCAAAGGTGCCATATCTGAGTAGAATAGGAGCAATGGAAGAATAGATGGGAGACAAACTCCTCTCCATTACCACACAAAACACAATAAGAGGGGCCCTAAAATCCACATTTACAAAGATTATCCCAGGTAAGACAACGGTTGTGAGCCACTAGCCACATGAAAAAATTGCACTTGGACCAAGAAACTTTATTCCAAACTTGCTTCCACCAAGGGACCTCAGCATCCCCAAATAATTGTCTAGTTATCTCCTGATACCCAGCAGAGACATGATATTTACCAGACAAGGTACCGCCCCAAGCCAAAACATCTAGACCAAGCAAAGAAGAATACTCTCTAGAGGCCAGAATTTGAGAAAGCTCCTGACGATCCATGTCTGTACCTCCAGGAGGCCAATCAGAAGAATGCTTCCATCTGTAACCAACAACAGCTCCCAATTGATAAGGAGTCTTGTAATGAGCCACTTTATCCCATCCAGTGGCAAGAAAAGAGTCACAAAGAGGCTGAAGATGAGGGTATATGGATAAAATGGAAGGGAATCCATCCCAAGCATCAGACCAAAACAAACCTTGAGAACCTCCTTTACATATCCAAAACAGACCCCTCTTTACCAACATCACACCTGTTTTCAAAGTATGCCAAACCATTGAGCCACGTCCTTCAAGAGGAAGTGCAGAAATAGAGCAAGGATCAGCACCATGAAAATATTTATGAGTGATAATACAAGCCCAAAGTTGATGTTGTCCAGAGCACCATCGCCAATAAAGTTTAGCAGCCAAAGCTTGACTACTCAATAGAGAAGATCGAAGACCAAGACCACCCTCCTTTTTAGGCCTACAAATAGTTGCCCAATTAACCAAGCTCCATTTAGTACTACGCAAATTACCACTCCAAAGGAATTGTCGAGAAAGAGCATCAAACTCCTTGGGAAAGTAAATAGGTGCAGCGTGAACCATGCTTCGATAAGTAGGAAGAGCTTGGATAACAGCTTGAAGAAGAGTAACCCGGGCAGCAGTAGAAAGCCATCTATGAGTCCAATGATTTACCTTATCCTAAAGCTTGGTAATCAAATTTTTCTAGAAGAGACGTGGCTGCCTGGAAACAGCAATAGGGATGCCAAGATAAGTCAAAGGAAGTGATCCTATCTGAAACCGTAGGATACCAATAATCATGTGCTGAATAGAATTAGGAGTGTTAAAAAAGTAAATGGAAGATTTGTCCTCATTAACTTTCTGTCCTGAAGCTGCCAAATAAACGTCCAAAGCATGTCGAAAGGCTTCAACTTCCTTGATCCTAGCAAGACCAACAAGAGCAGAATCATCAACAAATTGAAGATGGGAAAGAGAAGGTAAGCCATTACCCCACCGCTAGCCTTGAATAGAATTATGGGACACCTGATGCTTAATTAATCTGCCCAAGCCTTCAGCCATGATGATGAATAGATATGGGGAGAGAGGGTCACCTTGGCAGAGGCCTCTAGAAGCACCAAATAGTTGAGAAGGTTGACCATTAATAAGAATAGAAAAAGAGGCAGAAGTAACACAACTCATAATCCAACTCACCCAGTCAGAGCTAAATCCAAAAGAAAGAAGAATACTCCTTAGGAAGCTCCATTTAACTCTATCGTAGGCCTTAGCCATATCTAGCTTAACAAACATGGCTCTCTCCCTTGAAGTAGCCATAGAGTGAATAACCTCAGTAGCAATAACCACCCCATCCAAAATTTGTCTGCCAGCAACAAAACCACCTTGTTCTTCTGAGATAATAATGGGAAGCCACCTTTTCAATCTCTCAGCAATCAACTTAGTAATAACTTTGTAAACCACATTACATAAGGCAATTGGTCTAAAAAACTCCAATTGATTAGCACCCTCTCTCTTAGGAATAAGAGTCAAGAATGTAGAGTTCAAAGCTCGAAGCATCTGCTTGCTAGCATAGGATTCTTTAACCACCTCCAACAAATAATGATTAATGATGTCCCAAAATTCCTGAAAGAATTCAACTGGAAAGCCATCAAGACCATGAGCCTTCCCCTTAGGCATGCCGAAGACCACCTCCTCCAGCTCTTCCAAAGAAATAGGACGCATGAGATAATCATTCATTTCCTAAGTGATAAGGGAAGGAATACAAGACAAAATAAGATTTTCTTCATTATCAACAGAAGGAGAGTCCTCAAAGAAGAGGGTAGAGAAGTACCAAATAGCCTCTTGGAATAAAGCTGGCAAGGAATTTAGTTGGATACCTTGAGAATTAACCAAAGAAGAGATAGTGCTCTGATTCCGGTGAGATTGCACTGTTTTATGGAAAAAGGCAGTGTTACGATCACCTTCATGGAGCCAATCAACTCTAGCCTTTTGCTTCCAAAAAATTTCCTCTCGAAGTTCCCATTCTTCTAGAGCTCTAGAAGCAAGGGATTTAGCCTTGCCAAGATCCTCTGAGAAACCTCGATCTCTAATCTCCCTTGTGATGACATCAAGATCTTCTTGAGCAAGCCTCTTCATAAAGTGAAGGTTCCCAAAGCATTCTCTATTCCATATCTTGAGCTGCCTTTTAACATATTGAAGCCTTTTAGAAAATGAGAACATTGCAGTACCATATGCAGGAGCACCATCTTTCCACCAACAGAAAACACAATCATGAAGAGAGGAGTCCTGAAACCACATCAACTGGAACTTAAAAGGAGGATGCTTCGGAACATAAGCCCCTATAGCAGAAAGGGTGCCACTAACCCAGAAGCAAGAAACAAGAAATCTATCCAGACATTTTGAGATAGCAGCAACACCAGTCCTGCGATTATTCCAGGTATAGAGACCATTAGAAGGCTTAACATCAGAGAGATGCAAAAGAGATATATTTTGCCGAAGAAGAGCAGAAGAAGGCCCCAATCTAGCCAAATCACCATGCTTCTCCTCCAGACTTAAAACTGAATTGAAGTCCCCTGCTAACACCCAAGGATGATAAGGATGACAATTTCTAACATATTGAATATGTTCCCAAAGTTCCTCCTTTTCCACAAGATCAACAGGTGCATACACATTAGTAACCATGATTACCTCTCCTGAGTCTAGAGCAGAAGCCACCATAGAGAGAGCTAAGCGAGAAGACATCCAACCAAGAGGAGAAATTTTTTGAGGATCCCAAAATATAGCTAAACCACCCGCACTGCCTGTTGCCCCAACACACTGGCATTGGCCACGAGACCAAATACTAGAGGCATGTTGGACCATAGACTCCATAGAGATCTTAGTCTCTTGGATACAAAAAACATCAGGGCTATGATCAACCACCAAGTTATGAATAGCCTTTTGTCTAGGGATGCTATTCAACCCCCTTACATTCCATGAGAGAATAATCATCATTGGGTAGAATTGGGAAAATGAGAATCCAAAGGTTTCACTGAACCAGACTCAATCAATATATCTCCTATGAGTTTAATCTTCTCTTGGTCTATTTTGCACCCACTCCTTAGAGGAGGAGTAGAAGAAGCCTGCTTAAAGGGTCAAGACATCAACCCCAAGGGGAGAGGAGTACCCTTGCCCTTAACTGATGGTAGCACATCCTTAACCAAGTCTGCTAAAACAACATCATTATCCTCCAACACTACAGGAGTCACCAGAGCCTCTGTCATAGGAGCTACAGGGACCTCACAGTTCTAATATACTACAACTTGGGATGCCCCACAAGCATCATTAGGAACAGATCTCTCATCTGGGAAAATTGGATCAGAAGAGATAGGAGGAGGAATATCCTCCTCTAGAACCATACTATCCAGCACCTCAAAGTGGTTAAAACCTAAATCAGATAATCTTTCTTTCAAAGGCTTCTTTTGACCACGACCCTTAGCACAAGGGTGAACAGGGGTAAATCCATCCTTATCCTGCATTTGAGCCTTACCCTTACCTGTAGCATCTTGTGGATTCATCCCCTTGGTAGTATTAGCCATTTGAGATTGTCCTTTCCCTTTAGTATCTGCCAAACCACCAGTATTGCCAGCTGTAGAACCATCCACTCCTTTGAAACTTGAGTTATGGGGGCACTGACGTAGTAAATGACCATACTCATGACAAATCCGGCAACAGAAAGGGAGAGATTCATAATCTAACTGCTGCACCCAAGAAAAATCCCCCATACAAATTTCCAAAGAATCTGGTAATGGGTTATTCAAATTAATTTCAACACAAATTCTAGCATAAGAAATAACCTTTTTATCGAGGGATTGATGTGCGATCGCAGCCGGCTTCCCCAACAAAGCAGCAATTTGTGGAAGGATGTCTTCACGCCAAAATTCTAAGGGAAGATGAGGCAAGCGAACCCAAACTGGCACTGTTGAAGGGAGATCCTTAGCAGAATTAAAACCTGAATGCCAAGGTTTGACAAATAACCCCACATGGTTGTAGAAATAAGGGCCTCCTTCAAAAACACGATCCCGATCAGACATGCAAGAGAATACAACAAAAAAATAACTATTCCCTGCCAACATAATCTCCATATCGCCTTCCACTTGCCATGAGCGGCGGATCCATGCCTCAAGAGAAGATAGGGAAATTTGGATTCCAAGAAATTTTCATATCAAAGCATGCTTGGTCCAATAATCAATGTCCTCCATTACAGTCGTTGGAGGAATAACCAGAATAGGGCAATCATGGCTACGCGGAAAACAACCATTAACTTTTTTCAGCTTGGAGCTCTCCCCTGAATAAAATGATTCAGATCGCATTGCATGCATAGTTGGAGAAGAACCAGCTGTTCTCACCAACGGAGAAGAAATCCCAGGCCCTGCCATGCAAACAATAAAACCCCAATCCAAAATTGACTACAGAAGATTTCCAAAAACATCGACGCAAATTATGTCCAGTAGCTAGCAATCCAAACAGAACCAAACTCGTCAGAACCTAGACTAGACTCTTCAACTACATTCGGTTGCATAGCATATGCATGCATAACATTGACTCTTAGCTTACAAGAGGAATCTATAAGGGAATCTCATTCATATTTGTCAAAGTTTGTACTCTAGTTTTGAGCTATTAAGCGAGCAATATTCTCTCTGATCCTTTCTCTATTAGGATCCTCATGATCATATTCATTAGGTTCATGTGATCTAGAGGTAGAATCCTTGGCATCATTGTATTTGACCATGAGTTCTTTTCCCCAAAGTAGAGAAGTAAGAGGCATGGTATCCTCTTCTTGTAGAAAAATAATAACAAAGGGTGGATCATCATCCTTTGAGTCACTAAACATGGGAGCTCCTCTATCAAACATGGGTAATTCATCTTTGAGCCCAAAGCCTAGGCTACAAGTGTCTCTATTTTTGTGAACCTTGATATGACTTTAGGGTTCTATGAGAGCTTATTTTCACTAGTTAAGGACCCTTGGCCCTAATAGCTCATGTTTTTTAGAAATTTTATAGCCCTTCCCATAACTCTTAGGAGAGATAGGAGTAGTGACCATGACTTCCTCCACATCTTTGTCTTCCCTAAAAATTCAATCTCTTATATCTTGATCTTCTTTTTCTAATTCTAAGGGAATAGACGATTGAAAAAAAGTGTCAAAAATGGTCATAGCAGAAACCAAGGGCTTCAATTTTGTAGAAGGTTTCTCATAAGATCAAGGAGAAATTAGTAGAGTAGCAATAGATTATAGAGTATACTTGCCCATGCCAAGGCTCATCATTTTCAATTTTTGTTCACACTCTTTGAAAGATGGTTTAATCTCATAAGAAAAGCGATTGTGAGGAACTAGCGTTTTAGCAGTAGACATGTGTTAATAGAAATAGAATTTTCTCTAGGAATAATTATTTCAATACCATTGAAAGGAAACTTAATGCTTTGATGGTATGTAGATGGTACTACTTGCATGTCATGAATCTAAGATCTTCCTAGCAACAAATTATATGCCAATGAGATGTCTAAAACTTGGAAGACCGCATCTTTTTCAACAAGACCAACATGGATTGGTAGCACAATAAAGCCCTTGGAAGGTTGTTCAACCTCATCATAGGCTTTGATGGTGATCTTTTTCCTAGGGTCGATAGGAAATTCATACATGCCTAGCTACTAAACAGTATTGAAAGAGTTTATGTTTAACTTTGCACCATTATCCATCAAGACTCAAAAAATGCAAGTACGAAATATTTGAACTTGTATGTGTAGGGCGAGATTATGGGGATGATTGAGGGATTTTTCATCTTCTTCAGATAATGTGAGGTGATGTGGTGAAGAGATATGGTTCACCATAGATTGGAATCACCCAACATCAATATTCATGGGAGTGTTGGCTATGTGTAAAACTTTCTTAAGAATTTCCTTGTGTAAGGGAGATAGTTTATTGCAACTCAAAGATTGAAATTTGTGCCAGGGTTCTTTGCAATTGACTAACAAGGTCATAGTTGGATATAGTTTGGGTAGCTATTTTTTTAGATGATGAGGAATTCTTAGGATCATTTGCAACTTTAAAGAAGACTTTAGATTTCCCCTAGTAACAACATTAAGTGTCTCACCATGCGAGGAGGGTTTTACCACTCTAAGAACTACCTTAGGTCGAGTGTACCTATGTTGTTGTGTAGCATTAAATTTTTTTAAGGGCTACCTTAGGTCTTTCATCATCTATATCATAATTGGGATCCTTATCAAATTTAAGAGCCATCATACAAAGATATTCATTAGGTTCCAGCATGTTTATGATGTTATTAGTGTCAGTGTATGTGTAGTTGATCTTTACATCATGATTTTTCTTATTAACCTTGGATGAGCATATTGCAGTAATGTTTTTTTGAAGGATTTGTGATCAAATTTTTTGACTAAGCCATTTTTTATGACTTTGTCAGCATCCATAAGATCTTGCATAACATCTTTGAGCTTAAAGAAATTTTCAATATTGTGCCATTTTCTCCTTTGATAACTGCAGACATAGTCCTCTCTCCACCAAGTAGGTCTAATGGGTGGATCATGTGGTTGGTAGTTGTCTGGAAGTGTGACTAGTTTATTTCCAAGTAAAGTCTTCAAGACTATTTTTTAAGATTCCACTAGAGGTGTCTAAACATGTTTTGGCTTACAAAATTTCTTAGTTTCATTAGATGTTTGAGACTTTGCAATCTCTTGTTTTTTTGCAGCATAAATGACATTAGAAAGGTTAAAGGCCAACTCCTTAGTCTTAGGACCATCCACTACTCCAACATTGACAACATATTTTTATTAATTTAAAGGGTTGTTTTTGTCCTTGCCATTCTCATTGTCATTTTTTTCTTTATTCAAGACAATGTCACATTTTCGAACAACAACATCTTCTATGTGGTATGCACTTTAAACCATGGAGTTGAAGGATGTGAACATTTTTTTTCTAAGATCAAAGTAGAGTTCAGGTACAAATGTATTGACAAAGATGTCAATCTTCTCAATCTAAGGAATCTGTTGAGGGTACCTAGAATGTAAACATCTCCATTGTTGGAGGTATGTTGCAAAGGGTTCACCTTGTTTTTGTTTGATGTTGCACAAATCCAACACAATAACAGGATGTCAAATGTTATAAGAATACTGTTGGATGAAGCATTGTGCAATTTTGTCAAATATTTTGAGAGGAGGTGACTATTTCATGAACCACTCCATGGCCTTGTCCCCCAAGCTCCTAGGAAACAACCTCATAAGGTACATGTATTCATGCATGAAGTCCATACTAAGAGCATACAAGTGTCTAACTTAATTGTGAGGATTGCCATTTACATAATATTTATCATATTTGGGAACCTCTATATCCCTAGGAAATAGAAGCATGTAATGACTCCTATCAAAAGGAAGATCACATATTTATTTAACAAAGAAAGTCTTAGGTTGCTCCTTGGAAACTTGTAGTTGTGCGAGTTGATTTTTGAGGTCTTGCATTTCCTCTCTCAAAATCTCAACTTTAGTAGGTTCTCATTTTTTTATTATTCTTTACACATCAAAGTCTTAAGGGAGCTGCCATCCCTTCATTGTCATGTATTGAAAGTATTGATCCCTATTTTTTTTCCAAGGCTTTGAACATTAACCTTTGGGTGACCTCATCTTGTTGAAATCTCATAAGATCTTCACTAGTGATTTCATCATTTTTTTAACTTTTTTGATGAGATTGTGAATGTTTGGGTGGTGATGAGCATACTCCTATGTTCACTCTAGGAGTCCTAAAAGGTGTATTGTTTCCATTATTGTCACTGAGAGGGATGTTATTAAAGGGGTTGTTGTAGTAGCCTTGCCTATTTTTTTTCATTGCTTGCATAAGCATCATACTCAACTTGATGATAGGCTCTTTCTCTAGTGGTCATGCATATGGCCTCTTTGAATCTTTCCTTTTCCATGTGGGCTTGTACTTCTAAGTAGTGTTTCCTCTCCTCAAGATGCATGGTGAGCGAGATGCTATCTTCACCCCTAGGTGTATCAAAGGGTGTACTGAATGGGTTCTCAAAGATATAGAGTGGGTTATTCTAGGTATTAGCTTCTTGTGGTTTATCAAAGATAGGATCCTCCACACAAGGTTGTTCGCGAGGGCTCGTAGTTGGAGTTTCCAATTGTTTGAAGGTGAAATAAGGATGACTACCTTTACCAACTTGGAACCTAGTTGTGACCAACATGTAAGGGTATGTCTTCATTTAATAAGATGAGAAGAGCATTTTAGATTTGAGTCCAATAGAGTTAAGAAAAATCATTTGTCAAAGATAGAATAAGTCAGTGGCTTGTCAAGAGTGTTCAGACATTTACAACACTAGTGACTCAAACCAAGAGAGTGAGCGAGAAGCTCAATAACAAGTAGCTAGCATAGAAAGGTAACCAGATTTTGACAAGTGACCATTAGTGATCATTTTTAGCTTACATCTCATAGACTAAACCCATCTTTTTGACTTAGAAAGTACCTAACACATAGATATTTTGACCAAATTCAGGTAGGATGAAGTGACACACTCCTAGACCAACTAAGATGCAAATATGACTCAATTTTACAAGCAATAGAAACCAAGCAATATTTGGACAACAAAATATATCGTACAACATGGTTTACAGTAGTTGGGCGATACTCTTATTCCAGATGAACTTTTCCTTAAGGAGGCCGATATACTTCACTATAGTCAAGCAAAAAACTTTATAGTGAGAAGGTGATACAATTTCAACAAAAAATGTCATATGATATTTCTCAAGCAATTGTACAATAGAGTGACAGTAAGCTATGAAAAAGATAGTTTTTGAGCTTAAAAACTTACGTTTCATATCAATTATTAAATGTTTTCAGACCAAAGTGTTATGTAGATAGTATAGGACCTCAATTTTCATCAGAGAACAACATGGTTTGTAAACATCGAGGTAATTTGCATGTCTCAAACAATTGGACAAGGGAAAAAGAAACCTTGCCAACACGTAATTTTTATATCAATGAAAATTCTTACCAATGCTAACAAGATGTTTGATTTCAAGAATATTTACATGGGTCGAACACTTTCCAAGCAGATCTACCTAAGATTCAAGGCTTGTTACTCAAAAACTTGGCCCACACTTAATGCCCCTTTGCCTCACACCAAGTGGTTTCCTACATGAGATATTGGCTTTGTCATGGAGAGGTCATTAACATAAGCAAAGGGACATAAATGGTGAGTGTAAAATCTTGGGGTGATCTAGGTAATCCACTAGGATTGATCCTTGCACCAAGAAGTTGAGTGAAAAAAAAGGTAGTTACTAACCTAGAGTATTTGGGTTAGGCTTCCATTTATAGTTCCCCTTTTGTACCCAATTATGAGACACCTTGCCTTATGGAAAGTAACAAACCTTGCAACCATAAGAGCACTTTAAGCATTCTTTCCTATCATTTTCCTCATGGTCTCAATCCCACAAGTACTCACACTTAGTGAAGACAAGCACTATGTCTACCAAGGTTTTGTCTCCTAGATAGCCTTGAGTTTATAGTGGGTCAGAATAGTTGGGTTTGCTTGTCCCCACTTGGTTCATTCCTCTTGATTGCTCAAGAGCAGATCTTCTAAAGGATGCTAGACTAAAATATATTGGATCCACTCTTGGAGGTCAATATTATTGATTCACCACGAGAGTGAAGAGCATACTCTCCTATCCAATTGTTTCCCCCAAACATGCCAAGAAGCTCAATTAACCCTTTTGCTTTTGAAATCTAAAGGTGGGTTAAGATTTCTGATTCACCACAAGGGTGAAGAGCATACTTTCCTACCACCAAGAGGCTAAAATCACAAGTCTTATATGCCTATGAGAGATAAACAATTAGTAATATTGCCCCACACAAAAATAAGGGAAATACAATATGCTTTTAGGAAGGCCTGCAAACAATCATTAGTAGCCTTTTTATATTTGAAGCTTTGACATGTATTCTTTTAAGGTAATTTTTCAAGAATTTAAGGAAAAACCTACAAGCACAAACATTATTCCAACAAGAGTTAGTCCCAAAAAGAATATGAAAAGTTGCAATAAGACCTCTAACAGACACTAATTATTAGGATTTGACCACAGACAGAAATAATAATTACATGCAAATATAAACAATATCATAAAATAATAGATCAGACAGAAAAGAACACAAGACACCAAGATTTAATGTGGTTCACCCAATCCCTAGGCTACATCCACCAAACAACAAGTCCAATATTATTATGATCTAATGATTACAATCTATAATCCCTTTCAGCTCAATACTGCCACAAGAACTAATTTTTTCATTACACCTTATGAAAATGCCTAAACCTGAGCCCCTTTATACAAGTAATTTTATGACGCTTTAGGGTTACAACATGTTGGCCATATATTGGCCACAATTTCAGCCATGATCCAAATTGTTTTGTAGCATGTATGTATTTATGAAGTATGTAGTATGAATGTATTTATGAAGTATGAACCCTAAAGAATTTATAAAGTATGTACAATACTTCCTTGATCAGTCACCACAAACTAACACTAATGAGCTTGAAAAACCCAAAAGACAAACTGCTATAGACCAAAAACTTATTAAAGAACCCAAACAATAATAAGTTCCAAGCTAGGGGATATTTTTTGTTGACAGAATTTTGTACAATACTTTTTAGTATAGTGGTACGATACTTCATCCTATGTGATATTTCTCCCTATAGCTAAGCAATACAACTTTGTATACCAGTGTGATAGAGTTCTATATGAGTGCACGATAGTTTTACTCAAAAAATATTACATGACAATGCTTAGAAATATCGTACAATATTGAGAAATGATTGCCCAATATTCACAACTATAAAAAAATAAAAAGACTAGAAAACAAGTAGAAAATGCACTAAAAATATGTAGAATATGAGAAAAACTAAACTGTTATGCCCCACAGTGAGCCCCAAAAATATACACTAAGAAAGTGCACTCCTCTAAACCCTTCTATCCAAGATATTACATAAGTTGGAATGTTTGAATTTCGGCTTAGAGCTCCCTATCCATGGAGTGCAAAGGTGCATAAACAAGTATGGAATGAGCTTTCAAAAGAGCCTTAGAGATGCAGACCTTGCTAGTAAACTATGTAATGGGGGGTTTCTTAGACAAGAACAAGAATGTAAGTGTCCAAGAGGAATCCTCAAGTATAGTATGATCTATGCTAAAATGAGATGTATAATGCAACTAGATTAAACAAATGAGAGTGTTACAAAAGGCATGCTAATTAAACTAGGTGATTTAAGCTATTTTCAAAATGAATCTAAGCTTTTATGAGAGTGGTGATGAGAGAATTAGACAAGAAATGAGAAGTTTTCCACAAGCTCTACGAAGATCTATTGAGAAACTTGCATCATGACAATACTTAACAAGATGGATCCCTAGAGAAGGAGAGAGCTCTCTCTTTTGAAGATAGATAGATGGTTGAGGTCAAGATCAAGACATGAATAATGAAGGTTGGGGGTTGACTTTTGACATGATCCATGTGTAAGACAAAGTCAACCAAAAAGTAGTTGACTTTTCATGTGAGACAGAAGTCTTTTCTTTTAATTTGTAAATAGAAAAAGGAGTTTATGTGTGCACATTGAGTAGGTTAGAAGAGTGGGGTCCTTTATTTAATTAAAAGGGGACATTTTATTTTAATCAAATATGGATTTAGGGTAATATAGTCAAACTATAGGTTAAAATCAAATTAATTGATTTTAGCCCATCATCCACAGTGTCTTCTATATGCCTACCAAACATGCATAAGGATCCACATGATGTGCACATGTGACTGCGGTGCAAAGAAGGATTCTCCTCAACTAATGGACTTGCATAATGAATGAGGATCTATATCAAAGCATTGATTATCCCTAGTGTATCTATCTCTGCATTTTCCTTCACAACTGAAGGAATAATGACATTCTCACCCTGTGGCTTGATAATAGGTGTAGTCATAATGTGCCCTCGACCTCTCAAATGAAAAACCCCACCTCTACCCTAAGAATCTAACATGTTAAAACAATTGGGGATCTCCCCAAGGACAAATTCACAATACAATTTCATTAAGAAATATATTGGAACCTCATGATTATTGTACGGTGAGGCATCAAAGACCATCCACCATCTATCCTAAAAGATATTTCTAATATCATCATGGATGTACCAATGGATGGGAAGCCTTTTAGTTATAGTTATAATAGTGTCTTCTTCTCTTGGCTTTTTAAACAATGCACTTATGTCATCTTTCATTATGTTCTTAATTTTTACATCTTAATAGGATAATTTGTTGGAATAATATCTTCTTTGTTCTTATCTCTTAACATGCAAAATATTCCACTGACCACTAATATAAGCTACCTAATTCACAATAGACTCAAGGGAGGATACCAATTGTGCTCTCATAGGACTACTTTGCTCATAAGTTTTTAACCTACCAATGATTTCTTCTAATTGAGTTTTCTCTGTTTCTATTTCATTCATTATATTATCTTGGGAGCTAGGGGGAGGTCTTGCAATTGGTGGAGGTTTCAGAGGTTCTTGCTCTTGGTCACGAGAGTTTTCATTTTGATTTTATGGAGGATTTTGTTGATCGGGCCAAGGATTTGGATCATTTTATTGTGTAAGGTTTGGTGGTTGATTATTTACGTTTCCTCATAAGAAACCAATTGCATTTTTAAAAAAATAAAAAAACTTTAAGCAAAACTAAAAATAACATACAAAATAATGCAAAAACAAGGTTAGAAGACATACTTTATGAACCCGATCTTGATCTCTAGCAATGAGGAGGTATTTTGAGGAGGAGAGAGAAATTTTTTGACCTTCTATAGAATGGGTGCATCATTGTGAGAAAAAAATGAAAAAACAACAAAATAAATGAGTAAAAATGGAATGGGCCATAGGTTGTTGTCATTTTATGTGATTTCACATAGTGCGTGCACACTATAGGAGATTTTGAAAAATAAAAAGGGTGTCATCTTTTTGGCACCACAACTTGGTGCATTCACCCACATCAACAATGTCTTTTCCTTTTTTATATTCATTGCTTGGTGCAAGTTCTCATGTCCTACAGGTTCTACTTAAATGTCCAATCTTATGACAACTATAAAAAACTATATTGTCATTCATCCAACTCTTGAATTTGCCTCTGAAATGTATCCCGATACAATTTTTTGCAATATGACCATTTTCACCACATAAATGACAAGTGTTCCATTTATTGGAATCCTAATTGTATGAGTTACCTTGCTTAGGTTCATTTCCTTGCTTCTTGGTTGTCTAGTTAGGTTTTATCTTTGATCTACATTCTTGAGCTTTATGTCCATACTTCTGACAATTGTAGCAATATTATTCAAATCTAGGTGCAATTGGTGTATTGATAACTTTGGATCTACACCCATGTGCTTGATGTCCTTGTTTCTTACAATTAAAGCATTATCCATTGAATTTAGGCTTAGGGTTTTTCTTACTAGCTTTGCTTCTGCAAATATTTGTTGTATGGCATGGCTTTCCATAATAATAACATGTAGGTGTCTTGTTCTTTGGATTTGCATTCCTCGATTATCCACTCTTTGATGATTCTCCTTCCTCAGTAGATGACAGGTGCTTGTCATAACCTAGTCTAGATGTATCATGGAATCTTCTCTATGATCTCATAAGTTCTTCATAGTATCTCACAACTTCTTTAAGTTTGTTCAACCTTTCAATGAATTATTTTTCAAATCTCAACTCATTCTCAGATTTCATATTTGCAATCTCCACATCTTTCCTACTAAGTTCTTGATTTGCACTTAGCAATTGGTCAATCATATCAAATTGCTCGTGTGATTTTTTGAACATCAAATGTTCTTTCATCAAGTCTTGTGCCCATTCGCCTTTTGTCTTCATCAGCCATTGTCTTGTATTCTTCGGCTTTCTTTTTTATTCAGTCACTTCACATAGTCTTACTGATTGGATTTCATGCTCTCTCTTCAGTCCTCTTATCTCATCATTTAGCGTGGTGTTCCTCTCTAAGAGACCTGCTATTGTTGCATCACTTTCGCTAGAATTTCCATCATCAAGTAGTCCCTCGGTGTCTTCTTCTTGATATTTAGTGTCATTCTATAGGATTGATATTTCCTTCCTTCTCTTTCAGGATTTCTTCAATTCCTCTTGTTGCTTCAAGCTGTTGTAGTACAAATTGTACATCAAGATTTTGGTTTTCAATTATCTTTCCCAACTTATAATCCTCCATCTCCAAGATCTTGACTTCTTGCTAAGAGAACAAAGCTTTGATACCAATTGTTGGAAGTTTATTGAGAAATCAAGATACTGAGAGGGGGGTGAATCAAGATCTATAAAAATCTTATCCTTTGAAATAATTATCAAACTTATATCTTTCACCACTAACGCTTATCTCAACAATATCACAAATCACATAAACATATACTGCAATAATATATTTGATCTAATAGATAATCATATCCATAAATATGAAAGTAAATGATCAACACATAACACAAAGATTTGGTAACCCAAAAACCCTCCAAGGTGAAGGTAAAACTGAGGTGGGGATAACACCCACAATTCTTCACTACTGAAGTAATAAAGTTCACCTATTAGGGCTACAAATTTGATCACTTCTCATGATCTACCTTGTGAGGGGTCTACCCTGTTAAGAGCTTAAAAAACTTATTCAATCTACTTTGATTAAAGGATTTAAAATTACCACTAAGTAAGCACTATGTTAGGATATGTACAAAGGTCTGTTAAGAGATTTACCCTTATTCACTTTGCTAAAATGTATTAGTACTCGATCCTTTGGTTAGCACTCTAATGCTTGATAATAGATCTCCTATTTCCAATGTTTGATCATCTCTCTAATCTTATATAAATCTTCTCTACACTTCACTAATATGCTCAGTCACTCTATCTAATTCTCCTTTAAACTTTTCTTCAAGCATCAAAACACACACACATATACCATATAAAAATAGGGTTTGGATCCCCCTATTACAACCAATTGGAGAAGGTTCTAGATCAAGATCAATGATCCAAATTTCTCCCTTTTTCCACTTAAACCTTCCATTTTTTTTTTGAACACCTTGGATAGGGATTAATGATCAATAACAAAATGTGTAATCATCTCCTTAAATTACTCCTTGATCATTAAAACATGCAACAAGTCAGCCTCAGTGTTTGTGCAATTCCAAACAAATATATCAAAATTGACTTGCTCAACACATGAACACTTTGACACTTGGTCATGACTAATCTTCATGTTGTCTATATAACTTGGCATGCACTAACTTTGTATAGTTCGGCGTAAATTGACTTCAACATGTATAGGCCTTTATCGCTCTCGACATGTATAGAAGTAGTCGGTGACCATAGACTTGCTTGGAAATAACAATTTCTTGGCTCAAACTAAAATATAAGCAAATCTATATACATTGGTCGGCCTTCATTGGATGACTTCATTGCAATGATGACCAACTAACTTTGTCAAATAAATGACTAAGTGTTTGACACTAATAAACAACAAACCTTAGGGATCAACAATATATATCAACTTTCTTATAATATAATAGTTCTAAAAATGTTATATATGTGTGTGTGTGTGTGTGTGTGTGTGTGTGTGTGTGTGTGTGTGTGTTTATGTATACATGCACACACACACACACACACACACACACACACGTATATATGTGTGTCTGTATATATATGTATATGTATATGTATATATATATGTGTGTGTGTGTGTGTGTGTGTGTGTGTGTATGCATATGTATACACATATATGTACATATGTATATGTATACCTAATATATGTACGTATGTATGTATATGTTATATACATACATACATACATATATATTATAATAGAAAGTAAGAAATATTTTATTGTAAATTTTAAAATAAAATAAAAGTAAGATGTTTCTATATTTTATTTTAAGTTTTAAACACAAATTTATAAAGAAAATATATTTCAATTTTTTTTTTTAAATATTATTATTATATAGTTTTAGTAGGCAAGAACCTACAACACAACAATAAATTATGAGCCTCTTATCGAAGAGGTCTTGTGTTCGAGTCTACACAAGCTTAATAAATAATAATAAATCATCTAATAATAATCTTGGCTTCGGCCTCTTACCGATCAAAAAAAAAATTATACATCTTTGACTCTTCTTTTTCCTTAGTACCTTATTTTATTTTTATTTTTATAATTTGAAATGCCTTTATGGGCTTATTATTTCCACCCTATTTTTTAGGGCTTTTATTTCTTTCCTATTTTTTCAAGAATTTTATTTTCTTCCATTCATTTTTTCTTTAACACAAAATATTCCTTCACATATTCTTGTGCTCGAAATATATGCCTCTTGACTTAATAATACATTAATTATATGCACATTAAATATAATTATATAATTAATATTTATCATATAAATATATATACTTATTGATAATAAATATAATATCGTTAAAATGAATTTTATAATTGTATAATTAATATTTATACATAATTATTGATAATAACTAGAAGATCATTACAATGAATATTAATTTCATATTCCTATAGGAGTACATTCATTTGTTGTTTGTCTCTTCTATGCGCACTTTACATTGGGCAATTAATTTCTCTTATTCAATAATTTTTTTTCCAAGAAATCTTCAAAAACTAAAATTAAATATTTATTTTTATGTGCAAAAACCAATATATTTTATAGTTTACATTCACATTTTTTAATTAATATATTGTGAAAATTATTTATTGATATATGTGATCAGTTTATAATAATATTACAATATATCTTTTTATTTCTAATGCAATATCATTTTTAAATATTGAAATAAACTATATAACTTATTTTACTTTAATATTTAATATTACTTTAAAGAAATTGAAAATTTATGTTTATGTTTTATATTTAAATTATGTTATTATAGTACCACAAGTACTTGTAACGAGCATAGAACTCACTTATTTCTAAATAATTATTCAAAGAACTCTTAACTTCTAATTAAGCATGTCAAAATTATAAAATTTACTATTAGTTAAACATTTCCAACTCATATAGATGATGTCCAAATAAGAATTCCTTATACCACTAAATCTCATAGACACCATTAAAATTTCTTTATTCATTCAATGCTTCAAAAAATGAGTAGATGCGTCCCTTAGTGGATATTCTCACCAAGATGCTTCAAAAAACAAGTAGATGCATCCCTTAGTGGATATTCTCACTAGAATGCTTCAAAAAATAAGTAGATCTTTCGCTTAGTGGATATTCTCACCAGAATGCTTCAAAAAATAAGTAGATGTGTCACTTAGCAGATATTCTTACTAGCATGCTTAAGTTTTTTGAAGTTTATGGAATTAGGACAAAACATAATCAATTATCATCATGGCTTGCATATGGTAAATTTTGTCATGCTCATTAAGTTCTCTAGTTAACAAAATAACTGAAAGGAAACCAGTCTAAATCTTTCTATCAATGCCTTGAGATATTTCATTTTGAAAAAGTTATTACTCAAAGATGCAATATGAATAACACATTATTTATTTAGACCCACAACATGTTTGTGATTTGGGTAAGTGCACCAAGTTGTGGTGCCAAAAACATGACACACAAAAGAAATTTTTTAAATTCCAAAAGTGTGTGCGCTATAGTGCATACACGCTTTTTAAAATCTTAATTTTTTTTTATATGGGCTGCAAACCCATGGCCCATTTCATTGTATTTTGTTAAACATTCTTTCTCCTCAACAGTGCGCATGCAAGTTTCAGAACTTGAAGAAAATTTTCACCTGCCTCCTCATTGTCGAAGATCAAGATCAGGATCACGTAGTATGTTTTCTACTCTATTTTTTATATTGTTTTATATGTTTTTGCATTGTTTTCTAAGTTTTTACATTATTTTGTAGGTTTTTTCAGTTTTGTTTTAAATTTGTTTATTTATTTATATTGCAATCAATTTCTTATCATAAAATGTGAATAATGAATTGCCAAATCCCTAGCCGAATCAACAAAATCAAAATGAAAACCCTCCATAAGATCCAAATCAAAACCCTCCACAAGATGGAAATCAAAATCCTCTAAAGAAGAGCAAGAAATTCCACAACCTCCACCGATTGGAAGACCTCTTCCTGGCACCCAAGACAACATAATGAATGAAATAAAAAGAGGGAAAAATGAATTAGAAGCACTTATTGGTAGGTTGAGAGTTTGTGGAAAAACCAATTTGATGAGAGCATAATTGACATCCTCTCTTAAGTCCCTTATGACCCATGTAGCTTCTGTTAGTGGTCAGTTAGATATTTGACATGTTAAGAGGGATGAACAAAGAAGATATTATGCAAAAAAATTATCCTATAAAGATGTAAAAAAAAAAAATGGAAATAGCAAAAGGTAGCATTTGTGCATTGTTTAAAAAGCCTGGAGAACAAGACACTATTAAACATACAACTAAAAAGTTTCTCATCCATTGGTGCAGACATGATGATATTAGAAATAACTTTTGGGATAGACAGTGGATGGTTTTTGATGCCCTTCTCTATAATAATCATGAGGTTCCAATGTATTTCTTAAAGAAATTGCATTGTAAATTTGTCCTTAGGGAGATACCCAATTATTTTGATATATTAGAATCTCAAGGTAGAGATGGGGGGTCATCATTTGAGAGGCTGAGGGCATGTCGTGACCCTAATGTACTTAGGTTGCCTATTGTCAAGCCATAGGATGAGCATGTGATTATTCTTTTAGTTGTCAAGGAATATGTAGAGACCAGCACTCTAGGGACTATCAATGCTTTGACATAGACTCTCACTTATTGTGCCAGTCCATTAGTTGAGGAGGAGCCTTATGTGTGTCATGGTCACATGTGCACATCATGTGGATCCTTATGCACATTTGGTAGTCATGTTGGAGACAATATGGATGATGGGCTAGTCACTAATGAGTTCTTGAGTGACATATTTGGCATTGACACAGAGGTAAATTACAATAATAATAAACTAATTTGATCACATTTCGTATGTATAGTGAATGGCTAATTAGTTAGCATGTATTGACATTGTTCAAAATTCAAGGTAAGAGTGTTGATGGCCCTAGTACAGATTCTCAAGCCCCATTTTACGTCCTGTCAATGAGTCGAGAGGTATCTATCAATTTAATCATATAAATTAATACATATATTTATTAAGTAATCATATTAAGGATTGACAAAAAAAAATTATCCGTGTGCATCAGTTCTCTATTGGACCATCGACATTCACAAGGGACTATGAGCCTAGGCATGATATGAGCTTCGCAAAGGTACATTTGTTTCGTGTTAATTTAATTCATTTGATTAAATTTCTTCCATGTTTCATGTTACATGTAAATTGTATTATATGACATGCAGTTGTTGACATGTGAGACTCCTAATCTTTGCCAATCCATCGATCATGGAGTTGCTATAGCGATTTCTAGTTCAAAGCCATTGACCGAGGTATGAAAGAATTTTCTTAGTTTTAGTTATTTTTTATAATAGTTAGTATCAAATTTTCAAATTTTATTTATAAGTGATTATATTGATTGAATTGTTGTAGGGCCTTATTACACTCGATCACCCACAAGCCTTTGAAGTGGACGTATAGTGACTATTTGATGGTGGTAAGAAAATAATTAATTTTGTATGTAAATATATTTGATTTCAGTGTATAATAATTATTGATTCATATCTACTTTGTTTGTATCAGCTCAAGTTAGAGAAGAGCCTAAACAAGAGGACGAGCGAGCATGTGAGGAAGACCCCATCATCCCCATTATTTCCCTCCACAATGACCAAAGACCTCTAAGGATTTGTTTCCTTCCCATTGATAGACACGCATGTATAGGAATTAGTGGACATATATGTTGAATTTTATGTTAGTGGACATATTCAATATACATTTGATGTATATATGACATTTTATATTTGATGTATGACATATATTTGATGCATGCCATTATTGGTTAATATATGATATATTTGTTCATGTATGACATTATTGGTTATCATAATATATATATTATTTTTCTTATTTACATTTTAAGTACATTTTATGTATTTCATTTTAATATAAATTGCATCCAAAATTATGCAGAGTGCTTACACCAAAAGCTAGTGGGTTCCTAACAAGAATACTTTTAAAGCAAACTATCTTTCCCACCTTTCTAAGTGTCTTCAAAGACTCTTTCTAACTTGGTTACAATATTGAACACACTTTTACCCAACTTCACAAAAATACTTGATCACTTTCCCTATTCAAGACTTGGGAAGCAATAAGAGAAAAATGAGCAAATTTGAGAAATGGATCATAATCAACCTCTTGCTTCAAACTAACACCTTAGCCACTTCAAACTACTTCAAGGAACACTTAATAACTATCTCACAAACTTCAGTTTGTCATTTATTCCATCATGCCAAGAGATTCTTCAACATCCTATGAGTGAAAACAATCTTCCAACATCCTATGACTATATTTTCTTTGCAACAACATGCAATTTGTTGATTTTCAAACAACTTTTCACAAAGGGAAGTTATTATGTTTCAAACCCATGAAATGGCTATTAAGACAACCAAGAAGATCCTTAACATCTTCCACTAACTCCATTTCGTGATAAGATGCAGCTAAAGTGGTATTTCATTCTGACAAAGTACGAGTTTGCTGTTCCAAATAGGAAGTAATGATATTTGACAATAACTCAATGATCCTATATACAAGTTTAACATCAATAGTGACTCCTTGCCATATAAAAAAAATTAATAGTCGCCAACACCTTATGCCTCCTCTAAATTCATAGAGGGTATTTTCATCATTTGACATCCATTCCAATTGATTACCAGTCGGTTTGATTGGTTACAAGGTTAATTTTAATATTTTCCAAAAATTGGTTAAAATTGCCAATTGCAAAATATAATTTTTGCACTAACTCTTCCTATAACTTAACCAAGTGGTTTTTGGTAACACATAGGACCTATATAAGGTGTAATGACACTTAAAACACTTATTGAGTGAGCTTATTAACAAAAACAACAAAAAAAAAAAAAAAACATTAGGACTAAGGCAAATTGGGTTTATAGGTGACCTCAAGTTCCTTGACCTTACAAACAAGGATTACCTTATTACCATAAAAAAATAACATGTTCAAAATGAGGTGTATGATAACCCCTTTACCTTCTATCATGAGTCTCCATTATTGGATGTGATGACATATCTAGTTGCCATTGTCAAAGATCGCTGCCTTATGGCATTTAGTGACTCTTAGGGACGATTTGATTTGACGTGCCCGAGAAAGTTTGAGCACTAAATAGGATAGGAGGAGCTTGGGGCTAGGATTTACCCAATCAATTTGATCTAACAGAATAAACAGTTCAATCTCATGACAAATGGTGAGAGAGATTAGACAGTTGGCAACTTTGTACTGGCTAACACTACAATTTTTAGCATCACCTGAGATGGGGTTGCAAAATCAAAATGGAATAAAATCTCCAAAAAGAGAGAGAGGTTATTGTAGGTCTCCACAATATGGTCCTATTACAACTATAATCACATCTGTACCTTGCATGAGCTTCAAGATATGACTAGTCAAAGATTTCTACCCTATGGCATTTAGTCTCTTAGGGACGATTTGATTCGGCATGCCTGAGAATGTTCAAGCGCTCAACAAGATGGGAGAAGCATGGGACTAGTGTTTACTTGGCCACTTGGAGCTAACAGAATAGACAGTTTGATCCCACGACAAAAGGTGAGAGAGATTTGGTAGTTGGCAATTTTGTACTAGCCAACACTACAAGTTTCAACATCACCCGAGATGGGGTCACAAAATCAAAAAAGAATAAGATATCCAAAAAGAAAGAGAGTTTATTGTATATCTCTACAACATGGTCCTATAGCACCTAGAATAGCATCCATACCTCACACGAGCTCCAAGATATGCCCTATCAAAGATTGCTTCCCTATGGCATTTAGTGACTCTTAAGTACAATTTAGTTTGGCACACCTGAGAATGTTTGAGCACTCAATAGGATGGGAGGAGCTTGGGGCTAGTGTTTACCTAACTGCTCAAAGCTAATAGAATAGATAATTAAATCCCATGACAAAAGGTGAGAGAGATTTGACAGTTGGCAACTTTGTACTAGCCAACACTACAAGTTTCAGCATCACCCAAGATGGGGTCACAAAATCAAAATGAAATAAGATCTCAAAAAAATAGAGAGGTTATTGTAAGTCTCCGCAATATGGTCCTATAACACCTAGAATCACATCCATACCTCGCACAAGCTTCAAGATATGCCTCATCAAAGATCGTTGCCCTATGGCATTTAGTGACTCTTACAGACAATTCGGTTTGGCGTTCTTGAGAATATTTAAGCACTCAATGGGATAAGAGGATCTTGGGAATAGAGTTTACCTAGCCACTTGAGGCTAATAGAATAGACAATTTGATCCCACGATGAACGGTGAGGGAGATTTAGTAGTTGGCAACAGTGTACTAGCCAACACTACAAGTTTTAGCATCACCCAAAATGGGGTCACAAAATCAAAATGGAATAGGATCTCCAAAAAGTGAGAGAGGTTATTTTAGGTCTCTATAACATAGTTCTATATCACCTAGAATTACATCCATACCTCACACGAGCTTTGAGATATGTCCCATCAAAGATCGCTACCCTATGGCATTTAGTGACTCTTAGAGATGATTCTATTCGGTGTGCCTGAGAAAATTCAAGCACTCAATAGAATAGGAGGATCTTGGGGCTAGGGTTTACCCAACCACCCAAAGCTAATGGAAAAAATATTTTGATCCCACGACGAACGGTGAGGGAGATTTGATAGTTGACAACTTTGTACTGGCTAACACTACAAGTTTCAATATCACCTGAGATGGGGTCACAAAATCAAAATGGAATAAGATATCTAAAAAGAAAGAGAGGTTATTGTAGTTCTCTGCACCATGGTCCTATATCACCTAGAATCACATTTGTACCTTGCATGAGCTCTGAGATATGCCCCATCAAAGATTTTTTCCCTATGTCATTTAGTGACTCTTAAGGACGATTCAGTTCAGCGTGCCTGAGAATGTTCGAGAGCTCAACGAGATGGGAGGATCTTGGGGCTAGGATTTACCTAGCCACTTGGAGCTAATGGAATAGACAATTTGATCCCACAATGAATGGTGAGAGAGATTCGTTAGCTGACACCTTTCAACTGGCCAATACTACAAGTTCTAGCATCACCCAAGATGGGGCTGAAAAATCTAAATAGAATTGGATCTCCAAAAAGTGAGAGAGGTTATTGTAGGTCTCCACAACATGGTCCTGTAGCACCTAGAATCACATCCATACATTGCACGAGCTCTGAGATATGCCATGTCAACGATGGTTTCCCTATGGCATTTAGTGACTCTTAGGGACGATTCGGTTTGGCATGCTTAAGAATGTTTGAGCACTCAACAAGATGGGAGGGGCTTGGGGCTAAGGTTTATCTAGCCAACTAGAGCTAACATAATAGACAATTCAATCCCATGACAAACGATGAGAGAGATTCGGCAGTTGACACCTTTGTATTGTCCAACACTACAAGTTTCAACATCACTCGAGATGGAGCTGTAAAATCTAAATGGAATTGGATCTCCAAAAAGTGAGAGAGGTTATTGTAGATCTCTACAATATAGTCCTATATCACCTAGAATTGCATCCATACCTCACATGAGCTCCAAGATGTGCCCCATCAAAGATTGCTACCCTATGGCATTTAGTGACTCTTAGGGATGATGTGGTTTAGCATTCTCGAAAATGTTAGAGCACTCAAAGGGATGAGACAAGCTTGGGGCTAGGGTTTACTCAACCACTTAGAGCTAAAAAAATAGATAGTTTGATCCCACGATGAATGGTGAGAGAGATATGAGCAAGATATGTATGCCTAGGCCACTTTGTGCAAGATATGAGCAAAAGTTGCTAATTAGAAAAAATTGAGTCTTTTTGAGTTTTTGGTCAAGATAGCCTAGGATTAGGTGTTTTTAGTTATTTTTTAATAGTTTGAAACCTTTTCCAAGTCCTAGAAGTGAAATCTAGTGAACTTTACAAAAGTTGCACTTTTTGTGTAAAATTGTAAAAGTTGCTTAAAAATGCAAATCTGACTGGAAACCTTCTAACCTCTGAAAATATGTTTCCCATGCTCATATACCTAAGCATGCATAGTTACAACTTCCCAAACTTCCATTTGCAACTTTTTGCAAAAATTGCAAAAGTTGCTCAAGCAACTTTTTGAGCAACATTGTAACTTTTGAGCAATTTTTGCTCTTTACATATCTAGCTCAAATGGGTCCATCTAGGAATATTCTAGGACCCTAGTTAGCATTCTAGGACCTATTAGGTAACCAAATACCTTAGTTTCCCATGAATATTGAAAGGCAATGAATAAGCAATTGGCTACCAGCTATAGATATTTTAAAGACATTGAAAACAATATATATTATTCTTTCAAGAAAATTGAGATACCAATTTTGAAAATAAGATTGAAATGATTCCCATTACTGGCATGGCCAAGAACTACCTTTTTTATTACAGTGACCAATAGTTGGCCTGACTCCCCATGCCTTCTCATTCCTATGAAGGAAATCTTAATTTATAGAGGAATATATAAAGAGGAATTGCAACTACATCTATTAAATATACAAAGGAAGATATAGAAAACCTTCTTAATAAAGAGATTAATCTGAGAGAAAAGGACATTTCAGAAGAAAATGGTTTTTGGTGTCATCTAGGGTATGCCAATTACTTAGGATGAAGAGAAAAAACCTACAGTAGCTAGGAAAGAATGCACATGTATATAGGCACAAAATTTTTAGATAGAGAAGTAACAATTGCTATAGAATTATCCATGGAGAAATGTGAAGTGAAGCCTCAAATTGGCTCATTAGTAGGCAAAGAATCTAGTCACACACGTCATTCCAATACCATAGATGTTTCAATTACAAATGCCTATTCATCATTGGCCTTGCATTTACAGGACTTGGAAAGCTAGGATACTCAAGCTGGGCATGATCCCTCAAAGTTCTCATTGAAATATATTGATGATCTTAATATAACAACAAAAAGCTCATTGCCACCTTTAAATGGAGACTTGAGTTTAAATGGAGATTGTCAGTTCCTAAACATGTCTCAGTCAAGTAGATGACTGGTGCAAGAGCACCCAGTCTAGACTCATCAAAGAAGGCACCTAAGGATCCTAGATAGTTCGCTTAGGATAGATTGGCACATTGATCCAATTGTAAGGCCTAGTTCTAGGATTGAGTATAAATATGAGCCCCAAAGACCAAATATGATCAATACACCTAAAAAATGAATAGGATTCTAGGTTTTTAATTATTTTTAATAGCTAGATTCATGTTGGATTGCCTACTTTAGGTATGGACCAAGTTTAGGTGTTGACTAAGTTAGCAACTTTTGAGCAACTTTGCAAAAAAGTGTCAAATAATTTCAAATCCTTTCCTCCAATGGATAAGCAATTTAAACTAACCATATAACTATTAAAGAAGTCCTATAAAACCTTATAGGCTGGTGATAGGAAGCACAATTGTAATTTGGCATTGAAATCAATACAAATCAACATTTTTCCTTACAAAACATGTGTTCCAAACCCTTGTACGGAACTGTAATGATGAGAGGGAATGTGCCAGTGGATCTAGAAGTTGGAGAGTTTTATCTATTTCATTTTTCATTAAGTCTCATGTTCTAATTCTTCATAGGTTGAAAGTTATCAAATTTTCTTACTTGCTGCCTAGGATTCAACTTAGAAATCAGCACTTTGCTAGGGCTGGGTCATTTTGGCACATTCCACCATGGGAAATTGATGCCCTTTGGTGGAATGCAAGGTGTAACAATGTGCTTTCAAATTCTGCATGTTGTTTTCTAAGAAGTGCAAGGAGTTGAGTTTATTGCCATACCCTAGGTGTGCATCACCATGAGTACACCATACAACATTTGTAAAAGTCCCTTCTAGTTTGAGTTGGATTCATCAGAGGCTAAAACCTTGGATTATTATTTCTTTTAAATGTCCCCACATATCCTAATAGTTGGATTGAGTTTCTTCTTTGTAGAAAGCACACTTGTAGAGTAAATGGAGCCCTAATTAGGCTTAGGAATTTGGTCTAATGTTACAACAGCAACAACCTCTATTCCTCTCCATCCTTGGGTGCTTTGGCATGTTTTATAAAACCCAAAAGGGTATCCAAATCCTTGGTCAAGTCACCATTTTGTTTGGAAGAATTCAAACTTATGTCTCATTCTCATTCTAGGAGGGCTACAAACTAATTAATTGGTTTTCAAAGCAACTTGATGCTATAAGTTGTCTTTGATGAAATGAATAATTGATTAATGTTTTTAGGACCAAAATAGGCCATATCAGTAATTATAGGCCACACCTGGTGTTTGTATCCAATTTTTAGTGTTTAATCCCTCTTTGGCTAAGGGAATCCATTAGTCCATTTTGAGTTTTGGTGCTCAAAACTTTGGTAGACCTAGTGATTAGGTTAGCTTGTCTTGTTGGGTTGTTATAACCTTCCTTTAAGCCCATCTCCATACCTGTGATAGGTATTTGGCACTAGGACCCTTCACCTTAGGAGTTGAGGGAATTTGAGAACTTCTACCATTCCTTGTTGTTTTAAGACTTTTGCTGCCTACTGTTGCATCAATGACCAAGATGTTGCTTGAGTAAAGGGGATACTAGTTTGTTAAGGTATCTTTATGATCCCACTTGCATTCAGTTACTATTTTTTGACCAGCTAGGCAACTACTTTGGTGTAGGATTTCTATAATATATAATGTCCTCATACAAGTACATGCCATTTTTTGTAAACATTTTTTATTGTAAAGGATTAGTGAGCAATATCTAAAATGTCCATATTTGGGGCTAAAGAATATAACTATTAAAATTTCAAAGCTTCCATGCTATTGTAATAGAGATTATGTGCAATATCATTTTGCTAATTCTGATTTGGTCAATAATATTGTATACATATGTAAGAATAATCTGGTTCATATATATATATATATGTATGTATGTATGTATGTATATGTATATATCTAGTTCTTAATTATCTAACTATTACGAATGACTTATTGCCTTTGGTTTGGAAAAATCTTTGTTGCATACAATACTCAATATTTGTATTCTTTTGTATTTTTTATTGGTTAATGTTCATATATGCATATATATCCTTCAATGATGTTCCTTTTCTTTATTGGATGCACTTGCTAGACATGTTATAGCTCTCCTAGGGCAAGAGGTTAAAATTGCTTGCCAACTTTTTGAAGGGCCCTATTTTTGCCACAATATATTACATTGTGTATACTCACTATCCCCAAGAGGCTGTACAAATCCAACAGTGGGATAGTGAGTTACACTATTATTAATACAAGCTACTGAAAACAAGACAATAGATTGGTGAAAAGAGCAAGATTTTTAAAACTAAGAAAAGAAAGACAATCAAACCAAACTTCCTCAAACAAAATTATTCTAAACAACCCAATCTATCATGGAAGCTAGTATAGTCTACAAAAAAAATGTCAAAAACACCTTAAAACTCAAAACAGTAATTTTTCCTTCAAATATCATGCTGACCGTACCAATGATATTAACTTATCTCATTTTAGGGTTTGGAAAGTCTTTATATCTCCTCCTAGGTATTTCCCCTTCATCCTTATGGTTTGCATTGGCCTCCTTCAATTTTTAAAATGAAAATCCACAATTTCTTGCAAAATCAACATTTTGCAAAAATTGCAATATAGCAACTTTTGCAATTTTTCTTGCTTGCTCTTCTTAACACTTCTAACTTTTTATTTAGGCTATCTCTTAGCAATTCCATGCTAGGGACCCTTCCCTAAGCTAATGACTCATCCCTTAGGTTACTCATTTCCTTATGGCAAGGTATGCCTTGATTTTTAGGCCAAAAAGTGACTCTTCTAAGGACATTAAATGACATCCAATACCCTAACTACCACACCTAGGTCCAATGACCCTTATTCTATTTACAATGCTCACTTGGAGCATAACACAACAAAAAATAAAAGGTGAGGGCCCTATGATTCAAGGTGCCCTTGCACCACTCTCTCTCTCTCTCTCTCTCTCTCTCTCTCTCTCTCTCTCTCTCTCTCTCTCTCCCCCTATTCAATCTAATGAACCAATTGGATCTGATCTACATTTTAATGTATCAAGTATTGCCTCGTGGCCTGACTCACAAACTTTTCAAAGAGTCTTATTATGTGGTTTTCCACCATATTTTATCAAGTGGACATTTGATGCAACAAAAAAGTTTGAACAATAAAGAATCTTCCTCTCTGTTTGTCAATCCTCGAATAACCACAAGTTAGGGTTCTTCATAAAACATCATCTAAGCCATGTGTCGGTTCCAACCACCGCACCGATATGGTACTCCAAACCTTCACCATCTATAATTGAGTGATCCAATTTTTGTTTGGCTTGGACACAACAACACAAATAATAATTCATCTCTTTTTCATTGTCTTTAGGTGCAATAATAACAAAAACATAGCCTACAACATACAAAATATGGTCATTAATTCAAAAAAAACTTAGGTCATAGTTATAAAGTTACACATTGAAATTACAAAGATATATATATATACACCAAGTTGCACTAGATCAAACAAGCAGTCAAAGTCAATGGATGAATCCATCTCTACCATTTCTAGTGCTTGTGGGGGATGATAGGTGTCAATTGGGTCAAAAACCTGTATATCCCATTTGTCCACCAATTCAGTTGACTCACACTCATCTCAATTTTCCTCTACACATGATGGAAAATAGCATGCCATTTTTGTGTGTGGATACTCCATGAACTTGCATCAGAGCTTCTAAAAGAGTGCAACTCACTTGATCCTGTTAGTGTACAACAATCTTAATATGGTGCAATGTTAGTATTATCTATCAACCAAAAAAATCTATGAACCGTAGACTCACCTTCCTTAACTAGACACATTGTAGTGTTAAACCACTGGATGATGGATTTTGCATCTGTCAATATTACTTCATCTTTGTACTTTAGTTCTTCACGAGCTAAGGCTCTTTTGATGCATGCGCCTACACCATCGTGCTCTCCCTTTCTGTGACCAGCCTCTATGAAATTCCACATATATTGAATTCTAGAGAACCTATGCATCCTGCTCAACTAATAGAACATTCGTGCATTCCCTAATTGAGGTGCACAATTGTTTGACCAAATAATGTGTCGATGATATGGTATGCCCCTGTTAGCCAAATCTCTATAGAATAATTGAAAACTAGAATGTACAATCTCTATATAATGTGATCAATCATCGCTGATGTAAAAATGGTACTCCCTCAAAATCTTCCTATCATCCTCTGTACTTGTAGGTGAATGCATGAATGTTATGTGAACAAATATGGAAACCTATTGAGAAGTATAATACTTTGCTTGCACCTCATTTTGTGGTTGTAGTGTGTAGTTCTCTATGAAGTCTAAAACCAAAACAATTGTATCTAGTGGAAACATATCCTTGCACAACTTGAATTGCAAATCCAACCATCGAACTCTATGTGTATGCCTTGCATACTCGTAAATAATCTTTTCATGAAAAATTTTCATGAACTCGTACACTGGAATATTTTCAATTACTAAATCACATCTTTTACCCTATTTCCCATATTTTAGAGCATATGTCACTATCTTATATTTTTCATAATCTACTATTTTATTTCTAATTGCATATGTATTATCCATATCTTCACAAGTTGATAGAAGTTACAAAGAACCACAAAATAAGCATGTACCATCAAAGCATGATGTCTTGTAAAATTGTTGGCCATCCCCTATTTCATATAAAATGTTAGATATGAATTCCCTTGAAGATCTAGGTGGCTCATTCATGCCACAATTCTGTAAAACAAACTTAGAATGCAAAAATACACATATATGCCTAGAAAACATCAAAATGGTTAGAAAAATCAATAGGTATCCTACAACAAGAAGTTGTGCATGTGTGATTTATCTTCACATAAAAAGGTTTACCCATCTCAAAAAATCTTTGACTTATTCGAATTTGAGGATACATACCAATAAATTTTGCAAAAAATTGTGTCTGAGTTGAGTCCAAAAAATATTTTGCATGTGGGTCATGATTTTGGCTACCTATCCTCCTTCTTACAACATCTCTTTGACTAGGGGAAACACCTATGTTATTTGTTCAAAAATTTTCGATCAATGATTTCAAAGCTTCACTAATTTCTTTATCCTTTCACAGTAGTTTGCCGCTAAATGTCCATAACTCATTTTTTGTTGGATCGTCCAATCTCTCATGCCTTAGCATAGTTCTCCTTAGAGTACCTCTACTAATTTTCAATGTTTCTTTTGTCTTTCTCATGAGTCAAGATTTTTTCATTTGGGTACTTACTATTGTCGATGTAAGTACTCATTTTGTGATATTACTATCTTTGGTGCATGATTTAGTACCCACTTTGTCATAGGAACTTATTAGATTCTTTACAATGCTTTTTTCATTTGAATTGTCCATCATTCTTAGCCCAAGAATCTTCATGATAGGCCTAAATTTCAAATTCCTCATCATTTCAACAATAATTGGCATTAACCTGTAATATTTAATTTTTCAAAGAATAATCTCCACATATGATTAACTTTTCTTTGAAAAATACGCTTGTTAATCTTGTCAAGCATTGATTTTAAAATGTTAGTATCAATATCAACCAAATATTTTGGTCTTCTAAAAAATATTCTAAGTTTTATAATCTCTTTCATTCTCTCAAAATTTTGAACATCAACATAAGGTTGAGTGTTTTGCGTACCTTGAACTGAAGATGATGTGCCTTGGCAATAAGATGCAAAAGATGAAATATCACCTACTTGATATGTTGATGTTGTGTCTTCAACATGAAATGATGGAGTGTGTACATTGTCAGATGTACAAATTATCCTCTCTTCAAAATGAGATGATGATATGAATCCAATATTGGAAGATGGTGTAGCTTCACAATTCAATTGTCTTCTTAAGCATAATAGTCTCATTCGTTCTCTTTGTCTTTCCAATTATTCCTCTTTGTTTCTTTGTATCGGTGGTTCTTGTTCCTCTTCGAAAGACAACTCTTCATTATTGTTTTGCAATTTTCTTTGTTCACATAGTAATTTCATTTTATCTCTTTTAATTGCCAAATCTCTATCCCTCTCTTTTGTTGTATGATTTTTTGGTTTCTTCCTTGGCATGATGATGATTTCTATATGTCAAATCATTCAAAAATCTGAATTACTTACAATTTGCAAATTACAAATCATTCAAATACAAATTACAATTATTTCAATGAATACACAATATATATTAAACAACTTGTCAAATGTCTAACCATTTCCAAATAAAAATTCATTCAAACATACAAATTTCAATAAATTCACTATATATTAAACAACTTTTCAAATTATAATCAAATTTGTCTCTATATAATAACAAATAATATTTAAAAAGGATTGCACTAACCTTTTCTATAGAAAGAATATTAAAAAAGCCTTCAAATAGTGTATCCAATGATTGAATTTGGTGTTTGCTAGCTTTGAATAGAATGGAAGAATGTTCAAAAAGCCTTCAAGTAGTGTATCCAATGATTGAATATAGTGTTTGCTAACTTCCAACAGCATGAAACCCAACTATCAGAACAATAGAACACACAACATACAAAAAATAGAATATGGATCAGTAGGGACCCAAACTTTCATTATGACCATTTTTTTGGTGTTTTCATACAGTGCGTACGCATTATAGCACATAAACACTATAAAGGGTGTGCGCACTATAGTGCATATGCACTATGTGAAAAATAATCTCTCCCTATCCCACCATCCCCGATCCCCTACTCTCTCTCTCTCTCCCTACTTTCTATCACTCTTTCTCTCCTCTTCCATTCCCTACTCTCTCTCTCTCGCTCTCTCTCTCCCTCTCCCACCACCTACTCTCTCTCTCTCTCTTACACACACTCTCATCTCCCCTCTCTCCCCCTCTCTCCCTCTTCCACTCCCTCTCCCATTACCTACTCTCTCACTCTCCCATCCCCTACTCTCTCTATCTCTCTACTCATTATCTCTCTCCTCTCCCATCCCCTAATCTGTCTTTCACACACACACTCCCACCCCTCTCTCTCTCTCTCCCATCCCCTACTCTCTCTCTCACACACACTCCCATCCCTCTCTCTCCCTCTCCCACCACCTACTCTCTCTCACTCACTCTCTCCCATCCCCTACTCTCTCTCATTCTCCCACCCCCTACTCTCTCTCTCACTCTCTCCCTCTCCCATCCCCTACTCTCTCTCTCTTTCACACACACACTCCCATCCCCCCCCTCTCTCTCTCTACCCCCTCTCCCATCCCCTACTCTCTCTCTCTCCCAACCCTTTCTCTCACTCTCCCTCTCCCACTCCCTCTCCTACTGCCTACTCTCTCTCTCTCTCTCTCATACTCTCTCTCTCCCTCTCATCCCCTACTCTCTCTATCTCTATCTCTCTCCCACCCCCTACTCTCTCTCTCTCTCCCATCCATTACTCTCTCTCCCACATCCTACTCTCACTCTCCCATCCCCCCTCTCTCTCTCTCGCTCTCCCTCTACCACTCCCTCTCCCACTGCCTACTCTCTCTCTCACTCTCTCTCTCTCATCCCCTACTCTCTCTCTCCCACCCCCTACTCTCTAATCTCTCTCCCATACCCTACTCTCTCTGCCACCTCCTACTATCTCTCTCTCTCCCATCCCCTCCTCTCTCTCTCTCTTACACACACTCTCATCCCTCTCTCTCTCTCTCTCCCTCTCCCTCCCCCTCTCTCTCTCCCTCCCTCTCTCCCTCTCCCACCGCCTACTCTTTCTCTCACTCTCTCCCATCCCCTACTCTCTCTCTCTTAGGCTACTCTTTGTCCTCTCCCATCCCCTACTCTCTCTCTTTCACACACACACACTCCCATCCTCTCTCTCTCTCTCACTCTCCTCTTCCATCCCCTACTCTCTCTCCCTCTCTCTCTCTCTCTCACACACACACACTCCCATCCCCCCTCCTATCCCTCTTGCTCTCCCTCTCCCACCACCTACCCTCTCTCTCTCTCTCACTATCTTTCTCTCCCATCCCCTACTTTCTCTCTCTCTCTCTCTCATTCTCCCACCTCCTACTCTCTATCTCATTCTAATCCCCTACTCTCTCATTTCCCATCACCTACTCTCTATCTTACACACACTCCCATCCCCCCCCCTCTCTCTCCCTCTCTCCCTCTTCCACTCCCTCTCCCACTGCCTACTCTCTCCCTCTCTCACTCTCTCTCTCCCATCCCCTACTCTCTCTCTCTCTCTCTCTCTCTCTCTCTCTCGCTACTTTCTCACTCTCTCTCCTTTCCCATCCCCTACTCTCTCTCACACACACACACTCCCATCTGCTCCCCTCTCTCTCTCTCCCTCTCCCTCTCCCACTCCCTCTCCCACTGCCTACTCTCTCTTTCTCTCTCTCTCTCTCTCTCTCTCTCTCTCTCTCTCTCTCTCTCTCTCTCCCACCCATCCCCTACTCTTTCTCTCACTCTCTCTCTCCCATCCCCTACTCTCTCTCTCTCTCTCTCTCTTGAGCTACTTTCTCACTCTCTCTCTCCTTTCCCATCCCCTACTCTCTCTCACACACACACACTCCCATCTGCTCCCCTCTCTCTCTCTCCCTCTCCCTCTCCCACTCCCTCTCCCACTGCCTACTCTCTCTCTCTCTCTCTCTCTCTCTCTCTCTCTCTCTCTCCCACCCATCCCCTACTCTTTCTCTCACTCTCTCTATCTCCCATCCCCCACTCTCTCTCATTAACCCACCTCCTACTCTCTTTCTCACTCTCTCTCCCACCCCCTACTCTCTCTCTCATACACACACTCCCATCCCCCTGCTCTCTCTCTCTCTCTCTCTCTCCATCCCCTACTCTCTCTCTCACACACACACATAGCCATCCCTTTCTCTCTCTCTCTCTCTCTCTCTCTCCCTCCCCCATCCCCCATCCCCTACTCTCACTTTCTCTCTCTTTGTCCCTCTCTCCCTATCCCACCTTCTGATCCCCTACTCTCTCTCTCTCTCTCTCTCTCTCTCTCTCTCTCTCTCTCTCTCTCTCTCTCTCTTTATTTCTCCCTCCCTCCCTCCCTGCCTCCCTCCCTATCTTGCCTTCTCTGAGCCCCTACTCTCTCTCTCTCTCTTTCTTTATTTCTCCCTCCCTCCCTCCCTCCCTATCCCACCTCCTACTCTCTCCCCATCTTCTAATCTCTCTCATTCTCTACCCTCTCTACCTTTCTCCTTCCCTCTCTATTGAAATTTAGGCTTCAAGAGTGTGTGTGCACTAAAGCACATATGTGCTATTAAGGCCTAAATTTAAAAAAGATTAAAATAGTGTCCACACGCTATAGTGCACACACGCTATTTAAAGCTTTAGATTCTATCAAGCCTAAGGCTTGGTTTTGCCTTGGGGATCGAATCCAAATGTTTGGAGTCTCTAAACTGGTCTGAGACGTGTTTTGTTGAAAACATACAAAAAATGATTGATTTTTCTTGTGTGCTATCCTTTAAGTTTCCTCATGGTTGAGCATCGATAAAATCAGGTTACATGACATTGTAGGTCTCTATGTTAGCTATATAATCATATAATTTATTTTTTATTTGAACTATTTCAAGCCTTTAAACTATAATTTATTTTTTATTTGAACTATTTCAAGCCTTTCAACTATAATTTCTTTTGAATGTATGTCCATTTTCTGTCAAAAACCAACATGTACTAATTGGGATGTAGATTTTAGCTCGTTCATTAAATTTTGCAACAACTTAGTTTTTTAGAAACTAGACTCCATTCTATACACTTTGAAAAAAAAGAAGTTTTGATTTTAGATTAGTTTTCAATCATTTCTAGGGGAAGCACACAGATATTTCATGTTTTTGGGATGTGTCCAATTAAAAAAATTCATTAAAAAAATTACAAAGTATAAAATTACTTGAAAAGTCTAGGATAAACTATGTAGTGTTAGGTAAATTTTGACGAGAGCGATTAAATAATTTCAAAAAAAATGTTACAATTTTAGGGGGGCCAGACTTTGTATTATGCTTTTTTTTTTTGAATAAATAGTACCACTTTCTGTGGTCCCCTTTACTAAAGACCTAAAACTAAACCATTTTGAAAAAAAAATAGTAGTTTAAAAACTAGATTCAAAGGACTACTACTTTTTTTTTTGTCATATCTTAAAAGTTTAAGCATAACTGTCTTCAAATTCTTGTCGAAGTTTAAAAATTGCTAATTTCAAAAAAAAGGTGTCCACTTATACCCCCCTTTTGGCACCACAACTTGGTGCACTTACCCATTTACTATGCCCAAATATAGTTAAGACTCAAAGGAATGACTGAATAATAGAATATGTTTGCATATTTTCCCAAACCACATATAAAGATCTCTACTATCCTACTGTTAACCACTCAAAACATCAAATGTTAAATTCTTGTTCAACTCCATATTTGTAATGAACTCTACAATTTCTTGAAAAATCTAAATTGATGTTCAACTCATATATTTTTAATCAACACTACAATATTCTACAAAATAAGCAGAATATTGATTGAGTCATCTTGAATAGTGTCCAAAAAATAGTAGTGCTCAACTTTCTCTAGATTATTGTTCTTAGTTATTGATTTCTCTAGATGATGTAAATTTAGCCTAAGATCGCTCCACAAACACAAAAAGTGTATTGCTATATCCAAAAAGGCATTTGAAACTAACAACTAGCCTACAAGCACCTACCATGAATAAACAATGTATTGAGATTCATTTATATTCTTCACACTATTGATTGTGTGTAATTTGACAATTCCTTTTTTTACCATTAATGGTAAGTTTTACTCTCTATAGGAAAATGGTCACTTCATAAAGGATGTACACAATCTAGTATAGCAATTTAAATTAGTTGAAATATATAGAGCTAAATTGTGGTAGATAATCGAATAGGTTGTCATGTTTAATTGTTGTAATACTTCATTTATGCAATAAAATAAAAAGTTTGAATTATTATAAAACAATCTTAGAAACATCTAATAATGTGTGTAAATACTAGTTTGATTGGGTCATTAATTCTTTTTTCTCTTGAATAATCAAACATTGTGACTCGTAAATGTTCATGCATGCATTGAACAAACTTATTAATTATAATTAAAATTTTAAAATTAATGAAGTAACTATCTCTTGACAAGTAATTTTATGAAACACGTATACAATTTGTAGTTAAATAAATTACAATGACATCTCCTTCAAATAAATTAATTTGTGAACTTTAACAATTTTACTTTGAAATTAGCAACTTACACATCTTCAATTTAGAGTTTCATTTTTCTCAATAATAAAATACTAAATTTGTATATTGGTTAGAAACAAAAACATGAAAGTATATTTTATAGACAATTGTAGTCATATTTAGTTGCAAACCTCTTGAAAACTTAATTTGAAAATCCAAATGTCGACTAAATGCCATATTTTGGCACGCTACAATGAATGAATGAATGAACGAGCATTCCAAGTCCTAATTGGGATTGTGTAATTATAGGTGGTATTGACTCTACCACAATGGGACACATATTTAGAATTCAATGCACAAGTATTGAACACTCCTTGCATTGCATACTAGGTGAAACTTTTTTGGCAAATGAACGGGGAATAATTTATTATCTAGACATTGTTTCTCACTTTCTATCGAATGTCATGGACTTGTTTGAAAATTCTGAAGTTGTGAACGATTTGGTCAATGCATATGTACAAGATGACTTCAAACCCCTAGACGGATATAAGGAATATATTGATGTATATGTTTCACAAAAAGGTGGAACTCTTGTTGGTGGATTATTTTATCTTCTAGCACTTAGTCAATGTGAGGTATTGTCTTGCGTTTATAGTGCAATGAACTTAGCACTATGTATTTGATGAGATCTTTTATTGTTACATTTGTTGCATGCTCATGCCCACATAGTTCAAGATATTTCCAATAAAATCATGGAGGTTTATAATGCTCTCTGTTTGGTTGCATGAATATAAAATTAGGAATAGGAATAGTTATTCTGGAATACTTATTCTGGAATAGACAATGAGGGTACATATTCCTATTCTCTGTTTGGTTCAACAAGAATTTGATGGGGAATTCACCGACCCAAAAATTTATGTTTTTAAAAATAAATAGAACTGGAATAGTAATACATATTCCAATCCCACCTATTTAGGTGGAATTGCAAATGCTCATTTTGGGCCAAAATTGGAATACATATTCCTATTTTATTCCTATTCCAATTTCGATTTGATGCATCCAAAGAGAGAATTCAAAATTTTAAGAATTTACATGTGCCTATTCCAATTGTATTCTCACTGCCAAATAGACCCTAATGTATTTGCAAATACATATTGCTAGTTGAATTTGTCCTTGCCTTGTGTTTTGTCCACAATGGAATGACTATAGTGAAAAAAATTTAATAGAATGCTTGCGCCAAAGTGTATCCTTAGAAGCTAATGTATTGGTAGATTTTGAGTACTATTATTGTACATCTATGTCTAGTGTGTTGTTGCTCTATAATATGTAATTAAGAAATCAAGCAAGTTTTGCACACATTGACTTCAACTGCCTCAGTTTTCAAAAAGATTTTTTTATGCTTCAATGGTTGTGTAGTCAATGTCTTTAAGGTTTATTGTAGTGCCTACCCTAGTTTGTAGTTTGCTAATATATATTTTTCGTATTTTACTGTGTGCGTCCTTGGTGTATTTTCTATTAATTAAGTCTAATTGAAATATTTAATTAATGACTTAATTAAATGGAAAATTAAGATGATATTTTAATATTTTATTTTATTTAATTAATTTGTAAATTAATTAAATAAAAGATAAAAGTTGGAACGTGATAATATTTATTTAATTTAATAATAATCTATTTATAGTTCATTTTTAAATAAATGCTAAATAATAATATTATAAATATTTTATCAATTAAGTTTCAAAAATAAATTTAAAAGAGGAAAAGATATTAAAATTATTAAAAGATTCTAGATCACATGATGCGTGCATGTGATTAAAATATATTAAGATTAAACAAGTTGATTTAATAAAGTGAGTGCATGAGATTTAAAATTAATAAATTAATTTTAAAAGGAGTCAAGTGAATATTAAATAAAGAAATTTAATTAAATAAAGTAATGTGCATTATTTTAATATTTATTCACATAGGAGTATACGAACTCTCGTGAGTTGTCATGTTGACAACACAGGCGTTTGCACTCTAATTATGCATATGTTGTCTACACTTAGGAGTTGGCATATTATTTGAGCACATGGTGTCTACAACATTCTAGACACCTCATCATGTTTATCTTCTTATCATGGAAGTTATGGGCTTAGTTGTCATGTTTATCTCTTAGTTCTTTCTAGACACATTCTAGATGCATCTTAGAGGCCTTTATATAGAGGCTCTTCTAGTGTGTATGGACATCCTCATATGCTTCTACAAGCACTCTTGGTCACTTGAGGGAGGGGGGGGTTTTGGTTCTTGGAGAAATTGCGAATGTTGGAGAAAGGAGGAATTTTTGGAAAGGGGAAGGTTTTGAAGGGAGGAGCTTCTCTATGATTTTTTGAGGCATAATGAATTAGCATCAGTATTTAGGTGCACTCATGATTTTCACATATTTCATTTGCACTCTTTATTTTTCCTGTCGCAATGCAATTTTGGATTTATTATTCTGTATGTTATTTTCCTGTCGCCACTAGACTTCTTGTCGCAACACAATTCTGGATTTATAATTCTGTATGCTATTTTCCTGTCGCCACTAGACTTCCTATCGCAATGCAATTTTGGATTTATAATTTTGTATGCTATCTTCCTATCGCCACTAGACTTCCATCGTGATGTAATCCTAGATTTATAGTTCTGTATGCTATCTTCCTATTACCACTAGACTTCCTGTCGCGGTGCAATTCTAGATTTATAGTTCTGTATGCTATCTTCCTGTCACCACTAGACTTCCTGTCATGATGCAATTCTAGATTTATAATTCTGTATGCTATTTTCTTGTCATAATGCAATTTTGGATTTATAGTTCTATATGCTATCTTCCTGTCGCCACTAGACTTCCTGTCATGATGCAATCCTGGATTTATAGTTCTATATGCTATCTTCCTGTTGCCACTAAACTTCCTATTGCGATGCAATTCTGGATTTATAGTTCTGTATGCTATCTTCCTGTCCCCACTAGACTTCCTGTCGCGATGCAATTCTGGATTTATAATTTTGTATGCTATCTTCCTGTCACCACTAGACTTTATATCGCAATGCAATTCTGGATTTATAGTTTTGTATGCTATCTTTTTGTTGCCACTAGACTTCCTGTTTTGATGCAATTCTGAATTTATAATTTTGTATGCTATTTTCTTGTCGCCACTAGACTTCCTGTCACAATGCAATTCTGAATTTATAGTTCTGTATGCTATCTTCTTGTCGCCACTAGACTTCCTGTCATGATGTAATCCTAGATTTATAGTTATGTATGCTATCTTCCTGTTGCCACTAGACTTCCTGTCGTGATGCAATTATGGATTTATAGTTATGTATTCTATCTTCTTTTTGCCACTAGACTTCCTATCGCGATGCAATTTTGGATTTATAATTCTGTATGCTATCTTCCCGTCGCCACTAGACTTTCTATCGCAATGCAATTTTGGATTTATAGTTCTGTTTGCTATCTTCCTGTCGCCACTAGAGTTCTTGTCGCGATGCAATTCTGGATTTATAGTTCTGTATGCTATCTTCCTGTTGCCACTAGACTTCCTGTCGTAATGCAATTCTGGATTTATAGTTCTATATGCTATCTTACTGTCACATAAGCTTTCCGATTTTGCCACTGCAGTAGGGTTGGGTTCGAATTAAGATAGAATCTTATTTTTATGCATTAGTTTTATATGATTTATTAACTAATCTAATTTAATTAAATTTAATTAAGACTAGTTAATAGTGGAAGAAGTGTAATTAATTATTAGTCATTTTACGTAAATGGATTTTTTAATGAGGGAAAATTAAAAGAAAAGAGATATTAATAAGTGGAATTAGATAATTGAATTATTAATGAGAGTGATTTTACTTATAATCAATAAGGATTATTGTCCTTGAAGTGTTTAAAGGAAATTGTAAACTAATTATTTGAAAGTTGATAAGTATTATTCTAATGTTTTGAATAGCATGAGTGATTTTAGCTAAAAGTCAATGGGTGCTAGTGCAATGATTTATACAAGTATATAATTATCTTATGATTATTTTAGAATAATGGAAGGATAATTCTATGTTGACTTGGAGATTAAATGAAGAATCGTGTACTCTTGAAATATACTTGAAACAAAATCTGAAAACCTCATGTTTGGTTTAACCATGTGATTGCAAAAGAAAACTAAAACATGTGTTTGTATCTTGTTCCTCTATGATGTTAGTTATTTGAATATCCAGATGGGTTTAATTATTGGGGTGAACGAAGAATACTTTTACCTAGGATATACTTTGAAATGAAAATTGAAACCTCTTACTTGGCATAACCATGTATTTGCATCTTGATTATCTTTGGAAATTGAATGGGGTAATTTTGTATTCTATTTGAGCAATTAAATGAGTTAAACCATGTCGAGCAAGATGTACCTCTTTAAATTTGAAAACTCACACTAAAATGGAAATTGGAACTTTGTGGTGAACTGACATTGTGTTTTTAGAGCTAAACCCAAACATGGAACTTGCATTTTTGTATGTATGCTGTTTATGTTTTGGGATTTTGGGGTTGACTAGATTGTTGGCCATTTATAGGATATCTACCAAAGGCTCGGGGGTTATGAGATGTGATGGCATGTTGATCTTATCTGATCTCGATCTTTCTAAATCTAACCATGGTAATGTGATGGTATGCTCTATGAGATGTTTGTATTACTGATTGTTATTTCTTTCCAGTCTTCTTGTGTGAAGCTGAGGTGTATGTATTTGAGACACTTAACTTAACCATTTTTGAGTCATTGATCAATTATACTTGGGTTACTTTCCAGTCATCTTGATGGGACTGAAGTGTTTGATTTGTTCTTGATAATGTCATGTTGTGACATGTTTTGACTCAACCATTTTGGAGTCTTCGATCAGTATTACGTTGAGATACTTTTTGGTTGTTTGTTGAGAACTAATGGATATTGTGATTTATTTTGAGATTCCTTTCAGTTGCTTGTTGAGAACCGATGGATGTTGTGATTTATCATTGATATAGATATTGTGATTATCATTGATACCTTCAGTTGTCAATAGAGAACTATTGTTGTCATGATTATCAATGGATGCTTTTCAGTCACTCATGGAGATTTCACTAGTACATTTGACCCCATTTTTAGACCAAAATTTTTGACCATCTAAAAAAATGGGGTCAAATTGGTCGTTTTATGCAGGCAATGTATATAATTTTTTTAACTAGAAGCCCGTGTTGGCCGAAATTTTGACCAACACAAACTTACACTTTCCCAAAATTAAAAACAAGATCTTTGCCACGCTAATGTATATAAATTTTTTAACTAGAAGCCTGTGTTGGTCAAAATTTTGACCAACACGAACTTACACTTTCCCAAAATTAAAAACAAGTCTTTGCCGTACCCTAATTTCAGTCTTGCGTGACTGGAAGAAAGGCTGTGCGGTTAATGTTGGTCGGATACTGCATTTTGTGGTGCCATTACATGCAGAGGAAGGGTTTGAAGATTACGTGCCACGTTTGGCAGCTTCAGTGCAACCTCTGTCGGAATAGTAAGGTTCTATCTCTGTTATATCTCCTCTTTTTCGTTGTTCAGCACATCATCTTCAATGTGATTGGAATTCGTAACATATAATTTTCCTCAGCGGCTCCCACCTTACATGCCTTGCGTGGATGTTCTGTTTATTGGTTTGGGAGTTTTCTTTTCACTGCTGGACACCTCTATTTTAAGCTGTGATCTTCTAGCCATTGGCTAGCTTCATGGTGGATTCCCCAACTACAGGTTTGATGCTTTGGATTGGCATGAAAGGTTTTCCAAAGCTTTAAGAGATGCAAGCTTTGATTCAAGTTGCCTCGATTTCAAGATGTCAACTAAAGCCTCTATTACATGTGCATCAATTAATGACTCTCTACGGCTGTCATCAAGATCAAATTTTGCAAGAGCTTTTGCCATTTCCAATTTTGATTCAGCTGACCCCCTACAAAGGTGATCAACCACTGGCTTTAATGTTTTCCGGAGAGTTTGCTAGTTCATCTAACATTTGTTCAATTTCTATTCCCCTGTTTAAGCATCCATCACCTACATCATAATGCAAAAAGCTATTGAGATAACTGATAATGGATTCTTTGCTTCTCACAATTACATAATAATTTCTATTCAACACTTATCCATAAAATGAGAATCTGCTAGTTTGAACAAGCCTTCAAGCAATTGTGATACTGGTGGCCCCACTATATTGGCTTCTCTTTTGACTATAGCTCCTCAATTATTCAGTGCCTCTTTTCCCTATGTTTCGCTTTTAATTGTTTTCATAAAAATTAAGCTTGTAGAGTCTTCAAGAAACCATTTAGCCAATGGGTGAAAGAATGGAAAAATTATAGAAAAGAGACAGTTCAAAATAATTCACACAATTAAAACTATGCTAGAGTTTGTGTAAACTGATACAAAAATTATGTACCCCATTTTCTTCAATACAGATTCTATTCACAAATAAAACTTATCTACATCAATTGTACCCTTGTTTATCCAATGTGCTCACAAGTTTGAACCTCTTCACATTGATGCTGGTGGCATTCATGCCAGATCACTTAATGCTGATAAAGTTACAGACCCTTGCCAGTTTAGTCATGGGTTTTGTCTCTTTTAATATGTGTAGAGAATCCTCTTTCATTAGATAACAACACTCTTATGAGCTCAGATCAACCTAGACTGCTGTTGTTCCCAAATTGGGACTATTTAAATCCGATGTAGAACTAAAACCAAATCTTGAAAAAGAAACCGGTATCATAAAGCATACCCCAATTTCATATTCAAACATTTAACTTCTTGAAACCAATAACCGATTCCAAGAATTGACTTGGAGCAAAAAAAAATTGAGATCTTTGAAATTGTATTGTAATTGGTGATGACTTCAATCACAACTCTCTTTTAAACTATTGTTAAACCATTTCATACTCATCGTGACCAGCCACCAAGGTAAGAACAGAGAAATTATAGATAGCTTTAGTATCTTCAAACCAAATAGCAATTAGCGTAGGTTTTGAATACAATATAGTTCCATAAAATTTGTTTACTCCATCTATGATGATTCAAAAATTTAAGAACATAGAAATGTGCATAAGAACAATGAAGAAAAAAAAGATCTGAACAAAATTAAATTATACCATTATTCCATTCCCGATTACATTGTTTCTCCACTTTCCTTGATTCTCAAATCTTCTCATACTACTACTATTCAGAAAAATTATATATATTCCTCTCAGGTTTCTTTAATTACATATATTTAAAGATATTCAAAAGAAGGTAACCCAATAACTAATTCTTAAAACTGACTTTTAACTTCCCACACCCAACTCATTATAATTCTAAATATATTAAAGATACTAGTAAAGTATCTTGGAGTTTATTCAAAACTCTTAACTTATAACCCCCAATTACATCATTAAATTAACTATATAAAACTAAGACTCATCCCAACATTATTAAAATAATCATTTAAAGTGCATTAGAATCCCAGATCTTGAAAATAATTGGAATCTCTGGATGCCCCTGTATCATTATGCCTTTGCCTTCTTCCTTGTAGCTCTTGTAGGTCCCTATTTAGCTAGTTTTTCTAGCTTAGCAGTAGGAGGAGTCCGATCTCCTTGTAACCTTGTGAGGTTGAGGAGTAACCTCAGCTTTTATTGCCAAAATATCAGGTGTGTCTACCACCTCTACACTCTTCATAATGTTGTCCTTGATTGGTTTTATGCTTGTGCTTCCCAATTGAACTTTTATTGAAACTTTGCTTCCCTTCTTCATCACTTCCCATTATTCTTTGATAATGCCCTCCTTTTTTCTAATATTTTCCACAAATTTCTCTACCTTAATTTTTCTAGATCATTTGTATACTTATTCCCTTGTCTAAATTTCTTGTTATAAGTCCCCCATTTTTATGCTTCCTTATCTCTAGGTGAGACCAACATAACCTCAGCATGTTTTTCAAGAAATTCTTGGCTAACCTCATAACCAAGAATGGTGAATAAATATATCTCTAGGATCAATAACCTCCATCCATGCCAAATTAGTTTCAACCATAAAGCAATTTATATCTATATACTTCTCCACAACTAACCTAGGTATTGTATGCATATATTTCATCTCTATTTGAAATCCCTTGAACAAAGCAAGCATATCACAAATAATGTCACATTTGTATTACATGTGGTAGTGCTAAGTTACCAAAGCATTTGTTGGTACATAATTAGTCAAAGCATGTGGGTGCATGTTTCTTTTCTTCATTACAAACACAAACATTTTAGTTTAATCCAATGGCTTTGCTCAATCGTTTATTGCTTAATTGTTTAATGTTTAATGCTGATCATATGAGCCCTTTAATATCTAATGCCATAGAATTTTAGGGCCACCAGTCGGCATCCCCACATTCCATATGAAATCATTTGAACATAAGGAGATCTCCAGAAAATAAATGATTTTAGAGATAACTAAACTAAATGTGAGTACTTCAAACTTATCATAAGACGAAAATCACGTATTATTTTCTTTTTTACGTTATGGATGATTTCAACTTTCAACTTCACCAAAAGACCAAGGATGCATTGAAATATTTCACTATTTTGAATGCAATTGTAGTCAATATATTCTAGGTTTAAATGTGTCAGATTATAGCAATTCTAATTTTTGTAGATACACTGCTGGATATTTTTTGTGTAGATATTTTGTATTCAACATTTTGATTTTGTTGATAAGTTATCCTTCTCTAATTAACATACTCTTTCAGATGGAAATAATTAACATACATTGTCTCACTAGTACATTTGACTCGAATTTTTAACCAAAACTTTCGACCATCTGATAGTTTGGGGTAATTTTGGTTGAATTGTGATGGCTTTAGTTAAAGATGAGCCCGTTTTGGTCAAAATTTCAACCAACACGGGTTCACACTAAGCAAAAATTGAAAAAACGTTATGTTTTCCGCCCTAATCTTATTGTTACCGTGCGACCTAGAAGACTCGTGCATTTGGGACTCCTTCTTTTTGCAGTTCTGGGAAGATGGGTTTAGTTGAGATTTATTATCCAATATTTCTACATTCTAGAGTGGGTCGAAGGAGTTAGATCATTTCCTTGATCGCCTGCCTCCATTGCACATAAGAAACCTAGTTGGGGGATTATTCCTTTTCCCACTAAGGAAATTTAATCTTCTCTTCCTGGATCTATAAGAGCGGACTTCAGCCCACCTATCTTTCAAGCACATTACTTTCTGGATGCAAATGCAAAGGTTGATAGAAGGACAAGGCTTATGCCAGAAGTAAATGCATTGGCGATAATACCTTGGTAGATTTGAGAGAGATCTACAATTTACTGGATTCACAAAGTTAGCAATAGTAAAATATTTTCAAAGAAGTATCGAGATTTATGTCACCAGTTTTCTTAAGCTTGAAAGTGATTTTGTCAGACTTTAAAGTGCATGCCAAAAATTGGCAATCCAATGTTTGATTAAGAGTAGATCACAATACTCAGACTACAATGCCAATGTGTTCATGTGACAGTTAGCTCAGATTGTATCAATGAGTCCTGACTCAGAGCAATGTATACAATGGTTGACCAGGGAACTTGGCTCTTAGATGTAAATGTGTGAAATGACTCCAATGTAGCGGGGTGATAATTGTTTGATGTCATAGATTATGGCATGGATTTGAATGTCTCATGGATCTCCAATTAAATGTTTCTTGTGTGTTTCACTGAACCATTTTCTACCACTGTGATTTGTGGCCAGGAGTACGCGGCAAAAGGGTTTAATAGTGTCACATTGAAAGAGATTTCAAAAAGAAGGCGGCGTGAAAGGATCAAATAACAGCTGGAAACTTTGAAGAGTCTCCTTCCCAGCGTTACAAAGGTGAGTTGAAGTTTTGTTTTATAGATTGACATTTCTTACCTTGTTTTGAATATATTTATATGCACTCTATACAATGTTTGCCTTTTTTTGTACTAGACATTTCTCATTTGCTTGAACCTTGAATCATGGAGTTCTTCCTTCAAGTGATCTTTATGCTCAATACCCTAACAAAGTGGTGAGGGAGTTTTATAGTGATCATCTACTAAACTATTTTAGCTAGGGATATGATGAAATTTGCGGGGGCAAAAATACCATAAAACATTAAAGTGACACATCATGCATTTAAATTTTTAAAATTTCTTAAGTTCATAAAGATTTTAGTCAATATTTTATATTGTTTGATGTGTAGATTTTCATTTGAGATATATAGTACCACAAACATAGCCCACTTGTACCAAGTGCTGCAGTAAAAAACATATAACAAAATCCCAAATGAAGAGAAGAGATATTTCTTCTGATTTGTCTCCTTTCCCTCCTGCTTGTCTAACAATAGCTACAACCAATCATCAGCTAAGAACATATATATAGAACTAGTGATGTCCACCCCCACTGTAGTAGTGAGGCCTTATTTTTTAGCATGAAGCAGGTGAAGATTCCCAGTTATCGAGTGCATAACCCTACCAAAAACTTGGCCACATCATCAAATCTTTGTTCAATAATCTCTTGTCTCTCCTGTAGTTTCTTAAAGCTTCTCTAGGGTGAGATAGTTCTCTTCTTGTTTCTGGTTTTCACCTTCAGGAGTCACTTGGGTGTCCTTGACCTAACATTGCTTGTCTTTCTCCTGCTGACATGGAGGCGAAGTGAAAGTCTCTCCCTTTTCTCCCACCCATTTGTAAATATCAAGATTATTTGTAAGTTTTATGAAAATCCACAATAATAGAAAAAATGCACTGACACTTACTTGGAATCCAAGCATTTGACATCGAGTCGAAGATGGACCAGACTTCTTTTGCAAGAAAATGATTAACACTATATAATTAGAGAAAGGGAGAGTCCTTGCATGTTTTCAATAGGTACTCTGTGTCAGGTGCTCTATCTACCATTGTATTGGACATGGAAATCAAGGTGTGCCTTAAAGAAAAAACAAATCTTTTCCCTTCTCAGAAACAGACCAGATTGAACTCTCCATTAATCTCAAGTACTGAGAATAATACTTAATTATCCGTGAGATACCTATTAGATTGGTGCCTAGACAAGAAATTTTTAAAAAGTACTCGCATTCAGCTGGTCCATTAATCAATGTAAAATGTAGTGTGCCAACCACATTTTTCCCAGTTGGAACATGGCAATACAACAGGTGCACTTATCAATCATTCACAGGTCCGTATCAAAAACGTTATATTCTTGTTTGGCATTCAAGCATTCATTACAGAAAGAAAGATAGAGCAGACTTATCTTGCAAAAAGCAATTAAAAATTACATGATAAGCACAGTAACTTTTTTGACCAGAAAGCATTGAGATCAGTTATGAGTTACTTTATAGAGTAGAAAATCATCACACCACCAAGCATTGCAAACCATCAGAAATAAGTTGGATAGGGGAAAGAAAAAATGTACAATCTTTGATAACATCTTAATGGTTTTAGGAAATCAAAAGCAAAAAATATTTTGAGCCATAAGGAAATGCAAATGAATACACAAATCAAATACTTTGGCCCCTATAATTTGATTATAAGATTACACAAATAAAAGCAATGTATTTTTTTAATATTTGTAAGTAGTGCAACTACTTATGTGCTTCCTTTTAATTTACTTTTTATACATAAAACTAATTACATTTTAAACATTCTGTGATGTTTATCTAATAGAATGTACAATATGTTCAAGCATATATTTTCCTATCTCTTAATAACAAGACATTAGACTATTAATATGATTGTGACAAATTTGGAACATTATTTGAAGAGGATTATATTCTATTAGATAGTTTTGGAAGGATGAAATGATGGACTAGAGGAAGAAAGTGATTTATTATTTTATTTAGGATTTTATTATTTGGATGAAAAATTAGAGGATGATTCAAAGTATTGACATAGAAAATAGAATACAATTGAAACATTGATGCAAAAAGTTCTCATTCGCAACCCCTGTAATATCCTAGTTATATAATAGGGCTTTAGATAGTTATTAAAAAACATATCTTCTTTTCAAGCTCTCTATTATTCTGATGATGGATTCTCAACTTATGCCAGTGCAATACAAGCATCTGATTTGAAATGTCAATGCAAAAAAATTCTTCTCCCTTAACTCTCTGTTATACTGACGATAAAATGTGATTTAAAATGTCAATCTAGAAATGTTTATCTCTAACTCTATATTATACTAATGACAAAATGGGATTTGAAATGTTGATGTAAAAAAATTCTTCTATTCTAACTCTGTATCTTGATGATAGAATCTAAGACAACGAATTACACATTACTTCATTTTATGTTGCATGAAAGTTGGCCCTACATAAGTGCATTTAGAACTTTTTTGTGATACTATACAAAATCTGCAATACAGTTACTCCTCTATTTGAGAAGTATTTTCAGAAATCAAAGGTGTTGTTGATGTGGTGACTATGATGAGGGTGCAATAATAATGTGTGGAGCTTGACCAAAGACCAATTTTGCATATAATAATATGAACCATCATCTTCTATTATTTAAGCAGCGCCGAAGGCCAAGCTTAGAGGGATTTATGTTGCTTCACTAATGTTAGAGTAGAATGAGAGTTCTAAAGAAGTATTAGCCACAGATTAAGTTGATAGTGCTAACAGATTTACAACAGTTATTCCAGAACACAAAATTTTGGAAGCTACAGTTAGTTCATATTTAAATCTCCAAATCTCCCCAAGCTCATCAAGCTCATTAAAAATAAGAGTATTTGGATATCGTGTCTCACCACTACAAACCATTATAATTCTGTCGTTGTACATTAAAATTTCCAAGATCTGATGCAGTTTAGCTTGCGTCCTCGGTAGAACCCAGAGATACTTAATATTGCCATCTCTATTCAAATCACAAAAAAAGACATATGTCCCATCTTAAAAAACCCAATAGATTTTCTAGTTCTGCATGAAAATACTTGTAAAAAGCCAATTGGCATATAGTCATAAGACCTTCTTTTCTTGAAGGGAGCATCTCTTATTTCCCTTCTCTTATTCACAGATTTATAAATTAGAACAACAAATTTCTTACTTCTGACAAGGTAAAGATTAAAAATTATAAGGGTTACCTGATAGGTTTTTTTCTTGGGATCACAGTTGAGATGAACAGCCACATCTCCATCTCCAGCTCTTAGACACCACTGCAAGTCACTACATCTCCAGTCTTCATTAAATATTTGCTTGTACCTTCATCTTCTATTGACATCATAGAAAACAAGACCTTTGGAAGATCCAATGGTTTCGTCATAAAGTTCCATCACCAACCACCTTTGTGCATTGCCCTACTCCCATAGATTGTGAAAGTAAGCAGATCCAAAAATAGTACGTTGCTATGAAGTAGAAACTATTTGCATTTGGAACAATGTGGAGTGGAAGTTTGAAAAATATCAAGGTCAAGATTTCCTCTGGAATATGACATGGAAAAAAAAATTCTTCCCTTCCTTCTACTCTTTTGTTTGATCCATCATCACTGCTTGATGAAGCCTCCCCTCTATTTTCTATAGCATTGGCCTCATCTATGAAATATGTATGCTTACTGGTTCCATCTTCAATGTATGAGCCTTCTTCAAGGGTAAGCCAATTGGCATATGGTTTAGTTGATCCAAAGTCACCTTCATTTGGTGCAGCCATTGCCTTGCCTTTGTTGTATGGAGACTTGCTTAAGCCTTTGCCACTCCCCTCATTCTCTTAACTTGAAATGTTATCCAAGAAGATTTTCTTCTTCTTAATATTTTGGATGAACCTCGAATCATCAAGTTCTTCCTTTGAAGCCATCTTTGCACTCAATACCCTAACAAAGTGGTAAATGGACTTTATGAGGCATTTATGTTATAGTGATATCATTTCACTTAAATGACAAAATTTTCATTCTTTTATTTATTTTTGTACAAATATTTTATTTAGAGGACATTTTTCAAACTTCATTTGAGGTTCAATGTGAGATTTTTGGGGAAGAAGCTATGTTAAAATGTTTTCTCAATGCTTCCACATCGTTCCATCATTTTTTTCATAATAACAATCGTGGATCTTAGGTTCATACAAAATTTCTAGATTCAAAAGAGGATGCATGGCAACATATTTGTTTGTGTCTTGGTAGACCTAGAAGCACCTACTAGGATGTCAAGGTAAATGATGAACACCGGAGGCCTACTCTAAAAGTGGATCTCTCCTCTTTAAGAGTGGTCTTAGTCAATAATTCCATATGAAAATGTTTTATTTGATTGAATTAATTTATCATTAGTATCGACATGATACCTTCATATCATTTGACTTCTTAATGTGATTCCTTATCTTCTAATTCCTCATATTGGTGCACATCAAACTACAATATTTGCCAATATCTTTCTTAATATAGTAATGGATGACTAAGATACCAGATAGCAATGGATGAGCAAGTTGTTACAGCGAGTATCCACCAATTAGTGCCAAGACTTTTGAGTGCTCTTAAAGGATTTTGATGTGCCTTGTTCTTGCTGACTTTCTATGCCCAATTCAGGCAATATGATTGACATAAGAAAGTAATGCCTAGCTTAAGATGGCTAGAAGTACAAACTACATAGCTATTTATACCATCAACTGAACATGTGGAAATTATACATACCAAACATCTACGCCTTCTAGAAATTATAGGATCATTTTAGTTACATTTGAAAACATTAATCAAGAAAAACCATATGTGCAGATATAAACATTAATCACAACATGTCCAATTTATTTGCAGATATATTTTCTTGTGAAGAAAGACCACGCTTGACAATATGAACGCTGAAAAAAATGAGACAATGGCTGCATTGTGGGCTCAATTTTGAAGAAAACCTAATAAATATTATTATCCTTGCAAGAAGTGCAAAGGCTTAAAGACTCGAAGAATTCTACTCACAACAGCCCAGAGTCATTGTAGGCAACATGGTCATGTTGAAGGGGGCCACGATTTTCGTCCATTGCTAGATGTGGATTTCCTACTGGAGGAACATGGAGGTGTGAATATCCAAGCTGAGGATAACACTCTCATGGAAGAAGATGATAATGTGCCAGAGGACATGATTGAAGAAGATGGTATTGGGGCAGGTGATGAAGAGGCTCACAATGATGGTACTAGCGAATCTGATAATGATGATGAAGATGGTCTTGATATACCTTTACTTGAGAAGGCACACAAGCCCTTATATGAAGGCTCCCAAACAACTCTACTCTCGGCTATAGTTTTGTTGGTGAACTTAAAGGTTATGAATGGTATATCCAATGTAGCAATGTCACGTATGCTTAGGTATGTCATTTTTGTCATCTTCAATGTTAGCATACAATTACTATTCATTATATTAACAATACATATTTGTTGTTGTAGGTTGATTAGTGAGTTTTTGTTACCACCATCAAACATTTTGCCTCGTTCGTATCGAGAATTATCTAACATTATGGATCAGATTGGAGTGAAGTATCAAACAATACATGCATGTCCCAACGATCACATTCTATATCATAAACAATATGAATTTGCAGCAGAATGCCCTGATTGTCATAGTAGTAGATATCGGTCAGATCAAATAACAAAAAAAGTGCCTCACAAGGTTCTTCGGTACATTCCCATTATTCCACGTCTTCAACAATTATTTAGGTGCGCTACCTTGGCACAACTTATGGATTACCATGCACACAATAGAAGTCAGGACGACATTATGTGAATGCCTGCCGATGGTTTTGCATTTAAAGAGATAGAAGAAACATGGTCACACTTTAAAGAAGAACCTTGTAATTTGAAGCTTTCATTGGCAGCAGACGGTGTCAATCCATATGGAGATATGAGATCTGTTTACTCAGTGTGGCATATTTTTGTTATTAATAATAACATTCCTCCTTGGATGTCCATAAAGAGGGAGCACATAATGTTGTCAATGATTGTGCCAGGTATTTTTATCATTTTATAGTTATCTAAATTAATTTATAAATAGTGCATGAAAATGGTCATAATAATAATGTAATGTTTATGTTCATTCAATTGCTAGGTAAATACCAAGTGAAAGATATGAACGTGTATATTGAGCCCCTAATTGACGAGTTGTTGAAGTTATGGAATGACATCACTATGTATGACATCTCTAGACCGATAGGACATCGACAATTTCAATTCCATGTAATGCTTGTATGGATAATACATGATGCCCCTGGGTTAACTCATTTGTGTGGTATGTTATATTGTTAATATCACATATTTTTGGTCTATTATAGTGCTTACACATTACTATCAAATGTTTAAGTTGTGCATGATAATTGTACATGATCCACTTCTACATGATCTTGTAGGTCTTCAGACAAAGGGAAAATTTGCATGTCCAGTTTGTGGTCCGAAGATGAAATCTCGTCATTCGAGAACTTTAAGAAAGCAGGTGTTTGATGAGTTTAGAAACTTTCTCCACAATAATCATAGGTATCGAATTGTCAAAAAACATCTTTTCAATGGGAAAGAAGAGACATCATGAAGGCCACGAAGAATGACACCTCATTTATGGAAGTTGGAATATGATCGACTAAATTGTCGAGGTAATATCCAATTTGTTGTCCAAAGTTTAAAATTTGTATTTTGATATTGTCTTATATTTACTAAAGTTGTAATTGATGCTTGTGAAGGTCGTCAAAGCATCAATGACCAACTTCCTAGAGGAATGAAAAGTTATCCTACTCAATTTAGTAGGTTATCGTACTACAACGATCTCCCAATTGCACATTTGTTTGATGCTATGCATATTGGAAAGAATGTAACAGAGACACTATGGAAAATGTTGGATGGAAGGTGTGATAGAGAACAAATTGCCAAAATTTGTACCGACATTCATGAATCCAATCATGCACTAAAAGCTTCCATTGAATCAAATAGCAATGGAGACTGCATAAATACAAGCGCCCTTCCTTGGTTATTAACGGAGCAACAGAGTGATGCATTAAAAGAAGTCATAAAAAAAACAAAATTTCCAACAGGATTTGCTGCAAATATAAGCACTCTTCTATCAAAGAAAGGTGATTTTGGGCTTGGGTTGAAAACACATGATTGGCATACCTTCGTTAAGGTAAGTCATGTTCTCTATTTACAGTATATTTGTAAGATTGAATGTACTACCTATTGCATTATTTAATAATATATTGAAATGATCATTTTTAATGATTGCAGTTCATCCTACCTCTATCCCTTCCACAACAATTTGACAACAGTATTAAACAAGTTATATATGATCTTAGAAAATACACGAGGTTGGAAGTATTTTTTCTTAGATTTGTAGCTTTCTCTTAAATCTATTGTATAATTTTATTTGAAATCTCGTTTATGTGGTTTTGTGTGTTGAATCTCTTTTAGGTGGTTATCATCTAAAGAAATTGACAAAAAAGATATAAAATATTGGAAGAGAAAAATTCCACAGCTTATGTGTGAAATGCAAAAGTGTTTACCTCCAACCTTTTTCAATGCTCAAGAACACTACCTCATACATCAAGTTGAGAAGATTGAATTGTGTGGACCTGTACAAGCTAGATCAATGTGGATGGTTGAGAGGCACTTGAAATTTATGAAGGGCTTGGTTCGACAAAGAGCACGTCCTGAGGGTTCTATGATAGAGGGATATATGATATACCAGACCATGGTGTACATTACTGAATATCTTCCAAAGTTTGCAACAGATATCCATGTAGATCGCATTTGGGATCCCAACTCTAATGACAAATTCGAAGGGGAGTACCTGAGGGGGAAAGGTAGATTGAGGAGGGTGAGAGGTAATTATAAGTTTTTTTTTTGTAGTTTACTAAATATTATTCATCATCAATATATATAAGTTGTTTCTAACTAGTGTAATTGTCTTCTTTATAGTTGGTCGTGAGTGGGATGCACTACACTTGTATATTGCAAACAATCTTGATTGGACGACGGTATGGATTGACCAGTCTCAAGAAAATGGTCGCTCATTAACATGGGATGGTGTTGTATCATTCGTTAAAGAAGCTCATCGTAATGGAGATCCCAATGTTACACAAATGGTACTTGATCTAATATATGGCTTAAGAGATACAAAGGTATGCATAAGATTACTAATCATCACACATATGTTTAATATCAACTCACAGATCCATGCAAATAATCTTGACATGTTTGAATAATTGCAGGTCAAACACCACAAAGCTATGTACTACCATGGCTATAAATTCCGCACAAAAAAGTCATATGAAACGAAGAAAACATGTGATTCCGGGATAAGTGTTGTCTTCGCGGTCACCAATATTTCATCTAGAACTGACATACATCCTCAACGATCTGAAAATCGATACTATGGAATTTTGGATGATATACTTGAGTGCGACTTTAATTTATTCAAAATAGTTCTATTTGTCGTCAAATGGTTCAGGTTATGACTTAATCGAAATGATCCTGATAGGACTATTATTGAACATAATAGTGGATTTACTATGATTAATACAAGGTCATTTGAGCCAGTCGAAGATGAGCCCTATGTTCTTCCAAGCCAGTGCGAGAAAGTGTTTTATTTTGGTGTTCCACAGAAATCAGGTTGGTCATTTTTTGTTAGACATGACCCAAGAGGAAGGCCGGTAAAGTACAATGTGATCGAAGAAGAAGAAATTAAAGAAGCAGAAGAGGAAGTAAATGATTATCAGGAACAACAGTTACCCAGTGGTGAAGATGAAGAAGATGGTGATGATTTTGGTCATGCTAATGATAATGGTGATAATGATGATGATGATGTTGATGACGATCATGATCATGGCGATGATGGTCATGATGATGATGGTGATGAAGATGGTGATGATGGCGATGAAGATGGTGATGATGGTGAAGAAGATGGTGGTGGTGACGACGATGATCATGATGATGGTGATGAAGATGATGATGATGGCGATGAAGATGGTGATGATGGCGATGAAGATGGTGATGATGGCGAAGAAGATGGTGGTGGTGACGACGATGATCAAAGTGACAAGTACGATGATGGTGATGATGATGATGATGATGACATGGATGAAGATCATGATGATCAATGAAATGTCCAGCTAGGATCAATGTCAACTATGATGGGGTCTTGTACGACCAAACTTTTCTTTCTAAACCATATGTGCACATATAAACATTAAGTAGAACATGTCAATTTTTTTTTTAGATATACACATTAGTTACACTAAATTTTTAACTTAAGACAAATGATTTATATTTACAATCTACTTTATTATTAATATTTTTTTTTGGTAAGTCTATTACTTTAATTTCACTGCTGATTTCTAAGACTTACTAATTTTTTTCACAGGGCGATATGGATGCACCATCTCAGACACCTTCAGTAGAGGTAAACATTAAATATTGTAAATTTTAATGTTAATATAGAAACAAATGTCATATTATTATGTTCTTTTCTTTGTGGCTTTGGAGTTGTTTTGATGAAATTTTACTGATATTTAATGTCACAAATAATAGGAAAAAGCTAGAATGACTGCTGATCAAATGCGATCTGAAATACGGGCTTCATATCTACATAACATCACCCTTAGTACTGAACTTGTGTTCATCACCCAACAAATCAAGCAAAGATACACTGATGAACTTGTTAAAATTATCATCGAGGGTGACAAAAGTGAGGAGAAAGAGGCACTGAGAACAGAATTGGGCCGTAGAATCCAATCTTTGCAGGTAAGCAGTAATTCGACTAAAGAAATAATAGAAGTTCAACAGATATGAATATTTTATACTATCTTATGGATCTTGATCTCTAATTTTATGTGTACTTGTATAGACATTTGTGCCATTTATGACATCACATGGTGAACATGGTGATGGTCGTTGCGCACAACCTTTGTGTCAGTAGCACTTTGTTTGTTTTCATCAACATTATAATAGTTACTTTTTTTTTGTGGACATTTCTAGCTAGTATCCCATTTGATCTTTATCCATTGCAAATGTCTTTGCTAACAATATTGTATTCCTCAGCTCATGATGACGTGCGGACTCCTCCTTCGGTTGTCGGTCCACTATTGCCTACTGCATTGTCGGCAATAAGGGCCACGCAAACATCCTCATCTATACCCACTAGAACTGGTAAAACCTTGTTTTGTTATATTTTGTAATGTATTTGTACAAGTTGATGAACAACGAAGTAGCATATCAGTGCTTAAATGATGTCTACAAAAGCCTGCATACACACAAACACATGCATACACACACCACGCATACATACATACATACATATATTGTACTACGTAGGCAAGATTTTGTGCTACTTTTTGAATTAATGTCAAATCAAAGCCAAAAAACTTATGAACACACCCCTGCAACTAAGCCACACACTTAGCAATCATAACAGTACCGTACGAAACCGTACAACGCACTGTAATAGCAAAATTACCAGTAAATCAAAGGTTTTTTATTCGTTTTGTCCAAGCATCGACTACAAGCTGATCTCCTTCGCCCTCTGAGATCACACATGATATATATAAAGGCCTATAGGACCGTTGGAACAACCAAGTAGCCATTCCCCAACTTAAAACAAACAATAACAACTTTTAAACAATACCGAGCAACATTTTTAAAAGTTGTCAGCAACTTTTATATGCAACTTTATGCATTTTTGCAAATCTGACTACCTAATGAAAAAAATTTTTTGCTAGTCAATTTCTTCAATTTGATTATATCCATAAGTATGCTTTAATTCATTTGGTGTCTACTTTAATTGTCACGATGTTTCAGTTGACAGACTAGCAGAGAGCAGTACTGCTGAAGTTGATCCATTTCCTGGAGTAGTTCGTGTGATTAGTACTGGTTCATATGAAGGGACATTATTGCTGAATAAGAAAACTATGTTTCCGTTAAAAGAACGAAAGCTTCCAGGTGCTTTAAAATTGTTTTTATTTAAAGTGTAAATTTAATTTATTTTTATATTACTCATTTTGGACTGATAAATCCTTTATGTTTTTGTAGGTAATAGTGTTTTCTTTGATCATCTTTTTCATATGGCATTGAGACTATTCGGACCCAACATACGTAAAAGGTACGTAGTTTCATATCATTTCTACATAATTTTTCTTTTCTTTCATTTACTGTAATATATTAAAGCTATTGATCTAAAAATCTATTTTTTTTAAAAAGGTGGAATTTACAAACCGTGGAATTAAAAAATCAGCTCATTGCATCTTTTGACGAGAAATTTGGAAAAGACATGTTTGACAATGGCCTACTTCTCAAAAGAGCAACAAAGCATTTAAAGACTGTGAGGGATCAATATAGAAGGGCTCTTAAGGATAACCCAAAGTACGATCGTCCAGCTATGATTCCACCAATGAAGTGGAATGAAATAGTAGAAGATGCAAAGGAGAAAAGGCTATGTGAAGATAGAGGTAATGAAGCAGCATAGGGAAAAAAGAGGTATGTCATGATAGTATTAAGTACATTGTAATCATGCACTAATTATTCATATTTGTAAATATATAATCTAAGATGTTTGAAATTGTTCATAGATTGCAGGACACATCTGTGGCTACAAAAGCGAGACTAGAAAAGTTTGGCCAACACAAACTTGGCTCTGGTGGGTATATGAATCTCCAGTCTCGAGTTGTAAGTAGGAGCAATGATATGAAATAAATTTTTTTAATATAATGTTCCAAACAATTTTGTTTAGTGAAACCATACATACAAAACTGATTATATTAAGCAAAAAAATACAGGGCACAGAATTCAATGTGGAGGTCATAGATGAAGATAGAAAACCCTCCTTGAAGGAAGGCTATAAAGTCGTGGCTGCATGCCTACGCGAAGAATCTATAAGCCTTGCCCAAGAATTCAGTTCACCAAATGATATCTCACAGGTAAATTGGTTAGATGAAAAGTAAATGAAATTGAATAGTTGATCCTTTTCTTTTTTGGTATTAGTTTTAAACGTAAATTGACTACATAACAATGTGCATAACATTTTATTGCAGCCTTCATATCCTACCACAGAACCTGCTCGTGATGAAGGCCATAATGTGCATTATAGTGGTGGACGTATTAATTTGCTATTGGAAATTAATTATGCAATCAGAAATATGAAATGTTCTCCTTCCATTTATTGTCCAAGCATGGTCTTATCCAAACATATATTCTATGCTCATATATTCTTCGCTATTTGTTGTTTATTAAATCATAGTAGTTTGCATTTCTTGTATTATGTATTTAGGGTATTCTTGAGCAATGACAACCAGGTTTATAGATTGGCAAGGCAATCTATTATATGATTTGGAACATTCACATAGTTTTGTTCTTATTTCTCTAACACTACTTTAAAGATTATCTCTGGTTGCTGAAACATATTCATTATTTTAAAATAGGGATCTTTAAGCTTTTGATCAGTAGTTGATTATGATTTCCAACTCTGTACTTTGATAAATCATTTGTTCTAACAAATCTCATAGAGTAAATATTGTGATATTGCTATCATGATTTAACTGTGTTGTATTTGAGTCAAATTTGTTAACTCATATTTCATGTGCAGTGCTCAAAATGAATCCATCACTCGTGATAATATTTTTTTGAATATTTCAGAGCATGTTGAACATCATGTCGAAGGAGTGGAACATGTTCCAAGTGTTCAACATGTTGACGTGGCGGCGGATCAAAATGTTAATGTACATGATGTGGCATTGTCAGGTAAGAAAAATGCATGTTATGTTGTACTAGTACTTAATTATAGACTGGTAATAGTTTAAAAAAAAAGAAAAAGAGTATGCCAATTTATCCCATTCACTTGTTCTTGCAACAGAGCCCCCTTTAGTGCAGCAACCTCCTGCTCCTGCAAAGAGAAGAAGCCATCGTAATTTGACATTACACGTACTAGAAGAGGAGGAGAATGATGCAGATATGGATGCTCCTATAAGCGTTTTTCTTAAAAGAGCTCGTAAAAACAAAAAGAAGAAATGATGTTTTAAAAATATTCTTTGATAAACCTTGTTGGATAATGAAAGAACTTTTTTTAAAGTAATTATGTATGAATTATGCGTATTAATACTAATTTTTATCTTATGCTAATGAATATTGTTATGTCTTAATGAAGTCTTGATTAGTATTGTGTATTAATGAATTTTATATCATATTAATGAATGTTATGTGATTGTATTGATTGAATGTTATGGTTCATAAATGGATGAATGAATCAATGAAGTATTTAATTAGATGATAATGGGTACTTTAGATTGATGTTAGGGGGAGGGGGGTGAGGCTAGATGATCTTCCACCTTCACGTGGTTGGCCTTGTTAAGTAGAGAATATTATAGTATTCTTGAAACCAAGTGAAGCTCAAACTAACATAAAATGGACACTTCGCATGTGGTAGGTCTAAAATGATCCACGACTATTGCTGCCCATAACATGAATTTGTGAAATACATTTTGATATCACCAATTTCAACACTCTATTCGAAGCCTAGGAGTGGCCTATAGTCTTAGCATGAATTTTGAGTAATGCCTCAGTCCAGATTGCCTCAAAAGTGGCTGGAAGAAGCCTGCACGAATCTGAGACTATGAACTCTCCCCGCCTTGGCCAAGAAGAACTTGCCAACTCTCTACTATTATGGAAAACTACAGAGTGGTGTGGCTAGTCTACAACCAACCAATAAGTTCACAATTAAAGGAATGAGCCTTCCTTCACCAAGGATTTCCAAGCAACGATCTCAAGTGTACCAATTTGATCAATGCTCCAATCCTTATTGAGAATCGTGTCCCAATCAATCCCTAGATGAAACAGGGACACAAAGTGACTAGTCAAATGGTGAATAACACCTAAATGTCTGAAACTTTCATCTTTATATCTTCCAAGGTCACTCCAGTGAATCCAAACCAGTTCTGTTACTTCTTGTTGAGAAATCCCAACATTGACACCCAATCGAGATTGATCCCCAAGACCAATGCATCACATGAAGAAACTACATTCCCAAGTGTCATAACAAGCGCAATGCACTCTTAGTCTATGATGCAGAGGTGGTGTGTGGTATCCATCTTCTTCATATGAGATAGCAAATCCATTCATTTAGCAACAACTCTTTACTCATATGTCCCCTCAAGGACTTACCTTCCAGGCTACCCCAAGTGCACTTAGAGTTTCCCAAACACCATAACTTCTTCCAAGGCTTCAACCTTCATTCTTCCTTTGTGAATCATCTCCTCATGTCCTTTCCACCATGTTCCATCCATCCATTGATTTTGGACAACTAATCTCTTACCCAACATTCATATCTAGCCTTAAAGCTAGTAGCCCTCACCAGTCACTAATTTGGATTTCTCTCCAATAGTTCCCAAACAATGATGGAAACTAAAACCTGATTAAGATACCCTTTTGGGATCTATACATGCTCCCTAAGTTTCAATATCAACTCTTTTGGACCATACCCAATATCCGATACCCCTAGCCTATCCACACTAGGCCTAATTCTCCAATTTTACACAGCAACCCACAACTCCACTGAACCCTACAATTCCAAAGGGTGAAATAGTCCTTCTAGGGGTTGAGAAATAATATATTTTCAAGATTTTAAGGTTCTACCCTTTATACAACACATTTGCCACCAAACCCTTGGTTTTGGGGTCACTAATCTAGGGCCTGTTCAACAGGACCTCTAACCATATCACCAGAACAAAATAATTGCATAAACACTTCATAACTGATCCCCTGATACACATTTGATCACCAAACATCTTCAATCTCGAAGTAAATTACTTTTAATATGACTAGTGTCTATATTGGTATGTACAGAATAGTATAGAAATTGTATGGACAACCAAGAATTGAATAAAATTTCTGAGTTTTCTTACCCTTATTGACAACCTTATTGAGAAGACATGCATATATTTTCATGGAGTGGAAAGAATATGGAGCTTCGGAGAGGTCCAACCATAGCTGCAACAATAATATAAGGATCCAACAATGTAAAAATACTAATTAATATATTTATAATTTGATATGGATTATAATTAATAAATATTCAAAGAGATAATATAAATGAGGGAAAAAAGGGTTGCAATGAAGGGAGAATTTCAAAGGGCATCCTTTTGCAGTAGAAATAAGGGAGCACTATTGTAAGAGCTCGTTATTGCAATAATTTAGGGAGAATGACTAACAACACACTCTTAGTAGCATGTTCCCAAGGCTACAATAAAGGTAGAATCGCTAGGTCACCCTACTGTAGTACTAGTAGCTAAAGGAGAAAGTCTACAAGGGAACTCTACTGCTCTATGATTAAGGGAGAATTGCGAGGGGATTCTTTTGCAGAGGCAGATGAGGGAGAACCACCAAGGGCACCCTATTGTTGTGGTAGTTAGGGGAGAAATGCTTTTAGGAACCCTACTACATAGTGAGTAAAGGAGAACTGCGAGGGCACCCCACTACAAGGCAAATATCTCATCTCTCAAGGCCTAGGAGAGGTAGAACAATCTTCTAAAGAAGTGTTGGATATACTTAAGGCTTTAAGGAGAGAGGAGTTGTGAGGAGACAATATCATAGTTGGAGGCTGCTCCAAGTTAATTGTGAGACAAGTAGAGCCCCAAGAAATCCTCCCACAGGGATTAAGATTCTGATCACAGACTCTCCCATAAGAATTGGGAAGAGATAAATTCTCTCCTAAGAATTATCAAGATGGATAGACAGAGTAAAGTATATCCATAAGGCCTTTGAAGGAGAAAGTTGTAAGAAGATGGTGACATAGCTTGAGGACTGTTCTAGAATGACTATAAAAGACAACTAGGCTTGACCATAAATTAGATTCACTAGTAGAGAATGAGTATACATTTAGGCAACTAGTGGGCAACCTTATCTATCCAACCACTACTAGACTTGAGACCAGACGTGCTGTTAGTTACCTTTCTTGCTTCATAACAGCCCCAAAGGATGAACATTGGGTTTTTGTGAAGCATATGCTGTGAGATGTGAAGGGCACTCCTGATTTTGGCATTCTGTATGGCAGAAGTCAAGATGCTCAAGTCATTGGTTATACAAATTTGGATTGGGGAGGTTTTATTGATGATTGAAATCTCCTAGTATTCTAATCCAAAAATTGAGGTATCTCTGAAGTCTGCTGATAAAAATAAATTTAAAATATAATATTAAATTATTTTATGTATTTTAGCCCTCATTTTAATATTTTTAAATGCAAAAGTAAAGACCAATGACAATTTAAATGATTTTTTGGAGAGAATGACAGTTGAAGATCTTGAGATTGATGATCACAACCTTGTGGAGTAGATGATAGTACCATCAACATCCTAGTACTAGATGGATTTTTGGTTTTTGTTTACTATACTAAATTTGTTCATTTTCGTTTTCATATTGGCAATTCAACATCAAATTGTACTTTGTTGCATTTAAAATTTGAATATGTAATGATAATGTCAGCAATTATCAATCTCATATGATGATGATCATATGCAATATTCGGAAAACAAGTATGATTATGAGATACAGTAATGTGATTATTTGAGTTTTGAAATATTTGACTCTATATTAATGTGACATTACTATTATTATTTACTTTAGTCTTTTAGTTTTACAATATTACTATTTTGTATTTAGTATTAGACTCAGCAAACTATCAAAAAAACAAATTGCAGTCTCCAAATACCCCCATCTCCCATTTTTGAAAAATTATCGTACCGGTACCAGTACCAGAGACCTCCAAGTCTCCCCATCTCCTAGTGACCTTGTTTTTACCACTTGGTGAACGATAGATCAGAATATATTAGAAGCTCAAATTTCAAATACTGTCGTTAATATGTTGATGCTATTATGACAGATTTTAGTATAACTTATTGTCTTATTTGCTGACTATCTATCAATAGATTGTAGTATAACTTATTGTCTTATTTGCTGACTATCTATCAATTGCAGAGTGCTAAGTTGTCATCACAAGTTCTCTCAATAAACCTCCAATAGATACTAGTTGATCTAATAGGCAGCTTGTTCTCAAAATAATAGGGAGGAATATGCTAGAGTTCAGATGTCATTACTTAGAGCTCATATATGTGACAATATGGATTCCAATGCTCTTTTTTTCTTTGATTTTATGCTTTGGTCTAGATAAATGACATGTTTTTTCTGTTTTCTACTAGTAACATTTAGCCGGATTGATCTAGAAGGAAAGCTTGTCATGGGTTATCGAAAGGCTTCTGATAATATATTAAACCAGGTTGGATTTCTTGCTTATTGGACTTACAAAGTAATGAAATGTGAAGTTATGTCATATTTCTTGTCTTAAGTTTGACTGGGTTATATGTTCATTATACAATTTAATCTTTCATATTATTATCTTGTGTGCTTTATTGATTATTACAATAGCATTTGGGTGCTTTTCCAATATTTATGTTAGAAAAGTAGAGCACATAACAATTTTCTTGATGCATTGATGTCCTCTTTTCTTATTTTAGGAAGTTCAACCATCAACATCAAGAATTGGGCCATTTTTCAGTAGCGCCCTTAACTCTGCAAGTACAATTTTTTTTTCAGGCTATACACTTCCTTCAGTCAATGTAAAAGAAGAATCATTTGTAGAGCCTTTGACAGGTCAAGTCAATACTACAAGCACAAGCTTAAGTTGGTATAAAAGTGACAAAGCTGGAGGCAAATCCAAAGATAGTTCAAGTCTATCCTTGTTGACACCAAAAAAGAAAAAAGTTGCAATCTTTGTTCCAAGAATAAGAGACTTTGCATGGAGAATGGTGATGCATTTGAATTGAAGTTGGCATGAGAAGAAGCTCAGGATTTGCTTCATCCTGCTCCAAAAGCTATACCTAGCATTGTCATGATTGAAGGGCACGAGTTTAAAGAATATGAGGTATGGAGGCTCAGCTAGGATGTGTTTTAAATTTCATTAAACATTGGACGAGAAATTGTATGGACACTCTTGTCAGATCCTTCTATAAATTACTTCAAAATTATTCAATAGAAATAAGTAGAGCTGACTTACTTAGATTCCTTAACATTTCAAACATGTAAATATTTGATTTCAAACGCCCTTGCAATTGCTAAATCTTAAAATCCAAATATAAGCCAATGAAAAAGCTACAAATTCATCTAATGGGGCATCCCTTCTGTGTGAAATCATAATTTTAATCTACCTCTATATTTCTTGTTTTCTGCCTAATATAGGTGCAACTTTTAAATATAGAGTAATGAGCTGCAACTGCAAGTATTGATCAATGCTTTTATAATAATTTTGAGACTGGAATAAGATGTTTTTATTTAAATTATCAATTCTATTGTGTAGTTTTGATTTAGAATAACTAAGACTCAGGATAATAGCAATGATTTGAGCATAGGAGAACTTGGTATATGCCTGGTATGTACGTTAGTGTATAGGAGAACTTGGTGCTTGTTTTGGGAAATCCTTTATAGCAACACATTCTCCTGATTTGTCAATGTTTTCTTTATGTCTAAGGTCGTCTGCCACATTTCAAGTTTCAAGCACCAAGATCGTTCTGACCCCTAACTGTGGCTGACCAAAATATTTTATTCGAGAATATATCAAATGTATTTTTAGGAAGTTGGCTTGGCATGAGACGTAGTGCAGAGAGAATTTTCTAATTTTGTCCTCTCAATCTATGCATTCTTTTATTTGTTGTAAAGCCAATGTAATTTTGCAGTAGATATGAAAAAAATTTCTTAATGATTTAATCTTTTTAATACACCTCTAGAAGTTGCCTTCTTGAGGTCAATTTTGAGAAACCTGAATCTACATCAAGTGCCATGCAAATTCGCCAGATTTTATCAAATTTTAGGCTATATCTAAATGGGCCTCGCAAAATAATTTTACATAGAAGGTGAATTGTATGGCCTATCAGTGCATGTCAAGTGCCTTAATTGCAGTTCCCGATTCCCTGTTATAAAATTGGGATTATTTGTGAGTGATGTGCACCTAATATCTATTTAGTGGAGTTGGATTCTACTGAACATTATGTATTTTGGCATTTCTCATATTTAACTTTTCTGTAATACAGAAAATGTGCTCAATCTTTACTTGTATCATAAAGAATTATGTCATCAAATTGTCAAACAAGGTGACTGACACATGAGGTTGGTAGTACAAAATTACATTAATGTCACAAAAAATTAAAGAATGGATTTCACAACATAAAAATGCAATGTGTTGTAACATATAACTCACGAAACCATAATCAGGAGTTGGTGATAAATTGAATGGTTGTATGTTACTGCATGTGTGGCACCTTTTATGCTGAAATCAATCGTTGTATTATTTTTGGCATTTTAACCTTATGGTTTTATATAATGTGTAATGTAGATCAAAGTTAAATATGTAGTTCTTTGGCAGCTGAAGACCACATTGGACTGCATGGATGGCATCCTTTTCAAGTTTAAATCAATTGGTGTCAATTTTCATTGTAACTATATGTTTTATACTTTTTGCAATTTAGATTAATGTTAAACTTGGAGTTCAAGTTCAATAAAATAAGCAATGGGCACTGTATGGCACACATGCAAGGAGTTACAATTCACCGTGGCTATTAGAGAATACAATGAGTGCCTGTCACGACAATAACCAATAGTATTCCACATTACACAAAGAAGTGAAGTTCCACTCAGTGGTAGAGAATTGCACACATCAAAATATTGCATGTGGGGTGAACTTTATGATTTTACATTTTGAGCTTATTTGCATGCTATTTCCATAGCTATACATTTGAAGATTGACAACATTAGTTGGCTTTTGATTTGCATACTTTTATGCAAAGTCTTGTTGAGTCTATTGGTGCAAAAACAGTGACAATCACTTAAAATCATTGTTGTTGATGTGTACGGGCATGACATAATTTGCTTCATCAAATTGTAAATGATGACACGCACACACAAAAACTAGGCAAGGTTAGTTTCTCCATTCATCAAACCTTGAGATGAATAGATTTAAAGGCCTGGAGCAAAGATGAAGGATGACAATAATCCAAATTGTTTGCCCTTGGATGATGAAATAATGTTAATATCATATTCTTTGAATGATATAGAAAGTGAAAAATGAATTGATACTTTGCCAATTATGGATGGTAGAGAACTTATGCTCTTGTAAGAGGTCAAATGTTCAAATCTGTAGTGGGGAGGGGTTGTACACCTTATATTAAAAGCATTAATATAAGCATAATAAGAATAGCAATCGACCAAAGAGTACTGTCCTAAATTCGAGTATTGTTGAGGCAGAGCGTGCTTCGAGTACTTGAATAGTAGACTTGGTGAGTTGACTGAAAGAGTCAACTCATTGAGGTGACTGGGTGGGAGTGACTTGGCGAGCTGACCTAGAGAGTTGACCTAGGGGATGGGCTTGGTGAGAAAACTTAAAGAGTCAACTTGGTGAGTGCACTTGAACTGTCGGCTTGGCGAGCAGACTTGGGGACTTGGTGGGACATGTGGGCGAGCCGACTTGGTGACATGAATTGGTAGGCTGGCTTGGTGAGCCGACCTTAAAGAGTCAACTTTGTGAGTGTACTTCAACAATCAACTTGGTGACATGACTTGGTGGGCTTGGCGAGCCGACCTGGCATGCATACTTGAACAATAGACTTGGTGAGCTGACTTAAAGAGTCAACTCGTTGAGGTGACTCGGTGGGGGTGACTTGGTGGGCTGACCTGGAGAGTTGACCTAAGGGGCAGACTTGGTGAGCGAACTTAAAGAGTTGACTTGGCGAGCGTACTTGAATTGTCAGCTTGGCGAGCTGACTATGGGAGTCGGCTTGGCAAGCTGATATGGCGAGTCGACTTAAAGTGGCAACTTGGTGGTGCAAGTTGGTGAGCTAACTTATCAAGGCCACTTGGTGAGGCGACTTCGCGAAGTGACTTGGTGAGCTGACCTACTAAGTGTACTTAAAGACTAACCTTGATGAGGCGCTTTGGTGGGGTGACTTGATGACAAAACTTAAAGTGTCAACTTGGTGTGCCGACCAAGTGAGTTTACATGGTGAGCGAGCTTAGAGAAGCAACTGTATGGGGAAACTTCGTAAGCACACTGAGTGAGCCCACTTGCTGGGGCAAGGTGGTAAAACCATTGGGTGAATCGACTTCGTGAGCTGACTTAATGAGTCAACTCGTTGAGGTGACTGGGTAGGGGTGACTTGGTGAGCTGACCTGGAGAGTTGGCCTAGGGGGTGGACTTGGTGAGCGAACTTAGAGAGTCGACTTGGTGAGTGTACTTCAATTGTCAGCTTGGCGAGCTGACTTGGCCGGAAGTCGGCCTGGCGATCTAACATGGTGAGTGGGCTTAAAGTGGCAACTTGGTGGGGCAAGTTGGCGAGCCGACTTAGCGAGGCCACTTAGAGACGTGACATTGCGAGCTGACTTGGTGAGAAAGCTCAATGAGCGGACCTAAAGATTGACCTTGTTGAGGCACTTTGGTGGGGTGACTTGATGACCGAACTCAAAGAGTCAACTTGGCGAGCATACTAGAGCATTTGGGTTCATTTTTTGACCTTCATTGATCAAATTTTTGACCAAATTTGACCAACCCATTGGTCAAAATTTATCTGGTCAAAATTTTGACCAACTCACTGGTAAATGATTTGTCTCAATCATACAACTAATTATATATTTTTCATATTAGTTATTGTCAGTGTTTTTCAGGCATTCTATAAAATAGTTCACATGCCTTGCGTATGATATGACATTTTGCATGTATCCTGCACTCTCTCTCATCCAGCTAATGATGGATTACGTAGAGTGATCTGAAACCATGATGCTAAAAAAAACACAATCAAATCCAAAATGAACTTGCACTACAAATGGATTGTGGAAATTTGATATTGGTAAAATTGCATGCATGTCTACCAGGACAATCACAACTTAAACATATATTTGTCTTGGTAGACATGCATGCAAAATTAACAATATCAGATTTTCACAATCCATTTGTAATGCAAGTTCGTTTTGGATTTGATTATGTGTGTTTTTTAGCATCATGGTTTCAGATCACTCTCCGTAATCCATCATCAGCCGGATGAGAGGGTGCAGGATGCATGCAAAATGTCATATCATACGCAAGACATGTGACTGTTTTATAGAATGCCTGAAAAAAATTTACACCTATCTGTTGGTAGAAATTTCTACCTTCGTTGGTCGAATTTTTCGACCTTCATTGGTCGAAATTTCTACCTTATTTGGTCAAATTTTTTGACCTTCGTTGGTCGAAATTTCTACCTTCATTGGTCGAAATTTTTGACCTTCAGTGGTTGAAATTTCTACCTTAATCCACGAAAATTTTTAACCCTCGTTGGTCAAAATTTCTACCTTGCTTGGTCGAAATTTTTGACCTTCATTGGTCAAAATTTTTACCTTTCGGTTGAAATTTTTTCTTTCATTGGTCGAAATTTCTACCTTTATTGGTCAAAATTTCGACCAATTCCTGCTAGAACTTGCACATGGCAATTGAGGTTTTTCGACCAACATATTGGTCAAAATTTCAACCAACAGAAGGTTGGTCGAAATTTCAACCAACAGAAGGTTGGTCGAAATTTCAACCAACAAAATTTCGACCAATGGGTTGGACGAAGTTGGTCGAAGTTTGGTCAAAAATTGGGTCGAAATTTCGACCAATAATTGTCAAAAAATGGTCTCAAATGTACTAGTGTTTGATGTTCTTATTGTGGATTATCTTTTGATGCTTACTGGTCATTTGTTTAAGATTGAGGTGATTTATATGATTCTTGATTTGTAATTTCATAAGCATACGCCAAAGGTTTTGTGATATTTATTTCATACTATTCATGTGGCTGGATGTCATGATACATCCTGTAATTCAAATTGAAAATTATGCTTATGAGGGTTACTTTGCGAAGCATTTATGTGCATTTGGATGGAAGTACCACCTTACTGCCAAGTTGCTTGTTAAGGAACCGATTTTGATTATGAATGTTGTGGTATGGGATACAATTGTGTATTATGTTCTTAAGAGAGGTTGTCTAGGTACATGTCTTTGGGAGTGGCTTGTAGTAGGGGTCCGAGGCCCAAAGTGGTCAATACCAGGGTAACCTATTGCAAGTTATGTAATAAATGATAATCTAGTAATTAATAATTTTGGGGAAACACATTAAAAAGATAAGTTAAAGATATGTTTTCTAGTTCCGCGTGTGCCATGTTGAGGGTCTGGGGTTCAGAGTAACCAGTCCAGGGTAACTCAAGTAGCCATGTGATGACACTCCCTAGTATGTAGCCTAAGTCTCCTCTGTAGAGTTTGAGTGTACCTTTGGTGGTGTACTTATTGTTGAATGTGTTTATTTACTTTCATTAGTGGTGATTGGTGATTTTTGGTTGATGTACTCTTGACATGTGGATTTTGACTTGAGCCTATCTCCTCCGGCGCATTCTTTGTTGATTTTTACCCTCTTTCTATTCTTGGATCATTATGATGGATGTTATATTTTATGTTGGATGTTATTTGCTAACATGATTCTTTATATTGATGAGTAGCAAGTGATAGATGATGCTATTTACTTATAGAATCATCTTATGCTTTATTTTGCTTGATTAGATTTCTTATGTATATGTTGTAGCATGTTAGATTTCTTTCTGCATATGATGTAGTATGTTTTAGGAGTGACATCCCTATTTACTATAATACCGATGATCTCTTCGATGACTTGGGATGTTACACGTGGAGGGATGGCTAGGGCCCATGATGGTCTAATGATGCTATTGACGGTTGGGAGGAACCGCGCACTTAGATTAATTGTGTTGTATGATGGGTGGTTATCTTTTACAATGATTGTTATATCCTTATTGATGGATGGATGTATCATGTATGTTAATGGTTTCATTTACTTTATTGGACTTGTATCATGGATTCAATGAGGATGAAATATCTTTATTTTCACATGTGTTTATTCTTTTAAGCCTTTCATACTCTGTGACATGTACAGTGGATGATTGAGCATTCCAAAATTTCAGTTGCCAAGAGGTATTGAAACAAATGTATATTATGAACTTTGGACTTTTGATTATTCTTTCATGTCGATGTGGTAGTTGTTAGACTTAGTATAGTTAGATTAAATGTGACTCAATGACTTGGGATCCTTAAAGAATGTAACCTGTTATGTATTCTTTAGATGATTACATGTCATTACTTCTGCTAATATGTGTTTGAGGCATATCATATTATCTTTCATGTTTAAAAAAAAAAACAAAATTGTTCAGCAAACTTTAGGTTAATTCTTTTGGATCCCTTGGCAGGGCGTTACATTTATTCAAAATGTCTTCTTCACATATAGAATTGTATAGAAGCTGACTAATACAATAAAGAGATCAATTATTAGTTCCTGCTTTTGGCAAAAAACTAATGGAATCACTAAGTACCATATTAGTTATAAAATCTAAAAATTTCATTCATATACTAATGTTTGCAAAAGGTTTATTGATTTGCATGTTTTTTTGAAATTGAAAAATACATTTTTAAAAAAATTCTATTGGCTAATGATGAAAAATGCAATGAAAATTTTCAATTTTTTTCAACAAAAATTCAAATAATTCTCCAAGCAGCTGCATTGATTGCAATTTTATCTTTTTCACACTTGTGACAGGGGTATAAACTCTCTAAAAATAATAATCATTTTCCAATATTATCTTTTCCACATTTGTTACAAGCAGAGGTAATTATTTTAAAAAAATCCTTTTTCTGACACCTTATTAATGAGTGCATTAATTCCAGTTTTATCTTCTACCATTGTTATAAAATAAGCCTTCTGTCCTTTAATCGTTCTCACTGTCTCTATCTGTCGGGGTTTTTTTTATTGAGGCGGTTTAATCTTAGATTGTGCATTCTTCTATTTATGAGTGATATAGGTAGAAGTAGTTCAGCAGAGTAACTAAGCTTGTATTTCCTACTGTTATTAAGGTTAGTTATAGCAGATTGGTTAGCACTGAGGTTTTTTACTTTTTATTGAGAAGTTCAGGTTTATACAAAAAAATTACATTTTACGTATTTTATTTGTTTGTTTCTGTGCTTTTATTCTACAGCAAAGATACTACAGGTGTTGCAAGAGGAGGAGATAAGGCAGTACTTCAATTGTGGTCTCATTTTAAAGGTTAGTAAAATTGTTTCCTGAACTAATTTTCTCTACGTTTTGAATCACGAACATTCTCTTCATATGGAGCTTTGGTCTTCTGGGTTTTTAGGGCATTTGGGATGTCTTAAATTTAGAGAGCTGGTAAAAACTTTGTCAAATCGTTTCTAAGTTTTTGCCTGGAACAATGAAACGGTGCAAAAGTCGCCAAATCTGATATTTCATGATTTGTTCAGAGTAAAGTCTGCAAATTTTCATATTCTAGAGCCGAGAGTGTCTCGAAATTTTAAAATATTTTCCATTTATAAGGTATCATATAAAATATCGTAATTGCTCTATGCTATAAAAGATATTAGGGGCCAAATCTGTGCTAATGATGTTGAAGGGGGTGACGGATCATGCATTTAGGTTGCGAGAGAAATGTAGGGCCAAAGGTAAAAGAAAGAGGGAAAAACCCATATAAAAGCCCCCAAAAGTGCCTTCATTGGAGACTCCACCAGCACTACAGTGCAAACAATATTCAGGGTCCCACGAAGGGTGTCAATTCAGTGTGCCTCTCTCAGTCCATGTTTTTGTATTTTTTATAGTGTCATTTCACTCACCATCAGTTATTTCTTTTCCAAATTTCTCATTTCGGGTGAATATTCGCTGATTGGAATGATTTCCTCTCTTGATTTTCATGTCCCCAATAAAGACTCTTGAGAAAAATGGCATGCAGTACATTTTATTTCTATTTTACTGGGTAATTGAATGCTAGGCTGGATTGTCCTCGGCAGCAAGATTTTCTAGTTTAAATTTTCAAGGTTTGTTGTGGAACAAGAAACCCCTCCTGCAATTTAATAATAGGATTTGTCTATATGCCTACGCATTCAGGATTTGCACCCTCAAAAGGCCATTGATGTCGCCATCTTTTCTCTTTTTTCTCTTTTCTCCATCATATAATCTGGTTTTAAATTGGATTCTTATTCTATGGCTCCTCTTTTCTATTCCTTCTTGTTTTAAAATAATTTTTTCAACACTACGTATTCTATGTTATAACATCATATTTAATGACAATATAAACTTAAAATGTGACCTCATTTTTAAAGAATATAAACTTGAATTTGAGATGAACTGCTATAAAATTTTAGGGATTTGAATTTGACGACAGGTTTTCTTCCCTATCTGAGCAGTGCGCAAAAAATCCCGTGCAGAGAAAGTGGGTCACTGGCTTTCATTTTTTTCCCCTTTTGCAAGGATGGTAGTTGTGCATGAACATGTCCATTTTCATATTCTTGTCGTTGCAAATATCTAACCCCTAGCTAAATTTTCAATTCGTATACAACTGTAGCCTGCCAATCCACAACCATCTCGAAATCTTATAGAAGCTTGAATTATTTTCCATTTCCACGGTACCTTGCAAAATATACCACTAGTAATTGTTGAGTTCGGATGTTGTGTTTCCAATCTTTTTATGGTCTCTAGGATTCAGAAAAATGTTAACTATTGGTGGAGGTATGTTTAAATTTGACACTTGATTTTGTTGATGTTTAATTATAAGATATTTATTTAAACTTGAAATGATTGAGTATAATTAGTAAGAAAGGATGGTGTATTTTTTTATTCCACATCATTCAAATAAATTTTTTTTTAAATGTGATATCAAATTCCTGTTAATTTTGGGCAATCTTATTTTCAAATCTTTTCAAATAGTTATCTATCCTATTCAAATAAAGTGGCAGAATGATTGTAATATCTTTTCGAAAAAGGTCTTTTATATATTTTTGAAAAAATAATGTTTCAATTGCTGATCATTAATTTGTAATTAATTGTTTTTATAATGAATTCAACATATTAAATATGATTCATTTATATTATATTTTTTCCTTATTCAATTGAAATTATAATAGAAATTATTTTATCTTACAAAAATTTAATATATTTAATAAATTTTTATTTTTATTTAAAAAATATATTCCATAAGAAATACAAAGTAAACAATTAAAATCAAATAACAAAAAAATATTTACAGTTCTATGATATATTATTTTTCAACTTCATTTGTTTTAATATATGTAAAATCTTAACGTATAATAAATTATAGTTGTTACATAAAAAATTTAAACATCTATGCTTCAGTATATGATTTTACTATTTTATAATTTATATGATTTTATTATTTTATAATTTTAAAATATAAAAATTAAGTGGATATTATAAAGACAATCTTATACAAATATTTAATATATTATTTATTTAATAATACAAGTTTTTTTATACATATTATAATATATAATACATTTTTTGAATTTTTCATTAATTATTTTTATAATGAATTCAAAATATTAAATATGATTCATTTATATTATATTTACAATGTTGTGAGCTCTTACATGACTTCATTATATATTTAGAAACAAATTTGACAAAATGTTTTTGATTTAATTGACTATTTAATTATTCTATGAACATCGAATCCTGTGCATTGATTATGAATTTGTTGCAATTTGGGTGGGTGTGGTAGAGGTTTAATTGCTTTTTTTTCCCTTAAATGCTACAACGTTTGCACAGAAAGGCAAAAAGTCAACGTGACAATTATAAATACAGTTGTGAAAAATATTATATAATTTCTGAAAAGAAACATTCAAAACAATTAAGCTATTTAATGAATAAAGATATTTTAAAATGCATATAATTACAAGGTGACAATTTTTCAAATGCAAGATACTCCTTGAAAAGTATACAATAAGCTTTTCTTTTAAAATGATACATTTAATTTAAAAATGTAGGTATGAATAAACTTGTATATATGTAAGAATATGTATGTTGAACTTATTCATGATTTACATAAACATTTGTTTTACATCTGGTATTCTTGATAAGAACTACAACTGAATAACATTAAGTTCATGTTCCAACCTATAGAAAACACTTTCTTTTCAACTAAATAACATTAAGTTCATATGGAGAACTCATAACTGAATATTATAATTTATCTTAACACTTAAGATTGGTGTTTGTGAATAGTAGGGGTATTGTTGTTATGTTGTTGAGGTGTTGCTGATCAATACATATGTTTATATAAGAACCTACAGCCATAACCAGTTCTGAACATTAGTGCTTAATTACAATCCTCTAATCTCAAAATGAATGAGAAATATAATTTGCAATTCATCCATAACAAAGTTGATGGCCTAAGATTAGGGAGAAAGAACACTACCATGGTGAAATTCTATTTTAGCAAGAGAATTCTGAGCAAACATATGAGAATTTGAAGATCGGCTTAATCTTATATTCTTCTCTTGTTCCATTGCTACTAGCAATTCTTGGCTGGAAGAACAATAGTGCAAGATCTAAGATAGATCACATGGACTGCAAGATGCACATGATAATAAAGACTTTTTAATTTTGGACTCGTTAATTCAACCAAATAATTCTGTGGGTTTCAAAGTGACAGACCTACATAGCTCTCCCAAGCTATGTAGAAGGTCCTGTATTTGTACTGAGGAAATCTTTCTAGCCAATTAATCAAGAAAACATATGCATCTTTAGCTGCAATTACAAAAACCAAAAGCACAATTCAATAAAGAGTTCTTTTTCCTCTCATAAATTTTTTAAGAAACATAAGCAGTAACAGTCTTAACCAAGAGCCTAACATAAAGGTAAATTGTAAGCCTCTTATCTTGGAGGCCTTGGGTTCAAGTGTTGAAATATACCTGTTTTGTTATCTCGTGAAGTATGCAGATCTGATGAAGTATTAGTATAAGAAAAGCCCACTCTTGCTGGTGATTCCAAGAACAATTTGTTGGCCAGTGCAAAAAACATGGTCTTGCTTCTTTATGATCTGTTGAAAACATGCGGACATTAGCACCTAAAAAAGTATAACTATTTTTGATATTTCAAAGAAATGTGCTAAACAAAGATTTTAGAAGAAATTACTATTCAAGTATATACTGCAAATGGTACTCATGTTTATAGTCGATAACCTGAAAAACTCCACTAGTGGCATTGGGATATGAGTTCCCTTATTCATGTTGTAGTAGACTAATAAATGGATTGTGGGAGGCAAGAAATGTGCATTGAAAGGGTTCTGTAAGTAGGTACTTTGTTTCAAGATTGGATGACATGATGATGATTTTGTTGGAGCAGTTAACTATTTGAACATATTTGCAATAATAGATTAAGAGTCAAGTAAAATATTGCTTGTTTGCATCAAATACATAAATAAGAAATTATATTTTTTAAGACCCTGTAACTAGTTTACTTGTTGATACAAGCTCTTGTTCAGTCATAAACTATGTGAATATTTCAATTCTATGCTCAATCTATCTTTTCGAGGATTCGTATGCAGTTGAAGATACAATATGTTTCTTCTCCCAAATGGCCAACAAATCAAATTGTAACTTTTTGCATATGTCATTGTTTTCTTCAAGGATTAAGGACATAATAGTATGCATGCAAGTCTTCATATTGTGTAGATGATAGTCCTCGATTTTAGCCAAGAAGCATTGAAACATGTGAAGAATCAAATCATTAAATGCAAAGTCAAGAGGATTATTGTTGTTAAAAAAATTATAGGAAGACAAAAGTTATTTTTTCAGTGATGAATATGACTTAGGGAAGCAATCAATATGTAGATTTACATTTCTGAATTCAAGAAAACAACAATAGTTAACTTACATGGAACTTAAAAATCAAGCTAAAATAATTAACATTGTTGTAGTTCAAATCAGCATAAAAGTTATTAGAAACTACAAACTTAACATGGAAATCAACTAAACAGTTGAGCTCAAGTGAACTGTGTCAGCTAAAAATATTGCTTGTTTGCATTGAATATATAAATAAGAAATTATAATTAAAGTAGCTTGAATCATAAATAAATGTATTGCACAGTACATACCCAAGTGGAGCATCAATTAGCATAAAAATTGAATGTTGTTCCATGTATTCAGGTATATAGGAAGAATATTCATGAGGCTTACTGCTGTTGAAAACTTATAGAAAGGAAGAAGTTATTTTTTTAGTGATGAATATGAGTAAGCCAGGAAATGAATATGCAGATTTACATTTCCCAATTCAATAAAGCAACAACAATTAAGTTACATGTCACTTAAAAATCAAGCTAGAATAATTAACATTTCCGCAGTTAAAATAATTGGTAGTGGAGATCAAGCAAAGAACTTAGCTCAAGTGAAACGTGCCATACTGAAATTAACATTTATATTATGCATGGTATAATTTTTACATATAACTTAAGAAGTATCTATCAAAAACATTTAATATGCCCTCTTTTGCTTGAATGTTGCTAGTGACTGTTCAAAATAACATAGACAACATATATGTACTATTGATTGTTCAAAATAGCAAAGACAACATATATGCTTTATAGCAGATTTGATCAGGTACCATGATTGGTATTTGAAACCAAAACTTTGTAACAACTACAATATGAGAAAAATATTTGATGTAGTCGAAGCCCTGTACAATGATGTGATTGTATGAGTCAAGCTAGTATTACATAGAAAAAATGATTTAATGTGAAATTAGAAGAAATGAAACCCATTGTTAATGTGTATACCTCGATAAAGACATTGTGTGGCCTAATCATCAAGTGCGACAACATGAGTTATCTCGCTGCTTTGATTTAGACTGAACTTTCCTATTAGCTGGAAGTCTCGGAACATAAATATAGTGGTTGGTTTGTCAGCAACATATGCTTCATATGTCATGTTTTGTAAGGAAGGCTAGATTTGCTGAGCAATATTCTTCTCTACAAAGCAGTGGATAGTTTGATTGTTGTTGTTAGTGATGACTGCTTTAACATGCAAGGAATATATGTAGTTGACTTCCTCTTTACATTTGGCACAATATGCTTTGTTGTCATTTAGTCTGGTGTAGCTGTCAAATCTGTACTTGCACTTAGGACAGAATGCATGAAATGGATTTGAATATGCATTTGCAGGTGTCAAGAGCCCAACAACCTGTAAAGAGGTTCAAGAATATTAGCAAAATTTTGAATCTCATTGTAGGAAATGATAAGTGCAAGGTATTCGAAATGGTTACCTCAAATGTGGTGTGCAAGAGTGCATGGAGTCTTTCCAATGTTCTTTTGTCATTTAAGCTGCAAATATATGTTGATGGAGTTGTATGGAGAGTGTGCTTCTGATCTTGCTTTTTTGTAATGTTTTTAAAATGGAAGATTGGAATTTCACCATTTTGTAACTGTTGTTCTATTTGATAGAAGAGTTGAGAGAAAGATGGATGCATGTACAGCTGTATTGGAAGAGTAATAGTGATTATTATGTGAAATAAAGTAAAATTGTTTAAAAAAAGTAAAAAAGAATATGGATGTAGAATGAGAAAGCTTACTGGTGCTTTATCCATATCTGTATGGCCATCTTTGATATCAAGAATGTTTTGTGTTCCTTTTGTGTTTGTAGCCACAGCAAGGGCACCTATTGTTCCATAAGCATATTCTTTTGTACTAGATGTAAGTTGTTTTATGGTTGTACCTAGGATGAAGTTATATTCATTTTGAAGTGGTGGAATAGTTTCAATTTGGCTGGAATCTTTTAAAAGTAAGATGTAATCAGAATCTCCGCAGTCAAAATATGTTTTTGTTGCAACTTGAAATTCTTTTGTTGCTATTGCAGTTCCTGGTATTATCTTATTCTCAAACTTATGTAGTAGATGGCTACCAACAGTTAGTGTTATTGTCATTTTGTTCTATCAAATCAGCTCGTAAGATTTCATGCATTCCAATGCTTTTGTCAAGGATAACTTTGTAGGTGACAAGTACAATGCTTTCAAAAGTGTTGCCAACTTTTCTAGCATTTAGATCTTCAATTGTTACTGGTTTTTTCAAGAGTTAATTTTGGCCTATTAGAAAACCAAAAAGATGACGTTAAGTTGCATGATTTGGAGGACTACAAAAGATGCAAAGAACAATTCATGGTAATACCTTTTTGGTTTTTTTTGCTTGTGTGTCTCTGCCTCAGTTTCTGGGTTTGTTGTCTCTATTATGATTGGTCTATTATAAAGGAAAGAATACAATGTTAAGCCTAGTCATTTTGTAGATAATGCAGTATATTGAAGCAATTGATGCTATTACCTTTTTTATTCTCTTCTTTCATTTGTATATGCTTCATTTGCTACTTTGGTTCTGTAAATAATTACTGGTGAAAATAGAATCAAATTGAATGTGTTTAGAATGAGAAGATTGAGCCTTGTTGGAAAAATATAACTTTTGGTTTTTGTAATATCATGTTATAGAATGAATTTTTATAAAAGTTGAAAGGTGATCTGTCCAATATGCTTATGTTTTATAGGTGGAACATATATTTTTAATTGAATTAGTCCATATGTGGTCAATTAGTGGTCTATGTGCAATATGTGTTTTGTTGAGAACAAATTCTATCTTGTATCATTTCATATGTTGTATGAATTTTCTTGTGATTTTATTGTCCTTAGACATGTCTAGATTGAAATCTCCTACAATGAAAAGAGCAATTTGTTGAATTGGGTAGCTAAAGATGCTAGTCATTGTGGTTAGGATTTCATGTATAGGAGTATTGGGTCGTATGTAAACGTTTGAAACAATGAATTCAATGACATCATGACGCACTGTTAGCGTTATGGCTTTAGTATTTTGTGTTTTATGTTCTCTTGTATTCAACACTAACAGATTGTCTGTTGTAAAAGTTGTTATGCCATGTATATGATTTATTGTATGGCTGTTGTATTTGTGGAGTAGATTTGTATGGGATGGAGGCAAGTGGACCTCTTGGAGGAATAAAATGTTGGAGTCCATGATGTCATAGTCATTGACAATATCATGTGTATGTACTCTTAAACTACAGGTGTTTAGCGTGCATAAAAGTATACGTGAATTTGGCATTGAACAAGTCAGCTGATTTTCAAGTTGCCAGTTCGCATTTGTTTGAAGGCGAGACATTTCAAAATGAATATTTTGTTTGATCTTCAAATGCTTTGGTTGTAGAAGTTTAAGTAAAAATAATGCTTGAATTGTTTTTGTTCTTGAAAGTGATGCGTATGTTAGGCCATGATGTGTAATGCCAATTGGGTCAAAAGCAAGGCCTTGCAGTGTGAGCCCTTGAGATCGGTGTATTGTTCGAGCACATGCTACTTGTATTCAGAATTGTTTTCTAATCTTTACTTGTCCACTGTTAAGCATTTTTGGAATTGGCCTTGTTATTCTATCTATGGGAACTCAATCTCTTTGAATTTCTATTGTATAGTATCAAGCTAATTTATTTTGTTGGTGATGGCCTATTTTTGGATCGTTAAATTGAATCCAAATTATGTCAATGTCTTGTTCACTTGTGTATGTTTTGAATATTCCATCTGATCCATTGACAAGCCCATCTTCTGTGTTATAGTTTCCTCCAATAATTTCGACAAGGATATTTGGTTTTAAGATTATTTGACTTGGTAGAATTGTTGAATGGTTGTAGATTCATGTTGCAGTGTAGTTTTGGTCTACAAGGTCAATTGCACCTAATATGATGTTGTTATCAAGAAGTACGGATAGCATATTCCTGTTATGTGTGTCAACATCTTGTCTTCTGAAAAAGAGGTACGGGAATGTTGGGTCAAGTGGCGATGGGCGTAGGCAAGTATGATTGAGGTATTGTATATCGTCATTTGTATTTGATCCCAAACATATCCTATTATGTGTGGCAATGAATTGGGTATCATTTTGCCACATTGTTGTATTTAGCGAATAACACTTTAGTTTGTCTCTCCAAAAATTGTAAGGCATTAATTCTTTTGGAGATGGTTCATTATTAAATACATCTGAGTCTAATACTGGGAGAGCTTGGTAGAGATACCCACAAAAAATTGTGTTAATGTTGCCAAAGTATTTAGTAGGCAGTTGCATAATATCACGTAATTGTTTATTAAGGTATCACAAAAATGTTGACCCTACCAAAGAGATGTCGTCTATGAGAAGCATATGCAGCTGGCTATAGATCTTTGACATTATATCTAATGTCTCTGTGCTAAGAGGGACAAATTCTGATTTCTTGAAAGGTATATGGAAGGCTGAATGCAGAGTTGTTCCGCCAATGTTGTATGTTTTTTTTCCTATATATGCAGTCATCAAACCTTTTGGTTTGTCAAGGTAACTATGAATTGTATTATTGTACAACCGGATGAGAGCTAGGTAAAGAGTTGTTGTGGTAAATGTTTTTCCTCTTCCTGTGCCTCCTGTTAGAAACAACTGTATTTGACTGTTATGTTCCTTTAGCTTTTTCATGATAACGTCTTTAATGATTTCTTGTTGCTCTCTATTTAAAGTTCTTCTTAGTTTGTAGTATTCATTATTGTCCATGATCTATGGATGTCTTGCAATTTCAAATACTCTTGGGACTAGGTTATTGGTGCTTTTTTGAAGTGTGGCTTGAATATCTTGTTGTATGTCATATTTTTCTTCTTGTGTGAGTTTTCTTTTTGTAAATCTAGTGTCTTTGATGTTGACATCATTCTCGTTGATTTCAGTGATAGCTTTGTCAATGTCACCACAGGCAAAATTTGTGGTGTAGCAGAATTTTGCACGATTGATTTGGATAATTGTTTCATTATGCAAATATGCATTTCCCAAATATTACAATTTTATTTTAGCGTATTTTCACTTATGACGAATGGTTTATACAGTATTAATTGCTCTCTACACTAGCTTTCTATGTCAATGTGCTTGTTAAAGTTTATGAAATGAATTACTCTTGGCTTGGTTTTATGGTGAAGCGTAGTGTCGTCTTTTTTATGTTTGGAAATAAATTCTGCAAGACAAATGTTTGAAATAATTTGTGACTGCTGTAAATAATAGTCCATTATTGATTTGCACATCACTTTTTTTGATTCATCGTCCTCTTCGTTTAATGCTTTCACTGATTTCAATATAAATGTTCGATCATTTTTAGGTCTTGTATTGATGAAGATGCATTTTCCAGAACTATAATTCAGTGGTAATGAAAGAGCAAGATGTGCTACTTGTTGAGATGACATTTGGTGGAGGTTTAGTAAAGCATTTCCTAGTTTTGATATCATTTTTATGGCATCTATATTGTCTTGTTGATGGTCTTTACGGACTCTCTTGAATGCATTTGTCATTAACTCATCGACTTTTGTCGTATAGGAGCTGCAATACATTGCTGCAGCATATGCATTAAAGATGTATTGTGCATTTGTATTCGCTCTCCAAAGCTCTGATATTTTTTTGGAGAAGCTATTGTTCCATGTTTGCGAAGGTACCCTTTGAAGATAAAGGGTAGGTTTATTGATTGTAGATCTCAAGGCCATTATGTAGTCATTTTCGTTGACACCTATTTCCTCTAAAAAACTTTTGAATGTAAATGTGTTGTTGTAAGTTGATTTTTCAATTTTGGTATAGATGTTTTTAGCAATTTAATGTAAATTTTCATTTGCATCTTCTAAGAGTTCAAGTATTCTTGTATTCCTAATTGGTGGAAATGGGAAATTATATCTACAATGTCCATTTGTGGATTTTCTGCATCGTTTTGTATGGTGGTGTATATGCAATATTGCTATATTTGGGTCTAAATCTTTTGTGTCACATGTAATGTGTTTGTTGATAAATTCTATAATTCTTGTATTGCTATGCTTTCCATCTGAACCCATATGAGGAAGTGGTCATGTTCATTTTCATGATTTTGAAATTCAATTACTGAAAAATAGTCTACTACATTTCCAAAGAAAGATTGACACTAGTACATTTGAGCCGAATTTTCGACCAAAACTTTCGACCATATGATAAATTTGGGTCAATTTGGTCAAATTGTGATGACTTTTGTTAAATTTGAGCCCGTGTTGGTCGAAATTTCGACCAACAGGGGCTCACACTATGTAAAATTTGAAAAAAGTGTCGTTTGCCGCCCTAATCTTATTGTTACGCAACCCAGAAGACAGCTCATGCACTGAACCATTTTCTATCATTGCATTTTGTGGCCAGGAGTACGCGCCAAAAGGGTTTTATAGCGTCAGCACCAGTATGGTTTGACATCTTGGGTTCTTTGGTGGTTGATTGTAGCAGAGGAGAGCTCGTGAATGCTTCAAAGTTGATCCATTGAAAGAGATTTCAGAAAGAAGGCGGTGTGAAAGGATTAAATAACAGCTGGAAACGTTGAAGAGTCTCCTTCCCAGCGTTACAAAGGCGAGTTGAAGTTTTGTTTTATAGATTGACATTTGATCTCATCATACCCTTAATAATCCACCCCATTTCTACAAAATCATTAGTCATTGTAATTTGCGCTTTGATTGCTTGCTTTCTTGCCTTGTTTTGAATATATTTATATGCATGCCAACAGGGATTATGGTTGTTTAGCTTCCAAATATTTTGGGCTATTAGTAGCCAATATTTTGGATGGGGAAAATGTATGGTTTGAATCTACATAAAGGAGTGTTTTCCATTATGCACATATTAAAATATCGAATTAATTCACATATTTCCTTGCAAATATAGACAATGGAATTTTAAGTTCAAACTACATGTAAATGACACCTAAGATGTCATGAATGACCAACAAAATGCCCACTTATGCAAGATTTTAATCAAAGAATGAAGATATGTAGTCGGACTTAAAAACTCAACTTGTAGTTCGCTTAATTTCTCAAATACACATGAAATACACCTCCGATAGAGGCCAACAATGGCTCGAAACGATCAGAATTAAAAATTCCACAATCCTAGGGAAAAAATAAAACCAAAACCAAGCAAAGCAACTATGAAAATGCCTTAGAGAGCTTATCCTACAAAATTTTCTGTATGTGTGTAATGAAACAATTTATGTATGTGTGTATTGGTGACCTAATCCATACAAGAAGCTCAAATATGATGAAAGAAATTGAAATGATTGATTTAGGATTGGTGCAATATTTTCTTGACATGGGACACCAATTTCATGATTATCTCTATTTGTCATAGCCTATACCCTTCCAACCAATAATGTTCAGATTAGTAAGCAACAAAAAGATGAAGTCTAGTCAAGAACTCATGACAGAGTTGGTGCAAGTCTTTCTAGAATACCAGAAGAGTCTGAAAACATTGATAGAACGTCTAGATATTGTGTCTTTATTTCGTAGTTGAAAAGAAAGAAGGGACAAAGGAAAAGACTCTTCTATTGCAAGGATCAACAAAGGCAGCAGGAATGAACTTAGGAAGAATGAAGGCAGTTGTAATTGGGATTAGGGCTCTCTCCTTGCTAACTTAATTGAAAACAATGAAGGTAGTAGAAATGAACTCAGAAGAAGAAATCTTTGTTTCTCATGCAAACGAATTTGGAAGCCTATCCACCAATGCAAGGATAAAGAAGTGAATTTGTTAAAGAAAGAATCAAAAGTTGCTAAAGTGGAGGCTGAAATAGAGAATATGGAACAAGAAGATTGTCTTATTGCTCTTGCAGATATTTCATTAGAGGAGCATGGTAAAATTTCAATGCTTTCATGCAATCTCTTGAGAATGGTTGCAAGGAAGCACAGAAAACAAAATTTGGTTTTGAACGCTTTGTTGCTTCTACAAAGGCGGATGAAGTTAATCCTTCATGTGCATCTGCAAATGGAGAGGATTACATGGGTGTTCATAACAGTGCTAAGATAGAAGGATATGCTGATTGGACTTTGCTAAATTAGGAATTAATGAAGGTATGAATGTATTTAATGACTCTTTAATTGAGCATAGAGCTGTGCTAACTTCAATGCAGGAATTTGGCAAATCTAATTAATGATAGAGAGGTAGCTGATTATGAAAATTATGCTAAGGAAAATCACAAATTTTGTTGTGTGATGCTGATTATGATTGTGGACCTAGTGCATGGCCAGTATTGAAGGATCAATTGTTACTCAGTAAGGAAAAAGATTTTCAAACCATAACTCATTTTGATAGGGCACACATGTTCATTGACTACCACCTTTCAATGGCTCAAATTGAAGAGACACAAAAATACAGTCTTGAAGGGTTCAAGAACACCTATCATTGAGATGCAAGCTAATATCATGGCTACATCATCATCAAAGACCTATCTTAAAATGTCAGGGCGTGACTTGCCACAATATAAGGACTTGATATGAATAATGTAGGCTCCTATAAGCCAAAAACTTATAATTTTAGTTTTGATATATGTTAATGATTCTATCCCTACACAATGTTTGCCTTTTTTTGGACTAGACATTTCTCATTTTCTTTGTTCCCTAACTTGAGTTTTCAAACTAGTGCTTATAACAACCTCCTAAGATATTCATAAATACCAATAATCCAAAAGCAAGGCAAACAAATTTGATGAGTCAAAAAATAGAACACAAAACTATCAAGATCTAATCAATGGACACAAAAAGGCCCTCCAATAATAACCCTTAGATTAAATCCAAGGTATTACCCCTATAATTTCTAAACTCTAGACAATTCAAATTCCAAAATTGTCAAAAAGAATATCTATTATAAAAAAGTTGAGTATCCCTATCTAATTTGCATCTACTATCCCCGTGTATAATTACAAACTTATCCATACTTACAACATTCATTCTATACACATGTATACATCTTACTAGATCAATCTAGATGAAGCTTAGAAAAAGTTTGCTTCAAAATAATAAAATCAACTACTAGAATAACCTACAAATCTATTACTATTACTATCAGTAAAATTTTATCAACAAAATCAGGCCAAGAATAGGCATAAACATAGCACTAGTTAAGATTTCAACGAAACATGAGTTTATAGCTAAAGACCAAATAAGAATACCCAATAATCTAAATCATATGGTCTTCTTGTCTTTTATATTTCTTTATTCACTCAGGACAATTGAATGATTAATATAGACTGATTGAATTAATTGAAGAATTGATTGCAAGTTTGTTTGATTCCCAACTGATGTTTGATGAATGGTAGAATGATTTCCTTTGATTTGACAATTTGATAGATAGTGAATGATGACTAAATGAATGTTGTAATTCATAAATTGAGGAGTGATGATTGTGTGTTGATTGAATGTATTTGGAAGTGATGAATGGTAAATGATCATAAAAAAATTTCTTCTTTTATATATTATTCGTGGAAGGTTCAACACCTGTCGTAAAAATTGAATCACCACTTTAGATTAATATGTTATTCCCCAACTTTATCTCCTTTGGATGCCCTCCTCAAATGAAACCTCTTCTTTATATCTTACAATGTAAGAGTCACTTCTCTTCACCACATGTGCCCCTTGCATTGGTCACAGCCTTTCACAATTACCACCCTTCAAATAAGGTCAAACTCTTCATCATTGTTGACCAAATGAAGGTACTTCCTTACTATCTTCCCTTCCCTTCTTCCATCAATCTTTCCTTAATCCCTATGCTCCCTTTATGCATATCAGAACTGTCTTATATCTTAGGCCAGAATTTACTATGGTTATCTTATGATTATCCAGTCTTCCATGCCTTCAAAAGAAGTCTTTCCCCCCTATTTAGTTGAGCCAGCGAGGTGCAATTTAACAAAGAACAATCCAACAATTCCTCAACAAATTTGAACTGACATTCTTTTTTCCTTTCAAGCTTAGCATGCTATCAGAAAAGCTATTTAGTGTTTGACTCGAATAGAATGACCACTACTTAGCATTGACATTAACTAATCTTGTGAAGAGTGAGTGTATTGTGTGATTCATTCATTAGTGTAACTTCAGTTCAAAGGAACTTGCACTAGGCAGAGATGCAAGGGCAATGCAAAATATTATTAACCTAGGGATGCTTTAGTCTCACAATGCAATTCTAGAAGTCTAGAGTAACTTTGAAGCAAGCCATCTTTGTGGGGAGCAAGGTAATGTCCTTCTGTTTCTAGTATCTAGATAATAGACAAGTACATGGTTCTCATTCATTGGAAAGATCATACGTTGACCAATAACCCTTATAATACACTTCCATTTAAAGATAGAATGTTCTTCGAGGTTGATTTCAAGGAACATGGTATACATGTATGTTCATATTAAAGATAGAATGTTCTTCGAGGTTGATTTCAAGGAACATGGTATACATGTATGTTCATATTGAGGAGTGGATATGGGCTCTATAGGGATGCAAGATCCAAATTGGGTATAGAGATGTGCATTGGGTTTCTGAGACTTGTTGAATACCTGTGAAAAATTCTTTTATTGAAACATAATGTTCCATTTAGTCCATTAAATGTACTTCTAATAGTTTATCTAAGAAACCTTACTTTTTATTTTTTGTATGCCTGCCAATATTTTTTAGCAAGACAGAGCATTTATGAACTTATTTCTTATCCAGTTTTTGCCATTATTTCTGTATGAAAAGTGTATAGATGTTTTTTTGAAATAGAATCATACTAAAATCTTTTGATATGATTTTTAATGGCTTTGGTTTATTGATATTTCCTATTACAGGTGTATGAAAAAGGTGTGGCTACAGTTAACCTTCCTAAATCAATAATTAAAGGCTCAAACTTACTGCTCATGGGTTTTCTAAACTATGGAAATTCTTATTACCTCCTAATACAATTGGATATGGATTTCAAGCCTCTTTTTACCTTTTTGGAGTCCAAGCAAGACTCAACAAGTAGATCTGGTCTTCTTTCCAGTTCCATCCACATGTTTCATTTCAACAAGATTGATATTAGAAGAATGCAAATGGTGGATCATGAGGTGAACTTGAGCCTTTTAGACAATGGGCAATCATCTCTAGAGAAAGAGATAACAAAAATTTCAAATTTAATGTCAGAATTTGTGTCTAATCTTGATGCATTTACAGATTCTGATCTTCAGGGCCAAGGGTGCTTGCAGTCAAGATTTTCATCTCTAGTAGATGATGTATTTAAGTTTGACAAGGGAATGAAATTATCTTGATATTTACCAAAACATAATTTTCTTGTTGAATCTTCACCATCAAATCATCTAAGTGTTGTGTAGGGTATTCAGCAAGGAGGAAAGTATGGTCCATCAACTACATGGGATAGGAACTCTCAGTTGTCCATAATTAATAATACTGGAAAAACTTCTATTGGAAGCTCACCTTTTAACACTAGGTTGATGTTTGAACCAAATCATAAGAATGTATGGCGGACTGGCTCAAGCCCCCCAGCTGGTGGACACAATTATGGAGTCAATACATCCACACTCAACCCTGCAAGGATCCAATCTTTTAATAAACTGTCATCAGCTACAAAGTATTATTTTAACCATGTTCTCACTTCTTCAAAGTCTCCATTGCATCTGGGAGACACTTTAGGTTATCCATCAATGGAGGATAATCATCTAAGAAAAGTAATGGATTCTCCAAAGGAGGGGCTCCCATCACATTCTACTCATTGGAAAACTAGTTCGTCATATACATCAAGAATATCATTAGTGCATAGGAATTCCATTCAACAGTTAAGGTCTTCTCTTGTTAAGACTTCAATTGGTGGTCAAACATCAACTGTATTCAAACGCTTTGCAACTAGCTTTCACATGATCCCCCCAGCATGCAAGTTTCTATTTCTAATTCACTATACTTTTGAGATGGAAAATGGTAGCATGTTGGGTTGGGCATGTCAATTGTGTCTGTTGTATGCCTTCTATTTTTAACTGAATATCATCTAGCTAATGCATGAGGTATACATCTTATAGGTCAAACATTAGATTCTTTAACTTTTCATGGTAACACATCTGACATAACTCCAAAAATAAGTAGTCAAAAGCATTGCCTTTCAGATATTGTGCAGTCAATTCCATCCTTGCAAGTAATATCAACTTATGGAGAAAATCAAAAGAAAAGAAAGACCTTTGAATTAGTTAATACACAACATGCTTCTGTTCAACTAAATGCTTCCAACACTTTGGGGAGATTTGCTAGCCATGCATGTGGGAGCATTCTCAGAGAAGCTAATCATGGGAAAGCACCTTCAAGTATATATGTATCTGTTCTTCTTCAAGTGATTAGGCATTCTTCTTTATGTATTAAGCATGCCCAACTTACAGGCCAAATGGAAGTCCTAAATATCCCATATATCAAAGATGTGGGCTTGTGAAATCCCTTTATAGACATATGGTTTTGGCTGCCCTATTTAAAAGAGGATGCATGGCAACATATTTGTTTGTGTCTTGGTAGACCTGGAAGCACCTACTAGGATGTCAAGGTAAATGATGAACACCGGAGGCCTACTCTAAAAGTGGATCTCTCCTCTTTAAGAGTGGTCTTACTCAATAATTCCATATGAATATGTTTTATTTGATTGAATTTATTTATCATTAATATCGACATGATACCTTCATATCATTTGAGTTCTTAATATGATTCCTTATCTTCTAATTCCTCATATTGGTGCACATCAAACTACAATATTTGCCAATATCTTTCTTAAAATAGTAATGGATGACCAAGATCCCAGATAGCAATGGATGACCAAGTTGTTACAGCGAGTATCCACCAATTAGTGCCAAGACTTTTGAGTGCTCTTAAAGGATTTTGATGTGCCTTGTTCTTGTTGACTTGCTATGCCCAATTCAGGCAATATGATTGACATAATAAAGTAATGCCTAGCTTAAGATGGTTAGAAGTATGAACTACATAGCTATTTATACCATCAACTGAACATGTGGACTATGAAGTTATTAGCAGCCCAACTCTTCATGGAAAAGATTCTCACATGAAGATTTATTGTGAACTTTACTAATATATTTCTAGCTACTCTAATAAGGTTTTGATGAGCATACCTTCTTCCTTCACAACAATATACTTCAATTCACCATAGCCTCTCCAACCAATAGAAATGGTTAAGTTTATCGTAGTGCCTATGTGGCAATATTGTGGTGCCTAAGTGGCATAGTAATTGTAATGTGCGCCAGTCACTTCCAGGAAACTTTACAATGCAGATCTTTACTAACATTTAAGTATACTATAAGTTGATCTCTTGTGATTGTAAAGGCTTTTGGTCTTTTTCAAAAGTTCCCCGAAGGATACAAAAATTGTTTTGTGATTAGAACCTTTAAACTTCTAAAATGAGATTGACTGTTTATGTCTGTTTATCCATTGTGTAATTTTATATGGAGTATTTGGTTTTCTTGATTATCTAGCAAGCACCAAAAAACTTTTTAATGAATTAATGATGGTACTTCTGATTCTCCAGCTCTAGCTAAATCAAGTTCTAAAAACTCAAAAAAGGCAAATGGTCCTGATGCTGTAGCTATAAGTCTTACATTCAAAATCAACAACAAGGTTTCATACAAAATAGTACTAAAAGGTGTGTGTCTTTTTGGGGTTCAAGTTTCAAACTGCAAGTGCACATATTTGTATATTATATTGGCACCTTCTATGCTCAAATGGTTGCTGATCTTTGTTTAATGGCTTTCTATTCCAGCACATAGTGCAATTGTGTTGAAAGCAAAAAGTATAGCAGATAAAACATAGTGGGTTAGAAAAATTAGGACCTTATTCAACCTTCAAAAGGCGTATCAACAGAAGGACCAGTATTATTGTTGTCTTGATCTTATCCATTATTGTATACTAGGTGTGTTTTTTTGGTAGAAGGGTGGTACTGCACATTTTGCAAACATCTACGCCTTCTAGAAATCATAGGATCATTTTAGTTACATTTGAAAACATTAATCAAGAAAAACCATATGTGCAGATATAAGCATTAATCACAACATGCCCAATTTATTTGCAGATATATTTTCCTATGAAGAAAGACCACGCTTGACAATATGAACGCTAAATAAAATGAGACAATGGCTGCATTATGGGCTCAGTTTCGAAGAAAACCTAATAAATGTTATTGTCCTTGCAAGAAGTGTAAAGATTGAAAGACTCGAAGAATTCTAATCACAACAGCCCAGAGTCATTGTAGGCAACATGGTCATGTTGAAGGGGGCCATGATTTTCGTCCATTGCTAAATGTGGATTTCCTACTGGAGGAACTTGGAGGTGTGAATATCCAAGCTGAGGATAACACTCTCATAGAAGAAGATGATAATGTGCCAGAGGACATGATTGAAGAAGATGGTATTGGTGCAGGTGATGAAGAGGCTCACAATGATGGTACTAGCGAAGCTGATAATGATGATGAAGATGGTCTTGATATACCTTTACTTGAGAAGGCACACGAGCCCTTATACGAAGGTTCCCAAACAACTCCACTCTCGGCTATAGTGTTGTTGGTGAACTTAAAGGTTATGAATGGTATATCTAATGTAGCAATGTCACGTATGCTAAGGTTTGTCATTTTTGTCATCTTCAATGTTAGCATACAATTACTATTCATTATATTAACAATGCATATTTGTTGTTGTAGGTTGATTAGTGAGTTTTTGCTACCACCATCAAACATTTCGCCTCGTTCGTACCGAGAATTATCTAACATTATGGATCAGATTGGAATGAAGTATCAAACAATACATGCATGTCCCAATGATCACATTCTATATCATAAACAATATGAATTTGCAGCAGAATGCCCTAATTGTCATAGTAGTAGATATCGGTCAGATCAAATAACAAAAAAAGTGTCTCACAAAGTTCTTCGGTACATTCCCATTATTCCACGTCTTCAACGGTTATTCAGGTGCGCTACCTTGGCACAATTTATAAATTACCATGCACGCAATATAAGTCAAGATGACATTATGTGAATGCTTGCCGATGGTTTTGCATTTAAAGAGAGAAAAAATATGGTCACACTTTAAAGAAGAACCTCGTAATCTAAAGCTTTCATTGGCAGCGGACGATGTCAATCCATATGGAGATATGAGATCTGTTTACTCAGTGTGGCCTATTTTTGTTATTAACAATAATATTCCTCCTTGGATGTCCATAAAGAGGGAGCACATAATGTTGTCAATGATTGTGCCAGGTTTTTTTTTTTCATTTTATAGTTATCTAAATTAATTTATAAATAGTGCATGAAAATGGTCATAATAATAATGTAATGTTTATGTTCATTCAATTGCTAGGTAAATACCAAGTTAAAGATATGAATGTGTATATTGAGCTCCTAATTGACGAGTTGTTGAAGTTATGGAATGACATCACTATGTATGACATCTCTAGACCGATAGGACATCGACAATTTCAATTCCATGCACTACTTGTATGGAAAATACATGATGCCCCTGGGCTAACTCATTTTTGCGGTATGTTATATTGTTAATATCACATATTTTTGGTCTATTATAGTGCTTACACATTACTATCAAATGTTTAAGTTGGGCATGATAATTGTACATGATCCACTTCTACATGATCTTGTAGGTCTTCAGACAAAAGGAAAATTTGCATGTCCAGTTTGTGGTCCGAAGATGAAATGTCGTCATATGAGAACTTTAAGAAAGCAGGTGTTTGATGAGTTTAGACACTTTCTCCACAATAATCATAAGTATCGAATTGCCGAAAAACATCTTTTCAATGGGAAAGAAGAGACATCATTAGGGCCACGAAGAATGACACCTCATATATGGAAGTTGGAATTTGATTGACTAAATTGTCGAGGTAATATCCAATTTGTTGTTCGAAGTTTAAAATTTGTATTTTGATATTGTTTTATATTTACTAACGTTGTAATTGATGCTTGTGAAGGTCGTCAAGGCATCAATGACCAACTTTCTAAAGGAATTAAAAGTTATCCTACTCAATTTAGTAGGTTACCGTACTACAAAGATCTCCCAATTGCGCATTTGTTTGATGCTATGCATATTGGAAAGAATGTAACAGAGACACTATGAAAAATGTTGGATGGAAGGCGTGATAGAGAACAAATTGCCAAAATCTGTACCGACATACATGAATCCAATCATGCACTAAAAGCTTCCATTGAATCAAATAGCAATGGAGACTGCATAAATACAAGTGCCCTTTCTTGGTTATTAACGGAGCAACAGAGTGATGTATTAAAAGAAGTCATAAAAAAAGAAAATTTTCAATAGGATTTCTTGCAAATATAAGCACTCTTCTATCAAAGAAAGGTGATTTTGGGCCTGGGTTGAAATTACATGATTGGCATACCTTCATCAAGGTAAGTCATGTTCTCTATTTACAGTATATTTGTAAGATTGAATGTACTACCTATTACATTATTTAATAATATATTGAAATGATCATTTTTAATGATTGCAGTTCGTCCTACCTCTATCCTTTCCAGCACAGTTTGACAACAGTATTAAACAAGTTATATATGATCTTGGAAAATACATGAAGTTAGAAGTGTTTTTTTTAGATTTGTAGATTTTTCTCTTAAATCTATTGTATAATTTTATTTGAAATCTCGTTTATGTGGTTTTGTGTGTTGAATCTCTTTTAGGTGGTTATCGTCTAAAGAAATTGACAAAAAAGATATAAAATATTGGAAGAGAAAAATTCCACAGCTTATGTGTGAAATGCAAAAGTGTTTACCTCCAACCTTTTTCAATGCTCAAGAACACTACCTCATACATCAAGTTGAGGAGATTGAATTGTGTGGACCTGTACAAGCTAGATCAATGTGGATGGTTGAGAGGCACTTGAAATTTATGAAGGGTTTGGTTCGACAAAGAGCACGTCCTGAGGGTTCTATGATAAAGGGATATATGATATACCAGACCATGGTGTACATTACTGAATATCTTCCAAAGTTTGCAACAAATATCCATGTAGATCGCATTTGGGATCCCAACTCTAATGACAAATTTGAAGGGGAGTACCTGACGGCGAAAGGTAGATTGAGGAGGGTGAGAGGTAATTAGAAGTTTTTTTTTTTGTAGTTTAATAATTATTATTCATCATCAATATATAAAAGTTGTTTCTAACTAGTGTAATTGTCTTCTTTATAGTTGGTCGTGAGTGGGATGCACTACACTTGTATATTGCAAACAATCTTGATTGGATGATGGTATGGATTGAACAGTCTCAAAAAAATGGTCACTCATTAACATGGGATGGTGTTGTATTGTTGGTTAAAGAAGCTCATCGTAATGGAGATCCCAATGTTACACAAATGGTACTTGATCTAATATATGGCTTAAGAGATACAAAGGTACACATAAGATTACTAATCATTACACATAAGTTTAATATCAACTCACAGATCGATGCAAATAATCTTGACATGTTTGAATAATTGCAATTCAAACACCACAAAGCTATGTACTACCATGGCTATAAATATCGGACAAAAAAGTTAGATGAAACGAAGAAAACGTGTGATTCCGAGATAAGTGTTGTCTTCGCGGTCACCAATATTTCATCTAGAACTGACATATATCCTCAACGATCTGAAAATCGATACTATGGCATTTTGGATGATATACTTGAGTGCGACTTTAATTCATTCAAAATAGTTTTATTTGTTGTCAAATGGTTCAGGTTACGACTGAATCAAAATGATCCTGATAGGACTGTTATTGAATATGATAGTGGATTTACTATGATTAATACAAGGTCATTTGAGCCAGTCGAAGATGAGCCCTATGTTCTTCCAAGCCAGTGCGAGCAAGTGTTTTATTTTAGTGTTCCACAGAAACCAGGTTGGTCATTTGTTGTTAGACATGACCCAAGAGGAAGGTCGGTAAAGTATAATGTGATCAAAGAAGAAGAAATTGAAGAAGCAGAAGAGGAAGGAAATGATTATCAGGAACAACAATTTCCTAGTGATGAAGATGAAGAAGATGGTGATGATTTTGGTCATGCTGACGATAATGGTGATAATGATAATGATGATGTTGATGACGATCATGATCATGGCGATGATGGTCATGATGATGATGGTGATGAAGATGATGATGATGGCGATGAAGATGGTGATGATGGCGAAGAAGATGGTGGTGGTGACGATGAACATCAAAGTGACAAGTATGATGATGGTGATGGTGATGATGATGATGATGATGACATGGATGAAGATCATGATGATCAATGAAATGTCCAGCTAGGATCAATGTCGACTATGATGGGTTCTTGTATGACCAAACTTTTCTTTCTAAACCATATGTGCACATATAAACATTAAGTAGAACATGCCAAATATTTTTTTAGATATACACATTAGTCACACCAAATTTTTAACTTAAGACAAATGATTTACATATACAATCTACTTTATTATTAATTTTTTTTTTTGATAAGTCTATTACTTTAATTTTGCTACTGATTTCTAAGACTTACTAATTTTTTTCACAGGGCGATATGGATGCACCATCTCAGACACCTTCAATAGAGGTAAACATTAAATATTGTAAATTTTAATGTTAATATAGAAACAAATGTCGTATTATTATGTTCTTTTTTTTTTTATGGCTTTGGAGTTGTTTTGATGAAATTTTACTGATATTTAATGTCACAAATGATAGGAAAAAGCTAGAATGATCGTTGATCAAATGCGATCTGAAATACGGGCTTCATATCTACATAACATCGCCCTTAGTACTGACCCTGTGTTCATCACCCAACAAATCAAGCAAAGATACACTAATGAACTTGTTAACATTATCATCGAGGGTGACAAAAGTGAGGAGAAAGAGGCACTGAGAACAGAATTGGCCTGTAGAATCCAATCTTTGTAGGTAAGCAGTAATTCGACTAAAGCAATAATAAAAGTTCAATAGATATGAATATTTTATACTATCTTATGGATCTTGATCTCTAATTTTATGTGTACTTGTATAGACATTTTTGCCATTTGTGACATCACATGGTGAACATGGTGATGGTCGTTGCGCATAACCTTCATGTAAGTAGCACTTTGTTTGTTTTCATCAACATTATAACACTTATTTTTTTTTGTGGACATTTCTAGCTAGTATCCCATTTGATCTTTACCCACTGCAAATGTCTTTGCTAACAATATTGTATTCTTCAACTCATGATGAAGTGCGAACTCCTCCTTTGGTTGGCGGTCCACTATTGCTTAGTGCATTGTCGGCAACAAGGGCCATCCAAACATCCTCATCTATGCCCACTAGAACTGGTAAAACCTTGTTTGGCTATATTTTGTAATGTATTTGTACAAGTTGATGAACAACGAAGTAGCATATCAGTGCTTAAATGATGTCTACAGAAGCCTGCATACACACAAACACATGCATACACACACCACGCATACATACATACATTTATTGTACTAAGTGGGCAAGATTTTGTCACCGGATATTGTATACCCTGCTTAGATGCAATGATTGCTATATGTTCCATTCATGAGAGATGAATTCTTGTGAACTAACTACTCATAAAATCCTTATAAACTATTGCAAAATCTTATTGTTAAAAATATCTCATTTGATCACTATTTGAGAAATTTCTACTCTATTTAAAGATTTATTAAAAGATTAAATAAAAATCATTTTGCATATATTTCTACTCAACCTACTATTTAAGACTTTTTTATATATGCATTTATGAAAATAAAATTGTGCTACTTTTTGAATTAATGTTTAAGATCCACATGGAAAAAACATTCTAACTTTTGAATCCAAAAGTAAACTGAAACATCATTTAAAAAAAATATTTTCATTTGGTCTTTTATGTTTCTCTACGATGTATGTGCATAGATACTTTTATATTCTTGAACTTCCACTGTGATAATAGACCATGGACCATTGAAAGCTATCCTAAACATAGATGATTAAAAATCACACATTAGCTTATCATAAACATAAACAACAATATATCATGAATTCTAAAAATATGGTATCTTTAATACACTATTTTTGTATTTAGTTTTTTGAAAAACTCATGTATTGTTGGTTGTATGTGGGCGTTTTATAAATCATTTTTTGAAAATGTACTTATAACTTCATGGATTCTTTGAGACATTCTCTCTTTTTCTCCAGTAGAACTTCCCAGAATGTTAGTTTTGTGGTCACTAGGTCTTGGTCATCCCAATACTGTTGTTCTTTGCCTTACCAGGGATAGGCTTTTAGGTTCTTAGTTTCTATTTATAGTTGTTTGATAAGTTCCATGGTTAATTGATCCACAAATTACATTGTCACATGTTTTCAAGTTTGTCATTCTGAATCCTGTTATGCATGCATGTAATAGCATAGAAGATGGAAGATAGGTTGTTGGAAAGGATTATCATGTTTTGGATCACAGAAATGAGCATGTCGAATTGTGCCAGCATCACGTATTCTAGAAGGAAATACATCAGCTAATCGAGGAAATGGATCTCAACTAGTTGGTGTTGCTAATCAACCCACAGGTTTAAATCCATCCTTACTGGCACCTCCCTCTTCCCGGGCTTCATTTACAAATTCAGGCAATCCTTATACCGTTCAGTCACCAAATGTTTTCTTGTCTTTGTCTGCCAATGTTTGTTCACCTGGTGGACCAACATCAACCATGTTTGCTACAGGACCATATGCAGATGAGACTCAATTGGTATCACCTCCTATTTTCTCAACATTTACTACTGAACCTTCAACTACTCCATTAACTCCCCCACCCGAATTAGCTCATCTCACAACTCCATCATCCCCAGATGTGCCTTTTGCTCAATTACTTGCATCTTCATTAGATGTAAAAACTATCAATAAGGAGAATGGTGTGACTTTCTCATGCTCTCCTTATACAACATCAGGTTATGTTGCTACAAGTGATCTTCAAGCTGCATACCAACTATATCCAGGGAGTCCTGCTAGTCAACTAGTATCACCAAAGCCAGGAGTTTCTGGTTCTGGTTCACCATTTCCTGAGCTTGAGTATCCTGGACATTGGAATGCATCCCTAGCTGGTCAAGACACCTTATACAAGTATAAACCATCCAAGTTTTACCACATACCATCCCCTAGAAGTTTTCCACTAGACTTCTAATGCACCTAAAGATTAAAACTCATTAACCCATGTTTCATGAGTAGTGAGTAGAATAGTACTTGTTCATAAAAGTCGTAAGAAGCATAACCAATTCTCACATTAGTTGAGGAAACAATCTTAGGGACCAAAAAAATCACATTTTGATCCTAGCATAGAACAGGGTCAGATATATTATATGCAGAGACTACAAGCATATATATGAGCATTTGTGCAATGACCTGATGAATATATGATCTATAGATGCCAGTCATGGTCTCGTAAGAAGCATTGAGTTGCATTGTTAAATTGTCGTTTCAATCAACACAAGGAAACTTAAATCTGTAGTGTTGAATCATACAATGGAATAATTGTCAATCAGTCTTCCCCTTCGAATGCACAAAAAATTCAAATCTTGAAATATTTCAACTATTAAGACTTAATTGGAACAAAAAGCAATATCTATGCCAACTGCTATAAATAGAATGGCCAGAGTGCAAAAAAGATAATTTTCCATAAAACTCGTAGTTTTTATAATGAAGAATATTCATATTGCAATTAGTTGGGCTTGCCTTTAACATCCCAAGTCCAACATCTAGAAAATATTGTAATAAAAAGCATGCTATCAGATACATTCTTTCCTCTGCAGTGGTTCTTGTAAGAAAGGGGTATAACAAGTTTAAGTGACAAATAACAGTAGTGCCCAACCATTTTCTTAAAGAAAATCAGTGTGAAAACCAAGTTTACATAATATGCTTGAATTCTAGATGAATCTACTTGTTCACTCAAGGATTTGATTGCTTCTTTTGCAGCTTTGCATTTACAAGATTCTGCCGCAGCAAAAGATAGGGCTTCTTGTGCCTTCTTTGCATGCTAATTTTTAAGATCTTGAAGCTACATGGCTTTACTAGGCACTGATAACGAAATGAGGCCAGTGCTCCAGGCCCCATATTGAATTACAAAGTGTTATGGAATAGAGTTACATTTTTTATATAATGAAAATGTTATTGAATAATTGAAGTACCTGCCTTTGCAACTTGAGGACTTCTTCACTCAAGACTTGATTTTTCTTCTTAAGGTTTTCAACCAGACCTCTGTTAGAAAAAAGGGCTCCCATTGTTGGAGTTGGTGTAGTTGGTGTTGCAGAACAAAGTGTTGGACTAGATCTCCTTGAGAGTGGTGATATTGATTGTAAGTTGTTTGTTGACTATGGAATTGAAATAATTGCTTTTGTTAGTGTTTCTTGTGAATCAAGTAAGTTTGAGATAGTAATATCCTTCAGTTGTAGCAAAGGAGGTACTTGGGATGAAGATTCCAGCTCTATACCACACGTCGCCTTGAGTCTTTACTTCCAGAGTTGTAGATTGTGTCTTTGAACCTTTTATTTTTTATTTTTCTGGTCTATCTCATATATCATTCAAATGCGTAGGAAGCATGTTTTGGTTGTTATTATAAGATAACATTGCCAATTCTGATGCTTTTTCAATTTGGCAAAACAAGAATCACATAAATAGTGTGGTTTATTTGGATTTAGTGCCAGTGCAACCTTCATGATCTTTCTAGAACTACATGAATGGTAGTGAAGTAAACCACAATTATAGCATTGGTCACTAGATACTAAAGCTATAATTTCCACTAGACTTCTATCGTTAAGTTTATCGTAGTGCCTATGTGACAATCTATTTACATACATGAATACTTCAAGAATTAGAAGTAGATCTTTTAATCTTTATGTTGATTATAGAAAACTCATCCCATATATATATATATCATACTAAGAAAAATAACTGTGCATCTTTCTTTTCTCTAATTACTATAATTCACAAGACTTTTCAACAATTCCTCTTATACTTCAAACATTTTCCTCAATTTACAACAATGAATATTGTTTAAATGGTTATAATCTCATTATAACAGTGTGTCTAATATTAACAATTATCTTGATATTATGGTGATTTACACATATTCTACTCATTTTTACCTTGTTGCAAAATTTCCTGAGTAGCTTCAAAATGTATTATCTCTATTTCTCAAAACCCTACTATATTCTTGAATAAGAATAATGAAGCTATGAGTTACTTACATTATGATATTAAATGTGTTTATAAGAAATGATATTATTTTGTTGATAACCAAAATTCATCTCTACATTTAGATGAACCAATTGTTTGTAAAAATATCCACTCTATTGAATGTTCAAGATTTTCCATTCCATGATAGTGATAAGGTGCTAGATTGTGTTCTGAAGTTGGTCTCTGACCAACAAAACTCTATTCTCATGGAACCTTTCTTTCTATATTTTTGGGTCTTTAAAGGGATATTGAATGTTCAAGATTTTCCATCCCAAGATACTAATAAGGTGTCAGATTGAATTCCTATGTTGCTCTCTAACCAGAAAATCTCTAAGCTGATAGAACCTTTCTCTCTAGATGGAATTATAAAAATAAACTTTTCTCTAGTGGTTGACAAGGATCTGAGCCCATATGGTTTCAACCCCCATTTGTTTCTAAAATGTTGGGTTCTCATGGGCATATATATTTGGAGGGTGGTAGAGGAGTCAATAATCTATAGCTACATATTGAAATATTTCAACACTACATTTATTAAACTTACTCCAAAGTGTCATCAACCATCCACCTTTAGAGATTTCAAACCAATCTCATTGTGCAATACAATATACTAGATCTTCACCGAGGCAATTGCCTCTATACTAGCCAAGGTTATTTCATCTATTATTTCAAATCAACAAGGAGGTTTTGTGGCCCATGAAGTTCTACAATCTATCAAGTTTGAAGTTAGCCCATCTATGATCCTAAAATTGGATAATTTGAAAGCATACAAAAGGGTTAATTGGAATTTTCTTAGATATGTAATGGTAAGAATTCGATTTACTAGAAATGGACAAAGTGGGTTATGTCTTGTATCTCCCTTTCATGGAGTGGCAAGGTATCCTGCATCATTGGTACTTGTTCTCTTGCCTCATAGATACTTGTTCCCCTACCTCATTGGTTAGGTGTCCTGCACCACAACCGCTTCATGGAAACAAATCCCACACTATCTAGTCCAATATCAGACATCATGTCTAGAATGAATGATTTTCCAAAAATGTGATCTTATTAATAAGATAAATGGAAAGAAAATCCTGAATTAAATCCTTAATGGAATATTGAATTAATTTCTGGGGAAGATTGTGTGAGAGTTTTTTCATCAACGTTTCGGATCATACTGTATGATCCATCATCAGGATGCCACTGAGTCACTGAGAGCAAAAAATGGAGTGCAGATCTAGGAGAGGGGATAAAAAGAGGATGGAGAGGAGGGAAGGGGCACGGAAATCGAGGAGGCACGGAGGACGGAGAGGGAGAGAACTCAAAAGAAGAAAATGCAAGGAAGAAAGGAAGAGAAATGAAAATGATAAGGAAACAAGAATAAAATAAGAATATAAAAACGAGAATAAGTGTATATATATATATATATATAAAATCAAAAATTCCAAAACAGAAAACAAGGACAAACAATCAATAAATTAAAGTAATAAATAACAAAAAAATAAATAAAAACCTAAGCCAGTAACCATGCAAAAACCAAGAAACAACAAAAAATTACATAAATATCCAAGGGGGATAAATGAACATCTATACGAATATATATATCTATGAGAATATATGTATAACTATATATAAATACGAAAGAAAATCTAAAAGAATGAATAAATCAAGGTGAATAAATTCGTATAGATATATATACGAATATATATCTATATGAATGTAAATATCAATAAGAATATATATATATAAGCCAAAAATACCAGTAGAACACGAACGCAAAAAACTAAAAAATAAAACGAACAAGAGAAACAAAAAAATAAAAATGGTAAAACGAAAAAGAAAATGGAGCGAGGCAATAAGGACAAAAGAGTTTAAATAAAAATAAAAATAAAAATAAAAGTAAATAAATAAATGGAAATGCGAATAACAAGGAAAAAATAAACAAAAAAGTGTAAAAAGTCAGAAAAACGAAAATAATATCCCCAAGTGTATAAAAATAAAAATATAAAGACCAAAAATATGCAAAACGAAAGTAAAATAAAAATAAATAAATGTAAAAAACAAAAACTAATCCGATAAAAACGGAAAAAAGAAAAGAAAGAAAAGAAAAGAAATCAACCCAAAATAAATTACCAACTAATAGAAAGATAACAAGGAAAGAAAACAGCGAAGTGAACAAAAAGTAAAAATAAAAATGGAAAAGAGAAATAAGAAAAGAGAAATTTTATAAAAATACAATAAAATAAAAATAATAAAAATAGAAAAATAAAATAAAGAAAATAAAAATAAAAATAAAAAAATAAAAAAGAGAGATTAAGAAGAAAAAGAAAAATGGAAAGAAAAAAGAATCCCAAAATTAAAAAAAAAAAATTAAACGGAAAGGAATACACACATAAATAACTGTAAAAATAAGAGTAGACCGCAAAAAACTAAGGCAACCAACAAAGAGAAGAAAAAAGGTTGGGGACCCCGAGGAGAGAAACAAGACCGAGGGTGACGAAGAGGGAGGGAGAGGGAGAAGGAGGGGGAGAGAGAGCGAGAGTGGAGGAGATGAGGACAGGCATCCACCCAGAGCGAGGGGGAAGGGGGAGAGACAGAGGGGAGCAACGGAGAGCCAGGAAAGAGAAAAGTGGAAGAAAAAGGGGGAGGGGAGAAACCCGAGCTAGGAGGGAAGAACGCGAGGCGAAAGAGGAGGAAGGGAAGACAACAGAGGATGCCAAGAGGTGTTCAGGTTCCAGCCGTCATCGCGATTGAGGTTGGAAGGGTTGTTGAAGATTTCAACAGCCTCTTTGAGTTTCCTCTTGAAGAAGTTGTCTTCCCTGCACACAACAAGAGCGTTTTCTAGGGAGACATGATGCTTAGTGGCGGTGGAGTGTTCTGCCAAGGCTGATTTGGCCACTCGTTCATGCCTAATGTCAGCAGCATGTTCTTTGATCCTCGTGTGGATAGAGCGACCAGTTTCACCTATATAAGGAGTGCCACATGAGCACTGGATCTTATAGACGCCCGATTCCAAGAAGACATCCCTGGGGTCTTTAAGCGAGGGGATGCAATTTTTTAAGGTGGTCAAGGGTCTGAAAGCCACCCGCACACCATGCTTGGTAAGAATTTTGGCGATCTTGTGAGAGATGCCGGCAACGAAAGGAAGAGAGACAAAAGAAGAGGGGTCTGGGGGAGAGGAGGCGCGCGAGAAAGACCTAGCAAGCTTGAAAGCCCGAGAGATTTGTTTGTGCGAGTAGCCATTCCATAGGAAGACTTGGCGGAGGTGGGAAAGCTCAAGGTTTAAGTTGTCCACATCGCAAATACGGAAGGCTCTCAAGGCAAGGGTTTTGATAATACCCACTTTTTGGCTAGGGTGGTGATGCGAAGCAGCATGAAGATAGCGGTCGGTATGAGTGGCTTTGCGGAAAACCTTGCGACCTAAGGAACCATCAGGTTTCCTGATGATCAAGATGTCAAGAAAAGGTAAGCACTTGGTAGATTCAACCTCTTTGGTAAAAGAAATGCAAGAAGCCACATTGTTGAGATGCGCATGAAACTCTTCAAGCTTATCAAGGCCATGGGGCCAACAGACGTTGGTGTCATCAACATAACGTTTCCACCATTTAGGATTGAGAGGGGAAGAACGTAGAGCAATGTCTTCGAAATGTTCCATATAGAGGTTGGCGACAAGTGGAGAGAGGGGCGAGCCCATGGCTACACCATCCAGTTGTTCGTAGATAACCCCTTGGAAAGAGAAGAAAGTGGATCGAAGACATAACTCTACCAAGGAGGCAACCTCCGAATTGACCTTGCGCTTGATGATGTCAATAGCATCGGTGATGGGGACTTTGGTGAAGAGGGAAACAACATCAAAGCTGACCAAGATATCCTTATCATCGCACGAGGCATCGCGGATAAAATCAACAAAGTGTTGCGAGTCCTTGACAAATGAGTCAACATTACCGACATGAGGGGATAAGAGCTTAGCTAAGAAGGAGGCAAGCTTGTAGGTAGGGGATCCCATAGTATCCACAATGGGCCTTAAAGAATATTGGGTTTATGGATCTTAGGGATGCCATAGATACGAGGAGTAAGCTCTTTGGAGGGCAAGAGACGCCTCTTGGTGGCATCGTCAAACGAGGAGTTGGCGATGGCCAATCGGACCTTCTTCAAGATTTTGCTGCACGGGTTGCGATGAACAACCCTATAGCTGTCAGGGTCTGAGAGAAGGTCATACATCTTGGAAATATAGTCTGATTTATCCAGGATAACAGTGGCATTGCCTTTATCCGCCCTGGAGATAACGAGGTCATGATTGCGAAGAAGGTGTTGGAAGGCAAGGGACTCAGAACGGGGGATATTACGCTTGGGAGGCTTGGCACGCCTTAAGGCAACAGCACAATCTTGCCTAACAATCTCGGCGATAGCGGAGGGGAGGGAATGAGCAGCATTCTCCACTTCAACAAGAAAATCGATGTGAGGAATGGAGCGGGGAGAGATAGAGAAATTGAGGCCTCTACTAAGAAACTTAAAAGCGAGGGGGTCTAAAGGAGCACGGGAAAGGTTGACCACAAGTTTGGATTCCCAGTGTAACACTGGGGAAGGGGTGGGAGGGAAGGGGACGAGGCTAGGAAGCGGAGAACGAGGCGGAGAGGGAGGGGAACCAGGGCAAAGGACAAGCTTGGACGATGAATGATGGGAAGGAGGGGCAGCACTCGGGCCGAGAGAAAGAGGGCCAAGAGAGGAAGCCCGAGGTTTGGAGAGGCAATGAGAGAAAGAGGGGGTTCGTAAATGTGGAGAGCAAGGGGCGCACGGAGAGGAAGCAGCATGAAAAGAGTGATGGGACACATGGTCAGAGTGGTTGGTGAGCGGAGGAATGGTTGAAATGATGTCAACCCTGGGTGAAAGCTTATGGGTGGGTGGAGAAAGCGCGTCCAAGTCAAGATCAGACGAGGGGTGAACAGCTAAGTCTAATGAATTGATGCAACAAGAAAAACGATGAGGAGTAGACAGAAGCGTACCTTGCACCAAGAAAGAGCCGTTGGGCGGGAGCGTACCATGCACCAGGGAGGAGCCGCTTGGGTGAAGCGAGCTAGGCACCATTGATGAGCAGTTGGAACGAAGTGAACTCTGCACCATGGATGAGCCGTTGGGCGAGGATCGCTACTGGAACGGAGAGCACGGCGTGGTGCTGTGAAGACGAACGTTGAGAACCCCGAGCTGGCTGGCAGCGCGAGAGAATGAAGGCGCACAGTTTCTGCGGGATGCATGAGGAGAGGAGATCTGGCGCCTGGAGACCTTAGGAGGAAACGACGCTGTGGGGGCAGTCGCTGCCGAGTGAGAAGATGAAGCTTTGAAACAAGGTGGCGGGGGGAGTGGCTGGGAGGACGCAGGAAGAGGAAAACAAGGGGAGGAAAGCTGGGAAGGTGGCAGAACGACGGGGTTGAAGATATGGTCATGCGGTGGGGGAAGAGAATGATAGCAGGAGCGGGGGACAGAGCCGAGGGAGGAGGATGAGGGACACAGCCTCGAGGAGTTGGAAAGAAGAGGAGGGGTAGGTGGGGGAACAGAAAGAGGGTCAGCCGAGAGGGCGGGGATTGGACCGAAGAGCGAAGGACTGAATCCCTGCTGTTTCCTGAGGAGTCTGTAGAATTTCCTTTTTTGCCTTCTGATGCATTCCTCTGTTCGGCCCACAGCTTTGGCATGAGAGGCGATGTCCAAGCGAATCCACAAGTCCGGTCTAAGCGACGAAGAGAGCTCCAAGTGAAGAAAGAAAAGCTGACAATTAAGGCTGTTAATGGATCTCCTAGCAGATTGGATGATGGCTCTGAGGAGAGAAAAGGCTGCCCGAAAAAAAATGTGCCTTGTGTGAACATTCCAAAGGTGGTGCAAGATTTTGACGAAGGAAGGAAGGAGCTGCGAGTCTCTGCATCGTTTTAAGAAGGCTAGATCTGCAATCCTCTTTGAGAGCTTGGTTCTCAGAAACTCAAATTTCTTAGATTTCACTGATAATTCCCTCCCATGAAGGGTATCAATCAAAGCAAACAGATTTCCACAATCCATGAATATTGAATTAATTTCTGGGGAAGATTGTGTGAGAGTTTTTTCATCAACGTTTCGGATCATACTGTATGATCCATCATCAGGATGCCACTGAGTCACTGAGAGCAAAAAATGGAGTGCAGATCTAGGAGAGGGGATAAAAAGAGGATGGAGAGGAGGGAAGGGGCACGAAAACCGAGGAGGCACGGAGGACGGAGAGGGAGAGAACTCAAAAGAAGAAAATGCAAGGAAGAAAGGAAGAGAAATGAAAATGATAAGGAAACAAGAATAAAATAAGAATATAAAAACGAGAATAAGTGTGTATATATATATATATATATATATATATATAAAATCAAAAATTCCAAAACAGAAAACAAGGACAAACAATCAATAAATTAAAGTAATAAATAACAAAAAAATAAATAAAAACCTAAGCCAGTAACCATGCAAAAACCAAGAAACAACAAAAAATTACATAAATATCCAAAGGGGATAAATGAACATCTATACGAATATATATATCTATGAGAATATATGTATAACTATATATAAATACGAAAGAAAATCTAAAAGAATGAATAAATCAAGGTGAATAAATTCGTATAGATATATATACGAATATATATCTATATGAATGTAAATATCAATAAGAATATATATATATATATATATATATATATATATATATATATATATATATATATATATAAGCCAAAAATACCAGTAGAACACGAACGCAAGAAACTAAAAAAACAACTAAAAAATAAAACGAACAAGAGAAACAAAAAAATAAAAATGGTAAAACGAAAAAGAAAATGGAGCGAGGCAATAAGAACAAAAGAGTTTAAATAAAAATAAAAAATAAAAATAAAAGTAAATAAATATATGGAAATGCGAATAACAAGGAAAAAATAAACAAAAAAGCGTAAAAAGTCAGAAAAACGAAAATAATATCCCCAAGTGTATAAAAATATAAATATAAAGACCAAAAATATGCAAAACGAAAGTAAAATAAAAATAAATAAATGTAAAAAACAAAAACTAATCCGATAAAAACGGAAAAAAGAAAAGAAAGAAAAGAAAAGAAATCAACCCAAAATAAATTACCAACTAATAGAAAGATAACAAGGAAAGAAAACAGCGAAGTGAACAAAAAGTAAAAATAAAAATGGAAAAGCGAAATAAGAAAAGAGAAATTTTATAAAAATACAATAAAATAAAAATAATAAAAATAGAAAAATAAAATAAAGAAAATAAAAATAAAAATAAAAAAATAAAAAAGAGAGATTAAGAAGAAAAAGAAAAATGGAAAGAAAAAAGAATCCAAAGACTAAAAAAAAATTAAACGGAAAGGAATACACACATAAATAACTGTAAAAATAAGAGTAGACCGCAAAAAACTAAGGCAACCAACAAAGAGAAGAAAAAAGGTTGGGGACCTCGAGGAGAGAAACAAGACCGAGGGTGACGAAGAGGGAGGGAGAGGGAGAAGGAGGGGGAGAGAGAGCGAGAGTGGAGGAGACGAGGACAGGCATCCACCCGGAGCGAGGGGGAAGGGGGAGAGACAGAGGGGAGCAACGGAGAGCCAGGAAAGAGAAAAGTGGAAGAAAAAGGGGGAGGGGAGAAACCCGAGCTAGGAGGGAAGAACGCGAGGCGAAAGAGGAGGAAGGGAAGACAACAGAGGATGCCAAGAGGTGTTCAGGTTCCAGCCGTCATCGCGATTGAGGTTGGAAGGGTTGTTGAAGATTTCAACAGCCTCTTTGAGTTTCCTCTTGAAGAAGTTGTCTTCCCTGCACACAACAAGAGCGTTTTCTAGGGAGACATGATGCTTAGTGGCGGCGAAGTGTTCTGCCAAGGCTGATTTGGCCACTCGTTCATGCCTAATGTCAGCAGCATGTTCTTTGATCCTCGTGTGGATAGAGCGACCAGTTTCACCTATATAAGGAGTGCCACATGAGCACTGGATCTTATAGACGCCCGATTCCAAGAAGACATCCCTGGGGTCTTTAAGCGTGGGGATGTCTTCTTGGAATCGGGCGTCTATAAGATCCAGTGCTCATGTGGCACTCCTTATATAGGTGAAACTGGTCGCTCTATCCACACGAGGATCAAAGAACATGCTGCTGACATTAGGCATGAACGAGTGGCCAAATCAGCCTTGGCAGAACACTCCGCCGCCACTAAGCATCATGTCTCCCTAGAAAACGCTCTTGTTGTGTGCAGGGAAGACAACTTCTTCAAGAGGAAACTCAAAGAGGCTGTTGAAATCTTCAACAACCCTTCCAACCTCAATCGCGATGACGGCTGGAACCTGAACACCTCTTGGCATCCTCTGTTGTCTTCCCTTCCTCCTCTTTCGCCTCGCGTTCTTCCCTCCTAGCTCGAGTTTCTCCCCTCCCCCTTTTTCTTCCACTTTTCTCTTTCCTGGCTCTCCGTTGCTCCCCTCTGTCTCTCCCCCTTCCCCCTCGCTCTGGGTGGATGCCTGTCCTCGTCTCCTCCACTCTCGCTCTCTCTCCCCCTCCTCCCTCTCCCTCCCTCTTCGTCACCCTCGGTCTTGTTTCTCTCCTCGGGGTCCCCAACCTTTTTTCTTCTCTTTGTTGGTTGCCTTAGTTTTTTGCGGTCTACTCTTATTTTTACAGTTATTTATGTGTGTATTCCTTTCCGTTTAATTTTTTTTTTAGTTTTTGGATTCTTTTTTCTTTCCATTTTTCTTTTTCTTCTTAATCTCTCTTTTTTATTTTTTATTTTTTATTTTTATTTTCTTTATTTTATTTTTCTATTTTTATTATTTTTATTTTATTGTACTTTTATAAAATTTCTCTTTTCTTATTTCTCTTTTCCATTTTTGTTTTTACTTTTTGTTCACTTCGCTGTTTTCTTTCCTTGTTATCTTTCTATTAGTTGGTAATTTATTTTGGGTTGATTTCTTTTCTTTTCTTTCTTTTCTTTTTTCCGTTTTTATCGGATTAGTTTTTGTTTTTTACATTTATTTATTTTTATTTTACTTTCGTTTTGCATATTTTTGGTCTTTATATTTTTATTTTTATACACTTGGGGATATTATTTTCGTTTTTCTGACTTTTTACACTTTTTTGTTTATTTTTTCCTTGTTATTCGCATTTCCATTTATTTATTTACTTTTATTTTTATTTTTTATTTTTATTTAAACTCTTTTGTCCTTATTGCCTCGCTCCATTTTCTTTTTCGTTTTACCATTTTTATTTTTTTGTTTCTCTTGTTCGTTTTATTTTTTAGTTGTTTTTTTTAGTTTCTTGCGTTCGTGTTCTACTGGTATTTTTGGCTTATATATATATATATATTCTTATTGATATTTACATTCATATAGATATATATTCGTATATATATCTATACGAATTTATTCACCTTGATTTATTCATTCTTTTAGATTTTCTTTTGTATTTATATATAGTTATACATATATTCTCATAGATATATATATTCGTATAGATGTTCATTTATCCCCCTTGGATATTTATGTAATTTTTTGTTGTTTCTTGGTTTTTGCATGGTTACTGGCTTAGGTTTTTATTTATTTTTTTGTTATTTATTACTTTAATTTATTGATTGTTTGTCCTTGTTTTCTGTTTTGGAATTTTTGATTTTATATATATATATATATATATATATACACTTATTCTCGTTTTTATATTCTTATTTTATTCTTGTTTCGTTATCATTTTCATTTCTCTTCCTTTCTTCCTTGCATTTTCTTCTTTTGAGTTCTCTCCCTCTCCGTCCTTCGTGCCTCCTCGGTTTCCGTGCCCCTTCCCTCCTCTCCATCCTCTTTTTATCCCCTCTCCTAGATTTGCACTCCATTTTTTGCTCTCAGTGACTCAGTGGCATCCTGATGATGGATCATACAGTATGATCCGAAACATTGATGAAAAAACTCTCACACAATCTTCCCCAGAAATTAATTCAATATTCATGGATTGTGGAAATCTGTTTGCTTTGATTGATACCCTTCATGGGAGGGAATTATCAGTGAAATCTAAGAAATTTGAGTTTCTGAGAACCAAGCTCTCAAAGAGGATTGCAGATCTAGCCTTCTTAAAACGATGCAGAGACTCGCAGCTCCTTCCTTCCTTCGTCAAAATCTCGCACCACCTTTGGAATGTTCACACAAGGCACATTTTTTCCCGGGCAGCCTTTTCTCTCCTCAGAGCCATCATCCAATCTGCTAGGAGATCCATTAACAGCCTTAATTGTCAGCTTTTCTTTCTTCACTTGGAGCTCTCTTCGTCGCTTAGACCGGACCTGTGGATTCGCTTGGACATCGCCTCTCATGCCAAAGCTATGGGCCGAACAGAGGAATGCATCAGAAGGCAAAAAAGGAAATTCTACAGACTCCTCAGGAAACAGCAATGCCACTGTTATCCTGGATAAATCAGACTATATTTCCAAGATGTATGACCTTCTCTCAGACCCTGACAGCTATAGGGTTGTTCATCGCAACCCGTGCAGCAAAATCTTGAAGGTGGTCAGATTGGCCATCGCCAACTCCTCGTTTGACGATGCCACCAAGAGGCGTCTCTTGCCCTCCAAAGAGCTTACTCCTCGTATCTATGGCATCCCTAAGATCCATAAACCCAATATTCCTTTAAGGCCCATTGTGGATACTATGGGATCCCCTACCTACAAGCTTGCCTCCTTCTTAGCTAAGCTCTTATCCCCTCATGTCGGTAATGTTGACTCATTTGTCAAGGACTCGCAACACTTTGTTGATTTTATCCGCGATGCCTCGTGCGATGATAAGGCTATCTTGGTCAGCTTTGATGTTGTTTCCCTCTTCACCAAAGTCCCCATCACCGATGCTATTGACATCATCAAGCGCAAGGTCAATTCGGAGGTTGCCTCCTTGGTAGAGTTATGTCTTCGATCCACTTTCTTCTCTTTCCAAGGGGTTATCTACGAACAACTGGATGGTGTAGCCATGGGCTCGCCCCTCTCTCCACTTGTCGCCAACCTCTATATGGAACATTTCGAAGACATTGCTCTACGTTCTTCCCCTCTCAAGCCTAAATGGTGGAAACGTTATGTTGATGACACCAACGTCTGTTGGCCCCATGGCCTTGATAAGCTTGAAGAGTTTCATGCGCATCTCAACAATGTGGCTTCTTGCATTTCTTTTACCAAAGAGGTTGAATCTGCCAAGTGCTTACCTTTTCTTGACATCTTGATCATCAGGAAACCTGATGGTTCCTTAGGTCGCAAGGTTTTCCGCAAAGCCACTCATACCGACCGCTATCTTCATGCTGCTTCGCATCACCACCCTAGCCAAAAAGTGGGTATTATCAAAACCCTTGCCTTGAGAGCCTTCCGTATTTGCGATGTGGACAACTTAAACCTTGAGCTTTCCCACCTCCGCCAAGTCTTCCTATGGAATGGCTACTCGCACAAACAAATCTCTCGGGCTTTCAAGCTTGCTAGGTCTTTCTCGCGCGCCTCCTCTCCCCCAGACCCCTCTTCTTTTGTCTCTCTTCCTTTCGTTGCCGGCATCTCTCACAAGATCGCCAAAATTCTTACCAAGCATGGTGTGCGGGTGGCTTTCAGACCCTTGACCACCTTAAAAAATTGCATCCCCTCGCTTAAAGACCCCAGGGATGTCTTCTTGGAATCGGGCGTCTATAAGATCCAGTGCTCATGTGGCACTCCTTATATAGGTGAAACTGGTCGCTCTATCCACACGAGGATCAAAGAACATGCTGCTGACATTAGGCATGAACGAGTGGCCAAATCAGCCTTGGCAGAACACTCCGCCGCCACTAAGCATCATGTCTCCCTAGAAAACGCTCTTGTTGTGTGCAGGGAAGACAACTTCTTCAAGAGGAAACTCAAAGAGGCTGTTGAAATCTTCAACAACCCTTCCAACCTCAATCGCGATGACGGCTGGAACCTGAACACCTCTTAGCATCCTCTGTTGTCTTCCCTTCCTCCTCTTTCGCCTCGCATTCTTCCCTCCTAGCTCGGGTTTCTCCCCTCCCCCTTTTTCTTCCACTTTTCTCTTTCCTGGCTCTCCGTTGCTCCCCTCTGTCTCTCCCCCTTCCCCCTCGCTCTGGGTGGATGCCTGTCCTCGTCTCCTCCACTCTCGCTCTCTCTCCCCCTCCTTCTCCCTCTCCCTCCCTCTTCGTCACCCTCGGTCTTGTTTCTCTCCTCGGGGTCCCCAACCTTTTTTCTTCTCTTTGTTGGTTGCCTTAGTTTTTTGCGGTCTACTCTTATTTTTACAGTTATTTATGTGTGTATTCCTTTCCGTTTAATTTTTTTTTTAGTTTTTGGATTCTTTTTTCTTTCCATTTTTCTTTTTCTTCTTAATCTCTCTTTTTTATTTTTTTATTTTTATTTTTATTTTCTTTATTTTATTTTTCTATTTTTATTATTTTTATTTTATTGTATTTTTATAAAATTTCTCTTTTCTTATTTCTCTTTTCCATTTTTATTTTTACTTTTTGTTCACTTCGCTGTTTTCTTTCCTTGTTATCTTTCTATTAGTTGGTAATTTATTTTGGGTTGATTTCTTTTCTTTTCTTTCTTTTCTTTTTTCCGTTTTTATCGGATTAGTTTTTGGTTTTTACATTTATTTATTTTTATTTTACTTTCGTTTTGCATATTTTTGATCTTTATATTTATATTTTTATACACTTGGGGATATTATTTTCGTTTTTTTGACTTTTTACACTTTTTTGTTTATTTTTTCCTTGTTATTCGCATTTCCATTTATTTATTTACTTTTATTTTTATTTTTTATTTTTATTTAAACTCTTTTGTCCTTATTGCCTCGCTCCATTTTCTTTTTCGTTTTACCATTTTTATTTTTTTGTTTCTCTTGTTCGTTTTATTTTTTAGTTGTTTTTTTAGTTTCTTGCGTTCGTGTTCTACTGGTATTTTTGGCTTATATATATATATATATATTCTTATTGATATTTACATTCATATATATATATATTCATATATATATCTATACGAATTTATTCACCTTGATTTATTCATTCTTTTAGATTTTCTTTCGTATTTATATATAGTTATACATATATTCTCATAGATATATATATTCGTATAGATGTTCATTTATCCCCTTTGGATATTTATGTAATTTTTTGTTGTTTCTTGGTTTTTGCATGGTTACTGGCTTAGGTTTTTATTTATTTTTTTGTTATTTATTACTTTAATTTATTGATTGTTTGTCCTTGTTTTCTGTTTTGGAATTTTTGATTTTATATATATATATATATATATATATATATATATATATATATATATATATATATATATATATATATATATATATACACTTATTCTCGTTTTTATATTCTTATTTTATTCTTGTTTCCTTATCATTTTCATTTCTCTTCCTTTCTTCCTTGCATTTTCTTCTTTTGAGTTCTCTCCCTCTCCGTCCTCCGTGCCTCCTCGGTTTTCGTGCCCCTTCCCTCCTCTCCATCCTCTTTTTATCCCCTCTCCTAGATATGCACTCCATTTTTTGCTCTCAGTGACTCAGTGGCATCCTGATGATGGATCATACAGTATGATCCGAAACGTTGATGAAAAAACTCTCACACAATCTTCCCCAGAAATTAATTCAATATTCATGGATTGTGGAAATCTGTGTCCTTAATGGAATGTGAGGAAAAAACATTTTTGCTAGTCAATTTCTTCAATTTGATTATATCCATAAGTATGCTTTAATTTATTTGGTGTTTGCTTTAATTGTCACGATGTTTCAGTTGATAGACCAGCAGAGAGCAGTACTGCTAAAGTTGATCCATTTCCTGGAGCAGTTTGTGTGATTAGTATTGGTTCATATGAAGGGACATTATTGCTGAATAAGAAAACTATGTTTTCGTTAAAAGAACGAAAGCTTCCAGGTGCTTTAAAATTGTTTTTATTTAAAGTGTAAAATTAATTTATTTTTATATTACTCGTTTTGGACTGATAAATCCTTTATGTTTTTGTAGGTAATAATGTTTTCTTTGAACATCTTTTTCATATGACATTGAGACTATTCGGACCCACCATACGTAAAAGGTACGTAGTTTCATATCATTGCTACATAATTTTTCTTTTCTTCCATTTACTGTAATATATTAAAGCTATTGATCTAACAATCTATTTGTTTTTAAAAAGGTGGAATTTACAAACCGTGGAATTAAAAAATCAGCTCATTGCATCTTTTGATGAGAAATTTGGAAAAGACATGTTTGACAATGGCCTACTTCTCAAAACAGTAGCAAAGCATATAAAGACTGTGAGGGATCAATATAGAAGGGCTCTTAAGGATAACCCAAAGTACGACCATCCAGCTATGATTCCACCAATGGAGTGGAATGAAATAGTAGAAGATGCAAAGGAGAAAAGGCTATGTGAAGATAGAGATAATGAAGCAACACAGGGCAAAAAGAGGTATGTCATGATAGTATTAAGTACATTATAATCATGCACTAATTATTCGTATTTGTAAATATATAATCTAAGATGTTTGAAATTGTTCATAGATTGCAGGACACATCCGTGGCTACAAAAGCGAGACTAGAAAAGTTTGGCCAACACAAACTTGGCTCTGGTGGCTATATGAATCTCCAATCTCGAGTTGTAAGTAAGAGCAATGATATGAAATAAATTTTTTTAATATAATGTTGCAAACAATTTTGTTTAGTGAAACCATACATACAAAACTAATGATATTAAGCAAAAAATACAGGGCACAAAATTCAATGTGAAGGTCACAGATGAAGATAGAAAACTTGCCTTGAAGGAAGGCTATAAAGTCGTGGTTGCACGCCTACGCGAAGAATCTGTAAGCCTTGCGCAAGAATCCAGTTCACCAAATGATATCTCATAGGTAAATTGGTTAGATGAAAGTAAATGAAATTGAATAGTTGATCCTTTTCTTTTTTGGTATTAGTTTTGAACGTAAATTGATTACATAACAATGTGCATAACATTTTATTGCAGCCTTCATATCCTACCACAGAACCTGCTCCTGACGAAGGCCATAATGTGCATTATAGTGGTGGAGGTATTAATTTGCTATTGGAAATTAATTATGCAATCAGAAATATGAAATGTTCTCCTTCCATTTATTGTCCAAGCATGGTCTTATCCAAACATATATTCTATGTTCATTGTGAAAATCTTTTAGAAAATGTATTGTTTAAAGACTACAACCTCTTCAAACTTTTCTCCAAGTGAGGGTTCCATGCTAATAAAAATATAATAAAAGACCACTTATTAGCATCCTCAAGAATATGCATCTCAAATGACATGAGAGACTTGACTTCCCAGTCTTTAAGATGTGTGTATCTTTATACTTTATAGTCGTCGAGAGTCTTTTTGAATATACACCATCTAAGTTCAAATATTGGTCATAGTTGAAAGAGGATAACAGACTGTAATCACTATGAAGCAAATGGTAACAAAAATATAACATGATTTCATAAAAACAGTTATCTCTCCTTACTGTCTACTATTTTTCTGATTTGGGTTAAGTAAATTGTTTGCATTTCTTGTATTAGGTATTTAGGGTATTATTGAGCAATGACAACCAGGTTTATAGATTGGCAAGCCAATTTATTATATGATTTGGAACATTCACATAGTTTTGTTCTTATTTCTCTAACATCACTACTTTAAAGATTATCTCTGGTTGCTGAAACATATTCATTATTTTAAAATAGGGATCTTTAAGCTTTTGATCAGTAGTTGATTATGATTTCCAACTCTGTACTTTGATAAATCATTTGTTCTAACAAATCTCATAGAGTAAATATTGTGATATTGCTATCATGATTTAACTGTGTAGTATTTGAGTCAAATTTATTGACTCATATTTCATGCGTAGTGCTCAAAATGAATCCATCTCTCATGATAATATTTTTTTGAATATTTCAGAGCATGTTGAACATCATGTCGAAGGAGTGGAACATGTTCCAAGTGTTCAACATGTTGACGTGGCGGCAGATCAAAATGTTAATGTACATGATGTGGCATTGTCAAGTTAAAAAAATGCATGTTATGTTGTACTAGTACTTAATTATAGATTGGTAACAGTTAAAAAAAGAAAAAGAGTATGCCAATTTATCCCATTCACTTGTTCTTGCAACAAAGCCCCCTTTAGTGCAGCAGCCTCCTCCTACTTCAAAGAGGAGGAGTCATCGTAATTTGACATTACACGTGCTAGAAGAGGAGGAGAATGATGCAGATATGGATGCTCCTATGAGCACTTTTTTTAAGAGAGCTCATAAAAACAAAAAGAAGAAATGATGTTTTAAAAATCTTCTTTGATAAACCTTGTTGGATAATGAAAGAACTTTGTTTTAAGTAATTATGTATGAATGATGCGTATTAATACTGATTTTTATCTTATGTTAATGAATATTCTTATGTCTTAATGAAGTCTTGATTACTATTGTGTATTAATGAATTTTATATCATATTAATGAATGTTATGTGATTGTATTGATTGAATGTTATAGTTCATAAATGGATGAATGAATCAATGAAGTATATAATTAGATGATAATGAGTACTTTAGATTGATGTTAGGGGGAGAGGGGTGAGGCTAGATGAGCTTCCACCTTTACGTGGTTGGCCTTGTTAAGTAGAGAATATTATAGTATTCTTGAAACCAAGTGATGCTCAAACTAACATAAAATGGACACTTCGCATGTGGTAGGTCTAAAATGATCCACGACTACTGCTGCCCATAACATGAATTTGTGAAATACATTCTGATATCACCAATTTCAACACTCTATTCGAAGCATAGGAGTGGCCTATAGTCTTAGCATGAATTTTGAGTAATGCCTCATTCTAGATTGCCTTAGAAGTGGTTGGAAGAAGCCTGCACTAGTCTGAGACTATGAACTCTCCCCGCCTTGGCCAAGAAGAACTTGTCAACTCTCTACTATTATTGCAAACTACAAAGTGGTGTGGCTGGTCTGCAACCAACCAATAAGTTCACAATTAAAGGAATGAGCCTTCCTTCACCAAGGATTTCCAAGCAACGATCTCAAGTGTACCAATTTGATCAATGCTCCAATCCTTATTGAGAATCTTGTCCCAATCAATCTCTAGATGAAACGGGGACACAAAGTGACTAGTCAAATGGTGAATAACACCTAAACGTCTGAAACTTTCATCCTTATATCTTCCAAGGTTACTCTATTGAATCCCAACCAGTTCCATTACTTCTTGTTGAGAAATCCCAACATTGACACCCAATCGAGATTGATCCCCAAGACCAATGCATCACATGAAGAAACTAGATTCCCAAGCGCCATAACAAGCGCAATACACTCTTAGTCTATGATGCAGATGTGGTGTGTGGTATCCATCTTCTTCATATGAGATATCAAATCCATTCATTTAGCAACAACTCTTTACTCCAATGTCCCCTCAAGGACTTACCTTCCAGGCTACCCCAAGTGCACTTAGAGTTTCCCAAACACCATAACTTCTTCCAAGGCTTCGACCTTCATTCTTCCTTTGTGAATCATCTCCTCATGGCCTTTCCACCATGTTCCATCCATCCATTCATTTTGGGCAGCTAATCTCTTACCCAACATTCATATCTAGCCTTAAAGCTAGTAGCTCTCACCAGTCACTAATTTGGATTTCTCTCAAATAGTTCCCAAACAACTAGGGAAATTAAAACCTGATTAAGATACCCTTTTGGGATCTATACATCCTCCCTAAGTTTCAATATCAACTCTTTTGGACCATACCCAAGATTCGATACCCCTAGCCTATCCACACTAGGCCTAATTCTCCAATTTTACACAACAACCCACAACTCCACTCAACCTTACGATTCCAAAGGGTGAAACAATCCTTCTAGGGGTTGAGAAACAATAGATTTTCAAGATTTTAAGGTTCTACCCTTTACACAACACATTTGCCACCAAACCCTTGGTTTTGGGGTCACTAATCTAGGGCCTGTTCAACAGGACCTCTAACCATATCACCACAACAAAATAATTGCATAAACACTTCATAACTAACGCCCCCATACGCATTTGATCACCAAACATCTTCAATCCCGAAGTAAATAACTTTTAATATGACTAGTGTCTATCCAGGGCCTGTTCTTAGTCAGCAACCAACTATCATTGTAGTTCTTCAAGAATATTCCTTCAATTGGAATTGCATTAGTTGCAATGGCTGAAGAACTAGGACTTGAAATGGCCATTCATTCTTTGGAGCATCTCCTGCAATATGGAGAGCAGAATATTAGAAGAGCAGTCCCATTGGCTCTAGGCCTATTGTCAATATCAAATCCAAAAGTAATGTTCATTGTTTTGTCCTTCTGTTTGCTTAAATACTCAATTCTTGGCCCCTTAATTTGCTTGATTATTTATGTGATAGAAGTTTATTGTTGAAATCTGACATGTAAACATCTATATTAGGTCAATGTGATAGATACTTTAAGTAGGCTTAGTCATGATACCGATTCAGAAGTTGCTATGGTGAGTGGTATTCATTATAATATTTCTTTGTAATCTCTCCAATTTCCACCAGATAGGTTTTTCTTATGAATTTGCTTAAAATTTGACAATCTAAATAACAATGTGTATTTATAGGCTGCAAGACTGGCTCTAGGATTAATTGGTGCTAGAACAAATAATGATCAATGAGCTAGCATGCTATGAAATCTATCGAGCTATTATTAAAAAGATCCCAGCCTTCTATTCTGTGTATGCTATATTGCCAATTATTAATGTTGATGCTGCAATTTTATTTTCTAAGTTTAACAATGTCTAACAAATCTTAATTCAGGAAATCTGACATAAATAGATATATTGTAGGTCTGCATTGCTCAAGGTTTGGTTCATTTAGGAAAAGGGTTGTTAACACTGAGTCCATATCATTCAGACCGCTTTTTGTTGTCATAGTAAGTACCTACATATTGCATTCCTGAAGCAAGATTTTAAAATTGCAAACTTCTGAACTCATCTGCTTGTATTCAATTTGATTCACTCTTTGCACTTGTTTTATATTGATTTGGATATGTTGGGACTTTAGCAGCTTGTTATCTATATAATTGGTCTACTAGGTTCTTTGCACTCTTTTTCTATTTATTTGTTTTGTATCTTGCTAATCTAAAACCTAAATTGTTTTGCAGCTCTACAGTAGCTGGTATTATAACTTTGCTTCATGCGTGTTTGGACATGAAGTCGATTATCTTGGGAAAATATCATTATGTTCTTTATTTCCTTGTATTGGTCATGCAGGTTTGTATCATGTATTGGATGCATATTTTTTATAATTTTAACTTGACATATAAACAAATTCTTAAAATAGAATTGTCTTATATTTGCATTGACACAATATTGGCAATGAAATCATTGATTAACCTGCATTGATTAACGTATGAAATTCTCTAAGTTAGATGAAGTTTTTGCAATGAAATCATAAGCATATTGGCTATATTCTTTACACCGATGCTGAAGCGTTGTGGTCTGTGTGATAAGACCTAGTGAAATCCATGAATGCCACTAACAATAATAGCTGGCTTGCATTCTCCCTCTCACCCCATTTAGGGGGTAGGGATCCTCTTTCAAGTATAACTCATCACAGCTACGGACAAGGTGGAGGGGAGCCATTCTATACTAAAATGCCCTTGAGGTCTGATGGTTCTCTCTCTATCATGGAGGTTCTCAGCAGGTCCCAAACTGAAGGTAAAGAAACAGTAGCCAACAAGTCCATAACCAAAACCTATGGGTTATCTTTGTGAATATCTAAGGCTCTTGAAAAAGCTAGTAGGAATGAATAGTTCTTTTAAACATGAACTTGGATTAGTTTTAGGTTATAGAGTGATGATTTAGAGTTGGTTTTGTAAATATTATGTATTGCCAAAACCATATTTTTTTTCCTTTCTTTTGGTTTTGTAGATTGGAATGATTTGAAGCCCCCGGGACTGCAACCAACAAGCCTTCAGTCGACAAACATGGTAGACGAGAGGCTTTCAAGAGTATAGGCTACACAATATGATGCAGAGGCAGCGCTTTGGAAGCACCAAACAAGTCTAAGCACCTTGGAGGTATCAAGAAAAATCAAGTTGCTACTCCAAATTTCCTTAACACCATAGGGTTATTCAGTGTTTGGCTCACATCAAAAGGGACTATATTATTGTTTACCACTGTCCAACAGGGTTCACAACCCAATACTCCACATTAGGTTGAACCCCAACTTCTTCTCCCTTGCACCAAGCAAGACTCCCTCCACACTCAACTTAAAACAAAGTATTTTCAACCCCCTCAAACCTTCTAACAATAGTAGGGGCCTAGAAAACATCTATACCAAACAATGATCAAATTTATGAGCAGCTTGACTGTTGTCAGGACCCAAATAAGAATGCAGCATTTAGGCTTGTTTCACAAAGTAGCAAAAGTGGGATTTTTAGACTTCACGACTTCCAAACACCAGAGATGGTTTAAGACACATTCATAATGATCCAAACAAGGAATACCACCGATTAGAATCTCTACAGCCAGCAAATAATGAACATTGATACCACAGACCTAGTAGGCAATTAGGTCTCTCAACACTGTTTTTCACCAACCACTTAATTTTGTTACAAAGGACTTGGCAATCTAAGACTAGTTTCAAATACCCTTTTCAAAGTGCTAAAAGACTCCAAAGTTTTGAACCCTGACTCCACTCCAACATGCATTAACCCAACCGTGCACTCGGGCCTAATTAGCAAGTTTAGGCTTGGTCTACAAGGAAAATTGCCATGATATGGGTTCATGGATCAAACTCCCAACTTTAGAGTGTGCTTCTAGTCCAAATAAAGGTTCTTTGTCTTCACACCAAGTCCCAACTTCCCTCTTTCACACTGATTCATCAAATTGCATCAAATAAGGTCTAATACATGGGCATATTAGACCTAGGGCTTGCTCCCATAAATCCTTGTTGCAACCTCCTGCCTCCAAACCTTCAAAATATGGAAGTTCATTGCCCTAGCTTGCCCCATAAAAATTTGGAAGGATTTCCAACGGTGGGAGTTCAAACTAGGGCCATTTCTTTGGCCAAACCCTTGTTTTGAGGGTTTCACAGGGAGCGTGGAAGAAAAATGTGTAACTTTCAAATGGAGATTGATCTTCCCTCCAAACCAATGCCAAAATTCTCTAAAATACAACCTCCAACTGAACAATGCAAAACAACAACCTTACAACCATTAAAAATCCGTACAATACGGAAAAAAGAGTGAAAATGTTGTAACAGTAGGTTCTCTATTAGATTTTGGAAGCAAAATACATTTGAAAACTTCTCTTGCCCTCTCATTCGGGTGTACAGGGCCTATAAAGGCATTTTCCAATAGTTTTAACCAACCAATGACATTTTTATGGTTATTTGCAAAAAGTTGCTAATTTGTTGCAAAAATTGCTAATGCAATTTTGCAATTTTTATGTATTTTTGGAATTCCAACTAACCTCCAACCTAAATGGGTTCTAACCATTCCGAGTGATCATTCTAAGACTCAAAACTACTAAACCAACCTAGAAAAAAAAATCTAAATCAAATTCCACCTTTGGACCAATCGATGCCTAGGTTCATATTGTCACCTTGGACTATTTTTGGTATTTCCTTTTACAAGACAGATTTCTTACATGCAAAATTAGATAAAGGAGAATAAGTATTATTCCAAGCTTTCTCTGAGATTAAAATGATGGTTTGTATGCATACACCTTTATAATTGATAGACAACACCACTTAGAAGTCAGCAATAGCCCTATATGTGATTAATGTCTAAGAATGCCCTATAGACTGTAGAGAAGGCAAGGCTGGTAGACTTGGAGCTCAACTCCAAGTTTACTGGCTGGGGCAATGCCCTTGCATGCTTATGGTATTAGTTGTTTCCTTTTATAGGTGGCAGAAGAGTAGTATATTTCTACTAACACATGTGCGACCTTACCTCGAATTGCCCCCACGTCCCTCTTAGATCTGACACGTCCCCAGAGGATATATGATTGTGATAGTTAGGGGCAACTGGCACCACACAGCAATATTTATTGAGCGCCAGTAAAACTTCATGTCCCCACTTGGAGCAGCTACCTTATATCCTCAGATGAGCCTGCCAAGTCACCTTAATCATTCATGTGTGTTTCCTTTAATTTCTAAATAGTATTTGTGTAGAGTGAGTGGTTTATGGCTTTTGCTCCTCCAAGTTTTGGTAACAAGATGTGTTTTTGGTGCAAGCATACTTTTGGGCCATTTTTAGGAGACAGCAAGGGATAGCTATCAGAAGATAGGGAAAATAGGGAGACAGCATTGGTGCAGTGGGAGACAACATGTGTGAGTAATCCATAAAGCAGTATTAATCAAATGTTTTAATTGATTACAGGTCAAGATGCCAAAGGACTCCATCGACTTGATTGTATTTCAAGAAAAATACCAACATTCAAAGATGCCAAAGCAAATGTTGAAGCTTCCTTGGACTTTGTTGTTGTCTGGCAAAAGATATCAGTGATCTCAGAGGTGTCTAGTGCCTTTGCTTAATGCCCACTTATAGGTAGGTAGTTATTTGTTATCTCTACACACTAAAAGTTGTTTAAGTTTTCAATGAGAGTTTCTCTATGGGGAATGTGGCCTGATTCGAGCTTGTACTTTCAAAAGAACTTCCAATATTTTATGGGTCACATTCTCGGACCAGGCTTCATTCCCCTTACATTTCACTCTTATTTCTACAAATGTGTGTTTTGACTACAATAGAAACGAAGAATTTTAGCTTCTATCAAGTTATTGATAGTCTATAGAATAATAAATCTTGAAATCCTAATTTGTTAATGACTGTTTGGAAACTTTGATGATGTATTCATATATTTATAAGAAATGTATCTTTTATCAGAGAGATGAAGAGATTTCTGCAATCTATAATATTAAATATATAATATTTTTGTATACAATTGCTTAGCGTTTATTTACTTTCTACTATAATGAATCATGAAATATAATCTAAATAATGTTAGAAAGTTGATTCATATTTTTATTGTTGATCTTGATTTATCACTTGATATTGATATTGGGAATTTAACTAAGCCCATCTTCTACAGTCAAACATTGTTGCAATATGGCAATATGTACCTAATGTAAAAAAAGTCACGCCTATATTTTATCCCAGAGACATTTAACAAGTGATATTTGTGAACCCTATGAATGAGATATTTCTTCTCTACTTCAAATGGCAGTATGTTTTACACACTAATTTATTTTCAGGATTATGTGTAAGTGTCTGTTTGGTATCTAATGGTATTTTGAAAAATGTATTTCCTTGAGCTTATTGTCTACTTTACAGAGACTGAAAGGATTTAATACTATATAAATTATTTTGGTATCTAATGGTATTTTTCTTGACCTTATGTTATGCACAAAGTTGTTTTTATACAAGTTTGTTTTATCATACAATTGTTTAATGAATGATTGTATTTACATTTTATTATAGTTTCTTTGTTTAAAAGCACGTTTATTTTGGGGGGCACATTAATTTTTAAAATATTTTCTTGATGGTTGTTCTGATATGGAATTGGAAGAGATCTTGATATACAAAACTACCATACCATGAATTCCAAACCCGACCTGAGTTTAGTTTGAGTAAAATATGTAAAGTCCATTTTTTGTTTATTTAGTTTTGTACCTGATTCAATCTGAATGCTATTTTTAATTATTTAATTATGTTTCTCTAATATCTTTACCCAAATGCCTATATTGTGAGCACCTAGTGTATTCAACCTCCTATTCGCATAGTTGTCTGCTCAGATTATATAGCTTAACAAATAATAACTTAAGTATTCAGGAATTCATGCATTCATCTGCTGCTATTCAATGTTTGTGTGCTTTAGGAGCAAGAATTTGGATTGGATACGCTGATGGGAGGGTGCATGTCATGGAACAAGATGCATGTCATGGAACGAGGAGCTTCTTAGTCAGGGTCTTGCATTGAATGATGAATTGGATCGTGTGTTAGGGAAACACGACTCCATTGCTACAGGGTCTCCTGTTACGTGAAAAAGAACATCAACTCATGCGGCTCCTCTTGTCAGCATCAATTCATGAAGCTTTTTAGATGTTTGATTTGTGTTGTGGAAATCAGGTAGATTGGCAGCTAATGCATTTCAGTTTGGATCTATCAAGCTGAATGGCTGAAAGCAAAACCTCTCCTTTGGAACTACTATATGATTTAATCAAAGCAGTTTTTTTGGGGTGAATTGTTGATGTTTGATGTTATATTCTTACATGGGTGTTGTTTTCCTCTCCTCTTTTTTCATGTAGGCATATGTAACTCAAGAGGATACTCTAATTGGGACCTTGATGGTGACAGAAAGCATAGCATACTCTGGTCGTGTAAGGCTCCTTGATAAAATGCCCTGGTCAAAGAAATCCGCATTAGTAGAGTCTACACTTGTGGAAATGGGTCTTTAGGAATGTGCCAACACTCCCATAGGAATTTGGCACTTGAGGGGAATCAGTGGTGGAGAAAAGAGAAGAGTGAGCATTGCCTTAGAAATTCTAATGAGGCCAAGGTTGTTGTTTCTAGATAAACCAACAACTGGCTTAGACAGGTATGAATCTTTCTGAATTGGTGCCAGATACTTAATCCATCTTCAAGGTTTTTGTTTGTTAGAAGTTTTGTGGATGTTCCTCAGATGATACCATTGGTTCAAATTCATCTAACAAGGAACCTTTCAACCCAACAGCAGTTGGTTGAATTGGTTATATTATGAAGTCTTATATATGTAAGAGGGAGCCGCTATATAGATATATAAGAGGGAGTAAGGTGTACTGGAAGAGAATGTTTCGAGACTTGTTCGTGCAAGAAAGTAATAATAATTTATACTATAGTCAGCTTCAGTTTTATCTTTCCATTGAAGCTTTTAGTCCAAGACAAAACTAACAGCATATAACAACTAGATGCTTAATTGAGAGTATACCATTTAAGCAAAATATTTTCCAATTTTGTTCAATAGTTACATGCTTTTTTTGGCTTGATAACCTTAGATATGAGGATGAAGATGGTCATGTTTGGTCTTGCAAGCTGTAATGGACTATTCCTAAGGTTTTCCAAGCTCCTAAATAGCTATGTTTTAGTGATTTTTCATTCTCAGCACCTGAATCTACTTTGAAAATCTTGGGTGCAGCCTTCATTAAGGTGGATTCTGACCACTAAATGCTATTCACAAGTGTTCAGTCCTGCATATGATCAACACCAACAACATATGATAAAGGTGATGCTTTTAATATGGATGATATAGTAATCAAAGGTGATTGAATCGTAGTTAACTTGTGTTTAAAAAACTGGCAATATTCAAATTGGAAAATCATGAGCATCGTGAAGGAACATTACGTTCAGGCATCTTGTCAAATAGTTCACATGACTTATCTATGCTTCCATTTTGCAAGCATGTCTCCCAAGAAAAATGCTACTACTTCATCTACACTGTCTGAAAAAATCCTTTATGCTTTGATGGATGCCTATAGCTTATCCTAAAGCTCCCATTCAACAATTATGAGATGATCAATCAAGAGGAAATAGTTGAGAGCTTAAAGTGACACAATTTTCAGAAGATCATATGAAATAAAATGGGCGTGCAAGTAGAAAGAAACTAGAAAGACATTGTGTACAGATGAAGGCATGAAATGGATGGTTTTCGAGCACTCAGCACAAACACTCAACATTCAGTACATATCATTCAAGATCAAATGGGTGTGTGGGATTATACACACAGTAAATAATAGAGGGAATTGAACCCTCCTTGACGCTCGCACTTGTTGAGGTTCACTTCAGTAATGGCCCTTCCTATGAAATTGTTGTCTAAAAATTTTCTAATGAGATAATGTGTTATGAGCTCTTCATCTGTGGGATGGAACGTGAATCCAGGAGGCAGTTGTGCATTACCCATATCATGACTATATATAACTAAAGTTAAAAGCCTCTATTATTGAATTCTCTTCCCTATCACCCATATTCATTTCCTTTGCTATTCATGCTTCACACGGGAGTCTTTTTATATGATGATTTATTGTCAATCATGTCCATTCGCTACGAAACAATTCTTATTCTACAAATTCGAGATGCTAGAACTTTTGTGGATGTGCAGGCCATCGAAACATACTGTAGGGAGGATGATGAACTTAATCTCAACTGTCAGACTCAAGCAAGTGATACAAATTGTAGAATCTTAACATATGGTTTTTCAAGTTTTGTATCTCCTAAATGATTTCCTTTTAGCAAATAACTTGTTGTGCATAGTTGCCAAGTTTGGTTATTGTATCGGGCATATTAATGAAGAAGCATATTAGTTACTGTCGGTGATTACAACAGTTTGATTAGTTATTGTCGATATTTTCAGGCATTCTATAAAACAGTTCACATGCCTTCCGTATGATATGACATTTTGCATGCATCCTCCACTCTCTCATCCGGCTGATGATGGATTACGGAGAGTGATCTGAAACGATGACGCTAAAAAACACACAATCAAATCCAAAATGAACTTGCATTACAAATGGATTGTGGAAATCTGATATTGTTGATTTTGCATGCATGTCTACCAAGACAATCACAACTTCAACATAAATATGTTGAAGTTGTGATTGTCTTGGTAGACATGCATGCAAAATCAACAATATCAGATTTCCACAATCCATTTGTAATGCAAGTTCATTTTGGATTTGATTGTGTGTTTTTTAGCGTCATCGTTTCAGATCACTCTCCGTAATCCATCATCAGCCGGATGAGAGAGTGGAGGATGCATGCAAAATGTCATATCATATGCAAAGCATGTGAACTATTTTATAGAATGCCTGAAAAAAAATTTACACCCAGGTGTTGGTAGAAATTTCTACCTTTATTGGTCAAAATTTTCGACCTTCATTAGTCGAAAGTTCTACCTTTTTTGGTCAACATTTCCTACCTTCAATGGTCAAACTTTTCGACCATCATTGGTCAAAATTTCTACCTTCCTTGGTCAACATTTTCTACCTTCATTGGTCAAAATTTTTGACCTTCATTGGTCAAAATTTCTACCTTTCTTGGTCAACATTTCTTACCTTCATTTGTCAAACTTTTCGACCTTTATTGGTCAAAATTTCTACCTTTATTGGTCGAAATTTTGACCAATTCTTGGCAAAACTTGCACTATGGATATTGAAGTTTTTCGACCAAAGTATTGGTCGAAAATTTGACCAACCAGAAGGTTGGTCAAACTTTCGACCGAAAAAATTCTGACCAATGAGTTGGTCGAAGTTGGTCGAAGTTTGGTCGAAAAGTGGGTCGAAAAATGGCCTCAGATGTAGTAGTGTGATCTATAAAGATCAATGTTTTTAATGCATTTATCCTATGCCTATAGTATCGTGCACAAGTTATTGGATCTCTTTTGATTAGTTCATAGACATTTGTGTCATTTCCTATAACAAAGTCTTGTTTGCTTGTTGAATAGTGATTTGCATGTAGTTCTTGCAATGTTATTTGCAGTTCAGACCAGTTCTATTCGGCACTAGTAAATGTGAGGAAGAAAGTAGGTGGTCCTAGTTGTCGTATCATTGCAAAGACATTCATTTTAAGGTGTTGTGTGTAATCAAGAGATATGCATATTTTTGTTAAGTCAACATAACCTATATCTAACTTTAGTATTTTTTCAAGATTTCGTTTATGCTTGACTTCTTTTGCTAATAGCTTTCTTCCTTTTAGTTGGCCCTTTCGAATTCTTATCCACATTGTGGACATCACTTGTTGTATAAGTATTTTAATTGTTCTAAAAAAGAGGTTAGTTGTATGGTATGCAAATCGTCTTTGTGAATGTGACAATTCCCATAGCACTATTTTTTGGTAGGTGAAATTTTTAGTGATATCACTATCACATGGGTTACCAAAGAACAGAGTTGGAAAATTCATTTCTTCTGCATATTTGTCTTGGAATATTCCAATAGGGTATTGGTCTTGCGCAGGAGCAACTTCAATTAACTTGTCTTGCATTTTGTGTATGTTAATGGATTCAGTGAACCCATGCACCAAAGTTTGACATGGTCCTTGGTCATTGTCACTATCTGACTCAAAGTCAATTGCGGACAGTTCATTTTAGTTATTAATGTTAGTATCTATTTGGATAGCTTGCTTCCAATTGTCGTTGAGTTTTACATTTTGCATTTTATATAATGTTTTTTTTGTCAATTCTTGAAGAGCTTGCATGATAATTGTTGGACGTACCATGCCTTTTTGGAAAGCATTTCTATATTCTAAACATCTTTTCAAGAAAACTACAATTGTTGTTGTATTAGTAGTAGATACAGACAAAGCTCTTTAAACAATGTGTCAACAAGAACATTAATGATGAACCAGTTAGGCCAAATTGAGATCTTTCGTATCCAAGCTCCCATATCTGCGCAAAAGCAATTTGTAGTGAACAAGACACTCTTCCAATTCTATTAACATTTTAGGATATTGCATCGCATCATTCATTCTGATATTGTGCAGTGTAGCATATGTAAGAAGAGTTGATTGTTTTAATGCAATATTGCATTTCTGACAAATGTAATTTGTTAGCGCATTGATAGGTGCTTGGACTAGTTTATGGTAAGTTAGTTTTTGTTAATTTTGAAATGCTCTAATGTCTTTTTTGAAACACAACATTTGACAAATACCGCATGAGTATTTTGGTGTATGTTGAATTTTCTTTTTAAATAGTTGTATTGGTGGTAATGTTTTCTTCCTTTGTTGAGGCAAACGTTTCCTTTTTTTGTAGTTTACAACAATTTTTGTTTGATTTTCAAATGAATTGAAGAATTTGTTTTCGTCAATTTGATTATTGTCTCTAATCAATTTTTTCATGGTATGAAGTGATATTCTTTCACTAGTATTCTTCTTTTCAATCACTAGTAATTGTATTTGGCAAAGTTTTGTTGGTTGTTTATCTCTTGATGTATTCTTCAACTGTTCTTTTTCTTGGTCATTGGTATAATTGAATTTGCAATGCAAAAGAGGCTCAAAGTGTCCATGGAGTGGATTACTGTCATGAAAAAGTAATGAGTACGGTTCTGTATATAATGTACTATTGAAGTGCAAGTACTTCTTGCATTTCATTAGTGACCAAACACATACTTGCATGTTCAACCATTTTGATAACCAATGAATGCAAAAGACATCGCCCCATAGTCCAATTTCGGTATTGCCTAGGACTGGATTCGCGGACAATTGTATTCTATGCAAATATGTTGTAACATCTGTCACTTTATGCAGTTCATATAATGTTTGCATGTTCAATTCAAGGTTGTATGAGTCAATAGCATCCTTGTCACCTCTTTGCAAACAAGCTATAAAGTATTCAATGGTTCCTTTGCGCAGTTGAATCGATGTATACTTATTGTCAAACAAGTATTGGAAGGAGTCAAATAAACAATCTCCAACTATTGTAATGATCCCATCTTTTGGCCTTCACGTTCTTTTAGTAATTGACCAAGTGTGTGTGCGTTAGCCTTGTTCTACATGGTCGCGAGGGCTAACGAAGGGTTTAAAGGGATCCTGGAGTGTTTTGGCCTAGTCATGTCCAGTTTGGGCCAAAACGAAGTTGATTTACTCAGTTTCAGGCATACTATTTTTAGTAAGTCGACAGGACACAGTGCAGGTCAATTTTGGTGATTGGATTCGATACTCCTCGGTGAGAGCTTTTCGATGAGCTATCACTCGCATTATTCGGAGTCCGATTACTAATACATTTTAATGCCTGAAGTTTTATTAAAGTAACATCTAATTTAATTGTAAAATATTAAAGTGTTACTTTAATATTTATTTTATGGTGATGTGTACCCAAGGGAGACATAAGGGGTATTTTAATATATGTTTTATATATTACACATCATTTATCCCACATTGCCCATATGAGTTGAGCGGACCCTTGGAAATAGAATAAAAGGAAGCAGTTGTGGCTTCATTAGGTAGGTTGAATATGAGAAGAAATTGGTGTGTGAGTTGCAACTCCGTTCTTGGCATTTGAGGATGTCTATCCTCTCTTGTAACATTCTAGACGTCATTCCCTTGGGGTTTGGCCTTTGAAATTCTTTGTTATTGGCTTCATTATCAGGCAGTTTAGTTGCATTTCCGGCTATAGGCGAAATTGGTATTTTGCTCATATCTTCTTCACTACTTGTTCGACGCTTATGCCACTTTGAGGGAATGGTATTACGAAGGTAGTTGACTGATTGAAGGACAAAGTATTGTAGCAGCAAGTTTGAAAGCATGGGCTGGAGTATTATGTCAATACTGCTGAAGTAATTAGTGAGTTGTTAAATCTGCCATGTATTTGGTTTTATGAATTCTGAAAATAACATTTTATTAGCAGCAGTTCATTTCCACTTTGCATATTATTGTAGTTTCTTTCTTGTTTATGTTGTATGATACCAATTCCATGCACAAAACACAACAAACAAATAAACGTTTGATTTCCGGAGTTATAAGGGGTTTAAAACATTAAACAGAGAAATAAGACGTTGCATGCAAACTGTTTGACAAAATTCCTTTCAGCAAATTGGTTTAGTTTTTGGGACATCCAGGGGTGTCCATTACAACTATGTATTTGAATGAATTTACTCTGTACAATCCTTTTTTTTCTAGAACAATGTCAATGTCAAATTCTGGAAGTTCTATTCGGGTTTCACAGTTTTCTACATTCATAATTTATAAAATATTTTCTATTTGTTGGTTTCTATGGCCATAACTTCCAACATGTTTGCAATCTACCATTTTATCCACACACAAACATATAATGCACTATTACCTTGTAAATGTTGTATTGAAATTGATTCACAGATAACCCCTAGCAATAATGGAAAAGAATTCAAATCAGCTCCCAATGTTTGTATGCATAAAGTATTTGCAAGCTACACGATTAAAACATAATTTGTTTGATTAAATTAAATACTAGATACAAAGAGGAAAGAGAAGAATGAATTCAAAAATTGAATTTTTAACATACAGTATCCATATCCATTATCAGTTGCAATTTCATTTCTATATCCTATATTTGCCTATGATTATTATTACCTGTATCATACATATCCTATTGATTGTGATTAGTAATCTAATTTAGATTGAAATGTAAATCAATTTTTTTATTATAAAAGTTTACACTTATTTTTTAAAACATGCTATATCAAAATTGAAAAGTGGTTGTCTAATATTTATCCATTTGCCCTATATATTTATGCTATTTTAATGTTCTTTCAATAATTTTAAATCTTCATAATAGTATTATTATATTATAATTTTTTTTATCAATTTTATATTCTAACAGTCCTATCATTTTTACTTTGAAGACTAATTCTACCAAGATTCAAAGGAATGAGATTTCTACTAAAAAACTAAAATCATTTCTTACTTCATAGTTCCTACTTCGATTTAGAAAACTTAGAAACATTTATAAGAGGAACGAGAAACTATAGAATGAAAATAAATAATTACATACTTGTCACACAATATTTATCTTAGTATTTTTTGAAAGGAGCCTATAGACTTCAACGATATTGCTTAACCTGTGCATGTATAAATGAAACAATTATTACTAATAAAGAAAACAAAAATATATAATACAAAGGTAGATTACAAATTGAACAGTTTTTTAATGTTCTTGCAATAATTTTCTACATCTGTTTTTCTAAATCATTAAATTAAGAAATTAAAATATTTTATTATTTGTTTGAAATCTACTTTCATGTATATCTATTTTGATTTAATGGTTTAGTTTTTATACATGAATATTATTAGTTTTAGTTCTTATATTCTTTAACAATGGTTGGAATAATTTTGAATTATCAATTATAGATTTGTACTATTTAATAGTCTTTATTAATTAAATAGCTTAATTGTTTTGAATGTTTCTTTTCAGAAATTATATAATATTTTTCACAATTGTATTTATAGTTGTCACATTGACTTTTTGCCTTTCTGTGCAAACGTTGTAGCATTTAAGAGAAAAAAAGCAATTGAACCTCTATCACACCCACCCAAATTGCGACAAATTCATAATCAATGCACAGGATTCCTCGATGTTCATAGAATAATTAAATAGTCAATTAAATCAAAAACATTTTGTCAAATTTGTTTCTAAATATATAATGAAGTCAAGTAAGAGCTCACAACATTGTAAATATAATATAAATGAATCATATTTAATATTTTGAATTCATTATAAAAATAATTAATGACAAATTCAAAAAATGTATTATATATTATAATATGTATAAAAAAACTTGTATTATTAAATAAATAATATATTAAATATTTGTATAAGATTGTCTTTATAATATCCACTTAATTTTTATATTTTAAAATTATAAAATAATAAAATCGTATAAATTATAAAATAGTAAAATCATATACTAAAGCATAGATGTTTAATTGTTTATGTAACAACTATAATTTATTATACATTAAGATTTTACATATATAAAAACAAATGAAATTGAAAAATAATTTATCATAAAACTGTAAAAAAAAATTTGTTGTTTGATTTTAATTGTTTACTTTGTATTTCTTATGAAATATATTTTTTAAATATAAATATAAATTTATTAAGTATATTAAATTTTTGTAAGATAAAATAATTTCTATTATAATTTCAATTGAATAAGAAAAAAATATAATATAAATGAATCATATTTAATATATTGAATTCATTATAAAAACAATTAATTACAAATTAATGATCAGCAATTAAAACATTATTTTTTCAAAAATATATAAAATACCTTTTTTGAAAAGATATTACAATCATTCCGCCAGTTTATTTGAACAGGATAGACAACTATTTGAAAATATTTGAAAATAAGATTGCCCAAAATTAACACGAACTTGATATCACATTTTTTTCTGAATTTATTTGAATGATGTGGAATAAAAAAATACACCATCCTTTCTATGGTATAATTTGATATGACCTTATTTACTCATTCAACTTATTTTGAATTGTAGCCTTTCATGAATTTTCAACAACACCCATGTCTCAAAAACACGAGACAACTTGCATAGGTCAATCTAGATCATGACTATGAGGAGATCCTAAATTGTGTAGAAAAGCACACAATTTGTAAGGAGGGTGCATGTTTGCAGAAAAAAAAAAGGGGCATATGGTTTGCAGGTAATCATTTCATTACATTGTGATAGTTAAACAAAATTTAGAAATTGGTCACTAGCGTCACATGACTAACTACATATCTCTCTTATATTTATTATAGATATAATGCACCTTGGCCATTAAACTTAGAGGGATCGAAATTATATGAAGATAGAGAAACAGGTGAAAAGACATTTGAACCAGCCAAAAATGATGAAAGAGTCAACTCACATAATCGCCACATACTACAACTATGGAGAGCGAATATAGATTGGCAACCTATTCTTTCCAAACATGCTGTGGTGAAATACATTGCCATATATGCAACAAAAGCAGAGAAAAGCTCAGAAACATACCACCAAATGTTGATGCGCCTCTCCAACATGGAAAACCCAGATGATTTAGCTGCACATGCATATAGGAAACTTCTAACTGAGACAATTATAGAAAGAGACATTGGTGCTTAAGAAACATGTCATATATTATTAGAGCTTCCATTGGTAGACTGTAGTAGAAGATTTGTTAATCTAAATGTCTCCCATGAGGTCTTCAAACCTATAACTATAAATAATGAAAAAGGAAATGATGAAGAGAATATTGAAGAGCAAACAAAATCTTTCATTGATGGGTACAAAAAAAGGCCCCTATGTATGGAAGCTATCACATTAATTGATGCTGCAAGATCATGGATATATAATCCTAAAAGAAGAAGAGAGAATAAATGGGAGCCAAGGGACAAAGCAAAAATAGTCAGAGTGTTTCCTAGATTTGTATCTATGCCTTCACATGAATCATCTAAATGGGTTGACTTTTGTTTATCAGAATTATTGCTCTACAAGCCATTCCATGATATAGAACAAGATATTGGTCATAATGATGACACCATCATACAAAATTGGGAGACATTTAATTACATTCCTTGGCATGTTCAACGTACTGTGGTGATAGACAATGATGAAAACCCAAGTGATTCTGACATTGAAGACAATGACAATGTTCAAAAAAATACAACAGAACACGAATGGAAAATTATATCTAGGTTGCATCGTGGTCAAAACATAGAGTGCTCAGAAATAGACATGTTGGGGAGAAGAGACATTGACAAACATACAAATTGGTCTATTGATTATAAGGGAGAGGAGTACACTACTGCAGCAATCAATTTTATAAGTAATGTGAAGAATCATGGTTGTCTAATATATGATGACATTCCCCAATGCATCAACTACATGACCCTTGGTGACAAACAGAAAAAGGTAGTTGACATTATTATGACACACTATCACAGAAATCAAAATGTGGAGCCATTGTTCATGATAATTCAAGGAACAATATGCACTGGAAAGTCATATCTAATTGGTGCCAGTAGTCAATCTCTTCAAAATTCAGCAATGCCCTCTATATCTCCCCTTCTATTACTTGCACCAACAGGAGTTGCAGCATTCAACATAGGAGCTTCTACAGTTCATTCAAAATTAAAAATACCAATACAAGGTTTTTGTCAATTAGAAGGAACAAGACTCGCCAGTTTTCAAGAAGAAATGGCACATATCAAGTATATCTTGATTGATGAAATGAGCTTCATTGTCAAAACATGTTGGAGAACATTGACTCTCGACTTCGACAAGCATTCCCACAAAATGCAAATATAAGCTTTCGAGGTAAAAGGCTTCACTTTTCCTCATTAACAAGTGCAGCATGTATAAAATATAGACTATTACATTACTAAAATATAATTTCAAATTAATCATTCTGAGATAAATATTTTCATTCTTATATTTCAGGTGTATCTATTATTTTGGTGGGAGATTTGGGCCAGCTTCCTCCGGTTGGTGACAAACTAGCATATGACAGTAACAGAAGGGCAAAGTTGCTATGGCAAGAATTCAAGATTGTTGTTACTTTGGACAAGATATTCAGACAAGATGGGGAGAATGAGGATCAACAAAGATTTCGCCAACTTTTGATGCATGTAAGAGATGCAAACCCACAAATTGATGACTGGAGGTTGCTAATGACAAGAACCCCTATCAACATAGATCTTCCAAAAAATTTACAGTTTGAAAATTCTGTCCATCTATTCTCAACAAATGAAAATGTTCATAGTCATAATTAAAAAATGTTGCATTCATTGAAGTATCCTGTTGCACGTAGTGTTGCGACAAAAGCACGACATGGTAATGCATTGGAAGATTATTCAAATGATGAGCTTGATCTAGAATTGCTACTTTGTAAGGATGCAAGGGTCATGCTAACTTCTAATCTATGGGTACAAGCAGGTCTTATAAATGGATCTTTGGGGTATGTTCGAAATATAGTCTACAAACAAGGAAGCACTCCACCTAAACCTCCAACATATGTGATGGTTGAGTTTGACAACTATTCTGGACTACCATTTGAAGACCACCATTCAAAAACAATTCCAATAACACCAATACAGAAGGGTACAACACTTCAATTGCCTTTAAAATTGGCATGGGCATTGACTATACATAAATCTCAGGGTTTAACTCTTCCAAAAGCGACAATTGATATAGGACCAAGAGAAAGAATAGGATTGACATTTGTGGCAATTTCTCGTGTTAAATCTTTACAGTGTCTAAGAATAATGCCTCCATTCACGTATGATCACTATGAGAAAATGAAAAAAGGTAGACAAGTTGCCAAGCGCAAGGATGAAGAAAATAGACTTAAGTTATTGGAAGAGAATTGATGTAATATTTTTATTTTTAATACTTTGTCCAATGCAATTACAATTTTGATTTGCCACTTTAATATTTTGTAATTTTTATTATATTTACTATACTATTGTATGATTGTAGTATTTAAATAAAGTTTTCGTTTACTTGTATACTACAACAAATCACATTTCAAATGTTTCAAATACATGTTTTCACATCCATAAATATATAAATACACTTCTAATATACCCTTGTAATTTTTTTTTAGTATCCTTACATTAAAGAAAATGATCACTTATTTTCTTATGCCTTTATAAGTTTGTATCACACTATGTCAAATAATTTTTTTCAAGACAAAAAATACTAACATTTAAAAAATGTGTGTCAAAATATGAATTTGATCAAATATATTTTATGTTTATTTCATGTAAAATATCTTAGTTTAAATATTATGGTTACTATCCTTGATTCAACATTTCTTTCCTTTCTGAAAAAAAAAACATATTCTTTATCATGTTTTAATGATATAATTTTTTTTCATAATTTCCATGCAGCTTACGAAGATGTCAGACAACTTACGTTTGGAATGAGCTTACTGGTGGTTACGAGACTTTCATCATAGACTTCCACAAAATGTCATCCTTCGTATAGAGGAGTTGAGTGTCGGTATTGGATAAGGTATAGAATGACCAATCGAATTATAAACAATGGACCAAGGAACAATCAATTACAATTTTATAACTATTCTTTGTACTTCAACTTTCACTATGCCACAAAAGTGAAGATGAACTTAGATGTCAAATTTCATCGCCTACAGATCGAGGTTGTAGACTTTTGCAGATGGCCAGAAGCTTTGTATCGTGAGATCCGTGATCTTTATCTTGTAGGATGTATTTATCAAATTATCATTGCCCCAACAGTAAATTTCAGGAAGCACACTCTCTCTGATGAGCTCAGTATAAAGTTTATCAAATTTCTTAAAGGAGAATCTCAAATTAGCTATCACAAGGGTCCACTCGAAGAATGGTTGATAGCAAATCTTAATTTTGGTTACACAATCACGTTCATAATACATCAAGTCATTCCATCTTTTAGGTTGTTGCATGCAAATTATGGCATACCTGCATTATTTCACTGTCTACTCTATCAATTAAAGTACGAAAAATTCTTCATGGAAATGTAGAGTTATTGCCAGTCCATCCATGGTTGAGAAAGTAAAAATATTCTACATATTATTTCTCAACGTATTGTCAACATTTTGAACAATCCTATTTTTTATTATACCCAATTTTATAATAGCTATTAAATATTACATTATTAAGTTTTCTGATGGACTATGTCATCATTTCTTTCAATGATTATTAAGTATTTTTTTATTACACATGTTTGTAGAAAAAATTCTATATTGCTTCAATATGCTTCAACTGTTTAATTATTAAGTTGTTTGATGGACTATGTCATCATTTCTTTCAATGATTATTAAGTATTTTTTTATTACACATATTTGTACAAAAATTTCTATATTGCTTCAATGTCCTTCAATTGTTTAGCAATACAATGTATAACATTTCTTCGCTTTTTATAACATTAAATAAATATCTATATGATTTTTAAAATATCTTTTTAAATTACTATTATTATTTTTCCTCTATGCAAATTTTAAAAATTAATATATAAAAAATATACTGAAATCATAATAATATTAAATATCTATTAATACAAAAATTTAATAACATATTTAACTATAATGAATTATAATTTAAAAAATAATGTCTTTCATTTTGCATCGCGAGTGCTACTAGCTTATATATATATATATATATATATATATATATATATATATATATAATAAGTCGAGAGATATCCTTCTCGAGGCGCCTATTTTCATAATCTCACTCAGTGCAATAGGCGCCTCGAGAAGGATATCTCTCGGCTTATTATATATATATAATATATATAAGCTAGTTACAAATTAATGATAAGCAATTAAAACATTATTTTTTCAAAAATATATAAAATACCTTTTTTGAAAAGATATTACAATCATTCCGCCAGTTTATTTGAACAGGATAGACAACTATTTGAAAATATTTGAAAATAAGATTGCCCAAAATTAACTTATTTGAATGGTGTGGAATAAAAAAATACACCATCCTTTCTTACTAATTATACTCAATCATTTCAACTTTAAATAAATATCTTATAATTAAACATCAACAAAATCAAGTGTCAAATTTAAACATGCGTCCACCAGTAGTTGACATTTTTCTGTATCCTAGAGACCATAAAAAGATTGGAAACACAACATCCAAACTCAGCAATTACTAGCAGTATATTTTGCAAGGTACCCTAGAAATGGAAAATAATTCAAGCTTCTCTAAGATTTCGAGATGGTTGCGGACTGGCAGGCTACAGTTGTATACGAATTGAAAATTTAGCTAGGGGTTAGATAGTTGCAACGACAAGAATATGAAAATGGACATGTTCATGCACAGCTACCATCCTTGAAAAAGGGGGTAAAAAATGAAAGCCAGTGACCCACTTTCTCTTTGTAGGATTTTTTGCGCACTGCTCGGACAGGGAAGAAAACCTGACGTCAAATTCAAATCCCTAAAATTTTATAGCAGTTCATCTCAAATTCAAGTTTATATTCTTTAAAAATGAGGTTACATTTTAAGTTTATATTGTGGTTAAATATAATGTTATAACATAGAATACGTAGGGGAGAGGGTCCGGTAGTCGTACACCCTAACTTCGAACTTCTTAAAGTCGGTCATAACAGTCATAAAAATGTCTAATTTTTTTATAACATCTTCTTCTACTAATCAAGTGCTTATAACTAAGGTTTGAGCTCATCATCATTAAAATTAATATATATTTTAAGGACCACGGTAAAATGTGTTCAATTTGTCTTTTTTTATAGGCCCTACCCATCGTAGTCAATTACCACCCTTGATTGTCACTTGACCACGTCCCAATACTTGCACATTTTATCACATTAAATTTTTAAATATATTATTAATATGAATGCTTCATTTCTATTACCTAAACAATTAAACATTTATACTTACATAATTATGTACTAACCTTATTTACTATTACACTAATTATTCTACTAATATTATCATATAATAAATCATATTAAACTTGTTATTGTTTTTCTTTTTACATTGACCTAACCCTAGCTTCTCGTATTTACAAAACGAATGCCCTATTATTTTTCGTCTCTCGCCGAATGCTTGCTGCTAGGTTACCGTCTCTGGTTGTCGCTAGGTGCCGCTGCTTGTTGGTTATGTGGCCGATTGTTGCAACCTTAAACAACTGCGTGGAAAAGAAAAAGGATCGCATGCGCTTGCAGTTTGGAGTTACAGCTTGAAAGGAGGGCCGAGTACATGTCTCGATGGATGGTTAACCCCACTATATCTCTGTCGAGTACAGTTCTCATGGGCGACCCCATCTGTAGGATCCGCCATTCTTCGGCTTAGACAATGCTGGTTGGAGATACCCACTACCACAAAAACAACCACAGTTCATATGAACGCTCAGTTACAAGTTCGCAGTTTGGAGATACCATGCACAGGAGCTCAGTTACAACTTCGCAGTTTGGAGATACCATGCACAGGAACTTTGTGCAATTTGCAGAAATTTTAGATTGAGGTGGGTATTTGACCATTTATTTTAGATTTTATGAAAAGTAGACAAATTCTAAATTCTAAATTGGGTTTTTAGCTTTCACTAAAAATTATTGATAACAAAATTGCAGGGAACAGGGGACTTTGACCCAAACAGCACCATCCATACAAATTCGTGAACAATGGCGCGAGTTTGGGGAAAGAGGGGTTTTTTATTTGTTTACTGTGTCTATTGACACAACCATATTGAAGAATTTGAGCCTATTTGAGCAGGTAAGGTCTTTTTAGACCTTACTGGGCAATGACCCATCAATCCATTGTTCTTTTTTTTAGCATTCTTAATTTTTTTTGCAGTGGATTTACTTTGCATCTACGAAAATTAGATGTACTGCTGTCATACTTTTATTCGGGAGCATCTTCTGAAAATATTATGAATATCTTCTCTATGTGCAAGGTTAACCATACCCATTTTGATTTGAGCTTATTTCCAATAACTCTGATGTGTAAAGCTAAACCCACCGCATTCCTTCCTACATTGCGTTGTATATGATAACATCAAGTTTGTCATCTTCAGGATATGTGGCCTATAAAACACCTGAACTCCTCCTCCTTTTCATAGCTTCATCTTCTTCTTGTGAAGATTTTAATTTGCATAACATATTTTTCCTTTTCAGCACAACGAAGGCAGTATCCTTCTTTAGTTTAATGGCTCTTAATTTGCAGCTTTTAGTGGGAATTATGGGTATGTACAAATTTTGCTATAATTTTCTTTCTGATTTGTATGTACATCTGTAGGATTTGTTGTTCATTTTTATTATCATGTAAATTTAAGAAGATATACATTTATAATGTGATTGTGTCTGCAGAAACTAATATGTTGGATTATACATCTCATCATTTATAATGTGATTGTGTATGCAGAAACTAATATGTTGTGTTTATAAAATGCATCAATTTTTCTGAGGTTGGATTATACATCTCATCATGAATATCATATATTGAAATAGGCAAACCTTCAAAGTAAGATTGACAAACAATACTGATAGTCAATAGTCACAGTCAATAGAGCATTACAGTAAATGAATATCATATATTGCTATAACCGGCTGTGACAGTCAATAGAACATTACAAAATGACAAGCATGTCACTGGAATATTAGCGTGGCCTGCCCAACAAAATGACCAACTTTTATAGAAGAGGTATTATAAAAGGACCAATCTATAGGTAACAAAATGATTGGCTTGTGAAAATGAAAGCACCAGTCTATAGGATATAACAAAATGACCAGTTGGAAACAAATATTTTGTGCAAATATTCCTCTGAACCATCAAAAGGATGAAGTCTTCATTGCATTGTTTTTCTGTTTTATAATATCAAGTCTTCATTGTAGCATCAGTCTACATTGCAACATCTTTAGTTCACCATGAAGCCAGGGAAGGGTTCTGGCTCATCTTCAGTACTGTCTACTGTAACATTTTCTGGAGTAACTAAATCAACTTGTGGGCTGATGGGCATCATTTGCCCAAACATATTTTCATCCAACAACCTACCAATTTGGAATTGTTTGATTGGAGAATGAGGGGGGCTTTGGCTACAAGTAGTATGCATGTTGTGTAAGGCAGCATAGCTAGGGGATAGAATGTTGTACATGTCCCTTAAAATTTGATGATGCTTAGGTAAGGGGGTTGTTGGAGTACTATGTTGGCCTTCTCCATTTTCATTTGGCTCAAGAGAAATTGCTAAAGAGCTCCTCTCCCCAATATTTGTAAGTCCCTTGTTGAATTTCTCTTTTGATAGCTTACCCCTTCTACAATCCATCTTTTCTTTCTTTTTCAATTCCCTTTCCTTTCGTTGTTGCACCTTCTCCTCAAGCTTCCTTTGTTTTATTATTTGTCTTTCAAGTTTCTGTTGATCTTTCCTTTTTCTCAACTCAGTTAGATGAATTTTCTTTTCCTCCAACTGTTTTTTCTTCCTTTCTTTCAACTGTATAAGTTCAACCTTCCTTTCTTCTTGCTGCTCTTGCAAGATTATGTAGTCATTAGATGTAAGTATTTGAGATTTTCTTCCCAATCTGAGAGTAGCATTTTCAGATGGCTTGAATCTCCTTGAAACTCTTTCAATTGGTAGCTTCAGAAAACTTCTTAATGATCCCTGACTACATAACACCTGTTCACCTTCTGTTTCAAAAGCTACAGATGTCTTCAATGCATCTACATCATGTTTAGCTTGTCCATCTTCATCTATAGATGTCTTCAATCCATCTAGATTATAATTAACCTGTACATCTTCATCTTCAGTATATTCTAGATTTGAACCATCTAGATTACATTCATTCTGACCATCTTCATCTTCATTACATTCCAAATCTGATGTCTCCCAATTTTTTGTTTCAGCATAATAATGAATCACCTCTTCTCTTGGCATTGGAGGTGGAGAAGGAATAGATAATGATACATCTTCATCTTGAAACTCAATCTGTACTCCCAATTCTTTTGCTCCTTCTTTAACCCAATCAGGTGGATCAAACTGTGTTGGCATACTCATTACATCATGCAAGTCATCTTCAAATTGACTCTGGCTAATATGTGTTGGTGAGGACACAACATCTGTTTGTGAACTTTCATTTACATTTGCATCATCTTTCTGTTGTGAACTTGTTTTTTTAGTTGCTTCATCTTTCTTTTGTTCCCTTTTTTCAGCCACACAATTTGCAATGGCATCATCATCATAACCAGCCAGTCTTAACATGCTTGCAATTCCAACAGCATCATTTTCATCTTCAACATTGAATGCATTACTTGGCATCATGTCATTACAAAGAGCATCTTTATTCAATGGCCAAATTCCAGTCCTTTGAAAGCCAGCTGTAATATTGTTATGCACAAGAGCAAGTTTGAAAGCTTTGCTTGCAAGTTCAGCCAATTCTGTTCTCCTTATTTCTATGTGTGGATGTTTGGCCATCCATTTTGACCTTTGAGATTTGAAATATGCCTTAAATGGAGAAAACACACTTACATCTAAAGGTTGTAGTCTATGACTAGTGTGAGCAGGCAATGTAAGAAGATCTATGCCCAGAGATCTTGCTTCTTGAATTGTGGCAAAGGCAACATGGCTTCCATGTCCATCAAAAATGAGCAGATGCCTACTTTGGGATGAAGCACCACCTGGAACAGATCTAGCAAAGTGATGCAGCCAATTTAAGAACAATTCTTTTGTCATCCAAGCATGTGGTTGTGCTGCCATGCAAGCTCCTGCTTCACAGTTAGCAATGTAATTTTGAAGCCTTCTTTTTGCTTTGAAAAGATAGAAGCCTGGTATACTCTGACCCGCTGCATTGATACAACATAATATTGTGATCCATTCTCTGCTTTTAGATAATATTTGAGGTACACTTTTACTTCGCAACTTTGCAATTACTCGCATCCCACAATTTCTCCCTGCCTGCACACCTGTTTCATCACAATTCCATATGTGTGTTGGTTCATAATGATTAGAATCATACAATGTTTTCAAATTATTATAAAAATCTGCCACAATACTTGGTCGTAGCATCAATGCTCTATCCCTATCTAGACCCTCTGCAGTTCGTATTGTCAAATCTGGATGGCGTTTGCGGAATCCAACCCACCATGATCTACCTGGTAAGCCATTTTTGAATGGATTTGGCCTTGTTTGGCAGATGTGAGCCACATGTGACTTAAGTTGAATCACCTCCAATCTACGACCAAGCTGAGCTAAATCTTTACACCATTGAACAACTTCTAGCTCTTCTTCCAAGGAGAGAATTGTTGGCGGTCCCCTGGTTTTTGTTGTTGTGAGTCCTCCTAGCCAATAGGATAAGCTGCTAACTGGTATTCCCCACTTCTTTGCTGCTCCTCTTATTGAAAAACAATTATCTTCAACATCTTCAATGGCATGTTCCATATCATCTATTGTCCATTGATTGCCTTGGAGACTCTTTTTTTTTTTTTTACAATTAGAAGATTTGGGAACTCCATCTGGACTATCTATATTATTGGAAACCAGAGCATGATTTCTGTTATCAGGAGTTGGATTGGTTGAATTATCCCTGTCATCAGAGTCAATAACGTGTAATTTAACACCTCGTGATCCACAAGGTGTCAACTTTCGGGTAGTTCTTTTGCTTCTTCTTTTTCCTGCTGTCATAATGCCTAAACATAAAACATCATATTAACATATTAACAGCCATATAACATATTATGGAAAAATTATATTATATCCTAAATAGAAAAAAGGATATATTAATAGTCATTTAAATAATTAATGGAGAGATTTGTATAGAAAAACCATTCCAAAGAGAATGACTGAACAATCTTGACTTAATACTGTATGCTAGTTTATTTTTCAGTCACTCCTAGAAATAAAACTATCGTCACAATATTTCCACAAATAACTTCATATTGTACAATGGACTAGGACAGAAATATCTATTATATTCCATCATATAATATGTTGTTATTTTTTGGAATGAATTAACAATTGCTGATAGAAAAATCTCCATAATGCATAATATTTCTACAAATAACTTCATACCGTATGATGGATTATGATAGAAATATCTGTTGTATTCCATCGTATAATATGTTGTATCTTTTTCAGAATTATTGTGCTTTCTCCCACAAATAACTTCATATTGCATTGTGGTTTATCGTGCACTTACTCTCTTAGAACTGAAATTTCTATCACAATATTTCCACAAATAACTTAGATCTGTTATATCCCATCATATGATATGCTATTATTTTTTGGATTGAATTCACAGTTAGTCTATAAATAAATTACCAAGGGGAACTGGAAGATTTGATTCATAGTTAGTCTACAAGTAACATCATACATTATATGATGAACTAATTCACAGTTAGCCTGTAAATAACAGCATACATCATATGATGGAGTAACAACATCTAATATATGATGGACTAACAACATGTGTGATGGATTATAACGTCTAAAAATAACAGCATACATAATATGATGGACTATAACAGATTTAAGTAACAACATATATAATATGGTGGACTATAACAAATTTGTGGACAATAACAGATTTAAATACTGTTTTATGACATAAATTATAAGAACTGTTGTTATTTTCTTGGGAGAAAACTCAATAATTCTGATTAATAACAGCATGTTATATTATCCATTGTTGGGAGAAAATTGAATCATTCATACAAATAGCATCACTGTATTATATCGGTGGTAAAAATACCTGAATAGTTTACTGGCTGATATCTTGAAGGTTACTGGGCTCTCTGGTATCCTGAGCAATAGATATTATATGTTGTCCCTCTGAGTGCTTACAAAGAAGTTTGATATTCTAGAATGTTAGCACATAGAATACATAGAAAGTTAATACATTCAAGTTAAAATGTTCTTTTACTAATTTTCAAAAAATAACATTCAGATTCAAATAGTTCTTTTACTAATGAACATGTTTATTAGTACTTTACATATCAATGGTAAAATACCTGGTTTACTGGGCCTTTGATATCCTAAGCTACTGATGTTACAGTCAATCCCTCTGAGTGCTCACAAAGAACTCTAATATTCTAGAATGTAGCACAAAGAATACAGAGAATATCGATAGATTCTCTACCCAGAGACAATTTAATTTCAAGTATTCTAAGCATAGAGAATGCAGAGAATGTTGATAGATATTGTGCCCAAACAGTATTCTGAGCTCATACAGAATGTATATTCATTTGTAAAATAAATTCTTCCATGAATGTATATATTTATAGACATTTCTTCCCTCCAACAATTTGAATTTGAAATTGACAATTTGCTGTCATTTATGGCTTTTCTTTCAAATCCAGAGTTTTGGTTTTAGAATTTGTTGATCCGTGGCTTTTAGAATTCTCCAATTTGATTGGTTGGCAATTGATTTTGTGGTTTTCAAGAGAAGATGTGCTGCATTAATTCTTTGATTTGGCAAGAGCAGATGTGCTGCATTAATTCTTTGATTTGGCAAGGGCAGATTTTGGATATGTTGCATTAATTGTCTGCTTTTTGATGGATTGGGGAGCTCATACACCTCCATGTTTATGACGCAGGAACTCAAAGTTGCTTGTGAAAGACTTAAACATGCTTGTCAAGTGCTGCATTAATTGTCTGTTTTTTTATGGATTGGGGAGCTCATACACCTCCATGTTTATGACGCAGGGACTCAAAGTTGAGTGTGAAAGACTCAAACACGTTTGTCAAAGACTCAAACTTCAGCATTTGGACTGACAAATTGTCAGAGATGGGATGCATTTTTGAAATTTTGTTTGTTTATTTATATCTATAGATGCACTGGCTGTTGGACAATTGTACAGTTGTAATTAATTGGAAAGCAAGTAAGGAGTTGATGTCTTGTCCATGGGATTGGACAATTTTGTTTAAAAATTGTACAATTTGAAATACAATATTTTATACATGTTTCTTTATTTTGTGTAACAAAGTAGATTAAATAATGAAACACAAATTTTATGTTGGTTGTTATTCAACATACAATGAATGTCCTTTATCTAGAAGTGGTGTCAATTTTAATAAATCATTGATATATACAAGATATAAAATATATGGTTTAATTTTAAATAATTATTAATAAAAAAAACATAAAAATCAGTATATTATTGTTCAATCAATAGGCTATAGTGATATTATAATTGCATCAAACAATCTTAACTACCCTCACAACAATTGGTACGTGTTCAACTATGGGGTCCTCTCCCCTAGTGTTGAAAAAACGATGTTAAAACAAGAAGGAATAGAATAAGAATTCACGTGAAAACCAGATTATATGATGGAGAAAAGAGAAAAAAGAAAAAAGATGGCGACATCAATGGCCTTTGGAGGGTGCAAATCCTGAATGCGTAGGCATACAGACAAATCCTATTATTAAGTTGCAAGAGGGGTTTCTTGTTCCACAACAAATCCTGAAAATTTAAACTAGAAAATCCTGCTGCCGGGGACAATCCATCCTAGCATTCAATTAACCAGTAAAATAGAAATAAAATGTACTGCCAGCCGTTTTTCTCAAGAGTCTTTATTGGGGACATGAAAATCAAGAGAGCAAATCATTCCAATTGGCGAATATTCACACGGAATCCTTATCCACAATCCCCGAGACTCTATACTTTATGAGAAATTTGGAAAAGAAACAACTGACGATGATTGAAATCTGGCCTAATGCCAGCCTGGCAGGCCGGCCGTGAAATGGCACTATAAAAAATACGGAAACATGGACTCAGAGAGGGACACCGGATTGACACCCTTCATGGGATCCTAAATACTGTTTGCACTGTAGTGCTGGTGGAGTCTCCAACGAAGGCACTTTTGGGGGCTTTTATTGGGGTTTTCCCCCCTTTCTGCTACCTTTGGGCCTGCGTTTCTCTCGCAACCTGAATGCACGATCCGTCGCCCCCTTCAACATTGTTAGCATAGATTTGGCCCCTAATATCTTTTATAGCACATAGCAATTACTATATTTTATATGATACCTTACAAATAGAAAATATTTTAAAATTTCGAGACGCTCTCGGCTCTAGAATATGAAAATTTGCAGACTTTACTCTGAACAAATCATGAAATATCAGATTCAGCGACTTCTGCACCGTTTCATCTTTCGAGGCAAAAACTTAGAAATGATTTGACGAAATTTTTACCAGCTCTCTAAATTTAGAGACATCCCAAATGCCCTAAAAACCCAAAAGACCAAAGCTCCATATGAAGAAAACGTTCGGTAGAGAAAATTAGTTCAGGAAATAATTTTACTAACCTTTAAAAAGAGACCACAATTGAAGTACTGACTTATCTCCTCTTCCTGCAACACCTGTAGTATCTTTGTTGTAGAATAAACGCACAGAAACAAACAAATAAAATACTTAAAATGTAATTTTCAGTATAAACCTGAACTTCTCAATAAAAAACAAAAAACCTCAATGCTACCCAATCTGCTATAACTAACCTTAATAACAGTAGGAAATACAAGCTTAGTTACTCCGCTGAGCTACTTCTGCCTGTATCACTCATAAACAGAAGAATGCACAATCTAAGATTAAACCGCCTCAACAAAAAACTCCGACAAATAGAGACAGTGAGAATGATTAAAAGACATAAGGCTTATTTAAGATAGATAGATAGATAAAAAAATTAACGTCCACGAGGCTAAAAATAGTCTATGGGACAGCAAGACAACTCAAGCAGACTTAAGTAGCGCTGTTCGCCTCTTGTCTAGAAGATAAAGCTACAATTAATGCACTCATTAATAAGTATCAGAAAAAGGATTTTCTTTTTATAAGTTTCTCTACTTGTAATATTGGAAAATGATATTTACTCTTAAAAAGTTTATAATGTGAAAAAGATAAAATTGTAATCAATGCAGCTGCTGGAGAATTATTTGAATTTTTGTTGAAAAAAATTGGAAATTTTCATTGCCTTTTTCATCATTAGCCAATAGAATTTTTGAAAAACGTATTTTACAATTTCAAAAAAAATGCAAATCAATAAACCTTTTGCAAACATTAGTATATGAATGAAATTTTTAGATTTTATAACTAATACGGAACTTAGTGATTCCATTAGTTTCCTGCCAAAAGCAGGAACTAATAAAAAGTAGCATTATCCATGAGAGGAATTAGAGAATGCAGAGACTATTATGCTAATATTTATGAAGAAAACAATGTAATAGAATATAAGGTAAAATAGGAATACAATTCCAAAGAAATGGAGGGATTTTCCCTATCTCTACCCACTTAAGGCAAGATAGGGCCATAAGTGTCGAGTGTCCAAGATAGGGCACAAAAAATACTTTGGCCAATTTTCCAATATTGTTTGTCAACCACATCTTTTTGATGTCTAGGGTTGCAAGAAATCGTCGCATATTCCAAGATGTTCGGCTTGGTGTTTTGCATCTTTGGTGGAAAATATCACATTCTCTCCAGGAAACTATTCTTGTGAAGTGTGAGCTTGATGGGGGTATGAATCCGGTTGATCTTGCTATCTGTAATCGCCTCAATTTTCATCTGCAGGATGGGGTTGCGGCTCATAGGTTTCTTTCTATGTCCAGGCAGCTTCACCATCAGAGGAAGGGTCGGGTTAACCGGGATGGGCACTGGACTCCTTCTCCCTGTGGAATTCTGAAAATTAACACTGATGGTTCTTCTCGTGGGAATCCTGGTCCGGCTGGTATTGGCGGAGTGGCTCGTTGTAGTTCTGGGAATGTTAAATTTTTCTTCTCAATTCATAAGGGTGATTATACTAACAATCTCATGGAAGCTCAGGCTATTTTATATGCTGTGGAACAGTGTTGCTTGTGGGGATGGAGTAAGATTATTTGTGAGTCTGATTCCCAGGTGGTGGTGAACATGCTTTCTTCGCAAGAGCTTGAGGATGTTAGTCGGCAGTTGGCCACTGTTGTTAAGCAGATTCTTTTCTTCTCTTTCTCTTTTCAGTTCATTAGGTTCAAGTATATTCCGCGAGAATGGAATAGACCTGTTGATTGTTTAGCCAAATGGGCTTCTAGTCAGGATCCGGGTTGGAATATTAGGGATAGGGGGCAACTGTCCTTTGAGATGGTGCAAAAATTTGATGATCTTGTTGCTCAGGATCGAGCTCCTTGTTGAGCTCTCCTTGTTGTATTCCTTTCTGTCTTAATAAATTTTTACCCCTCTTTTTGCATTAATCTAAAGTATGAAAATTGGAACTCAAATTACTTATTCCATATATTTTGGGTCCAATCGTTCATGTATTTTCTAGAAGGAAGAATATTAACATCTTGAGTGACCAAACAAATTGAGAGTCCTTAAGTATATTTTTCTCAGAGTCCACAGCTATGACCATGGAAGCATTAGGCTTGATAATAATAGATCAGGTTCTAGAAATCTTTCCTCCATATTCGGCTATCGAGGGTTCGCGAGGTTCCATTTTAAATTGCTAGAAGAAGTACACTCCATCAGAGACCAATATTTTATTCTCTGCAACATCTCAGAAAGTTGTGTTGTGCAAATTGAAGCTTCATATTATGAGTGTCATTGCTCTGTTCAAGAGAGCCCATAAAGAAGACCGAACTGTCGGGAGGGTTGCAAGCATTAAATGTGAGGGACCTTCCATTGATGGGAAGGTCTCCTCAAGAGATGTATCGTAGGTAGGTTGCAGATTGACCTCAACAGAAAAAATTCCTCCTCTAATCTAGACTTCTAATTATTTTGTTTCATTTTGAAGGTTTTGAAGACACGTCATTCATTTTAGACCTTAACAATATTAGTCTCATTAGGATGACATCATTTTTTATGGTCAAACCAATGAGAAGAAAAAAATTAAATAAATTGAGTAAATTTTCTTATGTTTGTATGTTTTTCATTTTCATACATTAGTTATATCACTATCCGTTGACAATATGTCATTATAAATTCACTTTTTCTAACAAAAATAATTTAATAAATACATACAATTATGACTTGTGTATTCATTTTGAAGATATGTAGGTGATTAAAACTACTTTTTAACTTTAAAAATTTGATGTTTTTTAATGAACTCATCTTTGTAATGATAAGATCATAATATATTATATAATAAATACAACTATTAAAAAATGATATAACTATGAAATATTATATAATATATAATGAAAATTCTTGGCTAAGGATCGAAACGACCTCTTTGCACTATTTCAGTTCACACTAGATCTATGACACCTCACAAAGATTATACTTGGCAACGTCCCTCTAATAGACCTCAGAGGCGACCTTCCAAAGTGTCTGATTTCCCTAATGTCCACCTTTCCATTTTGGACTACTTCTCGCCTGTGAGAAGCTATTAGCTGTTATTTTCTTTTCTTAGTTATTTTGTTGTTTTGCATTCACATTCTTTTTGCGAACACCATTTGGTGCTCTACCTGCTATCGTTTGCCCTTTGTACTGTTTCCAATCTCTTAAACCCTCATTGGTCTCTTGTTGGACATTAATAAATTTATCTTATCTATACTTTGTACATATCAATCAAATAATTATTCCAAATTAATATTTCACTGTATAATTATTTTAAATTTAAAAAAAAAAAAATTAGATGTAAAAAATATTATATTTATCATTATTATATATTTTCAAATATTTATAGCTAATCTTTGCTTCTTTTTTAGTTATTTCTTATTTTGTTTTAATTGTGAATTTTAATAATTTATTTTGTATTAATTATAAGGATTGATATTACATATTATTTTAATAATAAAATTATATATATATATATATATATAGAAAAATAATATAATAGATAACTAGAATAAAATTAAATAATATTATAATATACTTTTTTATTTCTAATGTAACATCATTTTTAAAATACTATAATAAACTATATAACTTATATTTAGCTTTAGGCAAGAGCCTACAACACAATGGTAACTTGTGAGCCTCTCATGTGGGAGGTCTTGGATTCGAATTCACTTAACACATAAAAATAAATAAATCTAAGCTTCGGCCAATCATGGATCCAAAAGAAAACAACTTATATTTAACTTTAATATTTAATAGAGATTTAAATAAATGAAAAATTTATGTTTATGTTTTATGTTTATTATGTTATTATAGTACCATCAAAGAACTCTTACTTATTTCTACTGCAAGTATTCAAAAAACTCTTTTACTTCTAATTAAGCATGTAAAAATTATGATATTTACTATCATTTAAACAATTCCAACTCATTCAGATGATGTCTGAATAAGAATCACTTATACCACTAAATTTCATAGACACAATTAAAATATCTTCATTCATTCAAATATTACAAAATAGAAAACATAAGTAGATGCATCCCTTAGTCGTTATTCTCACCAGGATGCTTCAAAAAATAAGTAGATGCATCCCTTAGCGGATATTCCCGCCAAGATGATTGAAAAAATAAGTAGATGATGTATGAATAAGAATCCCTTATACTACTAAATCTCATAGACACCATTAAAATTTCTTCATTCATTCAAATATTCCAAAATAGAAAACATATCTCATAGACACCATTAAAAAAATTTCATTCATTCAAATATTCCAAAATAGAAAACATAAGTAGATGCATCCTTAGCGGATATTCTCACCAGGACGCTTCAAAAAAATGAGTAGGTGTGTAAAAAAAAAAAGAACCAAGGATATTGTCACCAGGATGCTTCAAGAAATAAGGATATTGTCACCAGAATGCTTAAAAAATTAAAGTTTGTAAAATCTGGACAAAACATGATCAAAGTATATTAACGAATATTCTCACCACTTTAAAAATTTTAAGTTCGTGGAATCTGGACAAAACATGATCAAAGCATACGTTTTATGATATCTAGATGCTTTTCATCACACTTGGACTTATTTCATTCAACACCCAGCTTTCCAGTGTTGAACTCCCTTTTTCCAAGTCATTGATTGCTTGACTGGTGCAAATCTTACTCTTTCTCTTATGAGGAGAGTGGGTTTGAACCTACTCTGCAGCGTTTGTTTTCATGAGAGGTCAGAAATGGGTTTCATCAGAAATGCAATTTTAATGCTGGTGTCATCAGTAGCAATAGCAATAGTGGGTGGGGTCAAACTGGAAGCGTTTCCAAATATACTTGACACTTCCGGAGATAACGTCACTCTGCAATGGGAAGGCATCTCTTCTCCCTCAGACTTAGACTGGGTGGGCATTTATTCCCCTCCCGATTCTGCAGATGATCATTTCATAGGTTACAATCTTCTCTCCACATGTCCAAATTGGAAAAAGGGTTCTTGTTCCATGAATCTTCCCCTCATAAACCTCAGATCTCCTTATGAATTCAGAATATTCCATTGGGAACAATCCCAGATTACAAATACCACTCCAGTGGACTCAGATAACAATCCCCTGCCCTCCACTGCCAATCTGCTGGCCACAAGTCAGGCTGTAACTTTTCAGAACCTGAACCAGCCAGCTCAGATCCACTTGGCATTTACTTCCAATAAAGATGAGATGCGTGTCATGTTTATCACCAAGGATGATTTCAAGAGCTATGTGAAATATGGGCTTCAAGAGGAAGGGCTGGATGAGGTGGCAGAGGCTTTGTCCATCACTTATAAGCAGTCTGACATGTGTGATGGGCCTGCTAATACTAGCGTGGGATGGAGGGATCCGGGTTACATTCATGACGCTGTCATGCAGGGACTGGAGTCAGGGAGGCGCTATTTTTATCAGGTAATTTTTTTTTTTGTTTTTTAAGGTAATGGGCGGAAGTTTAGATTTACTAATATTATTATTTGTTGAGATAAATTATTATTATTATATGTTAAGTTCCAGTAAATTCAGTCTAAGATCTCTTAGAAGAGAGACTCACAAGTTACCATTATGTATAAATTAATATATAATAATAAAAATTAATAGAAATTAAAAAATTTCAGATGAGTTACAGATATAGACAAAAAGCTTATATTGGTTGTACAATTTCCAGCATTCCAAATTTTTTACTGTTCAAATCTAGTCTTAAAAAGTAGATGCTGTTAATATGTACAGAAACATTTCAATTAAATTTTAGATTTTTTTTTAACTTCGTGAATCTCAGTTCTTAAAATGAGATGCAGAAGCCCATCATACGTTCTCACCCTTATATTGACAACTTTTAGAAACACGTGAGCTGTGTAATTAAATACAAGATTATGCTTCTAAGTTGGTGGTAAGAAATGCTTTTTAAGTATTTTAACTATACCGTGTTACTTGAATTATCATCCAAAAAAACAATTGAATTCCACTCAGTGTTAGAGTGGGCTTTCAAATATAGTGGGATCCCTATCATAGCTGTGGGTGATGATATGTTACTCTGAAAAAATCACAAGTAGAATCACTTCATCACTTGTTTGTCATGTAAGTTTTGATAATTCAACTTTGAAGAAGTTTATTATATTGCTATTAGGATTTAACTGTGTAGTTTTTGAGTCAAACTCATTGACCCATGTTTCATGAGTAGTGATTCACACGAATCCAGCTCTTATGAGAATAAATGGAACACTTAGCACTCATTATATCTAGGTGATGCTCACAAAGGTACGGGAGGTCAATGGATTTGACTTCTTGTAAAAAATATTTCCTACTTATCATTTGTAAAAGCTGTAAAAATGTCTTTGTTTGAATTTTCTTCTTCATCAATGTTTTTTTATGCTCGCAAGAAATCTTCTTGTAAAGAGGATTCAGAAATCATATTATTGTTTTTATACTAAAAATAAGCAAGACATAAATTTGCAATTGCAATTTTCCTTTCCTCTGTGCTTTTTGTTCCAGGGCCAAGTTTATAATAGGGAGCATTTTTTATTTGGCAGGTTGGAAGCGATCAGATAGGTTGGAGTTCGATTCAGAGTTTCATATCTCAAAACAAAAATTCAGATGAAACCATTGCCTTCCTATTTGGCGACTTGGGAACATCAGTTCCATATAGAACTTTTCTGCGGACCCAAGAGCAGAGCAAGCCTACTATCAACTGGCTAAAGCGTGACATAGAAGAAGTTGGGGATAAGCCTACATTTATTTCACATATCGGTGACATCAGCTATGCCAGAGGTTATGCATGGTTATGGGATTCCTTCTTTACTCAGATTGAGCCTCTTGCATCCAAGGTCCCATTTCATGTCTGTATAGGAAATCATGAATATGATTGGCCATTACAACCATGGAAACCTGAATGGGCAAGTAAGATTTATGGGACAGATGGGGGAGGTGAATGTGGGGTGCCTTACAGCCTAAAGTTTCATATGCCCGGGAATTCTTCCTTTCCCACTGGAACATCTTCTCCACCCACCAAAAATCTCTACTATTCATTTGACTTGGGAGTTGTGCATTTCTTATATCTATCCACTGAAACAAATTTCTTAAATGGAAGTGATCAATATGCCTTCGTAGAACAAGATTTGAAAAATGTTGACAAAAGAAAGACTCCCTTTGTGGTTGTTCAAGGTCACCGTCCCATGTATACTACTGACAATTTACTCACAGAAGCCCCCCTACGCCAAAATATGATTGAGCACTTAGAACCTCTTCTAGTACAGTATAAAGTCAATCTAGTCTTATGGGGCCATGTTCACAAGTATGAGAGATTTTGTCCAATGAAAAACATGTCATGTGGTGCTGATCTTCCAGCGCATGTTGTGATTGGAATGGGAGGGCAAGATTACCAATCAATATGGGAGCCTAGGCCTGACCATCCCACAGATCCAATCTTCCCACAACCTGCTAGGTCTCTTTACAGAGACATGGAGTTTGGTTATACAAGACTACATGCAACTAGGGAAGCATTGACACTTTCTTACATCAGTAATCATGATGGACAGGTCCATGATGTTTTAGAAATACGCCTAAAGGATGGTGAAAAGCTTTCTCAAATTAGAATTGGTTTTTAAAGAGAAGTTTTTATTCCTGGTAGGAACTTAACTTGTATTAGTTGTTGGGTATCTATTTTACTCCCCCTCCAAAAAATTTAAATGGAATAAAAATACAAATCAATTTATTCTAATGGACATCATGCGAAAAAAAGCATTGAAAATGAAAGGATCTGTACTAATGTCAGGCTAATTACTTTGGAAGGGACAGAGAGAAGCATGCAAATGATTATTAGAAGGAAAGTGCAAGCTAGCATGTCACTGTGAACCTCTGTAGCTAGTGAATGAAGACCAGGCAAATGTAAGAGAAACAAAGCTGTGTATAAAGTCTTTATGTATATGAAACTATGTACACATGATACATCAAGAAGCTCGTACCATTCTCTTAATGCATGAGTATAATCCCAATAATTTGTAATCATAACACTGTTCTTGATATTAATTTACAAAAGGTGATTTATTATTTTCTTTGAGCTTTTTTAAGCTTTTAAGGTAGAGTATATGGTACAGAAGTTGGACTTCCTTGAGAGAGATCTCAAGGGAGTCCACCATCTGTAGCATACGACAAAATGTTCACAAACAACTTTATTACTGCTGTGAATGACTATTCTTTCTAGAGCTGCAAGGTATGCTCACGGTTCAGCTGTAGCTGTTGCAACTGAAATTTTGTTCTACACTTCGCTTAAGTAGTTCTCCATTCTTTCTCCACAATCTCTTCTCTCTTTGCTAACTAGTATTCAGTTGTCTCTTCTTTCTAAATCTTTTTCCATTTCAAATTTACCTACCACAATAAATTGCCACCCAAAATTGAATTGTTGTTCAAATTGCTCAAATCTAGATGTTAGAAACAGGAACTCAAGAATAAATGTTGTTTGGTGGTTGTAAAAGGAATATGGTAGTAAGATGCAATAGATTTTAGCCCACATGGGTAGCAGACTTGTATTGGGTTATGGATTGTTCCTATTGATCTTGGGTTCGACTCTGGTCTCAGTTGATTTGTCTCACCCAAACTATTAGGGGTATCCAAAAATACGAACTAGGACACACTAAGGCGCAAGAAATATAAAAAAAAGAATATCAATGAGATTTTCATCAGCACATCATAAATTTGACTTAGCGCAGAGAAATTCTAATAACCCACTAAATCCTAAGTATCTTTTATGCTCATTTTGTACTTCTGGAGTTAAAATTGTCCATTCTAGAGCACCAACAATTCCGATGTTCTCTCAGATCAATTAATCTGGAGCTCAACTTTCAGAGCCCTTTTGAATCTCAATTTCCAAGCTCTTTTGGAGCTCCAAGAGTTCTTTTGGAGCTTGATTATTCCAGAGCTCCACTAATGTAAAGTTGACAATAAGGGCTCAAAATATGCTGTCGTATCCTTGATGCCCAAATTGCTTCTTATTATCTGTTGCTTCATAAAAATCTTTGCAAGCTGCTGCTGACAGCAGTGTAATATTGAACTTCGATTTCTCCACCTTCTATTAGCTCCTTTATGAAATGATTGGACGAATGAAATTTTCATCAAAGCTATTGATGATACATTTATCATAAAATATAATCACATTGTCTTTCTATTCTTATTTACGTCTATTAAGATTCTCTATAGTCACATACCTATACCTTGACATGTTGTTTCATATATATCAAGTTTCAATTTTTTTTAAAAGACAATGAATTATTTCCTGGAGGCCCATTAAAATTGCCTCTAAATTCAAGTGGAATATATATTCAAATGTGCTGTCCCATAATTCAGCATATTATTCAAATGTGCTGTCCCATAATTCAGCATATCCAACTTGGAACCCAAATTCATGTATTGTAGTATACAACATTTCGTGTCATTAACATATATTAGGATTATTTTACCTCTTGCTAATGTGCTTTCAGATTTGGTTTCTTCATAAATTTGGAACTTAAGTTTTTGAGTATGCTATATATATATATAGATACCATACTTTTATTTTAAAAAGGTCTTACATTGTTGCTATAAGCTTTCTTGTTTAATTTTAGACTTGTGGCTATTAGTGTTGATGCAAACTTGCTATTTTGCACTATAGATCTCTTCAAAAGCTATGCTACATACTTTTCTTGAGAAATAAACCTAGTGTCATGTTCCACTTTTTTTAATTTCTATACAAAGGATATATTTTAGTAGACCTAAATATGCCTTTTCAAATTCTCTTTTCATACTAATTCAAATAGCAAATACCATAAGCTGAAATATACTTCTATCAACACGAAATAGTTGTGTCAAAAAATGAGGTAGGTTTGCACATGTAGTGTATATAGATGTCCAGAAACAGTAGTGGTGTAACAATAATTGTGAGGCATTAAAGAATGAACATATAAATGTAGCTGTTAGTAATGTGAAGTTAAGCATTAATAGGAAATATTAATCTCATTCACAAATAAATAAACAACTTTTGTCATAATTATCAAATTAGTAATAAGTGCACACTTCCCTTACATAGGATACAAAGGCTGAGGCACAAGGATCTGCTAGGATTGCAAATTGTTTTTGCAGCTCTATGAATAAAACAAAATCTTCATTTACTTGAAAAGGCACGGCTGCAAGTCCCAGTTTACTTTGTGATTGGCTAACTAATGAAAAGATAAAGCTATAAATTGAATTTAATTATTCTTTTTAAGTTTTGTATATTGGTAATAGGGAAACCCCAAGATTCGGAGAGCATGTCTCAAAGAGGTTGTGTGAGTTCTTCTAAGGCCTGCCCCTCTCACCTTCAGATTCAATTTGTTCCCTGTTATCTGAGTTCATTCGCTGAAAACTAAAAATGTCACCTAATGGAGACTAATCATCAAAGCTCGTAAGTGCATTAAAAGGAAACTCTTCAGTTATCAATACCAGTTTCTGTTCACATGAACACTCTCATTATCCTTTTGAAAAGATTTCATAACTTAATTCTCAGCAATACAGATGGACTACCAACAGCAATGCATATACATTATACAAGATGCATCCCCGGCAGCAAACTTGGAAGGCGAATTCATAAAGATATAAATCAAAAACAAACTTCATTAGGACAATGAGGATGATTTGCTAAACTTAAATGAAAATTCAAAATACAATGCTGAAAATTCAAAATATTAGCTGTGATAAAGTAAAAATCAAATAGATAAATAGTAAGTTCAAATGTAGTTCAAGGACACGTAACATAAGACTGAAAAGAATGATCATGGGCAGTGACCATTCCCTCCAATCTTAAGGAGGGGGCAAATTCAAGCCCTCCTGAATTAAAAAAAGTTGCATTGTATAAAATATTCATTTATATATCAGTTTACAAATTAGCTGATCAATTTCAACAACTGATTCAAAAGTACAACATCGTAATTAAAATTTTCTCTGCACTTACTGAGGGGGGAAATAGCTGAAAATCATAAGTATACTCAAGGAACAAGAATCATCATTAAAAGTCTCTTGTGTCATCACATTTCTAGCTGCAAGAAATATTGATAAAAAAAGCAGTTAACACCGGTTATAAATGCGTCACCAGCTGCTATAAGTGAATTTGAATCCTACAGCAATGAAAACAGAAACCTTACGAAGTTTTGATGAAAAAAATAATGGAACCGTTCCAACATTTATTTTCAGTTCTTTTGGGAAGTCAATCAGCATTAATTAAATAGAATAATAATTCTACGGTCGACCACATTCAATTGCGAGCAGAAATGACTTGGAAATTTCTAAGAAAAGTTCCAATTCATACACTCAAATCTCTCAGCTGAAGCTCAGGAAAAACTTGTCAGAGAAAAAATATAAAGGCATTTTGTGTTTTCAAAAGAAAAAGTCTTTCCTGTTTCATGGCAAACTAGCTTACATCAAAATGAACATTAAAAGCATATATTTACTGAAAACATCATTGTGAAAGAACAATCATCTCTATAGAGATTTCTTATTTATTAGGCACATTTTAATATTCATGAAGCACTTTTTCCTAATTGGTTTTGAACAGTCTGTGGAGAAGATTAAATATGTAGACTCAGATATTATGAAAAACTTTACAATTTTACAGAGCGTTGACACTCAAACCTATCTGGAACTATTGTTTACTATTGCTTTAACGTGCAGTAGGATTAAGCCAACACCTAAATTATTATCATCTATAATAATGAAAACTATATATTCCTTATATTTTAGACTAACACCACTGATTTGCAAGAATATACCTGATTTTCTCTGTTTGAGATTGTTAGTAGTTTTTCCTCCGTGAGTGCAAAACCCAATCTGCCCAAGCAATCCTGGCGCTCCTAAATTGTGGAATTGACTGGCAAAACAGTTTTTCTAGTAATCATAAAGTAGCCAGGGCTGCAACTGCCCCAGAAACAAAATGAATTAATTCTTTAAACGTTGCATATGATATCAAGAAAGAAAAAATAAAATTACTTTCTCCAGATAATAATATTAAAATCTCTACAAAATATTAAATGGGAACTTTGAATATTATATAGGATAAAAACTATTTTTATAATGGTCAATGTTGATTTATAAACCTCTAAAACTTTTACCCTGTTTTGAGGATTGAAAGTAACAATGCAATTTATAGTAATACCTATGATACAAGTCATGATAGGTTATTAAATTTATGAGCAGCCATGGTAAAACTTAAAAAGGTGTTAGATTGGTCATTCAATTGTCTGATTAAGATCCTTGGGTGGTCTTCAACTACATCATGTGGGAAGTACATAGCGGGTTATCTGTTTCTTTCTGGTTAGATTCTTGGTTGGGCTTCCCACCTCTTTTTAACTCTCCGCAAGCTTTGGAGATCATGCATATCACTAACCAACATTGGGGCTCAAAATTGTTTGATTTTGTGGTTGCAATTGAGTCAAAATTGTTTGATTTTATGGTTGCAATTGAGTTACACTCAGGCAAGGGTATTTGGAAGGATCCGACATCCTTACCGCTGGACAATAATCAGTGTTCCTTTTTATTGGGAGTTTTTAAAGAAAGAAATATTTATTTTTCTCGAGATAAGGATGTAGTAAGATGGACTCCTTCTAAAGATGGTAGCTACTATGTTAAAGAAGGTTATAAAGCATTACAAAATCTGGCTGAAATTAGGCCCCCACATCGTGCTTTCAATCTTTGTTGGAATAATGTTGTGCTCCCCAAAGCAGGCTGTTTCACTTGGCTTGCTTTAAAAAAAAGGATTTTAACTAGTGATAAATTGTCTAGACTTTCAATAGCTCAGCCATTTAAGTGTGTTTTGTGTGAAGAAACATGGGAGACTACAGATCACATACTATTATGATGTCCTTATGCGCAACAGTGCTAGTTACATGTGCTCAAGAAACTCAATTATGAGATGCCACTTCCGAACAGCTTGTGGAATCTTTTTCAATCATGGCCCTTGCTTTATCCTAAGTCAATGTTTCATGGTATTTGGAAGTGTGCTCCTTCAGCTATTGTTTGGGCACTTTGGTGGGAAAGAAACAAGCGTATCTTTCATCATGTTTCTTCACATATGAGCAAGGTGCAAGATCAGATTGAGAAATCTATATCTGAAAGCGTTAATTCTTTAATTGCTTCTGTTAGTTTTAATCACTATTTATCAGCTTGGGATAGTAGCATCATTCAAAATTGGAAAGCTATTCGCATTCCTATGGGTACTCATTCAAATCCAAAATTATCCGGCAAAGTTGATAGATCAAATGTCAAGTGGACTCCTCCATTATCTGGTTTTGCAAAGATTAACTTTGATGGTGCATCACGTGGAAACCCAGGCAAATCAGGAATTGGAGCTTGCATTAGAGATGAGTGTGGAAGGGTTTTAGCGATTAAATCTCAACCCTTACCTCTGGGGACAAATAATATGGCCTCACACGCTTTGTTAGCTGGCTTAATACTAGCAAGAAGAAATGGTTTTCATTCAGTTCATATTGAGGGTGACTCAATGATTATAATTAAAGCATGTCTCTCAAAAAATTCTTTCAATTGGAAAATTACTTATATCCTAAAACAGATTTGGGGGTTAGTGGATTCGTTTCGAGAGTATCAGATATCTCATATATATAGGGAAGGTAATTCTGTGGCCGACTATTTAGCAAATATGGGATGTGATGATCAACATGTAGAGTTTGTTGCCTCGGCTTCACATCCCAATCTTAATTCTCATCCAATTATTTGTCTGCCTTTCATGTTCTAGCAGAACTTTTTATCATGGATTCAAATTAATGTCTCCAATTGCAGCCCTTTGTAGTTTGTGTTGTCGTAGGGGAAATCTTTTGTGGGCTGCTTTTCTTCTGCTTATTTCTTTTGTATTTCAACGAGGAAATGGGGTTTTCTTTCTAGTTCTTTCCCCATGGACTTATCGAACTAGCTATTTTAATATATAGTTTGTGGCCCCGTCCACATTTGCCACCATTAATAATATAAAAATTAAAAATTAAAAAAAAAAAAATTGTCTAATTAAGAGCTTCCATTGAGAGCGTCCTTGTGCATTATCATCCTAAATATTGCCTCAACAAGAATACCACAAATTAGCACCACATGGGCATCACAAAAACCTAGCCTATCCATTAGAGGGAGCTGGAATTGGTAATTCATCAGAAAATCAGTACAGGGGACTCGAATGGGAAATGCATTACAAAAACCTCCTAAATATCCCAAGTTTCAAGCTCCTGGATTTATACCACATGTAAATCCAATTAAATCAAATGTAATGCCAAATATAAATATTTTAAATAGAAATATATATACCTGGAACAAGAATACCACAAATCAGCATAATTGAGACTCCTGCCCTGCAATCCCCTTGATACGGGCAACATCTTGCACCGAGGCACCCGCACCATTGCTAGGGTTTTTCCCGCTCACCTCCAAATTCAAATTTTCACCTCCTACCACTCCCATCCTCCGCTCAAGGATCTTCTAATTTGCTAATTTCGGTAGGATCTAGATGTTACGTTCGCAGTTGAATTTGCATTTTTGGGGGAGGAACAAAATTACATCTAAAAACAGAGTATAATTGAAAAATAGAAGCCGCATAACTTGACCATGATACAACCAGCTAATCTAAATTTTAGGAAAATAACATTTAATCAGGGCGTCCCGGTTGTGGATTTTTCATTTCTCTTGATTTCTTCTACCAGTGGGGTTTCAATATCGAGTGTTTCTTTCATAAACATAATTATCTACAAGATTGAGTGTTCTAATGTAATGATATCCCGATAGCGTCTATAAATTCCTTCCTCTATTCAAAAATTCAGAATCAGAGCTAGTTTCGTCGGATTGTGAGATAAGATTAATTTTCATACTAAGTTTAGAGTGGATTTGAAGTTCCTAAAGAACACCAAAAGTGCTAAATAAGTTCTAAATCTCAATTTGTATTATCATTTGTAATATATACAAACTAGCTGTTTGGTCCAGCTTGACTTAAAAACAAAATGTGGACCCATCATAACTAAGCACCATCTTTACTACAAACATCTTGAATGTTATTAACAAGAGTTTACCGCAGTGTAAACTAATGTAGATGGCCTTTATCGCAAAAATAGCAGAGTGTTGTATAGACTCTAAGACTACACATAATCTATTTAGAGTGTATCTATCATTTCTATAATATCAACTTTATCACCTTGAAGAAACATAAACTTCTAACCTAGACTATACAGTAGAGCTTCTAAAAATAGATAATTGTTCACCACCAAAATTTTCCTTCTTGAGCCTCATTTTTTAACTAAGGTCTTCCTTCTTAAGATACCACACCATGCCCTTCCAGTCTACATAAATGTGAGTATTTGAAGTAGCTAACAACTACACCCAGTTACTTTTGATTTGGTCCACTCTACGTAGAAAGTTCCTCCTATTCTTAATAATCAAGATTAGGAAGATTTGACAGGATCATCTTGGATGTCATACTCACTCCTCCTGGGAATACATAAGTTATCGTCAATATTTTCTGGGATAGAGTCTAATTCCCTGATAATGGGCTCCTTAAAGACTACTCTACAAAAATCCCTAATTGCTTTTTTTTATCTTTATCAATATGGAGAATGGTGGTGACAAACATGGCTACTATATCATAATTGTATTTTTGTCTGTCCATTGAGTTTGAGAATTTTGCCCCCACAATAACCCCCATAGCCATGTAGACCAAGCTATTCTTGGTCCTGAACATCTTACTGATCCTAAGTGATGCAAGAGCATCCTGGGTTCCCTTGCTACCCTACTCATCTTTGTCCATTATGCCTAGTAGTGCCAAGTTCCAGTGGTTGATGAGTTGCAGTTGTTGCGAAGTTGTTCAGCATTGATCGAGTTGTCCTTGTTGGTTGAGTATTTTTGTATGTACCAAGTTGTTTAGTATTGGTCGAGTGTTCCTTCCTGTGTTAAGTGAACCTAATATTTGTTGATGCTCAGATCTATCTTTGATCAAGTTTGTTTGTGATTGGTTCTTAGTTTGAGTGGACTCATGTATTTAATTTGGATTGTGAATTCAATGTAAGGATCTTGTCTTGGGAAGTGTGCAAACTATTTTAAGGTTGACCTTCTATCATGTAATGGTCTATAATCCTCTATAAGCCATTTTGGTAAGTATAAATAGGGGTGTTTAGGCTTAGGTTTGAGCGCACTTAGAGATCCGAATGGGAGAGCAAAGTAGAAGAGCAAGAAGTCCAAATTAAGGACTTGCAAAAGTTCCAAGTCTAAGATTTTGTAAATCTTGTTGGTCGTAACCCAGAAGGCCTTACAATTGGGCATGTATGTAGATAATTTGATGGATTTAACAATGTATTTTGTTTTTCCTTCTCTCCTTGGTGTTGTTTTCTTCTATTGTGTTTACTCAACAAGGTGATTGGATAGTTAGGTGTACCTCTAGCCTTGGCTATTCATCTCTCCTTGCACACTAAGATCCATTATTTCTCCCCAAAAATATATTTCCCTATTACCAAACCTCATCCTAATGGTTGTATCCATAGCTAACCAAAAAAGACTCAAAATAAAATCTTTATAGCTACAATGAAGGGAACCTAAGGATTAAAAGCCCATACTCACTATGATGTTATCAACTAATAACCAGAAATGACATTCTAATCTTGCATTTAATGGGACCTTAAATAGTAAATAGGGTCAACTCCTAGTGCTCTACTCGGGCAACTGAGTCAATTGTTATGTCAGCCTGGTTCTTCAACCGTGCCACTAGATGATCTATTGGGTCATTCACTAATGCTAGACGATCAATTGGACGAAAAAGGGGTTCATCGAGGCCTAGAGTTTGGGAACTCATCACTCAAATATGAGTTGTAACCCATCACCCTATATATAGTAGGGAAATTCTAGTTGGAAGGACCTTTTGCATCACATGCATGTGGCTAAACCATCGTCCGCCAAATTTAATAAGCACTTGCAAACATAACAGTCATTGTTTGAGATAGATCATGTCCCAATTATTATCGATTCAATTGACTTAGCAGCACTACGAACAACATCAGTTTGTTAGTTCAGATGATCTAGTGGATCCATAAGCAGCAGCAAAGCTAGTATCAACAGTTGTTGAGTTTGTTGCCCTTACAATCTATGGGGGGTCGCAGTACTATTACTAACCATAGGCCTTCATCTCGATTTTGTGTCTTAATAGGAGCCCTATTGTCTCTATCTATGGCGTGATTCACTATAGATAAAATAGGGTGGGTCCATAATGGATTACTTGATCTCTTAGAGCTATGTTACGTATAGAATATTGGGAGAACTGGAAGAGGATCAAGAAGAGCCCTTAGCCTCCACCCCTTGCTAAATAATTCTATACCCCCATAGTCCATAAAATTTTAAGGTCCTCTAGGGGCCTTCTTGGCAGCACTGGGGTTAATAATGGTTGGTCTGCCTATCCCACCAGGCACTTGGTAGGGCCGCACACATCACCGTGTTGCCATAATGGCAACCTCTAGCAGGTTAATGCCATGAAGGGAGGGCCCTACTACTCTAAGCTCAAAGAAAGGTTTGCGTAGAATTCTACATCTTTCACTAGTTTGGTGGGGAAGGGAGAAGATGTCAAAATACTAAATGAAGTGTGATTAGGCTTCCTTCATTATTGGTTAGACTAGAAGACTTGCTTGGGTTGGGGTTAATGGTCTAACTCCCTCCTTCTCCTTTGGAAAAATGCCTCACCCCAAGGTGTTGTTCTCTATGTTGTTTGCTTCCATTGTGTTTACTCAACAAGGTGATTGGATAGTTAGGTGTGCCTCTAGCCTTAGCTATTCATCCTTCCTTGCATCACTAAGATCAGTTATTTATCCCCAAAAAGATATTTATTTATTACCAGACCTCATCCTAATGGATGTATCCATAGCTAACCAAAAAATACTTAAAATCAAAGCTCTATAACTACAATGAAGGGACCCTAATGATTAAAAGGCCATACTCACTTCGATGTTATCAACTATTAACGAGAAATTGCGTTCCAATCTTGCATTTAAGGAGACCTTAAATAGCAAAAAGGGTCATTATTAACAAATATGACAATTCTTTGTTTATGGTGCCTGAGATTATGGAAAGCTTACACATGCTATGTTGGATTTCATGTTGCCATGATTTCGTACCTGTTATGGTGTATGTGAGATGCATTGGCAATCTCTTAGAGTCTAAGTACTTAGGTTGGTATTAATTCCTAATTAGGAACAAATTGTTCACATGTGATGGAGATTGTTGAATACGAAAATCCTTTGGAATGTAGTTTGCATGATGAGTTACCATATATTAATTAATTTGGTGCATGTGGGAAAAGGTTATGATCAATCCTACTAAATTTTGGAGTATTGTAAGCATTTAATATTAGGTGATGGTATTTCCCATGGCTAAGTTCTCAAGTGCTATAATTAAAGAACCACCTTTCTCTCAAGCATTGATGGTCAGTAGACTTATACTAAATTAGATAAAAATAGTTCAAGTTAGACTAAGGACTAACTTATTTGGTTTTCATATTAGTTTACTTTATTTGTATTTAGTGTAATTTTCTATTTGGTCCCTTTCTAGATCTATTATTGTGTGCTTACTATAATTGAATTGTATTGTGTTGAATATCCATGTTTTTATATAGAGGAGATCTTGACCATCTACACCCATATTTGCCAGCATATCCACCTCCTTATTACCTTCTCGATAATTATGTTGGATTTTTATTTGTTCAAGTTTATCTATCAGAGATAGTGCATATTCCAATTTAGAGTTGAGCTTCTAGTTTGGTGTGCTTCTCTTTCATATTTCATTCAAGATAGTTTGAGAATTCCCTTCTATGATAAGTTTTTTGATCCCTAAGTCCAAAATTACTTTTAGTCCTTCCATTAATGCTTCTAATTCTGCAAGGTTGTTAGAAATGGTGCCTAAAGTTTTGGCTCTTTTGATTATCCAAGAGTTTGGGGAAGATATTAGGCAAGCTAACCCAGCTATGCCAGGATTGCCCCTAGAAGCTTCGTCAAAGTTTAGTTTTGCCCACCCCAACAGAGGAGGTTCCCATTTACAACTCTCTCTAGATATATTGTTGGCTTTGGGATAAGACATTAGGGGATTGATGAGATTACTCTAGTTCTTTTTCAAGATGGAATCCCAATGTGAAAATGTTCCTGCCTCTTTGACTGAGTTTCTGAGGTTATTATTAAGAAATTATGTGATGTTAGCTTCTACTTTGTCTGAAAAGGATTGTAAAGGCATTAATTTATTATTGAATATTCTCCTATTCCTTTCCTTCTAGATTTCCTATTCTAGAATTGAAGGGTATATTTTCCATAGGTTATTATAAATTTTGGACTGCGCATCTTTAGGCCAACTCTTCAAATGATCCCATCGATTATTAGGAAGGGCCAAATACTAGTTTAGTTTGCGGCATAGTCATTGCCAATATTCTCTTGCAAATTATTTACATTGGAATAACAAATGTTCCTTTTTTTAAAAAAATGCTTTTGCATAGAGGGCATCTTGATGGACCTTCAGAGCCTATTTTTGTGAATATGTCTGCAGCCAAGATTGTATTTTGTGATGCTACCCAAAGAAAGATGCCTTCTTTTGGTAGGCATGTTGAGTCCCAAAAAAGGGTTAGGGAATTTTAATCCTTTCCCACCTTTGCAAATTGATTATAAATTTGTATACTCTTTTGACACTATATGCTCCAATTTTTTATGCTCCCCAAATTAACTTATCTTGTCTTTCTTTGTGTTTGACTTGTCTTTTGCCAATAAACTACTCGAATAGGTGTTTATCATATTCAGATAAATTTGTTCCTTCTAAAGATTTCCATTTCCAAGCTTTTGTTTGATTTTCATTGATTTTGTGTTTGTAATCCCCCACGTGAACACTCCATGCATTGATTAATGTGTTTTTGATTGTTGAGGGAAAGGTATAGGAGTCCAATGGGGGGATTCCATCCCATGAATCTTCCTAGAATAGGGCTTCTCCCAATTTCCTATAGCCCAATTTAAATTTTTATTTATGATACAAAAATCTTGCCCATTTATTTTTCTTTTCCTTATACATCCTCCATACAAATTTTTCTCCAAAGGCTTCATTTTCCTAGCTTAAATTTGTAATTCCTAAAGCTCCTAGCTCTTTTGGTTTGCATATGCTTTCCCATTTGATTAGAGCTCTTTTTTTAAAATCCTCTATCCCTTTCCAAAAAAAAAAATCTCTTAGTTTTGTATCTATTTTATGTTTAAATCCCTTTGGTAATGCGAGACAGGATATTTGATATGTTGGTATGGTTGTAAGTACGATATAATTTTAGTGACTCTTCTAGCTTTGGTGAGCCATTTGCTTTTCTAGATTTCAATTATCTTTTCCATTTTTTTGAAAATTGGGTCCCAAGATTTTCCATCTCTAGCCCCCTTTTCCAACTGTATAACTAGGAAACTACAAAGGAGGCATCCTTGCTCATATCCCATTAGTTGACAAATATTTCAAGTGGTTCCTAGATTAGTGTTTAAAAAGAAAATTTATAATTTTTCTACATTGATGTTTTATCCTAAAGCTTCCATATAAGTATTAATGATTTGCTTATATTTTCTTACTTCTTCTAATGTGCTTTCACCTAGTAAATTTATGTTGCACACAAATTATTGATGTGCATAACATTAGAAACATCTTCTCTTACTGAGACTCCTTTGATCTTATTTTGTATTTGGGCCCTTTTAATGGTTCTACCAAATGATTCAACTATTATAATGAATTAAAAAGGTAATATTGGTTCCCCTTGTCTTATTCCCCTCGATGTGCTAAAAAAACCTTTCAGTGTGCCATTAATTAAAAGTGAGATTTAGGAGTAGAAGTAAAATTGTAAATGAGGTTGATCCATTGACATGAAAAACCAAAAGCTTCTAGAGATTTACATAAAAACCTCCAATCTACTTTTTCATAAGCCTTCTATATATCGAGTTTCATGAGCATTCACACTTCCTTTTTGGTTTGGGCTGAGTGAATCATCTCTTGTATAGTTATTATTCCATCTAGTAGTGACCTATTAGGAACAAAACATGTTTTTTCCTCAGAGATTATTTTGGGAAGAACATATTTGAGCCTATTTACCAAAGTTTTAGTTAGGAGTTTATAAATGGTGTTACACAGAGCTATTAGATGGAAGTTTCTTGGGTTTTCATGGTCCCTTTTCTTTGGGATGACAGATAAAAAAGTGTTGTTGATTTCTACCAAAAGCAAGCTTGAATTTTTGTTTTCTTTTATGGCTTGCCATAGATCCTCACCTAATATCGTCCATCATTTTTTAAAGAAAAAATCTTGGAACTAGTCAGGCCTAGGAGATTTTTTCGAGTTCATACTAAATAAGGCCTCATTGATTTCTTCGAATGTGAAGGCCTTGTTAAGAAATCTATTATCCTCCTTTGTAATTACTTTATGGAACATGCTTAATACAACTTTTTAAGAAAATAAATTTGAGTGCTCATAATTAATTCACAAATACTTCTACTATGTGTGATGATTTGCCTACTAAGACACCTTCGTTATTCATAATTCAAAAGATTCTATTAACATTTCTATTCTTAATCATACTATTATGAAAAAACTAAGTGTTTTGGTCTCCTTCTAGTGGCCACATTTCTTTTCATTTTTTTTCCCAAAATACCTTCTCCTTTATTAGGATGTTTTCCTATTTCATTGTGAGGTTTTTTTCTCTTTCATATTTATTACTATCCATAACATGTCTTTAGACTTATTCATTAATCTTTTTAAGCTCTTCTTCTATATACATTTTTCCCTTAAAGATGTTGTTTAAGTGGTTTTTGTTCCATTTTAATATATTTCATTTTAATAATTTGAGCTTAGAGACAAATAAGAACATCTTGGAGCCTTTGGATTTTCTTTCTTTCCACTAGTGGTCAATGTTTTCCCTAAATCCTTCATCTAGGAGCCACATTATTTCACATTTAAAGGGGTTTCTTGATGGTTTTTGTTGTTCTATTATTTCCAAATAAATTGGAAAGTGGTTTGAACCAACATTGGGAAGGATGGAAGACTACACCATGTAGTTGAATATTTGCATATCCCCTTTAAAAATGAATTTTTCTAGCCTTTCTAATAGATGAAAAAAGTCCTTCCTTCTATTGTACCAAGTGAATAACTCATTGGATGGTGGTATATCAATTAACTTGTTTCAAGGGAACCAATCTCTGAAGTCCAACATTGATTGAGAAATTGTTTGTAACCCTCCATTCTTTTCTTCTAGTTCTAGAAAGGCATTTAAGCCTCCCCTAATCTAGAAGTTCTTTGAGTGGTGTGCATCCATAAAGTTATTGATTGCATTCCAAAGTGTCCTTTTACTACTATTTGGGTTGGGCCATATACATTGATAATGATGAACTAAATGTCAGATTGATCGTTCCCCCCATCCAATTATTGTTTGAGATCAGAATATTAAACTCTATATTTAAGGGATCTTAGATTATTTCAATTCCACCTAATTCCCCTTTTGACTCAATCAACTATGATTTCTAGCAACCTAGTTTTTTGCTTGATTTTTCACCTTTAGATTTGTTCAATTTGATCTCTTGTATTAACATAAGTTTTGAATTAAATAGAGTTATGCTGTGCTTGAGTAAGTGCTTCTTCTTAGGGGCATTTAGGCCCTTATCATTCCATGTTGTAAGCCTCATTTCTCACTAGGAAGGACCTTCCCCTTCCTGACTTTCAGGATTTCTTGAATCCTCCTCAGATTTTCTGCCTTACCTGTAAATGCTCTTAGCTTTGCTAGATATTTTCTTTCTCTTTTTTCTTTTCTAATGTAGACCACATCTTGGAGCTATTATTCCATCCAATTTCTATGCTAAGCCTAAGTTATCCACATGCTCACTTGCTCTTTGGATACTTTCTATTACCATTTCCTCTTCCTAATCATGTTCCTCATGTCTGATTTACTCAAAGTATTTTCTCACCGATGTTGGTTTCCTCTCTATCCATTGAATTCCTTTCTACATCTATCTTATTAATGATATTTTCCTTGCTTGAGTTTTGATTTTCTTCCATAAGATCTAGGACACCAAATTCTTCCCAATAATCCTTGGCTAGCATCTCTGATTTATTCTTATTCTCTATTTTTTTAGGGTTATGATGTAAAAAAGTTGTGCTTCCTAACCCTACCTTCTCTTAGGGTCTCTAGGCTACTTCTCAAGACTATTAAGGTTCTTTCTCTAACCCTAGCTTGGAAGGAACACATTCTCAATCTGTCCCTCCTTCAACTTGTTCACACCAATAAAAAATTCAAGTCAACTCAATCAATTCTCCTTAGATGCTTTGAAGGATCATCCACACCAACTGACCATACATGCCCAAAACTACCCTAAAATGGAGAGAGGGGTTTATTTCTAGGGCATTGGGGTCATTCCAATTCTCATCAACCAAAAATGCATAGAAATCTCTATTGATTTCAAGAAATTGCTCCTAACTACACCTAATAGGGCTACAAGGAATTAGGCATCCAAACTCACATTTTTGCAGATAACATAGAAAATAACTTAACAAGGTGGAAAAAAAACTGTTATACTGATACCCTTTTGGAAGATTTTTCAAATTCATCTAGTCTCACTTCCCCAACCTATACATATAGTGGGTTGCTATAATTAAGCCTAAAATTAAGGATTTCACTAATGTACTAAAATTATTCACAAGGGTCTAATAAAATCCCTATCAAAACATGTCACCTGGACTTACCCTTTGGTATGGTGCTTCTCCACATTCATATCCTCCTCTCCATGCACCTAGATTGAAGCAACCATGCACTTAATCCCATCAAATGTTGTTTCAATTACTATGATCCCTAACCATGCTCCTTTGGCTTGTCTAAGGCATTACTACAAAAATGCCATAACTTTTTTTCTAGGGCCCAAGGTCTTGCACACTTATAGTACAAGGAGTCATCTCACACATTCTAAGAGACCATACAAATGCCATGGTGGAAAGGTGAGTTATGACTCCATATTCAAAAACTAATTGGTTTAAACCAACAATAGTGAGAAAACAAAAGATTTTCTAAAATGCAAAGAAATTGTTAGTGTAAATAATTAATTATTATTATACTTTACTTAAGTTTACTTAGGATAATGAATTTTTATATTAGTTGTCATGTAGACACTTAGGAATATGCATAGATGTATGAGTTGTCTTGTTGACAACACAGGAGTTAGCAACTTATTTGAGCACATAGTGTCTGCAACATCTCTTTATGAGATACACCTATGTAAACTAATCCTCTCATCATCACACAAACTCTTGTGCTGAATAGAGGATAATCCACTCTTGGTGAACATGTGCTTAGTTGTGATGTTTATCTCTTTGCTGACTCCTAGTCATATTAGTTGTCTTTATATACAAGGCACTTCTATAATGTATTCATCCAATCATTTGATATCCATTCTCATTTTGTCATCATTAGTCTCTCTTGTGTTATCTATTGAGCTTCTTGATCTTGGTGTTGAATTATTGCCTTCAGAAAATTCTTACATGGTATCAGAGTTAAATCAACTTCTTACATGGTATCAAAGCCATGGGAGCTTCATTTCATAGCCATTGGAGAAAAAAAAATTTGCAAGTCAAGATTGGAGCTTGGTGGTGCAAATTAGATGTTGGCATCACATTCAAAAGGTCAAAAAAACCCTAAATCAACTTTTGTTTCATTAAAATCAGACATTTGAGGTGAAATCTAGAGTTATTTGATTTTTGGAGGTGTGACAGTGGCGATTCAGAAAAATAAATTACAAAGGTGATTTTCAAATAGCGATATCTCCCTCTTTTGGGGTAGAATTTCGTGATCTACACATTGGTGTAGGTTGTTTGAGATCTCCATTCCTAATTTTTTTCTAAAAATCACAAATCCCATTTTTTGCAACTTCAAAGGCTTAGTTTTAGCTCATCTAGACACATATTCAGGTGCTATTCTTTTTTAAAAAGTGCATGGTTTTTTGTCTACTTTCCAGATCTAGTATCAATTTGAAGTAATTATAAGTAGACATAGTAATTTCAAATTTTGGTCTTATTTTGGCCTATTGGCACTTGTAATTAATTAGATCCTTGAGAGGTCTTGTATCTTATCTTGTTGAGTCTAATATAGCTTCATATTTGTCATTGTAATCATCAAAATTAGAAGTCCACTTTGGTTCATTTGGACAAGTGGCCCATTATAATCGCACTAAATATAAAGTGCCAAATCATGCATTAAGGGGGGTGTTTCTTTTTAAAAAAATTGCATTTTGGGGGTGCATACATTATTTGATCTCATGGAGTCATGTCAAAAGTGTCACTTTGGTTTAAGATTCAAATTGACAAAAAGGAACTATCAGAAATGGAGTGCTTTGATGATTGATCATCTAAGCGAACATAAGGAAGTGTTTCCTTATCTATATTCGAAGATATTTCCACCTAATACTAATTAGGGACAACTTTCTCTTCTTCTTCATTTTATGTAAAATAGTATGAGTAAGGAATCTTTTGCTTCTCTTAGTAAGGAAAGTAGTCCTCATGATGTTTGGATGTGTCTTTGGGAAGCATATGGAGATCCATGAGTCCCTCAATTACTATAGGACATTCTACCTCCATTGACTCCAATTGTGTTACCTAAAGCTCCTGTTGAGATCATACTCTTGATGCTTTTGTTTCTTCTGCAGATCCAGTTTCAGCCATAGATGCTCCTGATTCAGTGCAATAGGAAACACCATGTCTTCCTATTTTAGCTTCATGGGATGACTTCCTTCTAGACATTGCAGTGTTGTTTATGGAGTCTTATATTGAAGATGTGGGAGACATTATTGATGACATCCATCTTCTCTTTGTTGAGGAGAACTCTTCTTCACTTGTTGCGAGGGAACACTACGACCCTCAACCACTTGATCTTTCTTTTGAGATTTACATGATTGTGGATACTTCTTTTCAGCAGTTGGAGAAGGACTCTTTTTCAAAGGAGAAATATCAATCTTTGGAGATTGTATTCTAGTTTCCTCAAACATCATATCTTTTGAGGATTCTTCCTACTAGTTGGGGAGCATTCTCTATAACACTTATGGCACCACTTCTTCCTACAAGGAGGAACATCATTCAATATTCATGGTGAAACTTCTTCAGTCATTAAGGAGCTTCTTTCATGGGTGTGCATTCATCATTGAGGGAAGGCTACATTTCTTCTCTTCCCATATCTTCCTATAAGGATGATTCCTTGTCTTTGGAGTTTGATTCACTTTCATACATGGACATGTTACCTTTTTTACCACATATTTTAGGCATCCACTAGATTGGTTTGTGGCATCTACATTCATCAAGGACTTGTCAACATATGAGAAGACTTCAGAGGCAGCATCCATAGCATACTACATATGGATTACTCATCCATCTTCTTATCCACAATGGGAATTATACTTGCACCTATACTTGGTGTATCTTCTTCCTAAAGGGAGATATGTCATTTGTAGGTATTGGATACTTTTTTGTCTTCATGACATCCTTGCAGGAAATTATTCAATATGGGGGGATACCATCATGTATTTTTTCTTATGGGGGATATATGCTTGTACATGCATGATGTATGTCATACTAGGGGGGTCTTGATTACTCCATCCTTGCATACATCTTGTATTTCTTCATCTCTCTTTTTAGAGGAGGTTTTTCCCATAAGGTTTTCCCTCTTTCTCCATTTTCAGATAGATTGCATTGCATTGCATTGTATTTAGAGTATTGCATTTATACATGGGTACCTAACATGGTCTAGTAGTCGGTGCCCACATTGCATCTTGCATTTATCTTTGTGAGCTTAATTGCATTCCCATAAGTTGCACTTAAGCAGGGGTGTTAGTGTAAATAATTAATTATTATTACACTTTACTTAAGTTTACTTAGGATAATGCATTTTTATATTAGTTGTCATGTAGACACTTAGGATTATGCATAGACATATGAGTTGTCTTGTTGACAACACAGGAGTTAGCAACTTATTTGAGCACATGGTGTTTACAACATCTCTTTATGAGATACACCTATGTAGACTTATCCTCTCATCATCACACAAACTCCTATGCTCAATGGAGGATAATCCACTCTTGGTGGACATGTGCTTAGTTTTGATTTTATCTCGTTGCTGACTCCTAGTCATATCAATTGTCTTTATTACAAGGCACTTCTATAATGTATTCATCCAATCATCTGATATCCATTCTCATTTGATCATCATTAGTCTCTCTTGTGCTATCTATTGAGCTTCTTGATCTTGGTGTTGAATTATTGCCTTAGGAAAATTCTTACAAAAATGAAACCAAAAGACCTATCTAATCACACAAAGAATCTACTATTTACATCTACTAATTCATACATAGGTCTTAGTGAAAAATTCAATTCATTCAATGATCCAATGAAACAAAGGTGCTCTAACTGTGGTAAAATTGCTCAACAAAGTTGTTTGTTCATTAATTAACTTTCAGTAAAAGGCCATCCAACCCTTGTCATGGGTCAAGGTAGGCCTTCTATAGGTCCAACACAAATTTCCCAACTACTTTGAAGTGGTTATTCCACCTACTGCTCAAAAATGCACTTTTTGCAATAAAAGTTGTCATGCAACTTGACAACTTTTTGCATAGTTAGACCAAACTTGATCAAAGCCTCATGAAACACTATAAAATGCTTAATTATGAGACTTGGGACATGAAATCATCATTCCTCGCCACCGTTTTCAAATCTAGCACTCTAAATGCCCAAATGTCATATTTGACAACTTTGACAACACTTGTACACTACCTAGCAACTTTGGACAAACAAGTAAGGACCTAATTAGACCTCCTAACTACTAAGTCACACTCTAGGACTCACTAGCCCCCTTATTACACTAGTGACTTGGCTAAGGCCACTACAAGCCAAAACTTGACTAGGAACCCTTGGTTACCATGTAACTTTACTTAGGTGCTCTTGCACCATGCTCCCCACAAAAGTAAATCATGTCACTCCTATAGGCAAGATGTTGTCAGCAATTCCTAACTTCATTAAGTCTATAGCTAAAACCCATGTTTCCTTTTAGTTTGGCTTAGATTTCCATTTTATGAGGTGTTCCAAGTACACCTTATATCTAGTGGTCTTCTTGATCATTAAATCTAGTACTTTCTTTGCCTCTACCTCCATCTTGGGTAATAAGACATCAACTTGTACATCATTGCCAACCTCATTGCTGTTAATATCCATATCAGTTAAAGGCTCCTTAAACTTGAATAATTCTACCACATTAAAGACAAGTGAGATGTTCAAATCAATAGGTAGATCCACTTTGTATGCATTACCTCCATACATAGCTAGGATCTTACAAGGTCCCACTCTCTTCATCTATAGTTTACTAGGCACTCCTTTCTACAACCTAGATTCATTCAAATGGATCATGACATAATCACCTACTACAAATTGAACATCCTTTCTCTTCTCATCTACTTTGGTCTTCAATTTTTGTGTAGTCTCTTGTATAGTTTTCTTCATCTATTCTTGAATATCCTTCATGGTTTGAGTGAAGTATTTAGCCTAACCACTCCTATACTCCATAGCTCCAAGGTCTCTAACCTCACACACACCCCTTGGATGCATCTCATAAACAATATAAAATGGGTTCCTACCTATTGTTCTATTCATGATGTCATTATATACACACTCTTTTTGGGGAATAATCACATCCCATGTTTGAACATACTCCTTAGTTAGTCACCTTATTAAATTACCCAACACCCTATTAACCACCTCAATTTGCCCATCAGTTTGAGGGTGATAAGCTAAACCAAATGATAGGTTAGTTCCCAACCTACTATACATGGTTTTCCAAAAATGGATCATAAATTTGACATCCCTATTTGAAACAATGCTTAAGGGTAGTCCATGGATCCTCACAATCTCTTTAAAGAATAGATGTGCAATATGGCTAGCATCATGGGTAATTTTTCAAGGTATAAAATGACCTATTTTGCTAAATTTGTCCACAACATAGATGCTATCACAACCCTATTTTGTTTTAGTTAACCCTACAATGAAGTCCATGCTAACACACTCCCATTGCCTATTAGGGACTAGTAAAGGTTGGTACAAACCTGCATTGCTAGCTCCTCCTTTTTCCTTCATGCACTTGTTGCACATATTTTGTCACATCCCTTGACAATTTTGGCCAATAGTAGAACCTTTAAACTAACTCTAGGGTCTTGTTGATGCCAAAATGGCCACTTAGGATTCCATTATGTTTTTCTTGGATAAGGTTCTCTCTCATGGAACCCTTAAGAACACATAAATGGTTTCCTTTGAAAAATAGTCCACTTTTGATGGTATAATCAACAAACAAACTATAGAAATGATTATGAAATTCAAGGCATACCTTATAAGCTTTAGCAAAGTCTTTATTATCTTTGTAGAGGTTCTTGAAACTCTCTTTTCCAATTTTATGTAGTTGAACTTCTTGAATGGTCAACATCCTCCTATTTAGTGCATCTACAACCTTTTTTTATCTACCCCTTCTTGTGCTTGATGGTGAATGTGAATTCTTGAAGATATTTCGTCCACTTCAAATGTCTAGTGCTCAACTTTTCTTGTTTATTGGTATAACTAAGAGCTTGGTTGTTAGTAAACACTACAAACCATTTGGGTAGAAGATAATTCCTCCACTTCCTAAGAGATTGAACCAAAGAATACAATTCCATGTCATAAAAAGAGTATTTCTTTTTGGCTTCATTTAGCTTCTAATTGAAGAATGCTATTGGCGTACCTTCTTGGCTAAACACACCCGCTACTTCCATCCCACTTACACCACACTCTAGGGTAATGTCGTAGGAGAATCTAGCTTGGATTTTAGTGGAGTTATGATTTTTTTTGTTGGGGATTTGTTCAAGGCATAATGGGGAAACTTTCCTTAAGAGCACATAAGGATTGGATGGATCGTGTTGAAGTTAGAGACTATATTTTATATTTTCATCATGCTTTTTACATGTTATGTAGTTGTTCATCCTTAATCAAATAAAACTTTGTTCATTTGGGGTCTTAAATATCACCTAAAATAATACCTTCAGTTAAAAGCACAAGTCCTAATTCATCCATATTTGGGAGATAGCGCCATTTTCCACAAGTATCGATTTTTAGCCAATTTTGCATAAAACGTGGATTTTTTTGATCTTGCTCAGTTTTCTTCGATGAAATAGGATCTTGCTAAGTTAGGAAGTTATTCTTGGGTCATTTGTTGACCTAAATTTAACTTGGCATCAAGTTTTGTTCATATTTGCTATAGTTTTGGTTTACTCTTCCAAGGTGGACCTATAATGTAATTAAATGCTTAACTAGCCGACTTGTGACTTAGTTGGCTATATAAGGAGCTTGGGTTGATGTAGAAAATAATTATTAGGGATCATTATTTGGAGGATTTGAAATCATCAGTAGAGGAATAGCTAAGATAGCAAAATTGAGAAGAGCTAGTGGTTGTGGTTTAGAAACAAGCAGGTTGCTTGGTGGCTTGCGAGCACAATTTTAGATCTTATTGGAGGCTTCTACCAAATTTTTGTTATGTTATAAATCTAGGCTAGCTAGGATTTGAGTTATATATTGAGGGATCTTTTAGAACTATTGTAATTGCATTGTATTTGGCCATAACCAAGAAAGCCTTACAACCTAGAACATTTCCTATAATCAGTTATTTTATGAATAAAGAGTTGTGAATTGGTATCAGGTCTTGCACTATTGTATTATTTCCATTGTGTGGTTATTTTCTAGGGGTTGGGACATCTCCTTTGGGGATTCTCCTACCTTGCACTTCATTAAGTAAATAGTTTGTCAAAACTAGACAGTTTAAGGATAGGTTGTGTTTCCACTTTTTCTTTCAACTTTTCAAATGCATTTCCCACTTTAGAAGTCCACCTAAACTTTCTCTTCATCCTAGCCTTAATGGTTTCTAGCAGTGGTGCACAAATACCACTAAAGTTCCTAATGAATTTTCTATTAAATTTAGCTAATCCATGGAATCTTCTTACCTCGATTGTTGTGGTAGGTGGTGACTAGTTTAATATAGTTGCAACTTTGTCTTGGTCCATCTTCAAAGATCCCTTGGATACCACAAATCCCATGTATAAAAGTTCTTGCTTCAAAAACTCATATTTTTCCTAATTGATTGCTAACTTCTCTTCATGCAACTTCCTTAGCACCATCTCCACATGCTTAAGATGTTCTTCTCTTGTCTTACTAAAGATGAGTATATCATCAAGATATACCACCAAAAATCTCCTTATGTAGTCTTTCAACATTTCATTCACGAGTCTCATTAATGTGCTAGGAAAATTTGACAGCCCAAATGGCATCACAAGCCATTTGTACAATCCATCTATGGTCTTAAAAGTTTTCTTCCACTCATCACCCTCCTTTATCCTTATCTGATGATAACCACTTTTGAGATCCAACTTTGTGAAATATTGAGCCCCTCCAAGACAATTCATCAAGTTTTTAATCTGTAGGAGTTCCATCACTAACAATATCCTTATACTCACAAGCATTTCTTGGATTTCAATTGGTAAAGGCCCTTGCTTAGATTTCTCTTCTTCCTTAGGCTTAAGAAGAATTCCATACCCTTCACCACCTTCATGCTTAAGGGCATTAATTAACTCCTTTCCACTACTCAACAACACACTAGGGATCTTGGATTGTGCCTCATCTTCCTCCAATAAGGACTAAATCTTGAAAGTCCTTCCATCCTTCTTAGAAGAAATGTAATTTTATTTCCCATAATAGACAAAACCTTTGTCATATTTCCAAGGTCTTCCCAATAGTAGATTGCATACAACCATAGACAATACATCACAAAGTAATTTGTCTTTATAGCTTGCAATTGAAAACCCTACCGAAGTCTGCTCATTCACCAACACACTCTGCCCTTTTTTCAACCATGTCACCTTGTATGGGTTAACATGAGGTACCTTCACCAACTTGAGTTTATCCACTACTTCCTCTAATATGATGTTATATGTGGAGCTTGAATCCACAATAACCTTACACACCTTGCCAAAATCTTGCACCTAATCCTAAACGAGGCCCTTCTATGCTTGGATTCATCCTTGGTTGGTTGTATAATCAACACCCTCTTGAACATTAAGTTCTCTCCTCTCTCTGACTCAATATTATCCACCTTAGATACCTTGGAATTAATTGTGGCCTCATGAGCATATGCAACTCTCTTATTACTTCTTAAATAAGTAGGCTTATTAGGGCACCTATATGCAAGGTGGCCTAACTAACCACAGGTATAACATTTCATACTTTCAAAGTATGAATTACTCCTACCTACACATCTTCCTCTATTTGAGCCTCCATCAATGCCTTTTCCTCTTGTATAAGCCCATCTTGAAGTAGTTTTACTACCCTACTCCACAAGCTTAGACTCACCTTGGTTTCTTTGATTGTTGCCTCTACCTTGGTATCCACCTCTATGCCCTCTTTGGTCTCTTCCTCTGCCTCTACCTCTAGAATTAGAATTCCCCTTCTTTATATTCTTTTCTTCCACCATAAGATCCAATTAATGACACTTATGAATAGTGGTAGGGGTCCATAGTCTTAGCTCTTCTTGGATGTTCCACTTTATTCCACCCAAATGCCTTACCACTTTAATAGGTTCTGCTTCTTGAATCTTGGACCTTAAGCATAATTTTTGAAATTCCTCTATGTAAGAGGCCATATATAAGTCTTTTTGTTTTAGACTCTACCTCTTTCTATGCAATTTCACTTCATAGTTTGTTGGTAGATAATTATCCTTCACTTTAGTCACCATGGCATTCCAGTTAGCTATAGGATTTTTACCCATACTGATCCTTTCATACTGCATGTATTTCCACCATGTCAATTTTGAACCCCTTAGTCTTGATTTTGCAACTTTCACTTTTTGTGCCTCTATGACACCTTCACACTCAAAGTGATTTTCCATCCCCTCAATCCATTCCATCACTGTATCAATGTCCATCTTTCTACTAAGCAATGGACTTCCTTCTAGGGCTTTTCCTCCTAGTGCCTTGATGGCATTCAAGAAATGTTCTTTATTTAATGAAGGGTTTGATTTAGGAATGATGTCTTCCTCAATCTTTGGCTTACCTCTGTCACTATCTTCACCTTCTTTGTCTTTATTTTTGGCTGCTTCAGCAACTTCTTCTAGCTTTGTCTTCATTTCCTCTAGGGCTTCTTCAAGTATCCCATTTCTCTCCTTTTTCTCACCCATTTCTTTTGCTAACTCTACATTGGTAACCATTATTGTCTTACCTACTGATTCTTCTATAGTCTGAAACATCTATCCACAAGCCCAAATCTTTTGGGGCTCTGGTTCCACTCTAATGTAAAAATAGCTCTTGCTTCCTAACCCTAACTTCTCCTTGGGTACCTAGGATGCTTCTCTAGCCTATTATGGTTCTTTCTCTAACCCTAGCTTGGAAGGATCACATTTCCAATCCTTCCCTCCTTCAAGTTATCCCCACCAATAAAGAAATCAAGTCAACTCAATCAATGCTCCTTAGATGTTTAGAAGGATCATCCACACCAAATGACCACAGATGCTCAAAACTACCCTAAAATTGAGAGAGAGGTTTGTTTCTAGGACATTGGAGTTATTCCAATGCTCATCAACCAAAAATGCATAGAAATCTCTGTCGATTTCAAGAAATTTCTCCTAACTACAAATAATAGGGCAACAAGGAATTAGGCATCCAAACTCACCTTTTGACACTTAACTTAGAAAATAACTTAACAAGGTGGCATACAAAATTTCTTTCTTGATACCCTTTTGGAAGATCTTTTAGATTCACCCAGTCTCACTTCCCCAACCTACCCGTACAGTGGGTTGCTATAATTAAGCCTATAATTTAAGGCTTTCACCAATGTGTTGACAATATTCACAAGGGTTTAATAAAATCCCTATCAAAGCATGTCACCTAGACTTTCCCTTGGGTATGGGGCTTCTCCACCTTCATATCCTCTTCTCCATCCACCTAGATTGAAGTAACCAATGCACTCAATCCCATCAAATGTTTTTTCAATCATTGTGATCCCTAACCGTGCTCCTTTGGCTTGCTTAGGGAATCACTAAAAAAATGCAAAACTTTATTTCTAGGGACCAAATTCTTACACACTTATAGTAAAATGAGTCATCCTAGAGATTCCAAGAGATTGTACAAATGCCACGATGGAAAGGTGAGTTATGATTCCATATTCAAAAACTACCTAGTTTAGACCAGCGACAGTGAGAAAACAAAAGATTTTCCAAAATGCAAAGAAATGAAACCAAAAGACCTATCTAATCACACATGAAATCTACTATTTGCATCTACTAATTCATACACAAGTCATAGTGCGGATTTCAATCCATTCAATGATCCAATGAAACAAAAATGTTCTATCTGTGGTAAAATTGCTTAGCAAAGTTGTTTGTTCATTCATCAACTTTCATCAAAATTTCATCCAACCCTTGTTATAGTTCAAGGGAGGCCTTATATAGGTTCAAAAAAAAATTCCCAACCAATTTGAAGTGGTTATTCCACCTACTTCTTGAAAATGCACTTTTTGCAATAAAAGTTATCATGACAACTTTTGCAATTTTGCAAAGTTATCATGCAACTTGATATCTTTTTGCATAGATAGACCGAAATTGGTCAAATCCTAATGAAACTCTATCAAATGCTTAATTATGAGCTTTGGGAAATGAAATTATCATTTCACCCCTTCTTTTTCCAATCTAGCCCTCCAAATGCTCAAATGTCATATTTGACAACTTTGACAACAATTGCACACTACCTAGCAACTTTGGAAAAACAAGTAATATTGAGGACTTCTAAGGACCTAATTAGACCTCCTAATGACTAAGTCACACTCTAGGACTCACTAGCCCCCTTATTACACTAGTGGCTTGGCTAAGGCCACTACAAGCCAAAACTTGACTAGGAACCCTAGGTTATCATGTAGCCTTACCTATGTGCTCCTACACCAGGTCATCTACCCAAATCTCTTGTAAGAAAGTTTCTACCTCCATGAGGATGTGGAAATTTAAATAATCTTGCATGCTTTTCTTAGTGGTAAAGTGATCCTTGTTGTTGAAAGGTGTTTGAAATAATTTCTGAGTCTTTTTCTTATATGTTTTTTTCTCTAATAGTAATCAATTATGTTTGTTCTATATTATGGTTGGGGGCTGGAAATTTCTTCTTTCCCTAAGTTGCTATTGTTGGTACTCTCTATCTGGTCTTCTAAGTCCACATTTATCCTAATATGGTTTAACTCTCCTTCATTATTCTAAGTAGACTCTTGTGATGTTTGTGGACTAAGACAACCCCTAAGACCTTTTGGGGACTTCTTTTCTCTAGAGTTTTGTCTTTGTCCATTATTTCTTCAAGGGGATTATACATGTTTGGGTTGTTGCAATGCTCTTTTGGGAAAATGCCCTTCACATTCTTTAAATTTGAATGTACTTTTGATAAATCCAACCTCTTCATGGGTTTGATTCTAGTCTTTATATTTGATTGAACGTTTCTTACCTTCTTATGTTGTAAAGTGACTTCCTTACTATGCTATGGGGAGGCATTTTCTTTAATTGCATCTAGTTTTGTGTCACCTTTGATTTCTTCTAATTCTCCTTACGCTTGTTTTGAATGAACATTATTGTGATGGTCTATGTGAGCTTCTTCCCATTAAGTCGGTAGATCATTGATATCAATCTTAGCAAGCATAATGTTATTTGCTAATTTCTCCATATTTCTCATGTTACTTCTTATATCATCTTCAAACAAGTTTTGTTGTTTACATAGTTCACACCATTACAAGCATGAATTTTTTCCCTCTATGTTGAATCTCCTCTTTGTAATAGTTTAAAGCATTATCTGGAATTCCTCTTCTTCTAATGGTTGAAGTTTCCTATTATGTGAATCTTGTGTATATCTAGAAGCTATTTTGTTTTCCTCAATTGTTCATATTTCTCCTTCTTCGCAATTTATTCTTGGTGAAAAATTTCTTCCTAGAGTCTCTATTTATCTTTCTAATAGGGTGGATTGTTCCCTGGCATCTAATGATGTCCTTCTAGGATTGATTTTGCTACTAATGTGGGTTATGTAGAATAATTCTCTTAGGGAAGAGTTTCTTTATATATAGAGAGGGTTTATTTTTAAGATTTTCTTTATTTGACCCCAATATCTTGAAATATTTAGTTCATATGTTGATCTGTTTGTTATCAATTTTAGGTTTTTTAACTCCTGAGTGTTGATTCTAGATTAATGAGAAATTTGATGCCATTCAAGGAATTATAGTTATATTATATTCCTTTTAAGCTACCTATAACAATGCCTATGTGACCTATAGTTAGACTCTATTTCTTTAAGGCTACTTATAACAGTGCCTATGCGATTGAGAATTTGAACTTGTTTTAGTTTAGATGGTAAAGATTTGATAACTACCCATTTTGGAGCTGAAATATTCCTAACCTTAGTTTCATTGAAATTAGGTTCCTATTTTAAAAAAATTAATGAATGACCTTTAAAGAAACAATGCGAAGCAAACCAAAGTTCATTTCTAATATAACTATTTTGATAGTGAATATAAAGTAAGTGATCAACAAAGTTAGAGATACTTACCTAATTTCCCCAACAATCTTCCAACCATTTGATTACTTTGTGAATTTTTTCCTTAGATCCATTCCAAAAAGCATATATACCTTGATCTTAACATTCCATCCACCTGTTTTCACTGTGATAGTCACTAATGATCATAATCTACTTGGAATTTTCTGATGTGGGTCTTAATGGGAGAGGCCCTTTGTTGAACGTTTCTTGATTGAAGATATGATTTAGAGAAGGTTTTTTTTATCATTATTGCATCAATATTATGACTTAGGATATGGTACATGGGTCTCTCTCTTACTTGGAAGGTGGATGGCTGTGAGATTTGTCTATGTGGGGATAAAAGCTTTGATTGGTGCATTTATACTACTTGGTTTAGTCTTGTATGCTTGAGCGATTGTGGGCCTTGAGGCAACCATTTTGTCCATCCAAGGTTTTTCCCTTATCAGGTTATTTTTAGCAATCTATTGGGTAGGACACTAATTGTTTAGAGTTTTGGGTGGGAGATAGATGTTATCTTTGTGGTCTTTCCTTTTTGACACTTTGATCCATCTTTTCATTTCTAGTTGTCTGTGATCTTCCCTCCATACTCCCATATGGTGTGGACACATATTTTGACATTTTGTTAGTGATGGTTTGCCAATTTTAGGTTTTGATTGCCCCAATCTAGTCTTCTGGGTAGGATTTGCATATTTTGTTTTCTAAAATAAGCATTGTTGTTTCTCCTCCATATGACCCTTAGCTAGGCTATGTCACATATTATGTTCAACACATTTGTCCTACTATGTGTCTAAAGGTTTTGGTTTGGCTACCTAATGTGGATGAGGATTCGTATCCAAAGCTAAGAGAATATTTAAAAATTTGGCCAGAGCCTTCAAAGCATACTTTGTTTTGTTGAAATATGAATTAGGCTTTTGAAACCCTTTTGAATACTAATTCTTTCATGATTTTGAACACTATGTGCTTTTTGACATTTTTTAGTGTTAGCTAACTTCTCTCCCCTTTTCTTATATTTATCTAATATTAATTGCATTTTTCACTTTCCTTTAGTTCAATTATTTATTTTAAAGTTATATTGTTATTATTATAATTATTTATTTTATTTTCAGTTTTGAGTTTAATTAGTTATTATTTGTTATCATGTCACATCTCACATTCATGTATTGAGAGATTATAAATAAACAAACTAATTTAGTCAATATTGTTTAATTAACAATGCATATGTTTTGTAGGTGCCTTCTATGTGGGTATTTATTGGAAGAAAAAGAGAATAGGTACTGATTGCCAGTTGTGGAAAACTAATACACAAATGATGAATGATCGATGACCAATAATAAATGAGTATGGAACATGAAATGTTACTTGGGGAAAAAAATCTATGAGGATAGACAATTCTTATCTCCCACTGACTGAGAATAGACATCATTAAGAGGAAGTGTCTATGTCATTATGATATTATGGATACCATTTCTTTTGGTGAAAAAATGAGAGCTTTGATGGATCTAAAGTCCTTGACTCTTGTCAAAAGTGAAGGATATGACAACTCTAAGAATTTACCAAGGAGAATCAAATGGAAGACAATTATTAAAATATCGGATTAAGGTTTGTGGGATTCACATGAAGATGTTTTTCTAGCCAATATTTTGGAGGAGAGGTGAAAATATGACATGTATATAGCTTTATGTTATAAAGTGAGTATTGGGAGAAGAGTTCATGGCTACAAAATATCAATATCCGTAATGCATAAAAGGCAAACACTTACAAAATATTATCTCTAAATAATTTCTTCAAATGTTTTGATGGAAAAATATATTTTATCTGTTTATGTCTTTTATTTTGACTAGGTGAACACGAGTGGAGAGCATAATAGTATGTTCCTTAACAATGTCATCCACAAAAAAATAAATTTTAACTCTTAGTCTAAGGCTCTTAGTTATAGATATATTATATAAGATTGATGGTACTTATATTATGAAGTTGAAATATTATACTTTGAAGCCACAAAAGGATGATGCATAAAAGTTTATAACTATTTTCATCTAGATTCCAATCATGTTAGATTTTACAAAGAATATAGGTAAACAATTATATAATAATAAAAATAAGTAGTTCAACAAAGAATATTTCAATTATTATGCATATATTTTTCTCTTAATATTGAAATAAAAATATTAAGTTATATTTAATGTAAAAAAATTAACACTTAGATTTTTATTCTTTATAAAAATTTCAAAAATATTTATTAAATTCAATCTATAAGTGTCATAGTTAATTTATGTAATAATAATTTTACACATTATATTTATTTAAAAAATTAAATAAATGTTTTGGGGGAGAAATACAATGCAATGATATGAAAGAAGATCATAGGGTGGTTAGGGAAATCATGCAGGTTGTGGTGGTACAATCAACTCTACCTTAGGTGGAGTACTTCCCTTTCCTTTTTGCAAAAGATTCCACCATTATCAAAGCTCATCTCTACCACAACAAAAAATGGGCCACCATTTTGCATCTCCTTCTAGGCCAGTGTTGGAAACTACAATTGGAACAATTATTATATTATCATTGATGTCAAAGCTTATTGGTAAGATATTTTCTATCTGAGTAGAGTGTCACATCAAGATGATTGATGAAGAGGATTTGACAAGGACATAACAAAAGGACCTAGAGGAAAGGTTGAGTTATGAGGAATTGCAATGGGCACATGGTCAATTGGACTTTGACAAGATAAAGTGATTGTTTAATAATAATACAAGTGAAGAAGGCAGTTGTACTGAAGCCTAGAAGAAGTGATCAATGAATTACCAAATGCATAGGCTTAACCAAGAAAATGAGTAGAAGATTAAGGAACTTGAATTTTATGGTGAATGATGCTAGAGTTGACCAAGTGATAGTATAAGCCAAGAAAATATAGTGTTGATCGAGCATCATTATTGACCAAGTATTAGTAAATGTGTTGAACACAACAATTAGTAGCAACTGATTAATTTAGTGATGACCGAGTGTCAGAATACATTGTTAGCCACTCAATAGCATTTGACAGATTATGAAGAAATCATGATTTCCAACTGAGATAGTTTATTTCTATAGAGACTATGTTACTGAATGTTTAGATCTGAGGTATTTGAATTGATTAAAATTTTAATTGCTACATTTGGACATGAGGATAACTGATTCACTCCCCCTCTCAGTTATTATAAATCATTCTAATAATTGGTATCAAAGCTCTTGGTGCTTATATAGAAAAATTTGAAGGTACTTGAAGCTAAAGATCTAGATGTACAAAAAAGAGGTGCCAAGGTTAAACAAAGAGAACTTCCCTACATGGCAGAGTTTGATGAAGTTGCATCTAGCATGAATTGGAGAAGGAGAAATACACTATATGGAGAATTCATATGTAAATATACCAAAACCAATGACAACACAACAACTAAAAGAGCTCAACAAGAGCACAATCAAGAAATGTTGGATATTGCATTAGCCCTAAGCTATGTTGAGTTTGATGACATAAAGAAATGCAAAACAACCAAGAAAATGTGTGATACACTAGAGAACATCTATGGAGGAGACACAAATGTTTTGAGAGAAAAATTAGAATGCTTGAGAGTAAATTTGATGAAATGAGAATAGTAGAAGGAGATAATATTGTACAATACTATGGAAGAATCAAATAGGTGGTAAATTCTATAAGAGGATCAAATGGAAATATTGATGATGAGACTATGATCAACAAAGTATTGAGAACTCTACTTCCTATCTATGCTATTAGGATTTTTGAAATACAAGAATTGAGATGTACCCCTAGTAATAACCTAACTTTGGAAGGTGTAGCTGGTAGGCTTACTACTTTTGAATTGTCAAATTTTGATAATGTTACTCCTACTACTATTGAATCTACTTACAAGTCTCAATTGGTTCATAGTAAGAAAGGAAAAGGAAAATGAAGACTTCCAAGAGGTAGCTGAAAATACAGAGGTAAACTTCTTATAATTTGTTTTTCATGTAATAGAGTTTGTCATATTGTTGCAAGATGTCCTAATAGAGAAGACAAGGACAGAAGAAGGGAAAGCTAGTATAGAGGCAGAAGAGATGGTAGAGATAATAAGAGAAATAAGGACTACAATGACAAAGGTTATAAATGTTGTTATATTATTAAAGAAGAAACTGAAAATGAGTCTAATAGTAATGATGAAGAAGTTGTCTATGTTGCTATGAAAGACGATTCTGATGAAGATGAGAAAAATGCATTAGTTTCATATGTGAGTAAAGGTGATAGATGGATAATTTATAGTTTTTCTCAGATCATATGATTGGTGATAAAAATAAGTTTGAAACTATGGAATAATAGAAAGGTGGTTGTGTTAAGTTTAGTAATGATGCACCATGTCTTATGAAAGGTAAAGGATCAATACAATTGACTGAAAAGATCAAGTGTGACAATATTTATTGGGTTGAAGGACTTAGCTATAACTTGTTAAGTGTTTTGTAGTTGAACAAATTAGGATACAAAGTTTAATTTCATCACAAGAAGGCCAAGATATCTGATGCTACTGGTAAACTAATTGGGATTGGTGATCAGACAAGAGGTAACTTGTTCTATCTAGATTTATTAGATGGGAACATTTTCTTGCAAAAAATTAAGATAATATAGTTATGGAATAATAGGTTGTGTCATGTGAATTTTGATGATTTAGTAAGCATTAGAAAGATGAAAAGAGTAAGAGGATTAGCAAGATTGAAGAAACCTAATAATGCTATGTGTAAACAATGACAATTAGGAAAAATGACAAAGTCTAGTTTCAAGAGAGACATAATCATCTAATGATATTTTGTAATTGGTTCAAACTAACCTTTGCGAACCCATTAGAATGCAAAGCTACTGTGGAGATAAATATTTCATTCTATTTATTGATGACTATTCTAGAATGATGATTGTAATGTTTCTTAAATAAAAACTTGATGCTTTTCAATTGTTTAAGTGGTATTTGGCAAGAGTTGAAAATGGAATAGGTAAAAGTCTAAAGTGATTGAGATCTAATGGAGGAGGATAATTTATCTCTAATGAATTCAACAAGTTTTGCAATGATAGAGGAATCAAAAGGCATATGTTAGCACCTAGAACCCCTCCACAAATGGAATAGCTGAAGGGAGAAATAGATCAATCATGGATTGCGCTAAAACATTGGTGATGGAGAAGAATGTGTCACATAAGTACTAGAGAGAAGCTATAAGTAAAACAATCTATACTTTGAATCAAGTGCAAGTCAAGAAAGGTATAAACATTACACCCTTTGATTCATGGCATGGTTATGCACCTAATATGAAGTATTTTAAGTGTTTTGGAAGCAAGTGTTACATATTCAAAGAAAATATGAATGGAAAATTTGATGTTAAAAGTGATGAAAGAATATTCATAGGATATTCCGCTAAGAGTAAATCTTATAAGTGTTTGAATTGTAACACTAACAAAGTTGTGGAAAGTACAAATGTGAAAGTTGATGAATATACATAAAAGAATGAATTTGATGCAAGACAAAACTTGAAGGCTACAACACATTCATAGAAGTTGTTTCCTAAACCTTACCTCAACGTAAGAATAAAGCTACCAAGAAACAAAAAAATTTTAATGCTGAGTTGCAATAGCATGCTATTGAGTGTTAGACTATAAATGTCAAGTGTTAGTAAAATGATGTTGAGATACATGTAGAAGATGTTGAACATTATAAACACAATGTCAATCAACCAAAACTTGAAGAAACTAGAAGAACAGATACAAAATGAACTCAAAATAAATTTTCAAGATGAACGTGAAGAAGAAGAAATAAGAAAAGAACCTGTATTGGAAAAATATGTAAGAGGACACCATGCACCTAAACAAATAATTGGAAACAAAAAATATGGAGTTAAAACTGGAAAAATACTAAGGAGGCATACATGTTTACTTTGTGAATTTGAGCCTAAACCAATGAAAGATGATTTGGATAATGAAGTTTGCATTCAAGAAATGAGTGAAGAAATTGAATAGACAGAGAAGAAAAAAACCTTGTCACTAATACCTAGACCAAAGGAAAAGAATTTTATTGGAACAAAGTGTGTATTCTTGAACAAGATGAATGAAAAATAAGAAGTCACAAGAAACAAAGCTAGATTGGTATGCAAAAGAAGAAGGTATTGACTATTGGGAAACATTTTCTCTAGTTGCAAGATTGGAAGGAGTGAGAACATTGCTTGCATATTTTTCTTACAAAGGATTTAAAGTATATCAAATGGATGTCAAATCTGCATTTCTAAATGGAATACTAGAAGAAGAGGTTTACATTGAACAACTAGAAAGATTTTTTGATCCTAGAAAGAAGAACATGGTATGTAAACTGTACAAAGATATATATATATATATATATATATATATATATATATATATATATATATATCAATTGAAACAAGCCCCTAGAGCATGGTATGAAAGGTTGTAGAATTATTTGGTAAAGATTGGATTTTCTCCAACTGGTGATAATAGTAATCTATATTTGAAGACTGAAGGTGGTAAAGGGATATTGTTAGCTAAAATATCTATTGATGATATCATATTTGGAGGACAAGATGCATTATAAAAATCATTTGTAGATGAGATGCAAAAGGAATTTGAAATTTCTATGTTTGGTGAAATCAAATTCTTTGTTGGTTTAAAAGTATATCAGATGAAGCAAGGTATCTATATTACTCAATCAAATTATATTAAGGAGATACTGAAAAGTTTTGGGATGGAAGACTCGAGACTAGTCAACATACCTATGGCTACAGGACATAGGCTATCTAAGAATGATGATTCTATTGATGTGAGCCACACATTGTATAGATCAATGGTTGGAAAGCTAAAATATGTTGTTCACAACAGACCTAGTATTACATTGATAGTTGGGACTGTTGCAAGATTTTTTGCAAATCCCAAGGTAAACATGATGGTAGGGAAGAGAATACTAATATATATGAAAGGAATAGAAGAATATGGTTTATATTAGAAGAAGAATGAAAAGTTTGAATTGAAAGTGTATACAAATATGGATTGGGAAGGTAATTTTGATGATAGAAAAAGCACAAGTGGTGGAGCTTTCTATCTAGCAAAGAGATGAGTTTCACGGATAAGCAAGAAGAAAAATTGCATTTCACAATTGACAAAAAAAGATGAATATGTAGCAACACCAGTAAATTGTTCAAACATTGTGTGGGTTAAACAATTGTTGAAAAGGATAAAGGAAGAGATCATTGATCCTATTGTTATCTATTGTGACAAACCAAGTGATATAGATATATCAAAGAACCCTATAATCCATGAAAAGATCAAGCATATTGATATCAAGTACCATTTGTTGAGAGAATTGGTTCAAGATAAAGATGTAAGATTCGAATATGTGAATACTAAGGAGGAAATAGTTGATATTTTCCCGAAGGCTTTATCTAAGGATGAACATAAGTATCTAAGAGGTAAATTAAGGATGATTCCCCTACCTAAGGCTATTTAATCTAAGATAGAGCTCTACATCAAATGTGTTGATCAAGCTATCTTAAAAGTTGATGCAGAAAGTCATACATAGCAATAAAGGACTAAACATATATATCCAATTAAGAGATCATATCAAAGATATAGCAAAGAGGAGACCCAAGACTAACTTACAAAGAGAATTTAGGGTCGAGTACTAAATTAGTTACTATTAATTGAGTTAGGGTAAATCTCTAAAAAGAGTGGTTCTAACAAACCTATGTAAACCTCTCAATAGAGTCCTTACTACATTGTGAGTGTAAAATCCTTTAGCAAGGTGAGACCTAATAGTCTCTAATGATTTTAATAGGGTAGATCATATCATATGATCAAACATTATAACCCTAATAGTTTAACTTAATTGTTTCAATAGTGAAGATTTGTGGGTTTCATCCCTACCCCAATTTTACCTTTGTATTGAAGTGTTTTTGGGTTACCAAATCATTGTGTTATGTGTTGAATCTTTCATAGATGTGATAAATTTTATTTATGTTTCAATGTTACAAATTTAATGTTAGATCCATTGTATGAGATGAATTAGGTGTGAATTCAGTAACTTGGTTTTGAAGTTAACATTTTAAGATCTCGATTCAACCCCCCTCTTTGTATCTTATTTCCTATTAACCCTTTCCAATAGTTGGTATCAGATCCTAGTTCTCTTATCAAGAAGCCTAACAACTTGAGAGATTTAGATCATGGAGATGAAAGTGTATAAGATGTGAAAAATCATTGAGAACTAAATTATTGAAATCCATATCATATTGCAAAAATTAGAAGCAACAAAAGAAGAGTAAAAGAAAACCCTGAAGAGAAAGAAATAAATAGATATTCAGAGAAATGACACACAATACAAAGAAGTTGACACAAAAGGACTGCTCAATAGTGGAATGATTGGTAGTAACGATGAAGTGTTGACAAAAGTATTGGAGAAGAATAGTGCCATAACAAAAGAAGTAAAAGGTCTCAAGAGAGAATAAGAAATCCAATCAATTACACTTTGTGAAGTAATGGAACAAAATAAGAAAGAAATGCAAAGCTCATGGCCAAAGAATAAAAAAGATAGATGGCTATTGGACTTGAAGAGAGATTATTTGAAGTATAGAAGCTTACAAATAATTAGTTGGATATGATAAATCAATTAGTAGTTACAAATTAGGAAGCAAATAGAAAGGATTTAGAGAGAATGAACAAACCAAATGAAGTTGTCAAACACTTTGAAGAACTGTTGACATCACCTAGAATAAAAGACACCTCTAGACTTGGATACAACAAGCACTTTTCATCTATTAAAGAAAGAGAAACATCGAGAGTGGAGAAGAGAGGAATGCTAAATACAAAAGAAAAACTAAATGTCATTAGTGTGGAAAAATTGGTTACATAGCCAACATTTGTAGAACCAAAAATGGTTATTAAACCCTTAAACCTAAATTTAGTGGAAATTTTTTTAATTGGAAGAAAGCAGGAGATCAAAGACATGAATGCAGATCAAAGAACAATGATTCAACCCAAAATGTATCTAAATTCCAAGGTCATTTTTACAAGTGTCAAAAGTATGGACATAGAGCTCATGAGTACATATTCAAGAAAAATTCAAACTAGATACCTAAGAAAAAAACACATACATCAAGGAAAGGTAATTCCTACAATTGGGATTACAATACATGGTATAGTTGTCACTATTGTGGAGAATATGGACACATTCTAGAGAACTTCATCAAAACACATTATAGAGGAAATTACAAGAAGTGGCTAAATGGAGAAATAATATGTTTTAGTTGCCCCAAAGTTGGACATATTAGTAGAAACTACAAAACTAGAACACAAACACCCACAACAAATAATGGAAATGAAAAACTTGAAAGAAAGAAAACATGGATAGAGATAGTAAGAGTTGGAAGTAGTGGAGTAGACAAAGTTGAGATCACCCAATCAAATGGATTAGGTGATCACACCACATCTCACTAGAGAAAGAAGGTATTTCAGAATTGCATATTTAATGTTATATATTTTACATCCATTCTTAGCATAGAAGCAATAAAGGTTCAAATCTACATAAGTAAAGATGAATTAAGAACTAAAAGAAAAATAAAAGCATAGAGCATTGAGCATTAGTGGTACAATTTATATTGACCAAGCTTTTTTGTATAGAACAAGTGATCAAGGAGGTTGATGTATTGAGTGAATGAATAAATATTGGCCAAGTGAGGTAACCTTGACTGAGCAAAAAATGGAGACTGAGCTAGCTGTCATGCAACAACCAAGCATGAAGTTATTAAATGAAGACCTAAAACAAAGATTTGAAGGTATTTATCAAATTTAGACATTCATTTTGACTCACAAGGTGATTAAAGAGTTTACGAGAAGTTTTCAAGGTGATCAAGACAATTTTAGATACAATTACAAAAGAATTATAATAGAATACCATTGATTTTGTCAAAAAAAGTAAGTATTACTCTTAGTGTCAAGTTAAATATTCAGTGGAGATATTGCAGAAGTTCTTTTTTTATTAAACCCTAGTTCAAGATGGCATCTAGAAGAGAAATGTTGGTGGGAAATAGTGCATAAATTATAAGAAATGACCAAAGTCCTCCACCTAATTTCAAAAATTTAGTAAACCTTAAAATATTGTTGATCATATTGGAGCTTTATCAATAATTCTACCCAGAGTCTTGATTGTTTAGGATATAAGACCCTATTATCTAAGCAAGGTCAGAGAAATTGGAGGTTTTGATAATAGAGTAGCTTATGATAAGCTATGTGTTGATAGAATTTTGAAGGATGAACACAAGATCCTTATTGATAAAGGGCTTACTTGTGCCCAGGTTTTGCAAAGGTTTTTAAGGTCAAATGGATAAATATTGTGCATAGCTACATTCATAACATGAAAATATGGTTAGTAAGTGAACTGATCTAGAAAAACAAGGCTATCATTTGTAGGGTAACTAGGTACCCTACCTTGGATCGACCAAAAAGTATAAGAAACACAACAAAGAATGAGATTATAAATTTGACCAAGGAAAAGTGGAATGGTTGACATATTTTAATTGATTGAATTTAGGACCCATTAGTTGAATTTTTTATTCATGTGATTGCACACAATTTCTATTAATCTAGTAGGTTGAATAGTGTACCATGTGTAGCAGTGGATTTGGGCTACAAAATTATGAAGAATGATCATTGATATGACCTTGCTGAGCTGCAACTCACTAGCTTCAAATCCAATTACTCCAATAAATCAATGAAATCAAATATAATATAGTAAAAACTACCACATCCATAATGCATTAACAAATATTAGTGTTCGAAGAAATTGAAGGTTGTGAGTGAATTTGTCCTTACTAGTTACCACAATCATGAAAATCTTCACCAAGAATATATGCATCACTTCATCAACCTTTGCAGTTATCTTCCATACAACATAAAATAATATGAGAGATGACTCTCCAACTCCCCAAGTGCCTCCAAATAGCCAAAATTTACATTGACCTTTCAACTTCTGTAAAATTTCAAAAGTTCCAAAAATAGTACAAAAATATAATCCTTTGTTAGTTGTTATGCTAGATACTTGTCAACTAAAGAAAAACATTATTAAGGCTTATATTTAAAAAAATATAATGAGGTAGCTTGTTTAATTTTTTCTATCTAATTTGAGTTTTGATGGATTCCAACATGTTGGCATGCATTGACTTGTGTTACTACAACTACAAGTAGAGATAATTTATTCATCCTACCTTGAATTGGATATCTTGTTTATTTAACCTTGTATATATCTTAGGTCTAATTGGTGAGTGTATTGTAGGTGCATTCATGTTTTATTGGCTAATTTCATTTCATATCAATTCATATCCAGAAAAATAATTTTGTTCAAATGTAAAATTTTAATATTTTATTGATATCTTTTTGCAAACCACATGATAGGGTTACTTTGAAGGAAATAAAGGCTAACTGGCATGCATGCTTGGACAACATGGTTGGGTTTAAGGTGATATTGGTAGTTTTTCTTTTACTTTTTTTAAATCATTTGTACACAATCAGTTTGGTTTGTCTATTTTTTCAAATCAACACATATAAAATTTGAAATTATATCACATTCAATTACATTTTATTGGGGGTTGAATCAATTCAAAATAATCTTGTACTATCAAGAAATTAATGTCAATTCCTTGAAATTATTGCCAATTTTTTTCGATGCAAACAAAGCACTATCGAATAGTGCACATGCTAGAATAACTATAATATGAGTAAGTGTGCCCCATTGTGGTATTATCACATTATTGATTTCATTGACTTTTGTAATAATAAGTTATTACATTTCAAGGACTTTTCAATAATATTTTTATTGTTCTTTATGGTCTTTGATAGGTCTGTCATCTTCTAGAAGATCACTTTCAAGACACAAGGCTTGAATGTGATACAGATAAGCTACCATTAGTATTTGATCCCCCCACAATGGCAAAAATTTGATAGTCTAGAGAGTCGTCCGCTCTCTCCCTGAAGGTAAAATTACTACAACAAGTATGAACATGTGCAAGATCATAATTGGGCTTTGCACACATATATACCTGTTGCAATTTTTACCTTTCAAAAGAGAGTGAATGGATCTTGTGACTATAAAACATTGGCCATTGTGGGGTGGATCAAAGACTAATGACAAAAATCTATATGTATCACATTCAAGCTTGGTGTTTCAAATGTGATATTTTAGAAGAAGATAAACCTTTCAGAGACCATAAACATGGTGTCGCAACTATAGCTATCTCATTTGTTAGTGACTTCTTTTGTAATGGGTTTGGTGTACTTATAATGACATTCTCATCATAATCTTTGATGCTTATTTGTTACAATTGTGATTGTCTATGGTTTTTTGTGATATTTATTTGCCACTAGTTTTCTCTACTTGTAATGATAGCCCCATGGATTTGATGTCTTTCTATCACAATTATGATGACCTACGATTTTGTGTGACATTTATTTGCCACATGTTTGTTGTGCTTGAAACAAAAATATTGTGGCAATCTCTTATATCTTATTGTCATAATTTTGATAGTTTGGGTTTTGTGTGATGTTTATTTAATATTGGTTTTCTATTCTTGCAATGAAAAACCCATGGCAAGATTCCCCACAATTATGTCACAAGTAGCATCACAATTGTGATGGTAATTTTTTTCTAACATTTTTCCCATTATAATATACATGCAAACTTTAATAGTTTTTTATGATTCTAGGCATCACAATTGGGACAGATAGCCATAGATTTGCAATATCCAACTCATTAACTATAACGTCTTTATGTGTCAAAATTGTGACACATGATCATCACAATTGCAATACATATCCATCACATTTTGGCTACAAATTTATTTGTTGTCCAATCACAAAATCTCCAATACATTTTCCACTACGTGTATCACTGAAATTACAATAAATTATTCATTAAACTCATTAAATTTAAAAGAAAGCCCCATCATGGGAACCTCAATGTTATTACAATTTGATTTTAGTCCATTAGATTTGTCACCTTTTATTTATATTTGATAGATTATCTTGCAAGTATTTTGTTTGTAGAATATTTAATTATTTGTCAATAGTTTAGGTTTCATTTCAATGTCATAAAGTGTACAATGGTTTAACTTAGGAGTGACCCCCCAATAGTGTGTCCCACCTTTTTTCCACCTTTCACAGTGAAGTTAGTATTCTCAAAAAAATTGGCATTTTAACACCTATTGCTGCTAAACTTGTGGGAATTTGAAGATGATGTAAACTAGTTATTAGTGTAAGAGAACCTCAACAATAATCAATACACTTGGAAATCCAAAGATTCTAAATGGTATATCTAGGAGGTCCCTAGGTATTTGGGCCCAATGGACCACTTGGTTCTAATAAGGTCTCTCTTGTAAGAGCTATTTGTCATGTAGTAGCACCTATAAGCCCAGTGGTCAAAGTTATTCAAACATAAAATTTTGATTTTTTTTGGAGTTCAATGCCACTTTTAGTTGATTTGGGCATAATAAGGGTCTTGGAACAAATTTAAGGCAACATGGAGTGCAACTTTTCAAAAATTATCAAAGTTACTTGACAACTTTTTGAGCAACTTGCTAATCATGTATTTTTAGCCTCTTAGAGCCAACAATAGTCACCAACCTTCAAATTTTAATTGGTATAATTTATTTTGCCTCATTTGAATTAAGTTTAGTAGGTATGGCATATGAGGTGAAGTTTTGATGCATTGAAGTTAATAAAAATAAGTTTTCCCTGTAATTCCTCTTCATTTTTCATGTTGTGACATTTCATGGTGGTTTGATTTTTCTTCGATAATAAAAGTTATTGCACTCAATTTGGTAAAGGCAACAATGTGTAGAATCCAAATCATTGTAGACTAGTCTGAATTGGGATTTCCATTAGAATTTTAAAATAAATGCCTCTATTTTGACTTCTAACCCTTAGAATTCAGTGGCCTTTGAGAAGAAGCAAGTAGAGGAAATGTAGTTTACATTCCCAAAACAATTTTGAATGGAGGCACTATTAAGGAAATTTGGCACCAAGTCGTAGACACACATCTTTATGTGACTAACCTGTGACAAAGTAAGAAACCTTGGTAAGGAAAGTTTAGTGGTGGATCCAAGTGAATCGATGGAGAAGTTAGTGTATTATCAAAATGAAAAATCCTCCTAAGTCATCTACCTATGGGGTTTGATCTATTTCAAATATTTGTTGAAGTGTTACCCTAAATTAGGCCTAGTTAGCCCATTTTAGCCCTCATAAGGTTTGGTATATTAGATAAATGGTTAGGCCCTAAAACCCAAACAATCTCTTGTATTTTCCAACATGGTATCTAAATTGTAGATTTTTTTGGTTTGTTTTAGAGGTTTTGTAAAGCTAGTCCTAAAAATTGATTAGTTCAACTAGTTCTCCCCATTAGGTCTAATTAGAGAATTTGCCTTGTGGGTCTATAAAGGTGTGCTCAAAAGTTATGTTGGATAGACTTTAATATAATAAAGGAATTAAGTTTACCCATAAGTAAAGGAAGTCAACTTGATGAGTTTTCTAGAATTCAACCTATAAGGAGTGTTGGTTGTTTTCTTGAAGTCGAATAGGATTGAAAACCCTATTATATAGGTGGGTAAGTGCACAAAGATGGAGGACCAAAAAGGGGGTATACGTTGCCACTTATTTTTCTAAAATTAGACAAATATAAACTTGGACAAGAAATTGAAGATAGTTGGACTTAATATTTGACAATATGATAAAAATATATTTTATAGGACCTTCTGAATTTAATTTCTAAATCACTAGCCTTTTTTGTTAAATGGTGGAGTTTAAGGCCATCAGAAGGAGGGAGCATTAAAGGTTGTCATATTTTAGAGTAAATTTATAACACAAGGTCAAGTGTGCTCCCCTAAATTGTTAAAAAAAAATTAAACTTTTTAAATTTCTCTGGTTAGGAGTTACTAACACTACATAGTTTATCCAAAAACAAGAATCGATAGTTTTTTACAATATATTTGATTTATTATGAATTTTGAAAGTGGAGTCATCTCAAAATAGTGAAATTTTATTTTGGCACCCCTAGACATCATTGAAAACTAATTGAAAATCAAAAACTATTTCTGTAAAGTTTGTATATTGTGTTGATCTCAGATTGGTTTTGACAATTGAGTGTCCACACACTTAAGCCATTTACTTAGTTCATGTCAAACAAGTAGTATATGTCAAGCACAACATATACTATAGATCATTCCAAGTCCACAGTGAGTGTTGAGCCACTCAAGTGTCGAGTAGATAATGTATGTTGAGTGATTCAAGAGCTAAGCAAGAAGTGCATGCCAAGTGATTCATATGCTGAGCATTAAAGACTTTAGATGCTGAGTGACACAGTTTTGACATAGTTGTTTGTAATGGCACAAACAACTATGTAAACCATTTTTGAGCTGACTTAAGGATGAATTTTGACATTTTGGAGATAAGGACGAATCTTATGTTGGATTCCCAATGAAATTACATGCAACCAATCAAAAAAGGGGAAGGTTTAAGTGGAAAAATGAATGAATCACAACCATTGATTCATACCTAACCCTAAGTCACCAAAATCTTCTTAAGCAGGACAAACCCTAAACTCTCTAGCATGTGTAAGGTGTATGAAGGGGTGAAGAGAGTAGTTTGCATGCAAAAACATAGCATTCATGGTGGCTAAACAATTAAGAAGTGAGATTGTATTGTAGAATCAATTAGAATAGAATAGAGAAAAGAAGAGAGTATACAACAAAGAGACATTTAATCAAGAAGATTAAGAAGAAAACATTTTAGAGGTGATCTATCATTAGGCAATCAGGTGCCAACTGTATGATCATTGTTGAATCATTCTAGTAGGTGAATTAGTCAAATCTCTTAATAGAGGAGTCCTTATAGGCTACATTGAAATCCTCTAACAACATACTTGCTTAATTGTGAGTTGAAGTCCTTTAGCAAGGCACATTTCTAATAGGGTGTTGAAATTCTTTAAAAGGGTGAGATCTAATAGTCTTTGTAAGCCTTTAATAGGGTAGACCTTTCATAGGATAGATCTTGTTTCATGATCAAAACATTGTAACCTTCATTGGATATACTTTATTACTTCAGTTGTGAAGATTTGTGGATGTCATCCCCATCCTAGTTTACCTTCTCATTGGAGGGTTTCTAGGTAATCATATTTGGTGTCATACATGTGTGAATGTTTACCTGCTTTCATGTTTTAGATGTAAATGTTTTATATGGTATTTCATTTTACTTAGTAAATGTATGAGATGGATGTGTGGTGAAAGTTTTTATGGGTCCAAGTTTAAACTATTGATTCAAACACCCCTCCCCCCCCCCCCCCCCCCCCCACTCCCTCAGAAGTTTACCTTTCCTATTGTAATTCCAACAATTGGTATCAAAGCCTAGTTCTTTGATAGAGAAGCTCTGAAACTTTGAGGAAAGATCTTGTAAATGGAATTCTACAAGTTGGGAAAGATTATTGACAATCAGGGAATTGAAATACAAGTCATTCTACATCAATTTGATGAATCAAGAGAAGAACTAAAGAAATCTTTGAAGAGAAGGAAAGCAATTGCTATTGCAGAGAATGACACACAATACAAAGAGATGGACACTACTAAGCTATTTTCTAATGGAGACTCCAATGAATTTGATGCAATAGTTGTAGATCTAATGGAAAAGAATAGAGCCCAAGTAGAAGAAATCTAAAATCTAAAATTAGAGAAAGAATCACAAGCCATACTGCTATGTGAGGTGATTGAATAGAAAAAGAAAGCTATGGAAGACAAAACCATGATTGAAGATGATAAGAGAGGTTTGACAAATAGATTGGAAGATAAGTCATCAAAGCTAACCAAGATTTCCAACATGCAATTGGATACCATAAGCCAAGTGATGAACACTAACAATGAATTGAATGTTAGGGACATGGAGATAACAACATTGAAGCTACAAAATGAGTAATTGCAAAGTGACCTAAAAAGGGAGAAGGAATCTATTGAAAGTATCAACAAACCAAATGAAGCCATCAAATACTTTGAGAAATTACTGAGATCTCCTAGATCCAATAATGATACATTTGGACTAGGATACACAAGCATTGAAGAAGGAGAATCATCCAAAAATGCTAAAGAAAGAAACAACAAAGGTAAGAATTCCAAACCTATTTGTCATAATTACGATAAGAAAGGACATACTACTAATGTGTGTAGGAGAAAGACTATAATCAAAATGTCAAGTAGAAGAGCATGGTTCACTATCATAAGTGCAACAAATAAGGTCATTAGGCACATGAATGTAGAACCAAGACCATGCAAAGATTTAAAGGATATTGCTGCAACTGTCAGAGGTATGGACATAGAGCTTTTGAATGTAGATCCAAACCCATGTGGTCATCAAACATGCAAGAAAAGGTAAGGAACAATGGAAAATCTTATAACTAGGACTATGACACAAGATATAGTTGTCATTATTGTCAAGAGTATGGACATGTTCCTAAAAATTGTATTATGACACACTTCAGAGGTGACTATAAGAGGTGGTTGAGTCAAACCATATGTTTTAGTTGTTTGAAGACAAGTCACATAAGTTGATATTTCCCAACAAGGTCAAAGGCACCAGATTGTGAATTCGATAAAGGCAAAGGCAAGACCAATGTTGGAGATGTTAGAAATGAAATAAACAAGACATGAAAGAAGAAAGATGATTGTAGCACATCAAATGGAGAAGGGATCACTTCACCCAATGGGTCAAGTGATCACACCTCATCAAACTAAGCAAACAAGAGGTATGTGGGACTGATATTTAAAAGTTATATCATACATCAGTTCCAAAAGATTTAGTATTGAAACGATTACATAAGCATGAACAAAGATGCAAGATGTTGTTAGAAATTCAAGAAAAATCTTTAAGTTTTTCATGTTATTACCAACCATGAAATATTTCCTATGTGTGCCGAGTTAAATGGTAGAAGATGTCGAGCTAATAAACTGGCTAGTTGATGTTGATCTTACAATGGTTGCCAAACAAATGGAATGTTAATGGATGCTGAGTGAGCTTGAAATTGGTTAATGTCAAGCTTATAGTTGTGTAAGCACCCAACATTAATTACAACATTTCAAAGGGTATTTTATCAATTTTTGATTCATTTTTCATCATTTCAAAATTGAAAAAGAGAAAGGAGAGCAGAAGATGATATAGAAATCCATTCAAAGTAGTTGCAGAAGGTTTTAGCAATGATTTACCACCAATTTGTTAGATTTGATAAGGTATTTATCAAATGCCAAGCTATACAATTTATATTTTTGTAAACCCTAGTTTCACACTACAACATCTAGTTCAAAGAATGTAGAGAGTAAGGAAACTTTGAACATTCAATTAGTGAGTAATGAAGTTAAGCAACCTATATTCAAAGCTATTCCTGACATTTCTTACAAGCAAGATCCCCGATGCATTATCCATGATATCGCCAAAAGTTTTAATAATGCAAGATGTTAGGGAATGCTATAACTATAAAATTGGTAGCATTAGTGATATGGAGATTAGAAAAGCTTATGACATACTCTGTGATAATGGTGTATTGAAGGAAGAATTCAAAATAGTAGAGAAGAAAGGGTTAACACAAACCCTAGATTTCTTGAATGTATTTAAAATGGAATGGATAAGGATAGTGCTTAACAGGATTCATAATAGTTCATTATGGTTGGACAATGGACCTATCAAAATAATAAAGAGGATAATCCATAGGGTAACTAGTTATCCAACCCTAGATCAGCCTAAGACACTGAGGAGTGATTCAAAAGAGGTGATTGAGAAGAATACTAGAGCTATATGAAACAAGAGAGGCATGAGTATTGACACAATTACTGACCCTTTGATAGAGTTTATAGTAAGGGTTATTTCACATAAATTTTATCAATCCAATAGATTGAATAGTGTGCCCTATATATTAGTGGATGTGAGATATAAAATTGTCAAGAAAGATCACACATATGATATAACAGAACTACAACTACAATAACTAGTTGAGAACCTTGGAGCAATAAGGAAGAAAAAGAATGCACAATGTAAATTTGGTTCTATTTTGATATGCATATTCTTCTATGTTCAAAACACTTTTCCTAAATTTGGCATAGTTGCATGGAAAACCAACAAATCAGTTGCAATATAGATTAGTGAGTATATTGAACAATTGGGTGAGAATTTTGAATCTATAATGACAAGCTATGTTGAATACTTCAAGCAGTCAATAAAGAAGAGGTTGAGAATACCAGTATCTCTAGTGGAAAAGCATTATGATGGTGTATGTTTTCTAGTAGATGTTCACAATACTTTTGTGCAAGCTACTACAACCAAGCATGAGATGGCTAAGACCACTTAGATATGAAATAAATGTGGATGAGGCCTTTGTAGCAATTGTAGCTTTACTTACAGAAGATGTTGATAAAAATGCTAAGGAATTTGAAATGGAAAAGTCCAAAATCACAATGGAACTGAAGATTGCTTTTGTAATAAAGAAGAAGGATAAATTAGTAAAGAAATTGAAAGCCAAATTCAGAGAGGGTGTTGGGTAGGAAGAAGAAGAAGAAGAAGATGATGAAGAGGAAGAAGATTCTCAAACACAAGAACCACTTGCACTTACTCAAGGAATGGGAGAAGACTAGCAAGAAGAGGAGAGTGAAGTTACTAAAGGTGCCGAGGGAGAAGAAGTCGAGGAAGCACCTACTCCCATAGAACAAAAGAAGAGGAAGGCTCAGGCCCAACTAGTGACAAAAGCCAAAAAGGTAGCCAAGCTGAGTCAGCCCAAGCCTACAACACCTACTATAAGGGATAGTGCACATATAATTTCAAAAAAGGCTAAAAAGAAGAGAAAACCTATAGAGTAGGGAGAACAAGTGCAAAAAAGACCAAGAAGGATGTACATTGTACAAGTTGAATTAGATGAGGAGAAAATAGAATCAGATGACAACAACCAATTCAAAGTGGTGAGTCACAATCCTCTATCAGATCTTGAGAATTTATGTGAAAATGTCAAGAATAGTGTAGACTTATTAGGATTCTCTCATATAGAATTTGATAATCTTGGTAAAGTGGAGAAGAATACAGTGGAGGAGGTTATCTATTCCATGATGGAAAAATTGAAGACTATCTCACTAGAGATTTCCAACTCAATGCCCAAAAACTTATATGATAGAGTTGAGAGAAATAGCACTATTGTCTATACTTGGAGAGACAAATAAGAGAGACATCTCTTTCACAAGTGATGCCTAAACTTAGTAAGGCATAGATTGCTAAGGCTATGAAAAATTATGCAGTTAGGTTTACACCTAAGTATGGAGCCTTTTCATTTTGCAAAACAATATTTAAGATGTTGTTAAGAAGTCCACACAAATGTGGAATCTTACATATGGCTTAACTATAGTCAAGGAAGGTGAGCAAGAACCCATAGAGGTCAAGGATGAAGAAGAAGATGATAAAAATGATGACACTATTGAGGGAGGAACTAAAATACATATAGATGACAAGGCAACAACTGAAGTGTAGCAAGAAGAATAAAGTGTGCAAGACACACAATTGCCTAATGTCAACCCCCAACATGTAACATGTGAGATTACTAAAACAATATCAGTGAAGGATGTTTTTGATGTCATAGTTCAAAACATCAATCCCCTTATAGATGAAGATCTTGAGATTATACTTGATCAGTCCACACTATAGGCAAAACTTTGTGATAATCTTGTATTGGTGAGTGTGGATAAATTGCAAAAGGCAGTGACTAATATTGAAAGGGAAAAGGTGAATACACAAGAACCACCTACTATCACCCCACAAGTCACTCATGTAGAACCTTTGGAAAACATACTAGAAACTACATCGAAAAAGGTTGATACAATTGAACAGGATATAGTGGAAGCACAAGGCACTACAATAGAACAAAGTCAAATAGGTTAGATAGACTTACTTGCACCCACAACACAAGTACAAGGTGCATCACCAAACATTATAGAAGTCAAGGATAAGACTAAAGAGATAGAATTGACACCTAAGGTGAAGAAGCAAGTTGCTATTAAAGCCCTAGTAACCTCAACAATATCTGGCACACCTTCAAGTCATACTCTTTAGAAGCCAAGCACAGATGGAACACCATTGCAGATCTCATTGTCGAGCCTAAGCTCATCAAAGGCTAAAGAAGTTATAAAATATGGAGATGTAAGTCTTGATGAAGAAATTGTTCTATCAAAGTATGATTATGATACAATGACTACATAATAGATGGGCATACTTTAGGAAGCCCTAGCAAGGAAGAAGCATCAGAAAATGCTTAGAAGGGAGCAAAGGAAGAAGCACGTATTACACAACATCAAAGACATCTTATTAGATGCATTTAGTTTGCCAACTCCAAATGAGACCAAGTCACCAACTGAACAATTAACAAACATAGTGGAGAAGGTTAGTGATATAACCCTAGACACAAATGCCAAATTGTTAGAATGGTCAGAAAAGAAATTTTAGAGAAAAGTAAATAAAAAGATATCAGGTGACATAGCACTGACACAAGTTGCATTGGCAACTAAAGTGGAAAGTGTGAAGAAGGTACTTGAGAATATCTTGTCATTGTACACAAAATTTTGCAATCCAACACTCTTCACACAAGAGACTAGAAGTCACATTTTGATCTTGGAAAGTTATATTAGTTCATTAGGTGCAAAATTGCCTATGACACTAGCTTAGAGTGAAAAGCACTTCAAAATATTGCTACAAACCCTAAGTCAGTTAGCTACATTGTTAGTAGAAGAAGCCAATATAAGGGCTAAACTAACTAGCATCAAATCAACTTTGACCCCTCATATGGAAATTTTGCACAAGGAACTAGGTTATGTTGAAACTCTCATGAAGAAGGATCCAAATCTTTCAACATTAGATGGCCTAGTCCACCTTGCTATCAAGTTGGCCATCCAAATCAAGTCTTTAGATGTAGCATGTGAAAATTGGGATGTAGCTCTCAAGATAATCCTAGATGTCCATAAATATTTTTTGGACAAATATATGATAAATGTATAGCCCATTGACATAAGTGTCAAAAAGTGGGAGAAATATTTTGGAGGAGAGTAAGATAAATGGGGAGAACAAAAAGAGAGAATTTTGGAGGAAATATAAGGAGAATGAGAAATAAGGGAGAGTAAGAAAAAGAGGAATAAAGATAAGAAAAACAAGAGGGAGAGTAAGAAAAGAAATAGAGAACAGACAGATTAAGCTAAGTTAGAGAAAGCATAACAAAGCATAAAGTCAGAATATTAGTTAAGACATATTTACTCAGTAGTTCAATTTTTTTTTTATAGAATAGACATATCAATTTAGGGGGAGTTATTAGATTTTGTGGTATCTAATTTGTTAAAAAATTTAGAAAATTTTGAAGTTTTGTACATAAGCCAAGTTATAGATATGTTATGCTCATCAGATTAAGGATATTATTGCATACTCAAATATTTTTGACACTCATGTCAAAGGGGGAGATTGTTTTTCTCAGATTGGTTTTGATAATTGAGTGTCCACATACTTAAGTCATTTGCTTAGTTCATGCCAAATAGGTAGTATATGTTGAGCACAACATATATTATAAAGCATGTCAAGTCCATAGTGAGTGCCAAGCCACTCATGTGCTGAGTCACTCAAGTGCCAAGCAGATAGTGTATGTTGAGTGATTTAGGAGCTGAGCAAGCAGTGCATGTTGAGCAATATACATGTTGAGTCACAACATAGAGATCAATGTATGCCAAGCATTAGAGACTTCAAATGTCGAGTGACACAGTTTTGACATAGTTGTTTGTAATGGCACAAACAATTATGTAAACCATTTTTGAGATGACTTAAGGATAAATTTCAATATTTTGGAGATAAGGATGAATCTTATGTTGGATTCCCAATGAAATTACATGTAGCTAAATAGAAAAAGGGAAGGTCTAAGTAGAAAAATGGATGAATCACAGCCATTGATTCATACCTAACCCTTAGTTACCAAAGTCTTCTTAAGTAGGACAAACCCTAAACTCTCTAGCATGTATAAGGTGTATGAAGGGGTGAAGAGAGTAGTTTACATGTGAAAATAGAGTATTCATGGTGGCTAAAGAATTAAGAATTGAGAATGTGTTGTGGAATCAGTTAGAACATAATAGAGGAAAGAAGAGAGTATACAACAAAGAGACATTCGATCAAGAAGGATCGAGAAGACAACAATTTAGAGGTGATATGTCATCAGGCAATAAAATGATAACCATATGATCATTGTCGAATCATTCTAGTAGGTGAATCAATAAAATCTCTTAACAAAGTAGTCCTAATAGGTTGTATTGAAATCCTCTAACAAGGTGCTTACTTAATTGTGAGTTGAAGTCCTTTCGCAAGGCACACTTCTAACAGGGTGTTGAAATCCTTTAATAGGGTGAGACCTAACAGTCTTTGTAAGCCTTTAACAAGGTAGACCTTTCATAGGGTAGATCATGTTTCATGGTCAAAACATTTTAACCTACATTGGATACACTTTATTACTATAGTAGTAAAGATTTGTGGGTGTCATCCCCACCCTAGTTTTACCTTCTCATTGGAAGGTTTCTGGGTAATCATATATGGTGTCATACATGTGTAAATGTTTACTTGCTTTCATGTTTTAGATGTGCATGTTTTACATGGTATTTCAGTTTACTAAGTAAATGTATGAGATGAATGTGTGGTGAAATTTTTTATGGGTCCAAGTTTAAACTACTAATTCACCCACCCACCCCGCCCCAAGAAGTTTACCCCTTTCCTATTGTAATTCCAACAAATTGTAGTCTAGTTTCCAAAAAATGTAACTTGTTGCAAGAATTGACAAAGGAGGTAAAATCTATCCCCACAATACTACACATTTTTTGAAAAAGAAAAAGGGACATATATTGAAAATAAATTATTGATGAAAGGCTTAACATAATTTGAATTAAAAAAAAATCCATGGTTAGCTAGTTAACAAAGAGATGAATAATATCATGCAATGCTATTTTCTTGTTATATAACCATGAGTAAACTTGATGGATGCTACACAATAAAGTGCACTTTTTTTGGTATACTTTCTAGAAAATACATCTCAAACCTATTTGAGACATCCAAGCTTTTCGGTTGGATATCCAAGGAAAGTCTAATGCTTAGGTATGGTAAACTTCAATGTCTTCCATAGTGTGTATGTGCAATAATGTGTGCATACTTTATATTGTTTATGCACTATAGATCGTGTACACTATATAGTGTATGTGCTATGAGAAATACAAATAAAATGGTATAAGAGCCTTATACTATTGAAGAAGCCTCACATTTTCTAAATTTATTTTATGATCTCTACATCATATCTGACATAATTTCACATTTCATGGTGTTGAAGACAACAAAAAGAGCATATTTTATCAATTTACACCAATAGTTTATGTAATATTCCACATTAAAGTGGGAAAGTTAATGATTCTTCATTGATTTTGATCATTTAAGGTAAGTTTAATAATATTTAAATATGAAATATAAATAAAGAGTCTTTCCTATGATAATTTCTCATATTGTAATAGATTTTAATTATTATTTGATATATTGAAATATTTATTGAAATTGTAATTTACAAATTTTAATGATTTGATTTGTATAACTTATCATCATGCTAAAAAAAAGAGCAAAAAATCTAACACTGGGAGAGTATGCGAAGGATTTTTCGATGAAAAGAGAAAGAATGAAAATAAATCATAAGAAAAAATAAAATCCATAAATGAAGAATTGCCTTTGAATGAGGAAAATGAATCATGAGCAAAAAAATACAATCCATAGATGAATAATTGCCTTTGGATGAGTCTTGCCCTCAAAAAGACAATTCAATTGTGAAGATGTTGGTACATCATCTATGAGTTCATGAGTTGAAGGGACACCATCATATAATGTTGGAAGGAGAATATCATCCAATATTAGAGTCACACCATAAAATCATGTTCAAGGCACATCATTGTCTAAATATAATGGTGTAAACACTCCATCATGTCATGTTGAAGGCACACCATTAACATGTGAAGTTGGTTATGATCAATCTTTCACATTTCACTATCTAAGTACACCATCTTTGGTTGAAGATATACAATTCACATATAATATTATTGATGTTCCTAATGTGGTGCCTACTAAAGAGTACAAATCAGCTCCTCCAATTCATTATCGAGAGCCCAAATAATTGATTGATATTTTAAGAATAATATTTTACAAGCAATGAATGATAAGGTCCCTAGGTATACTTGTCAAAGAAAAGTGAATGGAATTTGGAGATTATTTTTTGAAGATTTAAATATGATCAAAAGATGTCAAATATTTGTTGGGATATTGATAAATCTGAAATTTAGGCAGATTCTTGGGCTAAGAATGTGGATGAGTTAAGTGAAAAAATATTGTAAAGAATCTAATGATTGCGTATGAGAAAGTGGGCTCTATGTCACACACCAACAATAGTAAAACCACAAGACGTGTACTTACATCTATAATAGTAAGCACCAAAATGAAGAAATCTCAACTCATTAGAAAGACAAGAAAAATATTGAAAATAAGTAGAAAGTCTCTAATGAGATCTATTGGAAGGCATTAAAGTATGATGATAGACCTCTCAAAAAATTCATAAATCAAATGTGTACATTTATTGTATAAATTAGGATAAATAAATGACACTTCACATTAAATAAAAATAGCATCAAAAGAAGAATTAGTTAATGAAGAAAAATGGTCATATCGTCAATACCACTATCAACCCAACAAGCATGACAAAGAAAGAAGATACATAGATACAAAGATAATAGGAAGAGAAACTGACAAACTATTGAATCCACTAAACTTACCAAGAAGATAAGGAAACATCATTCATAACCATGAACTAAGGATCATAAATGACTTGAGCTTGAATAAACATGAATATAATTACAAGCCAACACACATGAGCATTAATTGATGTTGGGTCCAAAAAATCACTTTGAATGAAGTTGAATAACTCATGACACATAAAAAAATCTTTAATGCATCAAACATTGAATAAATCCAATATAATATTTTTGCAGAAACAATAGTGGGAAGGAAGATAATGTAATCTACAATTTAGAAAATCTAAAAGAAGAGAAACTCCCTTATATGCTTTTATCTAACTTGGCTCTAATAGTTTGTTAATGTTTTTCCATAAGTAAATATAAATTTTAATAAACAAAATGAGGAAAAAAATAGTTACAAAAGAAAAAAAAATCCTCTTGGGAAAGCCTCCCAACTAGAGGAAAAAACTCATCCACACCTAAATAATATCTCTTTTATTATTAGTAGAAGTTCAATTACAATGACTTTAACAGGATACTATGTGTAATCACACAAATAAATCATGTGTATATTGAATTGAGAGATCCTCTATACCATAATTGAATTATACTTTGCATGACACATATCTCTTCATATTATATTATCTCAAATATTATCATATATATCTTCTCCAGTTGTTGACACATTACATGGGTATTATATTAATTTCAACATATAGAAAAATCAAAGATAAATATCTCTTTCATAGCTTCAATCTTCAACAAAAGGCACTAGGCTTACCTATTAGGATGAAATAATGAGAAATCCATGGATAGGTTTGAAGATCCCATCATTCATATGCACAAGGGATAAGGAAAAAAAATAGAGGCTTGAAGTGAAATGTGTGTCATCAGAACATGGATGGTTCACATCAAACTTTGACAATGGCTCTTGAGGTAACCCTAGTCCCTCAAGCATAAGTTGCATTATTCATAATTGGGAAGGTTAATAAATTGCATCCTCTAAATGATATATATATATATATATATATATATATATATATATATATATATATATATATATATATATATATATATATATATATATATATATAATTTATATTATTTATTTATTTATTTATTTTTTTCTATTTTACAACTATCTATCTGATAGTTTGCATTGGTGATCACTTTATTTTCCTTTCTACATTTTGTTGACTTGGCTTGTTATTGTAGATCTATCTTGGACCATTATCCCATGATCACAAAATTTAATGTTATAGATGTTTGGAGTTATGCTTTATCTTCTCATGTGCTAATTTCTTATGTGGTTCTTCATACGACATGTGGTATTTGTTTTGGAAAGGTTCTATATTTAAGAGTTAGCTTTCATGCTCTTGGATCTAGATAGTTGGATATGTTGGGTGATGCGACACGCTCCCCTGCCCACAGGTGGTTAATTATGTGGTGTTCCATGTTCACTAACAGTCATGGCTTTTGGTGCAACGGCAAGTGGGCCCAACAATTGGTATCAGAGCCTGGTTTTGGCCTGGTCATGGGTTCAAATCTCTTTGGTGCCTTCCCGACCCGCGTAAGCACCTGGTATGCACGTCGAGGGGGAGATTGTTGGGTGATGCGACACACTCCCCTACCCACAGGTGGTTAATTATGTGGTGTTCCATGTTCACTAACAGTCATGGCTTTTGGTGCAACGGCAAGTGGGCCCAACAGGATACCATGTGGACCTATACCTAAGGTCACTGAAGATATTATAATGTATGATGTGTTTGGCCATTAATTCATTTAGGGTCAGTCCTATATTGTATAACATGTTTCCTTCCTTAGGGAATGCAATTCAAAGATGACATGTGTGTCTAGATAGCCATATGTGTAATGTAATTAAGTTTTGTAGGGAGGAGAGGTTAGTAGAGTAAGGTGAAAGCTCTGAGATAGATTTTTTTCTATAAATTAGAATATATTGGTTGTAACCAAGAAGACCTTATAGATTGGCATGTATATGGCTCAACCAATGTTTAATTCAAGATTGATTATTAATAAAGAGTTTGCTTTCAATTGTATCACTTTGTACTTCTACTATGTTGTATTTGATGTGGGTTTAATCATATCCTTTAGGGATACACTAGCCTTGTACTACATCAAATGGTATTAGAGTGTACTTGATCTTGTTGGTGACTTGTCAAGACTTGGACTCCTTGGTTGTGAGGTGGAAGATTGTGGTTTTTACTTGCAATTATAGAGGATTTTTTCAAGTTGTATCGATAACCAATTGCATACCTATTGATGGTTGTTTTCTTGTTAGATAGGTGGAAAAATAGTTGAAGTTGAGGCCTTTGCACCTTGTTTTGATTTAGTATGCTTCCTGGAAGGATGGATCTTAGGAGGATAGAACATATGTTTGAAGAATGTAGAGAAGAGATGAGGAATGTGATTCAAAATTTCTTGAATGATTTGAGAAAGAATCTTGATACTAAGGATGAATATGTGGAAATTGTTGAAAGGCCTAAAGTACATGAAGTAGAGATCCCTATAGAAGAAGAGAGATTATGAAAGCTTTAGCACAATTTGATGAGAGTCATAGATTGGAGGTATCAAATTATTCTAGTTCTTTAGATCCCAAGGAATTTATAGATTGGATTAATGAACTTGAGGATTATTGTGAGCTTGAGAATATTATAGACCCACAAAGAGTTAGGATAATAGAGACTAAGTTGAAGGGTCATGTTTCCCTGTGTTGGAAAGAATTATAGAAAGATTGAGAAGATAATGATGAACCTATGATTAGTAGATGAAAACCCATGGTTTTTAGATTAAAGGATACATTCATTCTTGAAGATTATGAACTTGAATTGTTTAAGACGTTGTAGAACTTAAGAAAGAAGATAGTATATGAAGGAAAATACTAAAGAATTTTAGAAGATAAAAATTAGATCTAGACATTGTGAATCTTCTAAGGAAAAGATTGTGAGTTGTGTCAATGGTTTGAAATTTAACATTCACGATGAATTGAGTATGCTAAAAATTAGTTTAGTTGAAGATGCTTATCAATATGCATTTAAGGTAGAAGATAAGTTAGGAAGAAAGAAAGGTGTACAATTGACAAAAATGCATAAGGGTAAGCAAGTATTTTCTAATAAGAAACATGTGTTCAAAGGGACTTGTTTTAAATGTGTTAAAGATGAACAATGAGATTTTGAATGTCTCAGTAGAAAGATTGACAACCAAAACTTTGTAGTGCAGGAAGATCACAAAGAGGAAAATTTTGATGTTGATTTGGATTCACTTAAACTTGCAGAATCTCTTTTGATGAGAAGAATCATTTTGGATAAGAATGATGAGGAACTAGTGCATAGAAGGTATTTTTTTGGTACTATTTGTAAGTCTAGAGATAAATATTGATGGAGGTAGTACTGATAATCTTTTTTCTAAGGAAATGGTTAGGAAACTCAAAGATTGGAACATCTCACTCCTTATGGTAGCACTTGGTTTCAAGATGATCACTGGATACATGTTAGAGAACAATGCTTGGTTAATCTCAGTATTGGTTCTTATAATGATGATGTTTTATGTGATGTTGTTAACATGAGTTCTTTTCGTATTTTACTTGGAAGACCTTGGCAATTTGACATATGTGATATACATGATTGGAGAAAGAACATTGTTATAGATTAGAAGGATGGCATAAAGTTTATTTTGATTCCTTTGAAGGTTGAGGGAGGAAAAGAAAAGAACCTAAGTGTTTTCAAACTTTTAGTTTGAGAATAGAAGAACTTGTGGTTAATGTAATCTCTAATGAAAGACAATCTAATTTGAGAAAGATATTTGATCATGTGATTAAGAAAAAAAGGTAAAGGAAATAATGTGTCTAGTAAGATGAAGAAATGCAACATGTATGGTTCATTTGATCCTGGAAGTAGTAGTGGTACCATATCTAAGATATCTAATATAAGAGTTGGTAGCAATAGTAAGTTTGGATAGTCTTCTATGTTGATTGATGAAGAGGATTTATTGGTTGAGAATGATCATGTGATTTATGTATTTAATTATTTTAGATGTTTATAATTCCTTATGGAACATCTTTTTTTACCTTGGGCATTCATCCTTGGGTTGTTGGAAACCTTGCATCCCCAAAAAGATATTTACTTTTTTCTTTTGTAGTTTTATGTCTGACAATTTTCTTTGGTCATCACTTGATTTCACTTTCCAAATTCCTTGAGCTTTGATTCTTATTGCAAACCTATCTTGGACCATTATCCTATGATCACATAATTTAATGTTAGATATGGTTGTGTTTTTTTGGAAATATAGGATAGATTAGGTTATTGAGAGGGGAGGGGTGAATTAGGAACTAATAAAATTTGTTCTTATTTCACCAATTAATCCTTGATCTAATTGCATGCATGTAAAACTAAAAGCATTAAAACATTCATAACATTGTGACAAAAGATATGGTAACCCAAAAACCTTCCAAATAGAAAGTAAAACTGGGGTAGGGATGATACCCACAAGCTTTAGTATTCTAGTATAAAGTTGGCTAGCCAGTTAAGGCTTACAATTGATCACTTCTGATGATCTGCCCTATTAGGAGAAATAAGGACTGCTAGGTCCACCTTGTTAAAGGATTTACAAAACATACAATGAAGTATGCACTCAGTAAAGAGATTTACAAATGACTATCAAGTATACCTTGTGAAAGGATTTAACTATTCCACCTGTTAGGATGAACTAGTGGTTGATCTCTAATCTGTAACTCTAATTTGTTGGTTGAGATTCCTTTGAAGTGGAACAATCACCTTGTTGTGATAGATAAATCTTTGCTGCTCTTTATACTACTTGTAGCCTTCTTACTTTTTACTTCTTCTCTTATTATATCTCACACATATATTTCTATATATATTTTGGATGTGATACAATGCATTACATATATACCAATCCAAACTACAATTCATCAAAGTTGGCTACAATATAAGTTTCACCAAAATACAAAAAGTTAGCTCAATTGCTAGCACTTGTGTTTTGAAGATAAACTCAGCAAGGTTCTAATACTCGATAACCATTGTCAACACTCGACATCATCATGCTTTTGGAAAACATAGAAGCTTAGTTCATACTGATCACTTCTAAGTAGTCTAAACTCGGTCAACAGTGGTGACTCAGTAAATACTACAAAACTTGACATATAAACTAAATCACTTGGTTGACACTGCATGGCTTAGTCAACACTAACACTGTGAGCTTGGTATAAATTAAATCACTTGGTTGACACTTCTTAGCTCGATCAATACTGGATTCATATCACTGGTACTGTGAACTTGGTAAACACTATTGACACTATGTAACTTGGTTAATATTGTGAAGCTCAGTTTGCTTTGTTACTTATCATTTTGGTAGATACTACTCGGTGTGAACTGAATACTAATTTTGGAACTTGGTAGCAACTATAGAACTTAGTAGAACCTAGATTAATCGGTTAATACTATAAACTGCAAGATAAGCTTGGTAGCTACTAACCATTTGACTAAGTGTGAGTCACTAATAAACAAACTTGACCATAATGTCAATAGGATTTATGCCTCATCTTGTTGGGTGGTTATTTCTTATGTTTTTCTTCATACAATGCATGGTATTTGTTTTGGCAGGGTTCTATATTTAAGAGTTAGCTTAAACATGCTCTTGGATCTAGATAGCTAGATAGAATGTAGACATATACATGAGACCATGAAAGATATTATAATGTATGATGTATTTGGTCATTAATTCATTGAGGGTTAGTCTTATATGGTATAACACATCTCCTTTCCTTGGGGAATGTAACTCAAAGCCCATTTGCATGTCTAGATGGTTACATATGTAATGTATTTGAGTCTTGTATGGATGAGAGGTTGGTATATTAAGATGAAATTTCACAAGATAGAGTTTGGTTTGTAATCTAGAATATATTGATCATAACTAGGAAGGCCTTACAATCTAACATGTATGAGATTCAACTATTGTAATTCAAGATCCATTGTTAATAAATAGTTTTTTTTCAATTGTATCGTATTACACTTATGATGTGTTTTATTTTGTGTAGATTTGGTCATCCCCTTTGGGGATACACCAGCCTTGCATTGAATCAAGGTTTGAGGATCCCATCCTTTAGAGGCTCAAGGAATAAGGAAAAAAATAAAAAGAGGCTTGAAGTGAAATTGGTGCCATCAGAACATGGATCATTCAAGTTAAACTTTGGAAATGCCTCTTGATGTAACCCTAGTCCCTCAACCATAGGTTGCATTTTTCATAATTGGGAAAGTTTAGAAATTGAATAAATGGACACAACTATAGGGATATAAACCAATAATACCATTTAGATGAAAGCCCTTACTAAGGGACTACTTCTTCATGAAGATCTAAATATTGAAAGAATTAAAATAGAGAGACTCAACCCTCATTGTTAATGCCCCTACAAAAATTGACACACCTAATTATAAGTTTTAAGGCATTACTATACATAGCTACAAAATTATTAAAATTATTCTTGAGTTATATCATTAATCATATATATTAGGAAGAAAATGTTGTTGTTAATAGATTAACCAATAGAGGTATTTGTAATACCCCAAAATTGGCACATTGCCATGCTAAACCAACTATGGTCTATTTAATCAATCCTAAGTCCTATTGTACTAGGCAATTCTAATTCTGATAATCTCTACTTGACATAAGTGTTAAATGTAGAAAATCATTAATTTGTACTAATCACTTACTTTACTCAAGTCCTGCATATTCATCAAAATTGGCTAAATTAACCTTTTAATTGAATTATAAGTCCTAGTACTTTAATTAAATTAAATTAACCCCTTTAGATAATATACATGAGGAATTAAATATATTTGATTTAATTAAATATCCTTATTCTAGATTGATCTTGATTGATCTTGACCTTCATCAATTCTTGGATTCTATTGAGAATCTCTCAATTCCTCATTTAAGACGATGCACATGAATTATATTGAACTTATGCCAAAATAATCATTCATCTCTTATATTCTTAGCTTTGATTTTCTTGCATTACAATCTCATTTTAGCTTGAAAATGCATACATTTAGTATAATTTGCTCTCTTTTATTTCTAGAGTAATTGCATACATCTAGCTTAATACTACATATCATTTAGCTTAGATAAAATCCTTCATTCTAGATGTTTGGTTGCTAACTTTTCAGTCTACGAAAAATTAGTAAACTCATTCTAGTTACGAGGGAATAGATTAACCTATTGGTTATTTTAGATGAATAATCCCATGTTCATTCTAGTATGATTGTTGGCCAAATTTGCGTTCCTGCCAAAATTGCCATATTTGAATTCAAATGATAAATAGTCAGTTCCAACCTTTAACATTAAATAATGCCATGGAAATACGAAATAAATTAAATAAAACCTTATAATATTTATGTATTTTCCTAAGTTCATTTTTTCAGCCTTGCAATTTTCTCCAACCATCAAATCTCCCACAGATCTATGGTAGTCACTTTCCCAAAATTTGGAATTTCCCAATGTTTAATGAATGCGGGGAAGTGACCTTTTGCCATGCATCTAGGGTGGGGCCTCACTTCTTGTTTGTGGGCCATCTTTTGACTTTGTTGACATATTGGTGTTCATTGGCATTTTGATTGGTTGTTGATTTCCTACATTCTATATTTTGTTAGGGTATTTGACAATGTAGGGAAGCAACTTTTTAACATGTATACATGTGGATCTGTTCTTCTGTGTGGGCCATCAAGGCTGAAAAGGAGTGTCAGGTAGTTGCTAGGTGAAAAATATGTGTCAGTTGCTCTGTCCTGATTGGTCAAGGGTTTATAGGTCTGTAGAGGTGGATGTCGAGTGTTTAGTGGGCTTGAAAGCTTTAAGAACAAGCACAATAGAAATGAAGGTTTTCCATGATCGTCAATCTTTTTTAGATCAAAATTAACACTTTCCCACATTATGGAATTGCAAGGACTTTAAGCATTGTGGGAAAGTGACAAATGACCACACGTCTCAGCAGGCGTGGTTAAGGAAATAAACATTACATTCAACATGGTTAAGTTAGCAATTTCATAAAGTTGTCGATGTAAAGTTTAGAAGGTGGCACAGTTAGTTGGGCAATGAGGTAATCAAACTTATGAAGATCTTATGAGGTGGAAAAAGGAAATAATTTTATCGGTTCACATGGCTCATCTTGGTTATGAGATTTTGTCTAACTACTAACCTTGTTGATTTGTAAGCCAAAAACAAAGGAAAATTAGGTTTTCTTGCACGATCCAATCTTTGTGATTGATCCCAACCACTCCAAGTTAATGCTAGGTTTTAAATGATGCAAAGAGCACTCTTCCTATGATTTTATCATCCATTTTGAGGAGTTTTAGCATTGATTGGTGTCATTTCCATTACTTCAGAATTTTCTCTAGTCAGGGTTTCCATGATTTTCATGCCTCTGTAAGTGTACCAAATCAAATCTACTATTTGGATCACCTTGATTGTTCTCTCAACACTTAATGGTAGTGGTTGTGGAGTAACTCTAATTAGAAATATCTTAGTTATGCCTGAGTTATAAAGGAATATTTTGTAATCTTTCTAATATGGATCTTTCTCTGATTCTCTAGTATTGCTTCTATGCATACTACTATAATTTCTCATGCCTCTAAGCCATTGTAATTCTCTACTGAGTCTCTTTTAGCCATTAACACACTATGCAAGACTTATTTGCCTCTAGTTAATGTTTTTTCTATATTCTACAATTTTCATGATTGTATCTAATTTTGACATTCAAATGATATTAAGTGAAGTCTCTTCCTATAGCATTCTTATGTTGTTTGATCTACATGTGGTTGTTGGATTAAGCAAAGTTTGAATCTATATTATTTGAAGTTATAACTAGTTAATTGTGCATTTATGGATAGAGATAAGGTCAAACACTCTATTATGATGTATCACCCCTTAGGTTACTATAGTAGATTTGCTTTCATGCATTCCATCTCCCTTTTCCTCTCCAAGTCTAGTTAGGTGCACCTTGATAGTAAAGGAAGTTGACCTTCTCTGGAGACTCAACCTCACAACTCAATTCCCATAGCTTGGAGGTCATTTCCATATTTCACAAGGTTGTCCTAGGTAAAAAATTTGGATAAGGGTGAAAATTTTTGTAAAAACTATTTTTTGCGTGCTCGATGGGAGTATATTCGAAAGATTTCAAAGCCTACTAGTGTCAAAAGAGAAGAATTTTAAGTTGATGCTGAGAAGATAGTGTTGATCTCAGTATTCCAAGCCTTCAAGAGGCCCTTTTCCATAAAGCACTTGGTGACTCTATACCCTTCATATCTAGTTCTAGACCAAAGTTGTTGTGATTCATGCCCAAAGCTAAAACAAGGGCATCTTCTAGAGGTAATTTTCAATATCAAGAGCTTTCATTTTCTAACCCTAGAAGAAGAAAGACTAGATTGTCTTTATCACCAGTTAAGAGTACAACAGAAATGCATACACCTACAAGATCAATTTCTACTCTTTCTATTGTTAGATCTCAACCAAGGTTGCCATCAACTCATATTAATAGATTACTAGCTTATATGGCTAGTGTTAACCAAGCATTTTAGTTGCTACCAAGTCCTACAGTTGCTACTGAGTTCTATAGACAGATTTTAGTTTGAACCAAGTAGTTACTATAGAGTTGAAGATCAATAATGTAAACCAAGCACTATAATGTATGCCATGTTTACCAGTGTAAATCGAGCTATGTAGTGTTTACCAAGTTTGTAGTTGATGTGATGAAAGTCCAATGTTGACTGAGCTACTCAGTGTTAACCAAGAGACTTAGTTTATATCGAGCTTGAGGTGAGAGTGTTTACCGAGCTATGCAATGTTAACCAAGTGATTTAGTTTATATGTTGAGTTTCATAGTATTCGTCGAGTCTCCAGTGTAGACCGAGTTCAAGACTACTTGGAAGTGATTAGTATGGACCAAGCTTCTACATGATGATGCTGAGCATTGATAGTGGATGTCAAGTATCAGAACCTCACTAAGTCAATCTTTAGAGCCCAAGTTTCTACACTTTGGCCAACTTTGTAACATTTTGTGTAAACTTGTATTGTGGCTGACTTTGTAATTATGTAATTGGATTGATATATAATTAATGTATTGTATCACATCCAATGTATGTATGTATCAAAGAGGAAGTAATGTAATCATCATAGAAGAGAAGAAGATAAAATTACAAAGGCTACAATAGTATAAGGAGCAGCAAAGATTCATCTATCACAACAAGGTAATTTGTACACTTAGAGGAATCTCATTTAGCAAACCAAGTTGCAGATCAAAGATTAGCTACTATTTCATCCTAATAGGTGGATCAGTCAAATCCTTTAACAAGGTAGACCTAATAGTCTTATGTAAATCTCTTTATTGAGTGAATACTTTATTGTATGTTTGTAAATCCTTTCACAAAGTGGACCTAGTAGTCCTTATTGCTCCTAAAAAGGTAGATCATCAAAAGTGATCAATGTAAGCCTTAATAGGCCAACTTTATACTGTAGTACTAAAGCTTGTGGGTATCATCCCTACCCCAGTTTTACTTTCTATTTGGAAGGTTTTTGGTCACCAAATCTTGTGTCGAAGTGTTATGTATGATTTTATGTTTTTTAATTTCTCATACATGAAGTTAGATCAAAATTCATATAAAGGATTAATTGCCAATTGGGATAAAAGTTTTAGAAGTTACTAATTCACCCCTCCCCTCTCAGTAACTTATCTTGTCATAATATTCCAACAATTGGTATCGGATCATTGTGGTTCTCAGTGAAAATTTTAACAAGATTAAACAAATATCAAAGGTAATGGAGGTATTTAGACTTGATAAGGTTGTTAACAATGAGAAGCTAGATATGGAATTGGCCATTGGACAACTCAAGAAAGCAAAAGAGAAACTCTCCCAATCCCTGCAAAGAAGAAAATATCTTGCAATTTAGATAAATAATTCACTCTACATTGAAGAAAGAATTGAAGACATCATTCCAAGAAATTCAAATGAAGCTGATGAAGAAATCAATGAACTACTTGAAAAGAATAATACTCTTCAAGAAGAAGTAAGAAAACTAAGAAGAGAGAAAGAAATTCGGTCAATAAGATTGTGTGAAGTCATGGAAAAGAAAAATAAGATAAAAGAAGAGATAGAAGAAAAGAACAATGAAATTTAGCACCTATCCCTTCAACAAGAAGACTTCATTGATCAACTCACAATGCAAATGAAGAAATCATGAACTTGAGATTAGAGAATGAAAGATTACAGGATGATCTAAACATTGAAAGGAAAACTAGTGAAAGAATGTTGAAATCTCAAGTAGACACGAATCAATTAAATAAACAAAGTCACTTTAGACAAAAGGGAAAAGTAGGAATTGGATATAAAGAAGAAGGAGAATCATCCAAGCAAGGAGCTCAAAGGAACCAAAAACCTACTTGCAGTCACTATGAAGCAAATGTTGGAGCAATGTGAAAGAAAAACTCAATGGAAAATGCTACAACTGTAAGAAGCATGGGCACAAATCATTAGAATGCAAAACTAAGGTATTGAATCCAATAGAACAAATCTTGAAAGCTATATTTGGTTGGGACTATAACTCCTGGTGCAGATGCCATTACTGTGGAGAATTTTGACACATTGGTATGGGGTAGAAGCAAGGAGTTGGGTCTCAATTCCACGGAAGTCTGTGGATTGAGATTGCAGTTCTTTAGAAATGGGTACCTATTTTTAAAAAATGGGTACCCATTTTAGGCTCAGGCACTCGATCCTAAATTTAAAAAATGGGCACCCATTTAAAAAAAAAATCAAGTACCCATTTTTTATTTTCAAAAAACGGGTACCCATTTTTGAAAACATAAAAAAAATTATTTTTTAGAAATGGGTACCCATTTTTGAAAAGTAAAGTTTTTATCAAAAATGGGTACCCGTCTCTAAAAATTTAAAATTTTTCTTTTTGGGGGGTTTTTGTATGCCAATTTGACATTTTCAAAACGGGTACCCATTTTTTGAATTTTATATAATGGGTGCCCATTTCTTATTACATTGGGCGGTATATTTTTCTCCCACCTCAGATTTTGGTTTGGGATAGGCTTGGTGAGACCAAGCCTATGCCTTGACCTCTCAAGATTTGGCTAAGGCATTGAATTGACAAATTCACGCCTTGCCATAATTTTAAGAGGGTCTTGCCAATCAATTTTTTTTATGAAATAAAAACCCATTAGAGCTCTCACTATCCTAATTTCAAAAATATAAATTTTGTATCACTATGATTTTATTTACTATTTTTGCATTATTTTTTAATGAAAGGTGGTACCTAAATATAAAATAGAAAAATTCACTAAAGCTTTAATAACTTTTTTATTTTATAATTTTTCTTAAATTAATTTATATGTCATCAACCTACATACAATTCTTTTGAGTTCAAAAGAATTGTTTTTTGAAAAAAGTGACATTTTGATCAAATTATGGTGTTTGTACATGAGAGGTTTTAAAATTTACCTTTATAGCCAATTAATAATTAACAATAATAAAATTATTCAATAAAAAATCAAAGAAAAATATTGTCATCAATCTTAGGTGTATTAGGTAACTCCTTTTAAAAGGATTTACAAAAAATTATTTATTTGTGTCAAATTAAGGTGTTCGTACATGAGTGTGGTATGGTCCTGAAAATGGCATTTAAAAAAAGTGGTTTTTAAAGATCCATACCAAAATCAAAATCTATCATATGGTACACAAATAAATTACATACTCAAAAACTAGATTCCAAAAACTTAAATTTTTATTTCCAAAGTTTTTTTATATTCGATCTCTAAATGCCTCAAATTTTGACATCAATTGACAAAAAATTTCAAAATAGGAAAAACACTTCCACTTTTTGCCCAAAAGTGAGACCCAACTTCTTGCACTTACCCTATGAATTGTGTAAAAAATCACATGAGGAAAAGAGATGCTACCAAAAGATGTTTTATCTGTATAGAACTTGGTCACTTTGCCAAGAACTATATGAATACTAGAAGAATAGAAGATGAAAAGAAGGAAAAAGCTGACAACATCAAAAAACAAATGAGACAACAATGGGTTCCAAAATCAACCGAGAATGCAAGTCTAAGCAACAATGTTCAAGTCACTCAAGAATTGAGTGACTCCACTATTTCCACTTGATTTCTCAAAGGAAAACTAGAACTAGGATACCAAAGAAGACATCTAAATAAGTTCCAAGTACCAGGACAAAAGATCCATATCAACATTCAAGATGTGAAAGGGATCATCCAGTTATCTTCCTTACCGAGTAAGGTTGGGTAACACACACTCTACCAAGTGAGGTCGGGAGTAACTAAGCTCTACATGTGGTTACCAAATGATGAAAGACTTTACAAATTAATCAATGCAAGCAAGGTGGATGATATGCTATCAAATCCATCTAACTTTTGTACTAGGAATTTATGGGAAAAAATGATAAAAGGAATGAAATTGAAGTCATTTTTACTCTGAATTTTTGAGATCAAATTGTGTAGACCAATCTTCTAGATCATTCAAATGATTTGAGCAAATTGTTGTCAAAGTATTTGAATTCTCTTGAAACCCTACTGAATAAAGATGGTAGCAACCAGCAACAAGGCAAAGTGAGGATCAAACATACTAGTTTGTGGTGTAGAATGGAAGGTACCAGACTTCAAGCTCACTCCTGCACTCACTAAAACCCTAGACCTGAGTGGAGTGCAATCACAAATACCTTCCAAGGTATTGTTAATCAATGACATCCCTTCTCATTTTAAATGTGTGATTCAAGATATTGGCACCCTAGAAATAGATGAATGTTTAAAAGAGTTATGTGTTGGCATTTTGAAACTTGAGCACCAACATCTTGAGGCTAAAGGTTTAACCCATATTCCTCACATGCCCCATGATTTCCAAGTCAAATGGATTAGGTATATTCTCAGTCATGTGCACAATGGATAATTTTGGTTGGAACAACCTATTTTGATTAGAATGAAGATTATTCATAGGATCATTAGTCTTCCTATGTTGGCTAAAGCTAAAATGACAAAAACCCTAGGTCGGGTCAAAATGGAGAAGAAAACCCTAGTTGAGTGGGATGGTAGGGGAATAAAGATTAGCAGTATCACTAACATGGATTTGAATTTGGCATTCATATCATTGCATACAAGATCTACAGTTCAAGTAGGTTGAATAGTGTGTCGTGTGAAGTAGTTGCCCTGACATACAAAGTTGTTAAGAATAACCTTTCTCTTAACCTTGCCGAGCTACTATTGAATCAATTCAACAAGAACATGGAGAGCATCAGAACATCAAAGAACAATCCATGTAAGTTTGGCTCTCTATTGACATGCTTATTCTTTTAGGCATTGTTGTTTGTAGGAAAGATGTGCTAGTACTCTATTAGATTAATGAATATATTGCTAAGATGGGAGAAAACTACACTGCTATTATGGATAATTATTTTGATGCTTTCAAGGAGAAAATGAATAAGAGATACCAAATCCCCAAGAAACTAATTGAAGATTATAAGGATGATATATGTTTTATGGTGAATGGTGATAAGGTATACATTTAGACAATTAGGCCTAGAATTGCATGGGTGAAACCTCTATGATATGAGGTAAATATTGATGAAACGAAGGATATAATTGAGGGACTGATTAATGAACTAGTTAACCCCAAGGCTAAATGTTTTGGAACATGTGATGAGGCTAAGGCCCAAATAGAACTAGAGATCAAGCTCCCTCAAGTGGTTAGCAAAGGCAAGAAAAGGGCTACCATGTTAAACACAAGTTCTACTCTTTTGTTGATCAAGGGCAAAGGTTAAGATGGAGAAGTAGAGGATGAAGAATCAGAGGAAGAGGAAACACTAAAGAAAAAGGGCAAGGTAATCATTACCAAGCTTTCCAAGACATCCACTACAATATTCACTAGGAGATCCTCTAGGAAGAAGGTAGACAAAGAAGAGGAAGACATAATTTTTAAGATGTTTCCACCCACATTTGAAGAGAGGATGAAGGAATTGGAATTAGGCTCTGGGATAACAAATTTCAAAGCATTAAAATATGAAACTAGAATAGTTGATGAGTAAAAGCAGATTGAAGATATTCTGATATCTGAATTGGGCAAATGGAAATACTCTCCTGACCATCTCACTCAGCAAATTCTAGATGCTTTAATGGATAAAATCAAGCAAAGATGGGAACATGCAAAAAAATTACAAAGGACATTCATGAGTAGACCCTAAGGAAACTGATTCCAAATCTGACTGATAAGGAAGTCAAGGAATCTTTGAAGAAAAATAAAGAAAAATTGACTTTAAGATTCAACACTTGTCTTATTTTGTTGAAAGAAATAGAGCATGTTGTGAAGAATGCAATAAACACATGGAAAAAATATCTATCTTCTTCACAAACCAAGTAATTTTTTGATCAGCATAAGTGATAAAGATGAAGATGATGATCAATAAAAGGATGACGAAAAATATGATGAAGAGGTAACACATTTTGACAATGAGGATAATGAAGAGGGAAAAAAAGAAAGAGGCTATAAGTCTATGCAAATCGGATGAAGATGGCGAGCAGGAGTGAGAGCAGTCAAGGGAGAGGATGAGGAGTGCCCATTCAAAATTCAAAATTGGTCCTACGTGGGAATCTTTAGGGAGGGGTTAATCAAAATCCAAGATTGAAGGAGGAGAGTTTAACAGAGTGTGGAGATGCGACAGACAATGGGGATGGGGACCCACATGATAATGGCAGAGGAAAAGACAAGCCTCTTTTGACGCCCAAGGTGGATAGGTCAAGGAATCTTCTAGAGAAGAAATGGTCTTCCCTTTTGGAACTAAACCATCTGGTAAGTCCTCTTTCCCTCTGGTTAATATTTTATCTAGTTTGGAAAAGGGGTCATGTTCGATTGCTATTCCAAATGAGCTTGTTGATCATAGTATTGCATCTATGGCCTCTACTTTGGTTGGGAAGTTCATTGGGAAAAGACCTAACATAGATGTGATGAGAGCTTTCACTATGAAAAAATGGCATCTTAAGGGCCAGTTTAATGTAACAGAAATGGCAAAAGGTTTTATATCTTTTGATTTTTCCTACAAAGAGGACTTGGCTAACATTATCTATGAAGGACCTTGGAGTATAGGTCATTCAACACTGGTGCTTTAGAAATGGTCTTCAATATTGGATCTCAATGAGTCTTTCTTTCAGCAAGCACCAGTCTGGGTCAGACTTCCATAGCTTCCCTTGGAGTTCTAGAATGAGGATGTTTTTATGGGAGTGGCTAATTCTTTTGGGGAACTATTATCTATTGATCCAATAACAACTTCAAAGAGTAGATTAACTTATGCACGGATTTTCATTGGTGTAAGGGAAGGGGATGACATGCTAGAAGTGGTGTGTTTTCACTCTAAGCTGGGTAACCATATTCAAAAGTTAGATTACAAAAGTATCCCCTTTGCCTACTTACTTTGTCTAAAAATTGGGCACAAGGCATTTCAATGTCTGAAGGTTAAAAAGGATAAGAAGAAGTTTCCTTCTTCTTCTCATTAGAGGGACAAGTTGATCTAGAAAAAGGAGAATCTCAAGAGTGGTCAGAAGGAGGGGGTAACCAAGGATCCAATGATTGAAAACCATAAACCTTCTACTACTTCTACTATGAAAGATAATGATGTCTTGCCTAGACCTAAGGTCATTAGTTAGGGAGAGCTACTTCCTAAGCCAAATGTGGTAGTAGCTCTAGTAAAGGATAAGGACATTCCAGAGAGAGTGGTAGTTACAGATGCGCCACTTCCTAAGACAAATGAGGTAGCAGTTCAAGCAAAGCCATTAGAGAGTCTAGAGAGAGTGGTTATATCTGATGATGTTGGGAATGCTACCTTACAACCTACAAAGCTAGTGGAAGAATCTATGGCTATTACTGAGGATGGGAAGGACCTAATTTTTCAAACCAAAGAAGATGAGACTAAAAGTGGGGAGATAGATCTTTGTCCCAATAGCTCAGTTGTCACAGATGTTCTTTTAGGTGAAGGTGTAGTCTTGGTTTTAGATGAGCTTATTGAGGATAGAATGGGTAAGGTTGGAAACTAGCAAGTCTCAAAGAAAGAGAATCAATCAAATGTAGTGGGGAGCTTGACTCTATCAAAGATGATGAGGCAGTGAAGGAAAAACTTGTGGAGCCACTGAATATTCCTATGACCCTAAGGAAAGCCTTAATAGTATCTTGATCCTTGGCTATAGAGTTGGAGAGGGAAGCTTCTTTATCACCTAAGACAAGAAAGAAAAGCTTTAGGGAGCCATCAATAGCTCTACTAGTTGAGACTAGAAGCAGTAGCAAACTGGATGTGAGACCTCAATCTAGAAGAGGAAGAAGATCTGAGAAGTAAGCTAGAGAGGAGGAGACCAAAAGAAGTTTGGTGGATGGGCACTAGAAAACTCTTTTAGAATGTACTATGACTAAAAAATGAAGTTAATCTCATGGAATATAAGGGACCTTAATGGTGCCCATAAGCAGCAGGTTATTAGGAACTTGATTAGAGACCAAAGACCTGATATTTTGTTGATTCAAGAAACTAAGATGAAGAAAGGAATTTTGGGGAAAATAAATTTTAATAATACCATGAGTGGGGAAGCCTCAGATTCAAAGGGTGCATCTAGAGGCTTGTTAACATTGTACATCATCAAGCAGTTTAAGATCAACACTATTTATAATGATGATAATATCCTTTTCTACAGGGTGTTTCATAGGTATTCCAATGAAAGTTGGTTTTTGCTAAATGTTTATGCTCCCAACAATAAGAGAGAAAGGAAGAATTACTAGTCTAAAGTTGGGGAGTTGGTGCAAACTAGTAACTTAAAGAAAGGTATTACCATGGGGGACTTTAACACCTTGTTAGTGGACGAGGAGAAGATGGGTGGGTTGGCGCCTAATTGGGAAAGTAAATAGGATCTCTCTAGTTTTATAAATAGCTTGGCCTTTTTGGATCTGGATCTTTTGGGAGGAACTTTTACTTGGTCCAATAAAAGAATAGGATAGAAATGTATTCAGGTCAGATTGGATAGAGCTTTGATTTCCCTTGACTGGTTATAGTCTTTTTCTTATAAGCTATCTCTTCTCCCAAGAGTTGGCTCAGATTACTCTCTTATTTCCCTTTTGGTTGTTCCCATTGAACCAATAAGGAATTTTCCTTTTAGCTTTGAAAATATGTGGACATCTCACCCTGACCTATTAGACAAAGTGAAGTTCTAGTGGGGAATAGAAGAGGAAGGTACTACTATGTTTAGAGTTGCTAGAAAATTGAGCAATGTGAAGAGAATGATTAAAGTTTGGAATAAAATGGATTTTGGTCATATTTTTCATGAGGAGGATCTTTCTATTAAACTTTCCTCTATTCAAATAATATTTAGCAAGAAGGCTCTAATGATTTAAATAGGGAGGCTGAGCTGGCTATATTATCTGATTTGCACAACATCATTAGTAAGGAAGAGAAATTTTGCAAGCAAAGATCAAGACTTAATTGGCTAATGGAAGGGGATCAAAATAAAAAGTTCTTCCACTTATCCACTCTTAAACATAGAGATAATAACAAAATTTCAAGGATTAAGAAAGGGCAAGATTTACTGACTCAAGAGAAAGATATTTTTGTTGAGGCGGTTTCATTTTTCTCCTCTTTGTTGTCATGGGATCCCCTATTATCTAAGATGGATTAGAATGATATAGTGTCATGTATTCATCAAATTATTTGACCCCATCACAACAAAATGCTTCAAGCTATCCCTAATGCTCAAGAAGCTAGGGAGGCGTTGTTCTCTTTGCCTACTGATAAATCCCCAAGCCCATCTGGGTTTCCCACCTTCTTTTTCCAATTTTATTGGCAAGTGGCCATGGATGATGTGGTGAAGGTTGTTTAGGAATTCTTTGGAGCCATGAGTATCCTAAAGGAGATAAACTGCACCTTTTTGGTCCTCATTCCTAAATCTCTAGGGGTAGTTCTTTGGATAAATTCAGACCTATTAGTCTTTGCAATTCCTTTTACAAGATTATTTCAAAGGTGCTAACTTCTAGGATGTTGAAAATTCTCCGCTGATTATCTCTTAGTAGGAAATGGGATTTACTCCTAGAAGATAGATTTTGGACACAATTATGATGGTGCATGAAGTAATTCATTCAATGGAAGCTAGTAAAACAGAAGCTATGCTTCTAAAACTAGATCTCTCAAAAGCTTATGATCGGGTTGACTAGTCTTTTCTTTATTTGGTGCTTTAGGCTTTTGGTTTTGATCATAAAGTTTGTAAGATTATTTCCCAACTTGTTTCTACTTCTTCTCTTGCTATTTTGGTTAATGGTGTTCCTTCATATTTTTTCAAACCCTCGAGAGGCCTTAGACAGGTAGATCCCCTCTAGCCAATTCTTTTCATTATCATGGTTGAATGTATTGGAAGGTTAATTGAGAAAAATAAGCAGGAAGGAAGGTTAAAAGGGTTAAAACCTTCCTCTAGGTGTGCTCCCTTCTCCCATCAGCAATTTGTGGATGATACAATTATGGGAGGGGAGACCTTTGTTAAAGAGGCTAAGGTTATGAAGGAGATTCTAGATTTGTACACCAAAGATTTGGGACAACTCATTAACTAGGAAAAGAGCTCAATCTTCTTTGTTAATACTCTTGAGGTTAGGCAGAGAAAAATTGTGAGGATCCTGGGTTGTGGAGTGGGAAAGCTACCTTCCATTTATCTTGGGCTCCCTTTGGGAACTGAGCCTCTTGAATCCTTCTAGAATGGGATCATTTATAGGTTCAACAAAAAGCTAGTGGGATGGAAAGGAGCTTTGCTTAGCCAAGTTGGAAAATGCCAATTGGTCAAATCAACTCTTTAGAATTTGCCAATGTATCTTTGAGTCTTTTTGTAATACCAGTTGAATTTTTTGAGAAAATGGAAAAAATTTAGAGGGACTTTCTTTGGACTAGTCTAGGAGGGAGAAAAAGGTATCCTCTAGTGGCTTGGGAAAATATTTTTCTTCCTAAATGTTATGGAGGATTGGGCATCAGGAAATTAACCCACCTAAATAAGGCCCTCCTCGCAAAGCAAATCAAGAGCATTTTTAATAGTACTAGAGAATGGAGAGATATCTTGGTTAATAAATACATCAAAAGTCTTTCTCTTTAGTTTTCTCTTAATAATGAGGATATTCTGAAGGGATTGGTCATTTGGACTGGTATACAGAAGGGATCTGGCAAAGGCCAGAGTTATCTAGAAACTAGGCAATGGGGAGGATATCCAATTCTAGTCTAATAACTAGCTTATCCAAGGTCCCCTTGATAATAATCATGTGTTTGAAATTTGGGCAAATGTTTGTATAAGGAAATTTGGGTCGAAACTTATCAGTTATAGAATTGGTCAGGAATGGAGAGATCTTTCTCTCATTTCTGGGGACCTTAAACCAATAATGACAATGTTAAATTCTATGGTTTTAAGCAACAAAAAAGATGAGGTTATTTGGGGGGATAATCCTAATGGATGTTATACTATTGCTTTAGGCTATAGTTCTCTTTGGAGTTTAAAGGAGAAACCCCCATCGGAGACTGCCTGGATTCCTAGCCTTATTCCAAAGATCAATATTTTTTATTGGTTGGCTCTTCAGAAAAAAATTCTAACTCAGGATAACTTAATAAAAAGAGGCCATATAATGCCCAATAGATGTATTTTATGTAAAAGTCAGTTGGAAATAGGAAATCACCTGTTCATCCACTATCCTTTTTCAAGGGAGGTTTGGGAATTTTTAACTAAGGACTTTGGGATTTGTTGGTGCATGCCAAAAAATCTTTTGGATTTCTTCTGTCAGTGGAAAAATTTGTTCAAATTTTCTATTTTGTAGGAATTTGGTACTCGAATTTTGCCTCATTTTTGTTGGGGAATATGGAAGGAAAGGAACAATAGAGTTTTCAGAGAAAAAGAGGAGCTTGCCTTTGTTCTTGGGGAAAAGATTTATAAGAGCATCAAGGAAAACTACTAGGTGAGGAAGGGGGGAGAAATAGAGAAGGGAGGTAAGAAGATGGAGAAAGAAAAGGATAGGAAGACTAAAAGACAAGAAGTTAAATGGCTTCTTCCCCCAGAGGGATGGCACAAAGAAAACTTTGATGGTGCTTCAAAAGGTAACCCTAGGCTATCAAGTTGTGGTGGTATTATAAGGAACAACTTTGGAGAAGGTGTAGCAGCTTTTTCTCTTCCTTTGGGAGTCCAAACCAATCATTTTGCTGAAGCCAGTGCTACTTGTCAATCTGTTAAGCTAGCCTTTGATATGGGCATTAGAAAAATTTGGTTAGAAGGGGACTCTAAAAATATCATAAATTTTATAAACCACATTTCTCAACCTTTTTGGTTTATTAGTAACTTAGTTGAAGAGACTTGTGCTATCCTTGATAAATTTGAATGTGTCTACATTATACATGTGCTTAGGGAAGCAAACCCCATGGTGGATTGGTTTACCAATGAGGGTGTCAGGCTAGATAAGTTGTTGACATGGCACTTGAGAAGGAATACTCTGGTAGAAGCCAAGAGTCTCATCGATCTGGAAAAAATCTAGGGGTGTATGGTGGAGATCTAATTGCCATTATGATTATTTATGGAGATTGGGGAATGAGTTCGAGTAATAAAGGCATTTACAAAAAACACAAGTAGCTGAGGTTATCCATGTCATTTCGCAATGTATTGTGGGTCAAAATTTTCTTTTGCTACTTTTTATGGGGTTATGTAAAACATTTTGGTGCTTTTTTAGAGGAACAGTAATCAAATTCTCCAAAGGTCTAAAAAGGGCTTGCAGAGAGTAGAGTTTATGAGAATCACTGGTCCTCAGAGTGAAGAGATGGTGGCTAAATCTATTAGGAAGGAGCCTATGGGGGATGTGGAAAAGTGGAGAAATAGGGGCAAAGTTTGGGAAAAAATGGAGAAGGGAGGTATTGCCAAATACATTGCAAAACTCTATGGTTTTGACCCAAATGTTACAAATAGTATGGTGAATTCATGGAAGGAAGGGAAGGTGAAGGTGAATGATGTTTCTTTTTAGGTCTCTGAGGAAGTGGTTGCAGTTATGTCTAAAATCTCAACGGAGGGTTTCAAATTCTTTAGATATAAGAAACTTTTGACGAACACAATGAAGGATTTTGTGAAGAGCTTAGAGGAGAAGAATGACTTGGTAAAATGTGAAATGTACTATGAGATGGAGTCCATCAAGAAAATTTTGAGGTATGTCTTATGATCTGTTATTGAGTACATCACTCTGGATCCCAGATTTGATTGAGTGATAACTTACCATTTTGTTATTCTTAATCACTTCTGCCATGATGTTAAAATTTCCTTTCCATTCTATTTATTTACATCTATGAACAAAGCTATTTCTAGTTTCAAGAAGAAACCCTTGGTGGATCCTGCTCTACATGAAGGACTTTTATTGTTAATTCATGAGCATTTCAAGGCTCAGAGCATTAGCAATAACCCTTTGCATGATGTGGATGCTATTGATGTCACAAGTAGCTCTTGTTTCTCTATTGATTCTAATGATATCTAGAGTATTAGCTTTGAGGGGGAGGAGAACACTTCCTTAGGTAAGAGAGAAAAAGAAAAGGAGATGAAATCTCCTTCTACCATTATCCCCCGAAGGAAGAGTCCTAGAGGTCATTGGCAAAAAATTTCTGGTTAGGATGATAAGGACTATAATGAGGAAGGGGAGGAAATGGTTTCTAAAGAAGAGGGAAAGGAGGAAAAGGTTATCAAATCAAAAGAAATTGGAGGAAAGAAATGGAAGAGAGTAAAGGGTATGGATGAAGAGAGGGTTTCGAGCTAGAAGCCAAATATTTTGACTATCCCTCTTTCTCCAATTCGTCCCCAGATTCAACCCCAAGAGTAGGAAAAGGAGGATATTGGGGAAGAGGGTGGTGAACTAGTTGTGAAGGATAGGAGAAAAGCATGGAAAAACTTCAAAGTCAGAACTGTGACTATGGGTATTGTAAGAAAGGTTATGAACCTCCAGATTCTGGTTGATAATCAAGAACAACCCAACTTTGAAGAACTCATCGACCCTACAATTTTGGCAATATCTGATAATGCAAGGGAGATGGGAATGAATCTTTTGAATAATGCTCATAATAGCATGATTGGTAATTTTAGATCAATCAAGTGGCCTTATCATGAGTTGGAGGAGTTCAAGAAGAAGATCATACATATGGAGAGAAATAAGAAAGAGCTAGGTCAGGGTTATCAGAAGGACCAGGAGGAAAGATTCAGCTTGGCTGAGTAGAGAATTCAAAACCTAGAAAACTATAACCATAACCTAGTGAATCAAATGATTTCTATTCTCAACTCGATTAATGAAAACATTTTGTCCCTGTCTAGTGTGTTAAAAGCTAGAGCTATGCTGAAAGTGGAAGATGAAAACTATAGAGGTAGAGCTAGAACTGATGAGGACATGGCTACTGATATTACCTTCTCTACTATGGATCAAGTTGCATAGAAGACCCATGAGTAGATGGCAGAGGAGACCCACAAAGCCTATGAAGCTACTCAGACTATGCAGGAGCTCGAGAGGAAGACAAAAGAGTAATTTTCCTATTTTGTCTTTTGTTCTTAGATGTTTGCTATTTTTTGTTGGTTTTTGCTTGTTCTAGATTTCTGTTTGGATGTTCTACTAGCCTTTTCATTGGCCTTTTTTTTAGGTTGGGCTTTATGCTTATTATCAGCTGAGAGACCTATCTTTTTTTGGTTGGGCTTTAATTGCTTATTATCAACCATTGTTATGTAATTATTTTTGGGTTTTAGGATCCCTATAAAACCTATTTATCTAATTAAAAAAAAAAGCAAGAGGCTACCGAGGAAGATGCACAAGAAGTTGAGGACACTGACCCAGTCAAGATTGCTAAAGCAATTATTGCCTCACTTCCTCACTCTCCAAGCAAAATAGTGGCAACATCAAGCACAGAGACAACCTCTATAGGATTGATTGTGTCTAGCACTTCAAGGAAAATCATCTAGTCAATCTTTGCACTAGTTTAGCTCAGCATTGCATTGACTAAAGTGTTAGCTACTTCATCTACCAATTTGTAGACTCTTCCTTCTTCAACAATTTTGGATACATAAATTTTGGCTTTCATAGGTATTTCTGCTAACATTTCTACAATAAGTGTAGTGTCAATTTTTGCAGAAAGCCTCGCTATTTCTACTATTATTTTTATTCCAAGTACACAAGCAATAAGTGCAAGGAAAGTTGAGACCAAGCCTCAACCAAGCACAAATTTTTTGGGTAAAGGTAAAGAAAAGGAGGAGAATGTTGATCTTATGAGGAAATTGTGATTCCTAATTGGGATATTTCAAAACTTAATCCTAATCAAATGAAAACCTTTAGAGAGTTACTTCAAAAGAAAGCCAAAAAGTAGAAGCTAAGAGAGGAAAGAGATAAACAATTCAAAATCATTAAGGATGCTAAGAATAGTTTGGCAAAGGCTATAGATATAGAGATTGATTCTTCTCAGCTAGTTTTGTATTAGTTGGAAGAAGTAGTCTAGAAGTATAATTAAGATCAAGATGGACAAGATAAATTATTATAGAAAGCACAAACCTTGAGAATAATATCTTAGAACTTATTGCTCAATAGCATGCCACTTACCAAGTAGAGTTATCTACTATTTTGGGTTCTCTTGAAACTTCTTGTACAAAAGTAACTTTACTTTTTGGTAAATTATGTGATATTCCAAGTTCTACAAAGGAAATAAAAGACAATTTGTCTAAGATTGATGAAGATCTTAAGGTGAGTGTTCATAAATTGTAGCTTGACCTAAGTTCAAGCTCTATCCATTTCAAATGGATTAGTTTTTTGACAAATACATAGGCAGAATTGCTTAAAAAGGAAGCTAGAATCAGATCTACTTTGCTAGATATTCAAAATATGATACTCCCTAACATAGATGCACTATAGAAGCATATTTTTTATTCAAGAACTCGCATCCATGATAATAATTTATCTATTGCAAACCATATGATTGAACTTTTAGTAGAAGTGCAGGTGGCATTGTACACATGTAGGGCCTTGAAAGAGAACTAGGACAAGACTTTGGCAATCATATTAAAGGTACATTCAGATTTCTTGTCTCATTTTGGCATTACTATTTAAATGCATATAGTATAAATCTTTGGCATTAATATCAAAAATGGGGAGAAGATATCGAAAAGATATAAGATGATATAAAGAGGAAAAAGATGTAAAAAGATAGGGGGAGAAAATTGTAAGAAAAGTGTAGAGAAATATATATTGTATGTGTGGTATACTATATATTATCTTTGCAAGAAGCATTACCATGTATAGAAATGTATCCTTTACAAGAACAATTTTGAAAAATCTCAAAAACAGTATACTCTATCGAGTTGGAGATATAAGGTGATGGATAATTCAGTTTTGACTGATTAGTATTTTTGTCACTAATGCCAAAGAGCGAGATTGTTGACATTCCAGTCATGTTTGTTATTAGTGACATACACTTATTTAGATTGTGAGTTCATACCAGGCATATTGTATAGTTAATAGTGTTAACCAAGCATTTCAGTTGCTACCAAGTCCTACAGTTGCTACTAAGTTATATGGATAGATATCAATTTGAACATAGTAGTTACTATAGAGTTGAAGGTCAGTAGTGTAAATTGAGCATTACAATGTATGCAAATTTTACTAGTGTAAATCGAGTTGTGCAGTGGTTTCCAAGTTTGTAGTTGATGTGATGTGAGTCCAATGTTGATCGAGCTACTTAGTGTTAACCAAGAGACTTAGTTTATACCAAGCTTGAGGTGATAGTATTTATTGAGCTATTTAGTGTTAACCACGTGATTTAGTTTATATGCTAAGTTTCACAGTATTCACCGAGTCACCAGTGCAGACCGAGTTCAAGACTACTTGGAAGTGATCAATATGGACCAAGCTTCTACGAATATTGAGTGCATGATGATGCCAAGCATTGATAGTGGATGCCAAGTATCAAAATATCACCAAGTAAGTCTTTAGAGCCCAAGTTTCTACACTTTGGCCAACTTTGTAATATTTTGTGTAAACTTGTATTGTGGCCAACTTTGTAGTTTTGTAATTGGATTGATATATATGTAATGTATTGTATCACATCCAATATATGTATGTATTAAAGAGGAAGTAATTTAATCATTATAGAAGAGCAAAAGAGAAAATTACAAAGGCTATAGCAATATGAGGAGTAGCAAAGACTCATTTATCATAGCAAGGTGATTTATACACTCAGAGGAATCTTATTCAGCAAATCAAGTTGTAGATCAAAGATTAGCTACTATTTCATCCTATCAGGTGGATCAATCAAATCCTTTAACAAGGTAGACCTAATAGTCTTATGTAAATCTCTTTACTAAGTGCATGCTTTATTGTATGTTTGTAAATGCTTTTAGAAGGTGGACCTAGTAGTCCTTATTGCTCCTAACAAAATAAATCATTAGAAGTGATCAATGTAAGCCTTAATAGGACAATTTTATACGACAATACTAAAGCTTGTGGGTATCATCCCCACCCCAATTTTACTTTCTATTTGGAAAGTTTTTGGGTCACCAAATGTTGTGTCAAAGTGTTATGTATGCTTTCATGTTTTTCAGTTTCTCATGCATGAAGTTAGATTAGAATTCATATAAAGGATTAATTTCCAATTGGGATAAAAGTTCTAGAAGTTACTAATTCACCCCTCCCCTCTCAGTAACTTATCTTGTCATAATATTTCTAACACTTTAATGGTGGAAGTCCTCTGTTATTGTCCCAAAGACATGACATACAAGTGGCTTCATATAAATGTATACCTGAATTTACTGGTGAAACTTCCATCTCTCCCTTAGAACACATTCAAGAGCTTGCAAATGTCTACAATATCCATGGTATTAAAGAGGATGATGTGGCCATTAGACTCCTAGATTCATCTTTGAAATGGAAGGCCCTACAATGGTATAGTGGTCTATGAGATGGTTCTATAATGGATTGGGATGGATTAGGAGTAGGACTATGTAAACATTTTGAGGATAAAAGTGACTATTTATCACTTTTAGAATAGCTAACCACCATAAAAAGGTCCCCCCAAGAATGTATGACCGATTTGAACTATAGATTTTAGAAGACATGGGATAGAATACCCACTTTAGTGAAGCCCACCCCTGGTAATGCCTTCTTGTAGTACCGCTAAGCTTTTAATAGTGATATTGCCACTACAATCCAAACCATGGGTAGAGATACCTTACTTGATGTTTATGGAATAGCAATAAGGGTAGAAAACACATTGATACAAGGAGGAAAGTTATCTCCAAGGCCTCTTATGACTTTCTTTATCCCAAATCACCAACTAGTAATGGCCCCTGTTCCCACATCCTCGACATCACAACCTCTTGCTCTAGCCCCTCAAGCTTTCACATCATCTAGTGAGCTAGGAGAGTTGAAGGCATCAATGCAAGATATTGGACAAATGTTGCAAATTCAAGAGAAGAAGTTGGAAGATAGCTTCTCTATGATGTAGAAAGTGAGCAACAAAGTGGTGACTTTGGAGAGACAACAAGCTCAAGGTAATAAGGCTCCTCAACTACAATTTCAAACTTTGAATAATCGTAGGCCTCCATATCATAATTATGAGAATAATTCTTTTCATTGGAGTAGGCAGAATAGTCATGCTTCTACCTCAAATGAAAATCAAAGTAGGGTCATCATCCCTCAAAGAAATATGGCTCAAGATCAAGCCTTTTGTCCCTCCTACAACTACTCCTATGCCTGTGTCAAAAGGTTGAATCTTATTTAGCTTTGACCACCAAAGAGCATGGAATAGGAAAGTCATATAATGAGAACCAACCCAAGGATAACTCACATATGCAAAGACATGGTGATTGCTCCTTCATAAATTATCGAGTGGAAGAAAATTGTAATATAAATCAAGACTCCATTGCTCACAATACTAGGAGAAAAATAAGAGCTATTGAAGATGCTACACCTCCCCCTCCTAATCAAGCTTCAACATCAAATGCAATGCCTCATGTACAAGAAGCAAATGATCAATTCAATGCCCCTCAACAACAAAGACAAAATAATAGCATAGGAGATCTAAATGGCCCCCAGGTTATTCCAACTCAACCCCCTACATATGTGGTTCCCAAGGCTTCTAATAGAAAACATTATGCCTCATTTAGTGTGGTAGAGCTGATGAAGAAGAAAAATGTGAATATTTCCATGTGGGATGGTGTTGCTACTATACCCATGCAAAAGAGGCTGTTGCAGCAAAAATTGGAAAGTATTGAACCAAAGGACTAGTCACCTAGCATGGACAATGGCACAAGTCTAGTAAAACCATCAAAGGAGGTAGAAAAAAATAAAAAGGTTAGAGCTCCCCCATTTTATGTTTCTCTAATTAGGGGCGATAAGCTAGTCCACAATTGCATGATTTATTTAGGGGCTAGTAGTTCAGTGATGCCTAGGTGAGTTGCTAATGCTTTAGAAATGAAATACGAGCCCATTGTTAGGGATGTATTATAGTTGGATGGTAATACTATAAAGATTTTAGGGATCCTTAGGAATGTTGAAATGACCCTACATGCATGCCCTAGTTGTACTTTAATTCAAGATATATCAGTTGTTGAGGTCAAGCAACACTTTGCCATTTATTTGTTAAGAGACTTCACTACCCAAATAGGTGGTTACATATCTTTTGATTGGTCATATACATTTTTTAGAAAAAGATATGGGACTAAGGCTTTGATCAGAGAAGAGCCTCTATTCCTCCATCATACTAATTCCTAAGCCCCTAATCTCATCAATATGAATTGAACTATCCCAGAAATGGATAAGAATGACATAGTAAATGAGCCTGCCACTTCTATAGCAGAGATACCTGATTTTCTCTTAGATGAATGGGATAATTCATATCAATTTGATCCCATATCATAAACCCTTGAGATAGGTCTTGGTACATACTATGTGTTAAAAAAGGATGCTCTTGTCCCTAATCTTTTGAAAACCAAAGAAGTTATAAGTGGGATATGGAGTATGTATTTTGATGGATCTAGGAATAAGAATGGATTAGGAGTGGGTGTGATGTTGATTTCTCCTGCATAAGTAATGTACTAATTCTCCTTTAGGATCCAATTTAGTTGTACCAATAATGTGGCCGAGTATGAATCCTTGATTGAGGGTCTTCTACTAGCTCAAAAAAGAGGAATTCAAGCCTTAAGTGTATATGGAGATAGTGAGTTGGTGGTCAATCAAGTAAGAAATCATAATATCACTAAGAATGGTTTTCTCAAGTATTATAAAATAGAGTATGGGATTTGCTTGAAAGTTTCAATGCATTTAATATTTAGAGCATCCCTAGCAAGGAGAATAGATATGTTGATAGACTTGCAGTCATTGGTGCATCTTATAATATCCCAAAGAGAATCTTGAGGAGGAGAAGAAGCAACAAATCAGAATGGTAGTTAGACCTATAATTCATGACAATAACACCAATTGGAAAGTTTTTGAATCTAATGCACAAATTGTAAGTTTCTTGTAGAATGAGGAACAATTCTCAAAGAGGAACCAATCTAGGTTACATGACCAGTATGGAGACCAAATCATCAATCTCGGTTCCAACAAGTTGCCTAAGGGTCTCATTACCTTAGAGAGTGTCTTCAACCCTGATGATCAAGCAAGAGATAGAGTCATGAACCTAGCTATTGACAAAGATGATTATACACCAGTTGTGGTTGCTAATGGGAAAACCTTAAACATGGGGAAGGTATGTTTTGAAATTGAGCAAGAAATTTGTATTCATCTATGTTAAGAATTTAATGATGTATTTGCTTGGACATATGATGATTTAAAAGGTTTTGACCTAAGCCTATTTCAACATACCATAGATCTAGTAGAAAATGTCAAACTCGTAAGGTAGAAATAGAGGTCAGTGAATCATAAGATTGAACCATTAATGAAAAAAGAGCTATCTAAGCTAATTGAGGCTAATATAATTTTCCCTATCAAGCACTCATCATGGGTAGCAAACCTTGTCTCTGTTAGGAATAAGAATGATGAAATTAGATTATGTGTGGACTTTAGAGATCTTAACCAAACTTCCCTCAAAGATCAGCATCCCCTTCTTCCATGGAGCAGATATTGTCCAAGGTTAGTGGTTCAGAGACATTCTCATTTCTTGATGGATTCTTTGGTTACAATCAAGTGCTGGTCAAAGAGTCTAATAGATACAAGATTGCATTCACCACCAAATAGGGCACCTATGCTTATAGAAAAATGCCTTTTAGGCTAACAAATGTAGGTACCACATTTCAAAAGGCAATTGAGATGGCCTTCAAGAACATGATTGAAAGGTTTTTGTTGGTTACCTTGATGATATCACAATGTATTCAAAGGATATAATAGATCATTTTGGTCATCTCAAATAAGTTTTCATAAGGTGTAGAGAATTTTGGGTATACATTAACCCAAGAAAATGCGTCTTTTCCACCAATCAAGGAAAATTATTAGGAAACATTGTATCAAAGGATGGTTTAACCATTGATCTAGAGAGAAAAAAGGCAATAATTTCCCTCTCCTTTCCTAGTCATAAGAAAGGTTTGCAGAGTTTTCTTGGTAGAATAAATTTTGTGAGGATGTTTTTTTGAGAATTTACTAATGGAGATATGTAATTGTTTTCATTTATGGCAACACATGATGTACATACTTATAGGAAACCTCAGACATAAAGATACTTAGCTTTTGGTATTCAAAAAATTGTCTAAGTATAAAATTTGGTATATAGTAGTGTATTATTTTGTTTATAACTTGTTGTTGATGTCATATGATGACTAGAAAAGTTAGATGGAGATAATATACATGTTGATGATGATGTGTATAACCTTGGAAGTTAATACAGACTATATGAAAAAGAGACATTTGTGTTTTAACTGAAATAAGACAATGAAATTAAAGGAAAGGATTATTATTTTTGTTTAGAAAATAATTACTTGTCCAATTAGGGCTAACATCCTAGATGTTAACTATAATTTGGAAAAAATGTATTAAGGTCTTAGAAAACCTAGTAGAATTTTTTGTAAAAGCATGATATTTATGCAAAGGACAACTTGGGATGAGAAGCGGTGATGATATGTGTTAATTGTGATGTTGAGCAATTGTATGCAAAGTTTTGTAAGAGTGATACATGCAAAGTTTTGTGAAAGCTATTTTGTGATCCAAGATAGAGTTGAAGATCAGAGATCAATTGAGAAAGAAGTTATAGTACCTATATTATAGAAGTTTGATTACTTGTTTGGGCAGTGAGCTCTTCTTGTAATTGGAAGTGCATGTTTGAGCAGTGGGCTCATCTTGCATCTATTGTACTACAACTCCTAACAGGGTTGGAATCTCCTAATAGGGATTCAAAGTCTCCTAATAGGGACTCCTTATACTGAATTTGATTATTGAGTCTTAACAGGGTCCATCCTCTAACAAGGAACTTATATATCAGTATATTATCTAGTGGGTATCATCCCCACCAAGGTTTCCCTAGTTAACAAAATACAATGTTATGAGTTATTTTTGTGCATTGTTACTATTATTGTTCAGCATTACTTTATTAATTTGTTGTGTATAGTTTAAAATAAGAAATAATATCCACTTGGCCAATAAAGTTTGTAGATTACTAATTCACCCTCCCTAGTAATCCCTATTTCTAACAATTGGTATCAGAGCACAATCACTTTGAAGAGGCTTAATAGCTTGAGTAAGATCCCTATAGATATAGAATAGTTATTGAAAAAACTTGAAGAGGCTCTTGAAAAAATTGATCTCCTTACTGAAGAAAGCAATAAGCTAAAGGATAGATATGAAGACTCTAATGTATACATTAGACAATTGAAGGAAAAGATTGAACATCTCCAATCCAAGCTTGAATCTACTGAATCTGGAACTAGTGATGATGACTATTCGAAGCTAAAGATAGAGTACAAGATCTTAAAGCATGAATTGAAGATTAAAAATTTAAAGTTTACTTTGAGAAATGATCCTAGAAAAGTTGAATCTAATTTAAAGATTGAGAATGCAGATCTTAGAGCAAGTTTGGCAAAGAAAACCTTTGAATTTCAAACATTGAATGAAGATCATGAAAAACTTCATAAGTACAATACTATTGTGAAAGGTGAATTAACTTAGTGAAAGCAGTAGCTTGAGAAGCTTTATTCTAGAAGAGAAAATCTCAATGATTCAATGTCAATATAGAGACCTACTTATGATAAGATCAGTCTTGGTTATCTAATTAACATGTCTGTGAAGAAACCTAAGATTAGTTCTGATCCGAAAGAAAAAAGGTAAGTCTGATAGTAAGACTAAATCCATTCAATCTTCTCATAAATCCAAAGAAGTTAGACAAGACAAGGAAGTTGAAATTTTGGATGAACCAAAGCAATTGGAATCTCCTAAGGAAACCATGTATGAATTTAGAGGTAAGTATTTTTCATGTAATTAAATATGTCATATGAAAAGAGATTGTACAAATAAGTCATCTAATCATGTTAAGGACTTTTAGTGTCATAATCATCATGGTATGGGTCATAAAGCAATTGATTGTAGGAAACCTAAGTATGATAATGATAGAAGGAATAGTAGAATGTCTAGAACCCTGCAGATAGAAGATCTAATGAAAGGACATCGAGAGAAGGAAGACCTTATCAAGATAGAAAAAAAATTGTGTGTTATAAGTGTAACAACTTAGGACACATGGATCAAAATTGTCATGCACCTAATGATCAATAGAATCCTAGAAGTAGAGCACAAGTATGTTAGCTATGCAAAAACTTTGGATATACAAAAAAGTACTATAGAGTGGATAGAAACTTTGGAGATAAAAGGAATAATGGAAGAAACTTTGGGAATAGAAGGAATGATGGAAAGAATGTTAGAAATGAAAAAAGGAACCATAAAAGGAACTCTAGAGCTAACAAAGACAATGAGGAACAAAGAAACATAGTCAGTGAACTTTGAGAAGAACTCAATGAGGCATTTGTCAAAAGAGTAGATATCTCAAAAGAAAAGCTAAATGATGATGTGACAGGAAAATTGAAGTCAGTTATCGAGTTTGATTCAACCAAGTTGAATTAAGCTTGTCTACAACACTACAATTTGAAAACTTCATTCAGAGATTGAATTAGAGGTAGTGAAGTTGGGTAATGGTGTATCCAGTTAAGTTTAGATGGTACCTAAGCTCGCTTGTAATTTGGAGCTTACTTAAACAAGTTATGAAGGAATTAAGAGTTACTAGTAGTACAGGAAAAGTTAATTTTGTAGCAGAAGATGGAAACTATGTTTTTACAGAGAATTTCATGAAGCAAAGTCTTGAGGAGAATTATCATGATGGAAAGAGGCTATAGTAAATCTCAGGTGGCATTTGAAGATCAAATATATGATCTTGAGTAGTTATTTGATTACAGGATGTAATTAATATCTTTTTCATGTTTACAAAGTACACAATTAATGCAAGGTCAAGTTGATGGAATAAATGGAGTAAAGAATTGATTTTCACTTCATTACAAATACATCTGAAGCATAGAGCACTCAGATGTAACTTGTCAAGGTGATTCTAAGAAAAACCTATTTTTTGAAAGAGGTATTTTATCTTTTTTTGCAAATTTATTCAGTAAAAGTTCATATTTGATAGAACCATGGATATGTCAGTAGTGAAAAATGTTGAGAATGAGGATAGATCTAAGCTAAAGGTTTTTTCCGTAAAACCTACTAAAGGAAACCCTAACTCAACATTGTTCATTACTCTGAATAATATAGTATATTTGGAAGATGTAGGAAGTTATCTTAATAGTAAATTTGAATCTATTGGGAGTGAATATATGAGCAAGGATATAGAATAAGTTTTTAATCATGACATGACTGTGAAGCTTGAATTTGACCATTTGAAGGAACTAGACCTATTCAAATATCACTTCTACTATGAATTGGATAGAGATGAATGGACACAAATCATATTAAGTAGGATACATGATGGAAAACTATGGATGCAAGATAGTGTAATCAATATTTTTGTTGACCTTATTCATGAGGTAATTAGTCTTAGTAAACAAGGCATTGTACCTAAAGGCAAGAAAATGGTCAAGAAGAAAGTTGAAAGTTATACCAAAGTAGTGTATAATGGAAAGGCCATGGTGATCAGGACATTAAGAAAGATGATGTAAGATTTTTTAGTAGAATCATTTCCTACCTTGTATGTGCAAGCTTAAAAATTGATGAATTATCAGCTAGATTCATCTATGCAACATATAAGATATGTGTAGAAAAGGAACAAGTTAACCTTAGTGAAATTCGAAGAATGCAATTACTTGAGAACCTAGAAAAGATAAAAAGGACTAAAAAATAGTGTGTTTAGATTTCAATCACTAATCAATCGCATATTCTTTCATGCACTTAAAATATTTCCATATTTATTAGTCATAGAGATAATGAGCAGTGATAAATGTACAATGGAGAAGATCACAAAAGTATGCCAAGGACATCTTGCAAACAAGATATTGGATAGTGGGAACTTGATAATGAAGACATTCCAAAATAAGATGAGACAAATATTTAGAATTGCACCCGTAATTGTAGACAAATTTAAAGAAGACATTTTTATTATGCAGTTGATATAGATTATACTTGTATTTAAGTAGTGGAACCTTAAGAAACATTTCTTGATCCCTAAGGTTATGAATTGAATGATGATATAACAGTTAGCTAGATTGATTTGCTATTGAAATTAGAGAAGGATAAATTAGAATAGAGATTTGGAACATATGATGAGATTACCTAGTTAGCTTCATCAAGAATTCTTGGAGAAGGCATCTTATAAGAAGATAGAGTCAATCATGAAGAAAGATTTATCTAAGGTTGGTATGACTGAGAGTGAGTTTGAGGTAGTCAGATAATCCATGAAGTAAGGAATACTAAATGTGCAACCTTTGTTAGTATCTATTGTAAAGACATCTTTAGAACAGAGAATTCCATATGCAATAGTGTTAGATGTGCAACTTAGTGAGTCAAAGAGAAAATCTAAGAGATTAGTGGAAGTAATGACCATAGAGACAAAAAGGGTCAAGCAACAAGCCACTAGACTAGGAAAAAGGCAAAAGACATTGTTGACAATTGTTTAATCTGATGATGAAGAAGAAGAAGAAGAACTCAAACATGCAAAGAAAGTAACAAGCATTTGGCAAGAAAATCTCGGCAACCTTGGAAGCCAAAGATAGAAGAGATTAACTTAGCTATTGCCAATGAAGGTAAGTTTTTTTAGATGAACAAATTTTATGACTTGTATAACAATTTAAAAAAGGATCCGACTGATATCTCTATTGTCAGATACATTATAGCAAGAAATCTAAAATTGAAGGATATTGAGGGAATAGTAAAATAGAAATTCTATGATATACTTATTGAGAAGAAGGCATCAACAAGGGAAGAAGATTTAGAACTTCAAAAGTCTATGCTAAGAACTATTTGCAAGATTGATGACGAAGAAGAGATTAAGAGATTATTGAATAATCTTGTGCCTTACTTGAGAAATAGAGTAAGGCCATTTTTATTTATAGTGGGTGAGAAAGATAAATTAAGAAGTGAGACTATAGCAATAATAAGTCAAATGTTGTCAAAATCTAAGGCAAAATCTCCTCCAACACCTAGAACCTCAGAAGTGTCAATGAGTAGTGACACTATGCAAATAGATCATACCAATGTTACCATTAACATCTATGATACTAATCCATTTGAAGCTTCTGAACTTAATGAACCTAATACCAAGGATATTGAAGACAAACTGAGACAAATTGAAGAAGAAAAGAGGTTACTTGAATAAGAAATGAAGAAAGTAGAAGAGGCCAAGCAAAAATTTCTTGAGGATGGGAAGAAAAGAAAGGAAGAGGAGGAAAAGAAAATAATAGTAGAAGAAGAAATAAGAAAGAAAATACAGGAAGATAAGAGAGAAAATTAAAGAAAAGAAAAAGAAAAGAAAGAAAAAGAAGAAGAGAGAAGAGTAAAAGAGGCAGCCAAGAAGCAAAGGGAGGATGACACTAAACCTTCTAGTTCATCTACTCTACTTTCACTTGTCAGCTTAGCAATTGATGGTTATGATCAAACTGATTTGATCTCATCCTTATCAAAAATTATTTAGAAGAATAGAATAGTTAAAATCCTATAGAAGACCTTGATGGAGGTTACAGATGTTAGGAATAAGGTGTCTCAACCTTGTATAATTCCTATTCTTATTATTTGTTTTGTAAAATATATTTCTTGCAAATAATGTTGATGTGTCGACATCTTGAATTGTGTGTAAGGAGATCATGACTAAAACGGTTATGATGGATTCCTATGACACGTAAGAGCTATGTTAGGAAGATTCAATGATAGGTGAAGACATGTGGCAACTAAGATATTTGAGTACTGTACACTCTACCCCAATAGCGGGGTTTGGGGCATTGGCCTGAAATTTTTTTTGGGGTTCCTATTTTCTCGGAGAATGGTGAAACCCTAATATGATTTACCTTTGGGAGTAGCCCTAAAGTGAAGTGCATGTTATAAGCATTTTAAGGGTTGCGAAGAGAAGCGATGCGAAAAAGGTGTATTGTTGGTACTGCGAGTAGCTATTGGAGTCTTCTGTTGTTGATGTTGAACTTGCATTGCAAGTGTATTGTAATCTTGTGTTGAAGATAATACATTGTGTAGGTTCTGAAGGGGTGGGGTTGTTTTACCGAAAGGTTTTTCCCCACCAACAAATCTTTATGTTATGTGTTTCTTTCTCTGTTTATTTTCTGTATGCATGGTTGGTTGCAATATTGTTGTTTACATGATATTGAATCTGTAAGTGTAGAAGATTTTAATAGGATTTGCATCATACTTTCCTTATGAGATTAGTGTAGGAAGTTTTTTCCGCACCTGAGTTTCCTTACAACAGACAGACTACACAGTACTCTAATAGTGCAATACTAGAAGAAAATCCATAATAGAGGGCACAAGTAGTGCTGAAGTCATTTGATGAAGAATTTACTAACTTGATTAATGTTGCAAAAGTAAAGGAACATATTTCACATAATGTTAATTTTTTTAGCACCATTTGCTAAAATATTAAGAATGATTTGATAAGTCTTGATACTTGTATCAAGGAACTTTAGAAGTGTGAACATGATGGTAAGATATTGTACATTAAGTGTACCTTATCTTATAAACTGACTAAGGAGATTGACAATTAGATAGAAGGAAAGATGAGTGAGCTAGAGGCCCTATCTAGCCAAATTTAATATCCATCTTGTAAAGTTAATGATTTTGAAGGACAAGTGACCAATAGTCATACTGATATTAGGAAACTAGAACTTCAAAAGGAATAGATTTTGAAAAGGATATCAAATTTTAGAGAGTCTATTGCTCTGAAAATTTCTTTTTTTGAGAAACAACTTGAGGAATGTGTCAAGGCAAAGGACACCTATTCTAACTTTTTGTACTTAGACCTACAGTTGAGATTGCATCATATGCTTTATGTGCAATTCTCACCTCCACTGAATCCACCATGGAGACATGAACTAAAGGTATGGATAATCTTAGCACAATTTTTGATGATTGCATGAAGATTCTACCAGCTTAAGGTAGAAGGGCAATATTTTTGATAGTAGATAGACAACTTTTGGACATATTTTGACATTTTGACCTTTGCCATTAATGTCAAAGGGGGAGAAGCAAACATGAAAATTGTTAAGGGGAGAAGTACACATGAAAATTGTTGAGGGGAGAAGTACATTTAAGGGATCAAAAAATTAGGTAAAAAGGATTGTAAAGTATATTGTAAGGGGGAGCATATGTAAAGATGGACAAATTGTAATATATGTATTTTTGTTAAAGTTTTTTTGTTACTTAGCCAATTTTCCCTATTTTGTTGCCATCAATGCCAAAGGGGGAGATTGTTGACAATTGGATAATGGAGATATGTAATTATTGTCATTTATGGCAATACATGATGTACATGCTTATAGGAAACCTCAAAAATAAAAATACTTAGCTTTTGGTAGTCAGAAAATTGTTTAAGTGTAGAATTTGGTATACAACAGTGTATTGTTTTGTTTATAACTTGTTGTTGATGTCATATTATGACTAGTGAAGTTATATGGAGATATTATACATGTTGATGATGATGTGTATAACCTCAGCAGTTAGTATAGACTGTATGGAAAAGATTTATTTGTGTTCTAAGAGAAACAAGATAGCGAAATTGAAGGAAATGATTTTTTTTGTTTTGTTTACAAAATGATTACTTGTCCAATTAGAGATGACATCCTATATGTTTACTCTAAGTTGAAAAAATGTATTATGGTCTTCCTCTTCATCCCATTCAAGTGGACCAACCTTATTCTCAATGGGGATTGGATTTCATAGGCCCTATTGATCCTCCTTCCAGCTCTAGTCAAAAATGGATTCTAGCTACTACAAATTACTTCATCAGATGGACAGAGGTAGTTGTGTTGAAAGATGCCACAAAATATTTAGTTTTTCAATTCCTTGATGGAATCATTACCAGGTTTGGTGCCCCTTCAACCATTATTTTAGATAATGAAAAATCTTTTGTAGGAGCTCAGATTTGTGCATGGGCAGTTGATCATAATATATACTTAACCACATCCTCAAACTACTATCACCAAGGAAATGGATTGGCTAAGTCATCTAAAAAAAACCCAATTAAGATTATGAAAAGGACTATAGAGGATAATCAGAGGTGTTGGCATCAAAAGTTGAAGGCAACACTATGGACTGATAGAATAACACTTATGAGGGAAATTGGAAATTCACCCTTTATGTTGGTATCTGGTAGGGAAGCCAGGCTTATAATTTCATTAGAATTTCCATCTCTAGAACTAGTTTATCAATTAGAGCTAATGGAAAGTGAGGTCATGATAGTAAGAATGACAGAGTTGATGGAGCTAGAAGAGAACCCTAGAAACACATTAGCAACAAATGAAAAAGAGCTTTGATAGGAAGGCCAAGGTTAGAATCTTTAGAGAAGGTGATCTGGTATTAAAATGGGATGTAGATAAGGAGAAACTAGGGAGGCACTCAAAATTTTATATAGTATGGAGTGGTCCTTATGTGGATCAGTTGTAAATAGGACAATGTTTTTCAATTAAGAAGGCCTAATGGTGAAATTCTACCTATTCCGGTTAATGGAATATATCTCAAGTCCTATTTATGATAAAAAGATGATGTTTCATGTATATAATTAGGTTAGTTTCCTTCCTATGGTTTCCTATTTTAAAGAAGTACACAAGCACTTATTTTTTGTAGAGGTTTTAGAGGATTTTTGTCCTTGGTTTTAGTTGCAGAGAATCAATTTTGATGTTCTCAGGCATGTTTCCTATGATTTTAGGGTTTTACTGGGTGAATTCTCATGATTTATATGACTCTATTGCCTAATGGATGTGTAGGCTACTAGTCTATGCATAGCTAGCTTGCATCCCCTTGAGTCGTTAAGATTGTTGGCCAAATTTGCCTTCCCACCAAAATTGCCATATTTGAATTCAAATGATAAATAGTCACTTCCCACTTTTAATATTAAACACTGCCATGGAAATACAAAATAAATTAAATAAAACCTTACAATATTTTTGTGTTTTCCTAAGTTCATATTTCGGCCCCGTAATTTTCTACAACTGTTAGATCTCCCACAAATCTATGGTAGTTGCTTTTCCACATTTTAGAATTTCCAATGTTTAACAAATGTGGGGAAGTGACCTTTTGCCATGCATCTAGGGTGGGGCCTCACTTCTTTTTTTTGGTTCATCTTTTGACTTTGTTGACATATTGGCATTTATTGGCATTTTGATTGGTAGTCAATTTCTAGCATTCTATATTTTGTTAAGGTTTCCGAGAATGCAAAGAAGTGGCTTTTTGACATATGGACATGTGGGTTTGTTCTTCCATATGGGCCACCAAGGCTGAAAAGGAGTGCCAAGTGAAAAATATGTGTCATTTGTTTCATCTTGATTGGTCAATGGTTTACAAGTCTACAGAGGTGGATGTTGAGTGTTTAGTGCACCCAAAAGCTTTAAGAGAAAGCACTATAGAAATGAAGGTTTTCCATTATTTTCATGGCCACATGTCCTAGTGGGCCCAATTAAGAAAATAAACACTGCATTCAACAATGGTTAAGTTGGTGGTTTCATAAAGTCATCATGATCAAGTTTAGGTGGCGCAATTAGTTGGCCAACGATGTAGTCAAACTTATGAAGATCTTGCAAGGTAGCAAAAGGAAATAATGGTATTGGCCCACATGGCTCATCTGAGTTGTGGGATTTTGTTTGACTGCTGACCTTGCTAATTTGTAAGCTAGAAATGAAGGAAAATTAGGTTTTCTTGCACAATCTGATCTTTTTGATCGATCCCAACCACTCCAAGTTAATGCTAGGTTTAAATGATGCAAAGGACACTCTTCCCACTATCTGATCATCCATTTTTAGGTGTTTTAGCATTGATTGGAATTGTTTCCATTACTTTAGGGTTTTCTCCAATAAGGGTTTCCATGATTTTCATGCCTTTGCAAGTGCACTAAATCAAATCTACTATTTGGGTCATCTTGATTGTTCTCTGAGCACTTAATGGAAGTGGTTGTGGAGTTACTCCAGTTAGAAATATCTCAATTATGCCTGAGCTATAAATAAAAATTTTGTAATCCTTGTAAGGATGGACCTTTCTCTAGTTCTCTAGTATTTCTTTTATGCATAATACTATAATACCTCATGACTCTAAGCCATTGTAATCCTCTATTGAGTCTCTTTTAACCATTAACACATTGTGCAAGATTTCTTTGCCTTTGGTTAATGTTTTGTCTATATTCTATAATTTGCATGATTAAATCTACTATTAACATTTGAATGATATTAAGTGAAGTCTCTTCCTATAGCATTCTTTTGTTGTCTGATCTACATGTGGTTGTTGGATTAGGAAAATTTTGAATCTGTATTCTTTGAAGTTATAACTGGTTAGCTATGTATTTATGGGCATAGATAAGGTTAAATGATTCCTTCTCCAGAGACTCAACCTTGCAATTCAAGTCTCACAACTTGGGGGTTGTTTCCATGTTTCACATGGTTGTCCTTAGGTAAAAACTTTGGACAAGGGTGCAAACTTTTGTGACAACAATGATTCCTCAAATAATGATCATGTTGAAGTGTGTGTGAATAAAAGAGGCTTGCATTTAGCACTCACATTTATGACACCCATCGCGGGGCCGAGAAATCAAGTTTTTGGCCTCATTGGTTCTTTATTCTACAATTTTTTAGTGTTTTGTCATTGTTGTCCATATAGTACCTTGGTTTCTCATGCAAAAAAATTCATGCTCGCATTAAGAAACTAAGATTTCACTCCTTTCTCTACACTTCCTCGCATGAAAAAGTGTATAATTGTGTAGTTTCTCATGTAGTATACACCATTTTCTCGTGTAGGCCTATAGAGAATTTTGCACAAAATTTGGCATCAATAAAATGAAAACTGCAATTTTTAGATTTTTGTTTTATGATGATGATTTAAGTGGCAGTTATTTTTGAGGCATTTTTATTTTCAATAGCCTAATAGTGGTTTGCAGAAAAATTGTTGAAGACACCTTATTACAAACCCTTAAATAGTACTAACGATTTGATTGCAAGATATTTTGTCAAAGTTACACATGTCAAAGAATATATTCAAATCCACTAAAACATTGTTTCATTTTACTTCTTCCTTACACATACTTTAATAGGGCTTGTGAACTTCATAGGGCTCTAAATAAAGGAATAGGGAATTATGCTCTTTACTACTTGGAAGTGATGCCCAAAAGTAAATTAGAAACCTAGACATCTTTGGAAGATGGTACCCAAGAGAGGCAAGAAAGTTAGTGGTTCTCCCAAGAAAAGCTTTTTATGAAGAGATTATGATTTCCTTTTAGGGAATCAAAATCTTGGAAAAAGACAAGTTGGGATTGATAAACTAATTTGGTGATGAACATTTTGTGTGTGTTTGGTTAAGGTGACGAGGTAGAGGAGTATGCTCTTTTGCCTTGAGGGAAATCAGAAACTTAGACCCTTAGATTTGAACCACCAATCTAAGTAAACCTTTAGAGGACTTGCCAGAGTGATCCAACCTATGGGAATGACCCACGTGAGCACATACTTTTCACCTATGATTTCAACTCACTATAATAAAGAAGCTTTGTAGAGAAAAAGACTCCAAAGCCATGTTAATTTCCTCTTCTTTATTATGATATTGCATATCAAGAAGAGGCTATGTCTATTGCATTGGTCAGTGCCAGGCCTAGTCTTACCAGTCAAGTGTGTGCACTTTTAGATGCTAGTGTGGGTTGCTGGCCTCAACTTCATTCACAAAGCCACTGAGGGTTAATATTAATGGAAGCCAAGTAAAAAGCTCTTAGTTAGTTGCTACCTAGTTCACCTCTGAAAGGGGGCATAATCTTTATGCAAGGAGAGGGAAGAATCTCTTCTATAGATACTCACCATAGACATGTACCTGGACACTAGAAGGTGGTATACATTCTTGACCCAAACCACAAGGGTGCTCATTCAATGCATATATTATTGAGTCCTTGGAATACACCAAAAACATAGGCACCCTCTTGTGGGGTAACACAGTTGTATGAGGTGAACACATGCACATAAGTTGTGAGACAAAGGTTTTGCTTCCTCTACCATTTTTGGTTATAGGGATAAAGTGTATCTTTTTTGAGTCATTAAACTTGTCCAAATCTGTCAAACAAAGAAAAAGTCAAGACTCTCCTATTCTTTCGAGTTTCTTTGTGCTGAATTGGATTATTTGCGACTACTGCTTGCTTCTTGTGTCTGTAACCAGCTATCTTTCTAAACCAAAATGATGTCCAAAACTTGAAAACTATGTTCATATATACCTAAAAATTGTAAATATAGTCAGTCTTCTATTCAAAACTATCAAAACCATTGAAAAATATCTTCAAGTTCAGTAAAAAATTATTAGTCTAGTCCTTTTCTCGAACCTAGTTCTGCATGATTTCATGCGTGAAAACTCTCTATTTGCACTTCCTCGTAGGGTTCTTTGTAGTTCCTCACATGATTACTTGAAAATATTTGTACAAGATTTTGCCAAACACTGTCTATTCAAGCCAAAAAAATTTCCTTTTTTGATCAATTGTTAGATCTTTGTGTAGTCTGTGCAAGTCCTCACACGAGAAACTTGGTCTAAATTTGTTGTTTTGAAACTTCACTTGGTTCTTTGTGCTTTCTCACACAACCCTCTATGAATCTTTGCATAGGATCTTGTCTTAAAACTATAAAAACTATTCTTTTAGTTATGTTTGCTCACCTAGTTTACTATACTTCCTTACCCTAGAGTCATTTCCTCATGCAAGTCTATTAAAATCTATAAAAAACAACAAGCTATTTTGAGCTCCCTCTTCAAAATCTTATCCAAATTTGATCTCTGTCTCGAACACTTGAACATTCCTCTATCCGCAATAGTGTCCAACTCTAACTTATTTCTTAGTTGACAAATTGTGATATACACATGAGCTAGTCTCTTCACTTAGTTATCTTATTTTGTCTTTTTGTGTTTGCTATACCTTGTGTCATGATAGTCATAACTCTTGGTTGTTCTAGCCATTACTCAGATGACTCATACCTAGGTATACAATAGTCTTATCTCACTTTGAGGCTATGTTCTAGTGTGGTCCTTGTTTAAGCTTTTATTTTTATCACTGTCTATGATTGTTGCAACAAAGATTGGAAATGTGTTTCCTCCCTATAGACTTAGATAAGGTAGAGCTAGGGTCAAAATCATGGAAGAGGTCACTACCTAGTTTATACATGGTCTAAATCCAGTGAATCTAGTGAGGGGTCTTCATGATCTCCTTCACCTGTTACTCCATCTCATGTAGAAAGAACATTTTCTATAAACTTTCAGAAAACTCAAAATCCCTTGTATCAAGAGAATCTTGAAACTAGCAAAACACATACATCTCCAGACAAAAAAATTGAATTCTTATTTATAAGACCTTTTCAACCAATGTACACTAAAATTTATCAGACTCCTAAAATGGATGATCAAGACCAAGGAAACAAAGAACATAGTAAAAAACATGATTGCCAAGGAAATGAAAGATATAAAGAACCTTTTACTAATGAGAATGAGGACAATGAAGAAAAACTTCTCGAAGATGTCAAAAAATGTCATAAGGATAAACAATTCTAGAAAGTCATGGAGATCTTGCTTAACAAAGAGGAAGAGAAATACTTTCTCAAACTCACTAAAGGAGAAAAACTACCCCATCACTTTAATTCTAAAACCATTGTTGCACAAGAAGAAGAAATTGAAACTTCGCAGTTATGCAAACAACTAAATATCATGCAAGAAAATTTGACCCAACTGATATGTGATAAGGACAAACCAATCAAAACATACACCTTAGACACTCATTGTCCATTTCCTTTTGACAAGACTTTAGACATGCCTCCTTTTCCAAAGGGAGTTGAGTTGCCCAACTATGAAAAATACTTCATAACCTCCAATCTCCAAGATCATTTGAGGGAATTTGGTGCTTTGTCTATGGAATTCATGCACAATTAGACATATCTTATACATCTATTCCCATGAATTCTAGGTAGTCAGGCCATGGAATGGTTTTCACGGTTGCCTACTAGTATCAAAATATTTGATGAGATTGCTAACCTATTTGTTCAACAATACTCACACAACATACAACATTTGGTTAATATACATGACTTGTGTAACCTCAAATAGAAAGTTTTGGAACATTTCCTCACATTCATTTAGAGATGGCAATAACTATATACCAAATATTTATGAAAGATTTCTGAAATAGAAAAACTTGACATCTTCATGGATAATATTTTACTTGACTTTGGTATAACGTTCAACTTCAAGGTCCACACACCTTTGAAGACATGGTCACACAAGCTATATGAATAGAGGAATTCATGTTCAAAAAGGGTGAAATAACCCTTCAAAAGGACACCAAACAAGGGTCAACCTCTAGAAAGCATATGTCCTAGTATGTGAACAAGAACTGAGAGGTGGTACATGATGGGGTTGTTGATAACATTACTCCTAAACCTACTAAAAATATCTTTCAATCTTATAGACAATCTCAAAGCATCTAAAAATGTTGACAAATCTCTTCCTAACAATGAGGCATTTGGAATCAAATCAAAGAACTCATCTTGGGTTAGTACACACCTCTTGGTGAACCCCTAGATGTTGTCTATAAGACCTTGTTGCAAAACAAGCTCATTTCTCCATTGGATAATTATCTTCCTTATGATCCACAACCATGACCTTCATGGTGGAATGAAACTACATTTTGTGGATACCATTAGAACAAAGGTCACAAAACTAGCAATTGCATTAACTTGCCTCACAAAGTTCAAGACCTAATTGATGATGGTGACACTGTTGTGGATGGACATAGCAAGAATATAGATCAAAAGGCTTTCAAGGAGCTATTCCCACACTATCAAAAGGGAAAAAATTCTAAACAGGAAGCTCATAACAAGTTCAACTATACATACTCTAATGATGATGATGTGATCAACATGGTTGAACCTATGGATTTTGAGTATTGTGATATTATCACAATCAAGGGAAAACAAGACAACACCAAACCTAAGAAACCATTTGTCCTAAGGGGTGCTACATCTACTACATTTGACAAAGAACCATAACAATCTTGTGCCAATGTTGTTACACATTCTCATGCCAAGGTAATCCTTAAAAGTCTTGCGCCTTCTGCTCCTAAGTTAAAACAACACAAAGACAAACCTCTTGTTGGTCCATCTGGCAAATGTACAAAAATTACAAAATCTTTTGTGGCTACTAGCTACAATATCCTCAATCAATTGCAATGGACAAATGATCAAATAATGATCTTAGAATTGCTCAAAATCTCACCCGCTCATAGGAAAATTCTTGAAAAAGCCCTCACTAAGGAAAATGTACCTCAAGATCTTGATCTTGATAGGTTCCAATCTATGGTAGGTCATCTAACCTCACCTCACTATATGTCCTTCTCTAAGTAGGATGACAATTCATTGAGTAATCCACATAATTAGCCATTGCACATTGAAGTCATGATACACTAGAAGCATGTCCGCACTAATACATTATTCGTCAATTTGTGACGACAGGCAAATGTAATGTGTTTTTGGCTTTTTTTTTTCAATTATAGCTCGATGATGTTGCAATTGCGATGCTAACAGGATATAAGAGGGAAAAAAAAAAAAAACGTTGCTCATTTGTTATACAACATCACCTCATTTGATATTGAACCCGTTCCACTACCAGACACAATTTCGACGGATAGATGGATGATTTAGGGCAAGTTTGAGGTGAGGCCATTTTCGGACTGAGTTGGCTTTGGTTTTGCTGGTGAAGGGGAGCAATGGAGCCACTAAAGAAGTAGATAGAGTAGAAAGCCTCCTAGGCCAACCCCCTGTAGGTTTTGCTCAGTTTTGCTTCGTATGTCTTGTATTATTTTGTGAGTATCCACACTTCCCTTGTTTCATCTTTTGGCTTCCTTAAATGCCCTAGCAATCGACTTAAATTTTTATTGATTCTTTTCAAACACTTATCTTAGGTCAGACATCTTTGGTCAATTTGTACCTCAATGTAGACTTTAAATTCTCTTGCAGCATTAGTGTTTAGTAGAATTGTTTTTTGGGTAGCATGGTGATGATAAGATGTCTAAAGATAAAGGTAAATATGTTGTTTTTCGTGAACACTTGATAGAAATGGAACAATCAAGCTTTAGAAAATGAATAATATCAAGGAAGGGCTATTAAAGGCAATTTTCTATCACACTGCAACTCCATAAACTTATGTCAAAGGAAATCTCAAATGAGATCTAAAAAATATTAGAGGAAAAAGCATCAATATAATGCCTAATTCACTAGATGATTAGGAATGTGATCTTTGCTATGCAGGATTAGAGTCTAGAGAGAACCATTTGTGAATTTTCAATTTAGCTGTCTATAGAATTGATTGTTCATATGGTTCCCTTAATATTGGAGAAACTATCCACTTTATTGCTCCCAGGAATAAAGAACATAATGCTGACATTACACATGAATACATAAACTAATATGCACTTTTAAGCATTTTTTCAATACAAAATACCACATTGATTTAGAAGAAACCAAGTTTCTCCATAAGGAAGAATATTATTGCAAGTGGAAATTAAGAGGTATTGTTGAAATTAATAGGCATTTGCATAATCCCAATAGAGATGAATGGTGAGGTTTAAGTTACTCCTAGCAACCTATTGTAAATGCTCACAAATAAAGTTGTACACATTCATTGGTTTCTTCTTCCTCCCAATTTATTGCAATCTCTTGGCTTTTTTTATGTAATTTTTTTGTACTTATTAATGCACCTGACCTTAAAAACACTGTATCACACACTTGTTTTTTCTTGCAATGAACTCTGGCATCAACAATGTTAAAGATTTTAGCTGTGATAGAAATCTTTATCTCTAATTTTTCTCTATGTATTGAAATTGAGATAATACCTATGGATTTTGTTTATAGTTGGATATTTGAGATAATATTATATGAAGTGACATGTGTCATGCATTTGGAAATATGAAGAGACTTGTATTTGGAAATTGAAGAGAACATTGGTTGTGATATGAAGAGTCTCTCAATTATATATATGTGATTGCTTTTTGTGTTGAGATAATGTATCAAGTTGAAAGCATTGTACTTGAACATTTTTATATCAATAAAATATATATTTTCCTAGTGTGGTTGGGTCTTTCCCTTCAAGTCGAAGTGTTCTCCCAGAATAAATGTCTTGTGTCTTTTGTACCTTTTTTGTGTTCTTTGTTGCTATTTATCCTTACTTCTGGGCAAAACATTAACAATCAAGGGGAATGAGGCAATTTGTACCAAGATTATTTGGGAATGGAGAGATTTATGGTCCAAGCATGAATGGGTAATGAAGGTCTAATATAGCACACAATGTCTGAATCAACATTGTAATTAATTAGTCTTACAAAATGGTTGATATTAGTTTCCCATGTTGATTGTGTCCTAGGTATAGTTAGTTTTGGTATAAGTCTATAAAGATAATACAAAAGATAAAGCAACTTAAGATGTGTCAAGCAATTGTTTTGTCAAGGGTCATAGTTATCCTTATTTAGGATTGCCATAAAATGATGAATAGAAAAACCCTTGATCTCTCCTTAGAAAATAAATCATATACCAATAATCTAAATGCATATCAATCCATTGAACAAAAGTCATCTTATGTAAACTAAACTTTTTTTTTGTTGCAAGATGTCCAAATAATTAATCGGATGCATATATGCAACAAACTGAATAAAAGATAATTGAGGTAAACTTTGAAAAAAGTAAATGAATGTAGAGCTCATAAGTATATTTCTAATTAAAGATAGCAGGCTTCCACAATCCACATTGAATTATGTAGTATGTTTCTGGAATTTGATTGTGTAACATTATTTTTATAATTAACATTTCAAATCATACACCATGATCCAATTTTTGGTTCATTGAACTCTTTCATCCTGATGATGGATCATGGAGTATGATTCAGATGGTAGAAAGCATGTTTCGGAGCTAGAGGCTGCTATCTCAGCAGTATGAGTAGCAAATCAGCTAGGAGCCAGAAAACTTCATGTTGAGGGTGATTCACAAATCATTGTAAATGCAATAATAAAAGGGACATGGCAGCTTAGCACTTGTAGAACTACATAGATCAAATTAATGTAGAATTAGCTTCTCTAGATGACTTCAAATTATCACATTTGAGAAGACAAGGCAATAAAGAGGTCAACACCATGTCCAATTGGGCACTATCAACTTCATCCATTGTGATTATTTCTTTCCTTTCTTTTATTGGCCACCACCAACTTCATCCATTTAGTGAGGTATGTAGGCAACAATAGTGATGTGATGGGAGTTCTCGACAATCCTTGCTGGAAGTGCCATGTAAGTACCATCAATTAGGCTGATAATGATTGAGAATGTTTGTCTTGTGTGCCCCCAGAATTGAATCCTTGATACAAGCTGGATTTGGTAACCACATTGTTGTTTGAGAGGCTTTTTGCAATTGGAGTGATGGAAATTGCTTTCACTCTCACTTGCACCAAGCAACAGAATTCTTATCATGGGAAGAGTAAGAAGACTAGGGTTGATAAAATGTTCAATTTTATGGATAATAAATTAATGGAGAGTGTTTTTCTTTTGCTGAGGGAGTTGTTCCACCAAGTTGAGAAATGTCACAAAACAAACATTGACATCCATTCCAAGATCATGGTATGGGCTCTGCAATTGGGCATTGGGTGGAATGGAGGAGCTTTTTTGCAAAGTCCATTCCAAGAATTGGGATAAATTTGGGTGAAAAGAAGAGTGGATTGCCGAGGATTAAGGCACCAAGTACATGCCATTTTTGGTGGTTTCATGAAAAATTAAGAAATAAGAGGTTTATAGAGGCCAGAAAGGGATAGTTTACAATGAAAATGATGGTAACGATCAAGTTCCTGGATGAAGATAGAGAGAGCTTTGTTTTTCACTTTGTGTCACATTTTCTGTCTCATTCAACATCCCTGAACTCTCAAGAATCAATCCTCATAAATTATTATGAGATTAATCTAGAATTTGAAGATTCTTGAACGTAAACAACTTTGGTGAGAGAATGTTTTACAACTCATTAAAAGACAAGTTGAGAAATTTCAACTCTGCTAGTTCTCCAATCCAAATTGAGATACACTCCTGAATTTTGTTTTGCAAGTCAAATACTTGAAGTTTTGTGCAATTTGCAATAGGAGGAGGAATAATAGCTTGCAATTTTTTCTTTACTCAGATTTAGTGTCTCAAGTAGAGGAAGACTCCCTAACTCTTCTAGTATCCCACCTTTGAAATAATTTTGAGTCAAATTCAAAATTCTCAATTGAGAACATCTGACCAGATTTGTAGGAGTGACATCACTTAGTGCATTCTTTGAAAAGTCCACAAATACTAAAATATTATTGGCAAGACATATAGATAGTGGAATAGAGCCAATTAACAAGGCAGTTGCAAATTTCGTGTCATTGGAAATATATTGAAGAGCCTCCATGTTTTACTTGTTGTAATCTTTGTAATATATTGCTACAGATTGCTAACGAAAGCTCCAAAACAATTTTCAGTAGAAATAATATCAACAAACAACATTAATCATATTTAATTCAGTACAAAGAAGCTCTTATGTTTGCACTCTTGAAATGCAAACTATTAAGAAGATTCTATCAAGAATATGTATCTGGGGCAATTGAAATGTATTTTGAAATTCTCACATACATTCTACTCATTATCAAAATCATGCAAGAATTATATATTTTATTGTGTAGATCCACCAAATATTGGTCACCTTTCAAAGTGATAAGAAGTTGCTTCTTGAATAAAATCGGATTGCGCAAAATTACCTTGATTGTTAACAAAATGTTATATCTTTAATATTCAATTGCAAGCATTTAGTGAAAACTAGAATCAAATGCAATATGTGAACAGTTAATTTTGAGAAATTTGGTTGATAAAATAAAGGAGAGGAAGAATCAGTTCAACCCATATAACAACTACTTCATGGGACTTCTAACTATATGTAAGAAGTTAAATATAAAAATTCAAATACATCAGGACCAACATAAAACCTTCATGAATTTAGCGTTCAAAAATATATTGGATAAAACTATCCATCAAAGTAAAACACTTGTACCTTGATTTTAGGTGAAAGCACAACATTGCAATCACACTGGCAAATCCAACTCCAAAACACAACCCCACTGACACTTCCCACCATCGATCCATCTCGTCTGCATCTCCATCTGCATCTGTCATTGTTGTGTTGTTCCTTTGTGTTTGGCCACCTATTTCACCCCCACCAGATCTCATTGCTCCATTTTCAATATGCCCTATGGATGTCCCTATCTAACTATATATCTTTTAATTGCATATAATAACTAATTTATGTGCTTTTTCATGACTATGTTTGACTCATATAATTGTGATCTCTCTAGCACTATGATGTTGTTTAATATGTCTTGCTAAAGCTTGTAAATTTTGTTCCTTTTGCCATGTCATGTAATATGTCTTAACCTGTCGCTTATATTTTTTGAAATTATTGTTAGGCCTTGTAGCTTGTATAATTTGATTGCTGGAGAGCTTCTACAGCTAAGCAAGAAGGTTGTTGCACGAGTTATAGCCACGCGCTCGGGTATGAAAATTGTATATTTTTTAATCTAATGTATATTTTAACTAGAATTTTAGCTTATATGTTTTGAAATTGCTTTTAGTGGCTTAGTGTTGTAAGGTCTCTTGAAATAAGACCTTCAGGTGGTTGGTCAAAGTTTTATAATCTTATCCACAAATTTTCCTAGAGCAATTGACTGAATGTTATATAAGGTGATTGGGTTAAATGTCTTAGGAATAAAGTCAAAGAAAGTATTTTTAAAATATGAAAGTATTTAGCTAGGTCTAAGAAGATTTGTGTACTTTTGACAGTTTTGCTTAGTTTTTGAAAGTTGTAGACCGAAGTTTTCATAGCTCGATTTTTGCTTCCTGCGAAGAACAATCATGTCAGATAATATAAGTGAAGAACAAAATAGGGAGACAATCGCTAGATTGTGTTATAAATTGAAAAGAAAAGGTGATGGAAAATGTTATTGTCCTTGCAAAATTTGTAAGGGCTTAAACCGTAGAAGACTGCTAATTAAAACAATTAAGAGACATTGTAGGGAGAATGGTCACATTGAAGGGGGGCATGACTATCATCGACTGGTAAGTTGTTCATTATATCATTTTAACAATTTATATACATATGAAATCACTTGATGATGAGTTGATTATCATGGTTTATTTATGTTAATCAATTTTATATAGGTTTATCTCCCCAGGGAAGTACATGATATGAACCACAAAAATTTGAAGAATATGGTTTTTGAAGTGGAGGAACATGGAGGTGTGAATATCCAAGGTGAAGATAATTATCCCATGGAAGATGATGATCATGCACCAGAAAACACAATTGAAGATGATGGTATAAATACATTGATCCATGACACATTTAGTCCAAGCGTATCTGATCATGATGATGATGATAGCCTCGATGTACCTCTACTTGAGAAGGCATACAAGCCCCTATACAAAGACTCCCAAACAACTCTTCTCTCTGTTGTAGTGTTCTTGTTGAACTTGAAGGTTATGAATGGTTTATCAAACATAACAATGTCACGTATGTTAAAGTATGTCATATATGTCTTTATAGTTAACAAAGGGTGAATAATGTACCACTAATATTTTTTATATTAGCAACTTATATTTTTTGCTATAGATTGATAGGCAAGTTTCTATTACCACCATCAAATATTATACTTCGCTCATATTGAGAATTATCTATTTTTATGAAAGATATTGGAATGGAGTATGAAGCAATACATGCTTGTCCCAATGATCATATTATATATTATAAAGAACATGAATTTGCAACACAATGCCCTGTATGTCATAGGAGTAGATATCGAACAGATCGACTAACAAAAAAGGTGCCTCAAAAAGTTCTTTGTTACATCCCCATTATTCCACGGATGCGACAATTATTCAGGTGTAGTAGCTTGGCTCAATTTATGGATTATCATGCACGCAATAGAATTCAAGATGACATTATTTGAATCCCTGCGGATGGTTCAACATTTATGCACATAGAGGAAAAGTGGCAAAACTTCAAAGAAGAACCTCGTAATCTCAGGCTTTCATTGGCAGCAGACGGTGTCAATCCATTTGGAGAGATGAGATTTGTTTACTTGGTGTGGCCTGTTTTTGTTATCAACAATAACATTCCTCCGTAGATGTCAATAAAGAGGGAGCACATTATGTTGGAAATGATTGTTCCAGGTATCTTATCATTTGATAGTTATTAATTTACATGTACTTACAAATCTTGTAGTAAAACGGTCACAATAATTATGTAATGTTACTGTTCATTCAAGTAGGTAAATATCAAGTAAAAAATATGAATGTATATATTGAGCCTCGTATCGATGAGTTGGTGGAGTTATGGAACCGTGTCACTATGTATGACATGTCTAGACCAATAGGACAAAGATAATTTCAATTCCATGCAATACTTGCATGGACAATACATGATGCCCCAGGGCTAACACATTTTTGTGGTATGTTATAGTGAATTCAAGTTGCACATGATAATTCTAATTATAAAAATCAACATATTTAATAATCCAATTATATCATTATCTTGTAGGTCTTTAAACAAAGAAAAAATTTGCATGTCCAGTTTGTGGTCCAAAGATGAAATCTCGTCATTCAAAAAGTTTAGGAAAGCAGGTGTTTGATGAGTGTAGACACTTCCTCCACAAGAATCATAAGTATTGAAGTATGGAAAAACATCTTTTCAATGGGAAAGAAGAGACTACATCAAAGCCACGAAGAATGACACCTCGCCTATAGAAGTTGGAATATAATAGAATTAATCGTTGAGGTAATGTCATTCCACCTAATGGTTTATGTTTGTAATTTATATATTTCTATTGTGATTTTTGTTTACTAATTGTGTAATTGATGATCGTGAAGGTCGTCAAGGCAGTACTAACAACCTTCCAAAGGGACTAAAAAGCTATCCCAGACAAGTTAGTAGGTTGCCCTACTACGAGCACTTACAAATTATGCATTTGTTTCATACTATGCATATTGGAAAGAATATAATAGAGACATTGTGGAAAATACTGGATGGAAGGTGTGACAAAGAAAAAATCATGAAAATTTGTAATGACATTCATGAATCCAATCATGCATTGAAGAATTTCATTCACTCAAATTACAAAAGAGATCAGATTAATATAAGTGTCCTTCCTTGGTTATTAACAGAGCAGCAAAGTGATGCCATAAAAGAAGTCATACGAAAAATTTGATTTCCCACAGGATTTGCTGTGAACATAAAAAATCTCATATAAAAAAAAAGTGAATTGGGGCCAGGGCTCAAAATGCATGATTGGCATACTTTCATCAAGGTGAGTTATGTTCTTCTATATTTACAATATATTCATAAACTACGTGTATTGTTCGTTATGTTATGTTAGAAAACAATGAAATGATTGGTTTATAATTACTGCAGTATGTGCTTCCTCTATCTCTCCCAGAGCACTTCAACAATAACATCAAACAAGTGATATACGATCTTGTAAAATACATGAGGTAAGCAGTAATATCTGTTCAATTTGTTGTATATATTTATTATATTTGCGATTTGCTTTTCTTACTATGTAATCTATTGTATATTATTTTGTAAAGTCTCGTATCTATATATTTTTTGTGACTTGAATCTCTTAATGTAGGTGGTTGTCATCTAAAGAAATCCATAAAGAAGATATAAACTATTGGAAGAGAAGAATTCCTCATTTACTATGTGAAATGAAAAAGTTTCTACCTTCGACTTTTTTCAATGCACAGGAACACTACCTCATATAGCTAGTTGAGGAGATTGAATTGTGTGGACCTATACACACTAGGTCAATGTGGATGGTTGAGAGGAACTTGAAATCTTTGAAGGCTTTGGTTCGAAAAAGAGCACATCCTGAGGGTTCTATGGTAGAGGGATATATGGTATACCTGACTATGGTGTACATTATTGAATATCTTCCTAAGTTTGCATCAAATATCCATGTAGATCGCATTTGGGATCTCGAGCCTTTTAAAAAATTAGAAGGGAAGTCCTTGATGGGGAAAGGTACATTGAGGAAAGTGAGAGGTAATAATTTTTTTATAAGATCTTATTGTAATAAATTATTTCTTAATCTTCAAAATAAATCGGTTGTAAGTTGTCTATTTTTTTTGTACAAGTGCTCAAGAGTGGGATGCACTACATTTGTATATTGCAAACAATCTTGATTGGATGACGGTATGGATTGAACGATGTCAACATTCTGGTCGCACATTAACATGGGAAGGTGTATCTTCATTGGTTAAAGAAGCTCATCATAATGGAGATTCCAATGTTACACAAAGGGAAATAGATTTAGCACGTGGTTCAAGAGATTTCCAGGTATGTACAAATTTATTAATCACCTGTATGTTTATCAAGTCACGATACAATAATTTTGATATGTTTCACATATTATTGTAGGTTAAAAACCACAAGGCTATGTTCTGCAATGGTCAAAAATTTTGCTTCAAAGTGTTGGATGACAGGAAGAAAACTTGTGATTCAGGAATAACTGCAGTCTTTCAAGTGACTAATATTTCATCTAGAAACGACTTACATCCTCAAGAGTCTGAAAATCGATACTATGGCATTTTGGATGATATACTTGAGTGTGACTTTAGTTCCTTCAAATCAGTACTCTTCATTGTCAAATGGTACAGGCTACGACTTAATCCAAATGATCCTGATAGAACTGTTATTGAACATGATAATGAATTTACAATGATTAATACAAGGTCATTTGAGCCAGTTGGGGATGAGCCCTATGTTCTTCCAAGCCAATGTGAGTAGGTATTTTACTTAGAGGTTCCACATAAATTGGGTTGGCCATTTGTTGTTAAACATTAACTGAGAGGAAGCCCAATAAAGTATAATGTGATGGAAGAAGCAAATACCGAAGAAGTAGAAGATGATGTAGATGGTGATCATGATCGACAGTTATTGGATGATGTTCTTGACATAAATTTTCATGAAGAAGAAGAAGAAGATGATGACGATGATGCTGCTACTAATGATGATGATGAAGATAATGTTGATGTTGATGATGATGATGTTGATGATGATGACGACAACGATGACGATGATGGCGAGGATGATGATGATAATGACAATGACGATGATGACGAGGATGATGATGATGATGATGATGATGACGACGATGACGAGGATGATGATGATGAAATTTAGAGGTATGCCATCAATCCTTAATATATTTAATATTCATTTCTTGATATAAATATGTTTGTCTTTATAGTTACATAGTTTATTCATTATCTATTTAAAAGCTACAAGTTTCAACTACAAATAGAATACTGCTAATCTAAATTAACTATTAATATAAATTAATTAAATAAAACTATTTAAAACACATATTGATGCATGAATGTATTGAGCCTTATTTTCTTTCAGGTCAAAAGCATTTGTAAGTGTTTAGTTTAGAAAAGGGAATTCATTAAATATCTATAAAAGGGAGTTGTACCTAGAATAAAATTCATAGGGAAAACATAATATAAGTTCTTACCCAATTTGTTGGTTAATAATTCTACCTCTATAGGTGATGTAGAGACCCTAGGTGGACTTGCAATCATTCATAACAAGAGGGACTTCCATAGTGTTCTCACAACACCAACCAAGCATCTTCATAAGATCCCTCTCCTTGATACAAGCCAACTCCATACCCTATTAGAGTGCACACCAAATCCTTATGCAACCTTAGGTTCTATATCTTTGGAATAATCCCACGAATGTCCCTCAATCCATCCAATGGATTCATCCAAGCAATCTAATCAACAAACTATCAAATGCTCACAATGCCTCAATAGGTGCCAAACTTGACTTCACCTTAACTAGGTGTTTCCTCCACCTCCACACACATCAAAAAACTTCAAATAGCATGTCCCCAAGATGACTAAGCCCTCAACTCATCAGCTAATACAAAAACCCAATTTTAGCCCTTCAGTAGGCCTACTTCCCTAGTAGGCTTATAATGTGAGCCTGATTTAAGTGTTATATTGTGTACCTTTTAGTGTTTTTAATTTTTATGTCATGCTTATGATGGATTTGATTATGATTATGATGTGATTATGCTCACGATAATTGAATTACATTTGCAGGAAACTGAACCCCTTTCAGGAGCATACCGCACAACCTCATGGATCGACAAGTATAAGTCAATACTCCTTATAGACAATCTATTTAATAAAATTATCAATAGTAAGATTGATGTCTTCTAAGATCTCTCCCATTTGCAGGTACTAGCGAATAGGTATTTGTCAGAATGTCTTCCTTGACTGAGGGAAATATAGGAATAGAAGAGGAAAGTGAAACATGCAGTTTATCTAGAATAGGGAGATTAACTAGAGGTCAAAGGACTAGAAGGAAATTCAATAAACGCATGAAATTTTTCCTTACTCAAGGGGGGTCATGTTCTTATGATGATGAGATGGAAGGCGACATCGAGGTGCCCTTGAGGTACCAACATCTACAGAAACATTGGGTACCCAAGGAATTTCCTCCAATAAACATTGATTTTTGTGTTAACGAGAGGATATATCGCATAGCACCATCATCATTACATGGTTTTGGCCTATTTTCTATGGACGACATAAAGGTGTCTTACAAAAAAGTTTATGAATTGATGGAGTATGTTGGACCATGTTACGATTACAAAAGTTGGATGCATATTGTTCAATAAAAAAAAAGTATGCGTAGGTATGCCCTCTCGGCAAATTATATACAACAGAAAGAAAATAATCAAAGTAAAAGTGTGGCTATATACATTGATGGAAGGTCAAAAGCAACAGGGAATATTGCAGGTTTTATAAATAGTACACGACTTGGGTCAACTATAAAGCAACTCAATTGCATATTTGAGGTCCGCGAGGGAAATCATGTATTCATCTGTGCGATAAAATCAATACATGCAGGGGAAGAGCTTCTTATTGATTACAATTTGAACCGCATAGATACAAATGCAGCTACTATCATGGGGGTGGTACATACTATTAAACCAACTTCTAATCAATGACTCTAACATACCATTTAGTCAATAATTTTTTGGCTAACATTTTTATACTTGATCTTTGACACAGGGGCACAATATGGAGCAACTACCCAGAGGGGATGCTGGTGATGTTCTCGGCTCATCTACACATGAGCAGGTAAAACTCATTGTAATTGTGCAAACTAGATAGAAGAAAAATGTTATTTTTTTAATGTTGGTTTCTTCATTTTTTTGGAGTAATTTTGATAATACTAATACTATTGTTTTCATAGAGGGCCAATGGTCAGAGGGAGGGAAAGAAACCTCTAGTCCCTTAGCCCCCCCCCGAGGAGGACCCTTTCTATATTGATTTAGTAGAGACCGATGACCTGATCGGTTCGATTAAAAAGGTGCTAAAGAAAATTGGTAGAGAAATTATATGTTTGGCAACCATAAAGCCTACTACTTAGGAAATAAAAGATAGGGGATCTGAATTGTTGCACACCTCTCAAACATTAAAAGTAAGTATTAATGAAATTTTTAATTATAACAAGAGTTCAATAATGGTTTTTATGTTATGCTCTTTTATGGCATTAATTAAAATATGGATGCATTGTCTTTACAGAGTTTTTTGCGTGATTTCAAGCCCCATTCCCATGATGAGGGTGCTGCAGGTGGTTTAGGTAGATCGCATGTTCCATTCCCCACTTGTGTTTTCCACTGAATATATATAGGAATGATCATAATCATTGACAATACATGCTCGAACAATCCTTTTTTTTAATGCTCTAACAATCTTGTCCATGCTAGTCCACACATTCTATATTTATGCATGCTCTAACGATTTTATTCTTCAACTTCAAATAAATTGTATCCTATGACGACGTCGCCTCTATCCAGGACAACCAAAAATCTCTTTTTGATTGCTGAGTCGACAACATGCAACTTACAGGCATCGATTGTTGCACCATCTACTGGTACACAAATCCCTCTTTTTCTCTCTTATGATAGCAACAAACAATTTTTTTTTTTAACAACTTTTTAACATCAATTATCATTTGTTCTTTTATACTTCGCGACAAAGATTTATGAAACTTATGAAACTTTTTGCAATAGGAGCTGCAACATCATTTCCTGGATGTTCCTATGTTCCTAGTATGGGAATGGTGAAGGATGTCATATTGATCGTTAGCGATAATGAAGGCATTCCATTAAAAGTAGCCAAAGTTCTAGGTACTTTAAAGTTATTATTATTCTATAGTGATATAATAGTAATTTAGTTTTTGATCACTCTTCATTGACTAATGATCCCATGATTGTTTTGTAGGGAATGGTGTTTTTTGGAGAAAACTTGGTGATGAGTGTTTGCGAATATTCAGGCCCACCCTGCATACCTGGTGGAACATCATATCCTAACTAAAACCCCAAACCACTATTTTGATTTCATATCATTGTTAGAATAGTTTTCGTTTTCATCCATTTCTTGAACTATATTAAAGGTAGCTTCACTTCATTTATGAGTCTAACATGTTTTTTTTACTTAAAAGATGGAATAACCAAGACAAACCATTGAAGGATGATCTTATAGAGAGCATGACCCAACTCTTTGGACCTCGTGCATTCGAGAGAAACAAGCTCCTTGAAAAAGCTAGTTTATATTTGAAGTATATTAGGGACCAGTACAAAAAAAATATTACAAGATAACCCCAGGTACGAGCATCCACCCTATGTTCCTGAGGCTGTGGTAGGCTCTGATTTTGAATGGAAAGTATAAAGTTGACAAGAAAAATAATATTACACCAATAGAGAGTACAACAAGGTATGTGATACTGTTGAGAATGTAATTAAATACTAATTAACCTCTATATTTATACCATCTAACATATTTCAAACTTTTCATAGATTGGCTAACACATCAAAGGCAACAAAGGCAAGACTAGAAAAGCATGGGACACACAAGCTCGACTCTGGTGGTTTTTTGAAACTTCAAGCATGAGTTGTAAGTATTAGTAAATAAAAAATTGTATCAATTTTTTTATATAATGTGGTGGGAAATGCTAGGATAGACTAGCTTGTCTATGGTCCTGATCCTCAACTTGGATCTCAGTGTTCCTCCACACCAATATATGATGCAGAGTAACATGCTTTGGAAGCACCAACAAACTCCTAGCACCTTGGAACAACTAAGCAATTCAAGTTATCACCCCAATCCTCTGTTCTCCACAAGAACATTCAAGGCTTGATTCACCTTCAAACAAGGAACTAATCTGATGTTACAACTGCTCCTTTAATTCATGGACCCAACTCATCACATAAGCCTACATACTAGTTGCTTCTCCCTTGTACCATTCAAGGCCTCATACACCCAACCTTGACACCAAGTGTTTTGGACAACTCCAACCCTCTAACATAAATTGAAACCAAAACAAACATCAACATGACCCAAACAAATTAGGTCTAAGGCAAACTTGTTGTTACCAGTCAAAAGGCAAATTGTAGCACTTGACCTTTATTCTACACACCCAACCAAGAGTGCAATTGGATCCTCTAGGACTCCCAAACACCAAAGACAGTTTAGAACAACTCCAACATGACCAAAATAAGGTGTAACAAGCGTTGGAAACCCTGCTAACTATTTACCATTTCCTTTTGATATTTTAACTACCCTCCATTGGTTGATGAAACAATGCAAGTAAAATTCACCATACCAAAAAAAAATGTAGGGCTCAGAGTTCAAGAGATGCCTCACATAGGAGGATAAGATAATTGGCTTCCAACAAGGCTATAGAGCCATGGTTGAACGGCTACGAGCTGAAATTAGTGTGGAAGGTTCTAATAATGATGCATCTGAGCCACAAGTAAATAAGCTAAATGAAATTTATTTCAAATTGAATACTTTACCAATTAGTCTATTTGATGTTATGTTCCAATATAAAGTGAGCATATATATTTTAAGCAAGCAATGATAACAATGCGTAGGATGTTGGAATGTAGCCTGATAATCCTTCTACACAATCTGTGGATGCTAAAGGTTCACATGATATGTATCCCAGTGGTGGAGGTATACATTTTCTATTAAATTTTTTATATGTAATTGCAATTGGTGTTTGGATTAACATAACATTTTGTATAGCAACTGTAGAGGATCGAGGGGTCGATGTTCATGAGCGTGTTGACGTTGAGTCCAGACAAAATGATGTGGTCAGATCAGGTAAAGAGCACCACAGTTATGTTATTTCAAATAATTAAATACTTGTAAAAATTATAATAAATTATTTTTAATTTAACTCTTTTATTTGTTATTGAAGAGGACCACCCTTTGCAACAGCATAGGAATTTGAGATCATCAAGAACAGAGAACAGAACAACTGATGAGGGGGGAAATTGATGATTGTCATCTACATACCTTAATTGATAATGACTGAATTTTATGTCTCAATGAATTTAATTATGTGCTAATGAATGTTCATGAATTATGTGTTAATGCAGAATATTGATGAATGTTGCATGTTAACGAATCTAATGTGTTAATGAATGTTATCATGTGATATTGATTGAATGTTACATTTTATTAATGGTTGAAAGAATGAATGAATGTTAGATGTTAACGGGGAATGTAGAGTGATGTTAGGGGGAGGGAGGTGGGGCCAAATGAGCTTCCACCTTCACGTGGTTGGCCCTGTTTAGTAGAGAATATTAAATTATTCTCGAAACAAAGTGAAGCTCAATAAGATACTAAATATTTCTCTATTTTGTCCTATGTTTAGACTGTTGTCCTATGCATCTAAGGCTTCATGCTTTGAACTGTCATGAAGTTCTAAACTTGTAGCTTTTTTATTGCATCCTTGGATCTCAACACTGTCTTGGGACTGTGTTATCACCAATGATACGATTATCATAATTAACTAGGGAAACAATGAGTCCCTATGTTTCATTGGATCTCATGCAACAATAGAAAGGCAATGAGAGTATAGATACTTGTGATGACACTTGAGAAAACCTTTGTGTGTCTACCCTGCATTATCATACAATCAACTTACAATTGATGCATGTGTACAAGTTCTTAAAATTTATAGTACAATTTCCTCACTATCATTATCAGCCTCCCTTTTCCAGATGATGCTTAACTCAACAAGCGAGAGGGGAAAAAGACTGACCGGTATCCACCTCATGCCAATAGATTGTATTTAGACAATGTCAGAATCAAAAGATCATAATTCAAGTCAATAGAAATAATTAAACTATTGCCTGTATATGATTTGCAAAACACAATCAATTTTACCAATCTTATTTATAAATTATTCGAATAGGAGGACCTATGGAAAAGATTTAGACTAACAAGATATCAAGTCATGGATATTCGTAAAATAATAAAATACTAATTGACATAAATTTGCATTTAGTGTCATCACATTTAGTTCATTGTATCGAAACATCAAATGTACACAGATAAATAGTTAGTTAATAATCAATTTTTTTATTCACATAATGAGTTAATAAAATGGGTTGTGAAAAATAATATAGAATGCTCATGGAATGTGGAAAAGACAAGAAAGCTTATGAATAATATAATCAGGGCCACAAATGTCATACTCAGCGTCTCACCTCATTGTAATTGAGCCTAAATTCGCGAGTTCAATCTTCAAAAAAAATTGCAAACCTTACTTTGATTTCCACTTTTTTGTATCATGGATTGTTTAAGCAGTATACAAATCTAGTCCTAATGTCATTATTATTTTTTCTTTTGAAGGTACATGGGCAGGTATGAAAACTGTGTGCTATTTTGATGGGAAAACTTATGAATGGGTGGGAATAAGTTGACAGCGCAATATTATGGGTAAGGTAAGTATTATCTTCATGCTCAATTTTCCTTATCCAAGTAGAAAAGTATACTATTTTAAAAAAATTCTATAATGGCAGTAAGGGCAGGTATGGGAAAATGCTTACTGCCACTATAGATGAGGTAGGAACTTCTTAACTATAGACTGGTAGCAAGTGAACTGTTTAAATTCCATCATTTGAAAAAAATCAATAAAAGAAAAAGGCAATTGCCAAAATGGGAGCTTTTGAAAAAATGTGCAACTGCTGAAGTAATTTTGAAATCTTACAGAAGACATGTAAACTATATGATCCAGAGTCCAGACTATCGAAGCATAACAAGGCACATGAATTGTCTTGTCCAAACTATTAAAGTAACATGTTCTTCTACAATATCCAATTACAAGATAGTTAAACATGGGCATTCAAATGGACTGCCCAATGTTTTTAAAATTAAACTGACCTCTCTCATCTGATGCTTGTCAGAAATAGATAGATCATTGAAGGAATGATCGATTGGGAAATTCCTACAGACCTGACTAATTAAATATATTTATATTGTGTACATGATTTACTCACACATTTGCCTCAACCAGAGAATGAGAAAAATATGTGTTCAAAGGCTTGATTCACCTTCAAAATTTGTCCCTCATTCTTACAGAAAAGGAAAAGAATATTGAAAATAAGAATACAAAGGAGAAAAGAGAATAAAATTTCAGTATTGCAGTTTCTTAGGAAGTCATTAAACCTATCAAGAAAAGTTGAAGAACTTAATGTTAAAGCTAAAGGATTCTTTTAATGTTAAAATTTGTCTACCTGCAAGCAAAGTCAAATAACTTAAAGAAGAAAACTGAAAGTAAATTACCAAGCCAATTCTAGCGTTGAAGACACTAAACCTTTTCAACTGGCAACTGCCACTAACTATGCTATTATTTATCATTTTATTTATGGTCATGATGTGTACGTAATGGAAGTATCTCTCAGGAATGACTATTGTGTGATCACTTATGATGCCTAGTTCTATATTTTTGAAGGAGCCCTAAAGATAATTAGTACCCATATTGCTAGTTGATCTGGTTAGATAGATGTAAACACAAATATGGTAAATATAGTATTTAGAAAAACCAAAGAAGAGGTCAGAGAGAGATGCAATAGAAGTATGGTAAATCTGATTTTCAGAATGGCATTTCTCTTTAAAAATGTTTTGATTGTAACATACAATGAAATTTTCTGTTAAAATGTCTTCTCTCAAGGTAGAATGTCTATAAAAAAAAATGTAAGCTAATTCATATAGATTTGAACAGGTTCAAAGTAATGCAAATACTAATCATTATTCTATCTGTAACTTCTCCTCCTACATTTACATTTCCCTATTTCTTGATTTTTATTTATATATTTGTATTTTTCTACTCCTATTGTGATCCAAAATTTTCTATCAAACCTATCTTTGTTTCTCATGTTTTTTCTTTTGAGCTTACTTCATTAGTAATTGAAATTATTGAAATGACAATGCATATACAACGCTTACTTCATTAGCAATTGAAATTATTGAAATGGACTCTAGTCATAACTTCAAGGTAAGCTTCCTTCTGGCATGGGGGTTTCAAAAGCCTAAAATTAAAAAGAAGTTGAGTACATCAACATTCTTAACAATAGTATCTCACCAACTATGAGAATTTACCAAAGGAACCATTTGTTCAAGCTACCCTATTTTTGCTAGTGGCTCCTTGCAAATCAATCTCAGGAAATCAAACATGTTGATCACACCGTCTTATATAACCTACATGAACTTTTAAATCTTTATTTCAATGATTTATTGATGAAAATTTTTATTTATAGTCATTAGCTTGTGGATTAGATTGTATTTATATTTTTAATATTAACATTTTGAATCACATTCAGTGATCTCCCTTTCATTCTGATGATAGGTTATTGTAATTCAAAAACTAATCATTATAATTGTAATGAGTAATGCTAAAGACACAAAGACAATCTAATTCAAAAACTAATCATTGTAATTGTAATTGTAATGGATTGTGGAAATCTGATATTTCTAAAAGATTCTATATCATCATATTTAGCCCATACAGAAAAATAATTATATGTTGTTTCAATCTTAACAATTTTATAATTATTTTTTATAAATGTAAACAGGGTTGTCCACCCGTAGAGCAGTTCTCTAGCTAGGTACAGGGAGGTAAAAATCTAGAGGGGGTGGCTTTTGGAAGGGATGGTGAGCTTTTGAAAGGAACACTTAGATTATTTGTTTTTTAGAGCTCCCTTCATAGAACTTGGTTGGTTATTTTTCCATGTGGAATATTTCTTGCCTCTTGAGGAAGCATATACCATCGTGGTGTACCCATCTGTGCATAAATAGACATTGGCGAGAAAGAGTTTGGGGTAAGAATTGACATGTTAGCTAAGGTGAAGGGATTGATGATTGTAGACATTGGGTAATCATTGTAAATCATTTTCTTATGCCTAACTAAGAATTTTAATTTCACCTGTGGGTTTTCGTTGCATTGCAGGATGTATTGTGCAGAACATTTTTCCATAGCGAGTCAAAGATGGGCAGAAAGTAATTTCTTCAGAAGGGGGCTTCAGAGTTTCTTCACAAGTAATTTCAAATCTATGTAAGACTTAATTGAATCTCATTCTTATTTGAGCAGTGTTAATTGGTAATATTTGGGCATTGGATTAGTCTATCCATGCTATTTCTAATACCAACATCTAGAATAGCACATTTGAAAGTGATTAGAGAGGTTACATGGGAGTACCAAAATCTAATTAAAGGTTTGATCACTCATGATGCATAGTTCTATATTTCTGAAGGAGGTTGAAGATAAATTTGGTATAAAGATGGGTTGAAGATAATAAGTACCCAAATTGCTAGTTGATTAGGAAGAAATGAAAAATCAAAAGAGTCCATAAAGAGGTTGACCTTATCAACGATATTTAGTAGGAGTCTGGTTAGATACATGTAAACCCAAATATGGCAAATCTAGTATTTAGAATGGCATTTCTCTTTCAAAAATGTTATGACTGCATATCTAATTAACATACATTTAAAATCTCTCTAGAAATGTAAAACATCAAAAATTGAAGAAATTGAAAAAGGAAAACTAACATGGGATCTGCGTTTTTGATCTGCTACTGTTGGCTCAGTATGGATAGGTATTGACCCATTTAGGAATCTTATATTTGATTTAATTTATTATAATTTGTTGACCAAATTTCTACCTAGGAAGAATAGGGGTGGTCAATATGGGCAAGTATTGAAAACTAAATATAACTGAGGTAATTTTATTTTTGTTTTACTTTGTATCCGTCACAATTGTGACGTCAACCACAAGCATTGTGATGGGGTTGTTGTAGCGATGATGCCATCTTCTATCACAATTGCCAAGGTGTCCATTGCAATTACCACGTTTGCCACAAGAATTGTGACGGGGTTGCTGTAGCTGCAACGCTAACTGCCGTCGCAATTGCTCAGGTTTTCGTTGCAATTGTGACCATGGCCACAAGAATTGTGATGGGGTTGATGTCACAATAAAGTGGTTGCATAGCGATGGATAGGCATCGAACTGCGATGGTATAGGATAGACGTTGTAATTTGTGACTAAAAAATAACGACGTCTATTACTGTCGCAGTGGCGACACATTTTTGTCGTAATTGCAACACATAGCCATCACAAATCGATGCCAAATGTATTAGTGTCATCATGTGCTCATTGACAATGGGGCTGGTTTAAACATTGTCTCTGCTACTCTATTCAGACAATTGGGCTATTCTAAAGAGTCCATTGATCCTCATCGCAAGATAACCATCAAAGTATATGATGAATTCAACCATAAATCCTTAGGTCTTGGTGTGTTATCTCTTCAAGTTGGTTTGGTAGAAAGGGATATCACTTGTCAAGTCCTCGACATTCCTTTAGCATACAACATCCTGCTAGGGAGACCATGGATACATGAAATGCAAGATGTGCCTTCAACCTATCATCAATGCATCAAGTTTCCATTTCATGGCTCTGAAGTCACCATCCCTACAAATACTAGCTACACTTATAATATGATGAACTTATAATATGCTGAACTTATAATACTAAGAGAGAATCTATAGATCATCATGATGATAAGCTGAAACAAATAAAGCATTCCCTCAAGTTAAATAAAACTAGGATAGATGAATATCACATAAAACCAGTTTTGTCTTTGACATCTCTTCCTGAGTCTCCTCTTCTTTTTGGGAGACCGTCTAAAGTGAAGAGACATTTTGTGCTAACACCTCAAACTAAATACAATGGTACCTTTATCAAAGCTACTATACCTCTAGAGGAGGAATATAGAAATAGAGCCATTGTCGCATGGATATATAGAGAGAGGAAACCCCACAAAACAAACTTGTGAGATTACTCCTGAAAAGTATGGTCTAAATCTTAAACTCATGAAATACTTTGGCTACAAAGGGAATGGTCCAATTAGATGCAACTAAAATGGCCTAATTGATCCTATCAAAGTGATTGCTAGAAGGTCTTGAGATACAATAGGCCTACGGTTTAAGAAGATCCCTTTTCATCTAGGGATTAACAAATTTATACCAAAATTTGAGAGTTCATCGGAGCATGAGCCACAAACTGAGTCAAATGATCTTAAGGATGACATTGATGATGAGGATCCTTATCCTTATCCAATTCCTTTTGATCTTGCTAAATTCTTTGTAGAACTAGATGATTTTGTACCATGTGTCAAGATGTTGATAGTGAGTTTTTTGATGACACTACTGGTTCTCCCTGTGTTCAACAAGAACAAGGAATGTCTAGTTATTCTTTAGTCATTGAAATACTTTTTTAAAATCTAGATGATGAAGGAGAATTCATCCCTATCACTATTGGAGAATTCTACAGTCTCTCCCAATGTAGCACAGATTCTTAAGAGTATGAATTTAACTCTCTCAGAAGCAACTATGGACAAGGATATAGATCAAGTTCATGTCTATGAAAATCTTCCTGAAGTAGGTGAATCATCTAGGGTTAGGTTAGATGAGTCTCATCCAACTAGTGCCATCGAGTCTTTGCTTAATATTGTTATAACTCAAAGGAATTCAAACACACTTATGGATGAAGCCACTCTAGGCCTCGTATTACTTATCTAGGCATTTGATGACTATACTATGAATACCATCAAACCTGCCACATCTCTTTCACTCACTTATCCTGAGCTTATAGACTAGAATTCCAATGCATCTAGTGAAGTCCCTACATTCTAGAATGACTATGCTCTTGCCTGCTACTTAAACATTTCCAAACCTATAATGTCTTCCACCAGTGAAAAAAGCATCAACATGACAGAAGTTGACATCCAATATCTCAGTCACAATAAAAAGGGAAAAAATAGAAGGTCTAATGGTGAAAACTGCATTATAGCAATATTAGAACCTAAAATAGTAAAAATAAAAGATGTATCCAAAGGTGAAAACCTCTCTAAGGCATCTAAGGATGAGATATTTGATGCACTTCCTAGTCATTTCCAATAAAGATCATCAGTGTTGATAGAGCCAACATAGCCAATCAACTTGGGAACTAAAGAGCAGCCTCACATGATACATCTTGCATAGTTGTTATCTCTAGAGGAAAAAGAGGAATTCATTGCTTTCTTTCAAGAGAAAAAGATAAATTTTGTGTGGATATACTCAGACATGCCAGTCTTGGATCCTAATCTCATTATGCACCATTTATCTATTGCACCAAGAGTTAAATCAATCAAATAGAAGCTTGGGAAAATGCATCCTCATGTTGCATTACTTGTTAAAGTTGAACTAGAAAAACTTCTCAAGGTTGGTTTCATCTGCGCTATCAACTATGCGAAATGGATATCAAACATTGTTCCAGTCTCTAAACATGAAAAATCTATCCAAATTTGTATAGATTTCTAAGACAAGAAGGAATTAATTTTGAAGAAAAATTTACACCTATTGATAGATTAGAAGCAATGAGAATGTTTTTGGCATATGCACCTAACAAGAACTTTAAAGTTTATCAAATAGTTGTCAAGTCAACTTTTCTAAATGGAGAACTTGAAGAAAAGGTATACGTTGAAAATTTTAATGGATTTACTTTGAAAAATGAGAAGAATATGGTTTGCGAATTGAAGAAGGTATCATATGGACTAAAACAAGCACCCAAAGCCTAGTATGCAAGATTGGATTGATATTTGACAAGTTTGAAAATTGTGAAAGGTAATGCTACTAGTAACTTGTATTTGAGAAAGAATGATGATGGTTTATTTATTGTTGTAGTATTTTTGGATAACAATATTTTTGGAGCTAATGGTGAAGAAAGATAGACATTTTCAGAATAAATGAATAATGAATTTGAGATGAGTATGATTGCAGAAATAAAATATTTCTTGGGATTTTAGATTGTACAAAATGAAGATGGAATCTTTGCATCACAATATAAGTATCTTATAGATTTGTTGAAGAGATTTTCATTGGAAATTTATAAACCTATTGGAACAACTATGGTAACTAGATGTAATTTATCTATCAAAGATGAGTCCTCCAGTATGGAAAAAACAAAATATAGATCTATGATTGGTAGATTGTAGAATTTGACACATACTAGACCTAATATAGCTAATGCAATTAGAATTGTGGCAAGATTTAAGGAAGATCCTAAAGAGACACACTTTAAGAAAAAAAAGATTGCATTTTATAGAGTATAATAGAAGCAGAGTGTGTAACATCAACAAATAAATGTAATTAGATTATTTAGATGAAGTAGATAATGAAAGTTATTAGATTAAAGTTTACTAAACCTAATATCATACATTGTGATAATTAAAGTAAAGTGACTATGTCAAAGAAGAGGGTGAACCCAGTGAGAGCAAGGGTGGGTGGTAGATTAGTTTGGCTGGCTCATATGACTTCCCCCCCTCTATATAATGTGCATGCAGAGGTTTCTATATGCGTGTGTGTGTATGTGTGTGTGTGTGTGTAGATTAGTTAAAACATAAATTAAATCTTGAAATTATTTATGTTATTGACATATGTGTGTGTGTGTGTGTGTGTGTGTGTGTGTGTGTGTGTGTGTGTGTGTGTGTGTGTGTGTGTGTGTGTATGTGTGTGTATATATATATATATGTATATATGTATATGTATATACATATATGTATATATGTATATGTATATACATATATGTATATATGTATATGTATATACATATATACATATATATATGTATATATATACATATATACATATATGTATATGTACATACATATATATATGTATGTACATATACATATATGTATATATGTATATATATACATATATATATGTATATATGTATATACATATACATATATACATATATGTATATACATATACATATATACATATATATATATATACACACACATACACACACACACACACACACACACACACACACACACACACACACACACACACACACACACACACACATATATTCTTGATAACATATGTTAAAACATGAGAATCTACCTATCTATCGGCCTTATGTCTTATTGGCTACTCTAACAAATGTATTATTGTTGCTTCATATTCCCTGTCGCTTATTTAACAATATATTACATAAATTAATAATGGTAGTTGAGTATGTTGAAAGTTATCGGGGTGACTTTGAGTCATGCTCGATAGACATGACTCCAACATGAGTCACGACAATCAGTTGTGACTCCCTGTCCCCCCTTTCTCCTATACTTATACTATGTATCATCACTACCAAAGGAAGATACAAACATAGAATTAAAACAGTCTTCAAAATCCTTTGGTCAGCACATTCAGTCTCTTGCATTATTTTCTTCATCACTAATTTGAATTTAATTGTATCAGAGTTAAATCTGAAACTCACAAAATATTGTTAAAATCTCAGTCTGATACATTAACATGGTATCAGAGCAGGTTTAAAAAAAGTGTGATCCTGATATCAAACTGAAATCAATTTTTAAAAAAAAATTTAAAATAAAATCAAAATGGTGAATGGTATGAGGCTGGAAGACAGATTAGAAGGTGATTCGAATTTTGTAGGCTAGAAATTACGACTAAAGCTTATACTAAAAGAACATGGTCTAAATAAGTTTATTGAAAATTCTGATCCACCACCTAAAGGAATCAATGAATTGGAAAAATGGGAGAGTGACAACAATAAAGCTATGAAACTTATTGTGGATGATGTTAAAACTCATCTTCTACCTGTAATTTTAGAACTAGACACTGCACATGAGATGCACAATGCTCTTGGAAACATGTTTGAGATAAATAATGTTGTTCGAATCATCACATTAAAGGATAAAATTTCAAATATCAAAATGAATAAAGGAGAGAAAATTTCCACTTATTTTATGAGAATAATTGATCTTCGAAATCAACTTTCTTCCATAGGACATATATGTGATGGAAATGAGTTGACATTAATGGCTCTAAAAGGTATTCCAACATCATGGGATACCTTCAAACAAGGGGTATGCTCTTGGTCAAAATTACCTAAATTTGAAAGACTTAAAACTAAATGTATTCAAGAAGAGTGTATGCAAGTAGCTTGAGGTCAAAATGTTTCCTCTTCAAAAGAAGAATTTCAAGTGCTCTCCACTCAAATAAACAAAAAGAAAAGAAAATTCAAAGGAAAGAAAAAGTGCACTGACTTCTCCAAAATGCAATGTTATGTGTGTGAAAAATTTGGACATCTAGCATCTAAATGTCCTGACAGCATTAAGTCATAAGCCTCATTTGAAACCACTCAAAAATCTAATCGAAATTCTAAACACAATGCTTTCTATTTAACACTCTCCAGTGAAGCATCATTCAGATCGAGTACTTGGGTAATTGATAGCAGAGCCTCTCGACACATCACAATATTTAAAGGACAGTTAAACTCTATTCAAGAAGACTATGTTGATGAAGTAACCATTGGAGATGATACAAGCTACCCTGTAATGGGAATAGGATCATGTACTATTCATCTAAAATTAGGGAAAACAATTGAACTTTCTAAAGTATTATATGTACCTGCCATAATAAAAAACTTTCTTTCTATCTATGCTCTTGAAGATGAAGGACTCATAATTATATTTATGGAAGGAAAGGTCTTAGCTTGGCCTAAGAACTCTAACATAAAAAATGCATACAAAATTGGCTCTAGACATGGATGTCTTTACTAGATCAACTCTCACTCTCATTCAGCTCAAATTCATGATTCCTTCAAAGAAAATGAAATATGGCACAGAAGACTAGGTCATCTTCATTTTTGAGGATTACCTTCCATAGGAAAAATGGTAACAGGTATACCCAAACTTAATCCTTACCATGAAGGAACTTATAAAGGTTGTGCTCTAGGGAAGAACATTATAACCACATTCCAAAATAGTCAAACTAAATCTAAAGAAATACTAGAACTTATTCATTCATATTTATGTGGTCATATGTCAGTTCCCTCTCTAGGAGGTTCCCTATACTATATCATATTTGTGGATGATTTCTCTAGAAAAACTCAGATCTATTTTCTTAAAAGTAAATAATCTAATGAAATCCTGACTAAATTTAAAGAGTTTAAAGCCCTTGTAGAAAACTTTTCTGGAAAGAAAATAAAAGTATTAAGAACTGACGATGGAAAAGAGTACATTTTTGATATCTTCATAAATTATTGTAAAACTGTTGGGATTAAGAGGGAGTGTTCCATTCCTTACAATCCACAACAAAATGGAGTAGCCAAGAGAAATAATAGATCCATAGTTCAATCTGCTAAAGCAATGCTTCATGATCAAAATCTTGAAACTTTTCTTTGGGGTGAAGCTCCAAATACTGTTGTTTTCCTTCAAAATAGGTGTCCTCACTCTTATCTTGAATTCAAGACCCCTGAAGAGGTATTTACCAGGAAGAAACCTGATCTTAGCTTTCTAAAAAAAATTGGTTGCCCTGTCTATGTACATATTCCCAAAGAAAAGAGAACTAAACTAGAGCCCTCTAGAAAGAAAGCAATCTTTGTAGGTTATAGTGAAACTTCCAAAGGTTATCATATTTATATTCTTGGACAAAGAAATATTGAACTAAGTTGAGATGTAATATCTGATGAAGACCTAGCCTACAAAAGATCTAAAGAAGAATATGAATCAAATTTAGAAGAAACCCTAGAAGAAGAAAAATTTGATAATGAGAGGGAGTCTTTAATGGAGGAAGATAAATCAATTGAACCCATGGACATTGTTCACACCGCTAAGGAAAAGAAAAGACCACTATGGGCCAGAAAGCTAATTGAAGAAAACACTTCCATTCCCTCTAATTTCATTAGGGAAAGAAAATGTCCTAATATATACTCAAGTTACATTGCATTAATGAGTGAAATCTCCAAATCTAAACCATCTAATGTAAAGGAAGCAATAAAACATCAACATTGGAAAGATGCCATGACAAAAAAATACAACTCCATACTTAAAAATGATGTTTTGGATATTGTTCCTAGACCCAAAAATAAATCAATTGTCTCCTCAAAATGGCTATTTAAAATTAAACATGTTGCAGATGGAAGTATTAACAAGTACAAAACAAGGTTTGTAGCAAGAGGATTTTCCCCGCTCCAATAGCCAGATATACCTCAGTCAGAACTATTTTAGCCATTGATGCATCCAAGGGATGGAAAATTCATCAAATGGATGTAAAGACTGCATTTTTGAATGGTTTTATAGAAGAGGAAGTTTATCTTGAACAACCTGAAGGATTTGATGTTCATAATAAACAAACTCATGTATGCAAATTGAAAAAGGCATTATATGGATTGAAACAAGCTCCCCGAGCTTGGTATGAGCAGATAGATCAACATCTAACTAAACTTGATTTCTCTAAAAACATTGCAGATCCAAATCTATATTACAAGGTAATATAGGGGGATATGTTAATCATGGTTCTATATGTTGATGATCTTCTAATTACAAGAGAAAACCATCTAATTGAAAAATGTAAACAAACTCTCATATCTAAATTTGAAATGAAAGATCTAGGAATACTACACTACTTCTTGGGAATAGAAGTATGGCAACATTCTAATGGAATCTTCTTAAGTCAAGGGAAGTATACTCTAGATCTTCTCAAAAGATTTGGCATGTTAGATTGCAAGGCTATGAAAACTCCTATGGAAAAAAACCTCCAAAAACTAAAGGAAGCAGTTGAATATTATGAAAGTATTGATCCTACTCTATATCGACAAATGATTGGTTCTTTAATGTATTTGGTAAACACAAGACCTGACATCTATTATGTTGTAAATGCCCTTAGTCAATTCATGTGCAAACCTAAACAAACTCATTTAGTAGCAGCAAAACACATTATTAGGTATCTCAGTGGTACAATTGGATATGGTCTCAAATACACTAAAACTGAACTAAATCTAAGAGGATATACAAATTTTGATTGGGCAGGAAGCTTAGAGAATTGTAAAAGCACTTCAGGATGTTGTTTTACCTTGGGTTTAGCCAAGATTTCCTGGTTTAGTCGGAAGCAGACTTCAGTAGCACAGAGTTCTACAGAAGCCAAGTACATAGCAGCATCTATGGGTGCAAGAGAAGCTGTATGGTTGAGAAAAGTTCTATTTGGATTATTTGGAAAGCCACATCCACCTACTACTATTTATTGTGATAGCCAGAGTTGTATCAAGCTATCTCTTAACCCAGTGTTTCATAACAGGTCAAAACATATTGAGATACCCTACCACTATGTTTGAGACATGGTTGAGAAGGATGTAATCAAGTTGGAATACATTAGTACAGAGGATCAAATTGTAGACACTCTTACCAAACCACTTGCTAAAACAAAATTGGAGCATTTTTGTAAAGAACTTGGTATGATTGTAAAATCTAAGGAAATGTCTCAAAAAAATTGATTATTGTACAAATTTATATTATAAATTTATAAAAACCTATGTTAATCATTAAGAAGTGACGACTTCAAAATGATTCCACTTGTATCAGGAGAATTTGTTGTAAAGTAACGTCCTTACAATAACTTGTAGCATGACTCATTTTTGCGAAATTGTTTCATGTAAAGGCTTTATCTTATAAATCAAACAACTAGGTGGTTGATATCATTAATTTGATTATCTACAAGTTGTTTGTATAGATATATTTTTGATACTTGGTGAATATCTTGCCCTAATATTCTGATAGGCCAATACCACACTGAGTACTTGGTGATCATCATTTAGTTGATGTTTCTGATAGGCCATTACTCTCAAGAGCTTGGTGAATATTTTTTTATAGATATTCTGATAGGCCAACTCTCATGAATTATGATGTCAAATACAAGTTGATGAAGATCATTTCATTGATGAATTAACTCGTATATGACATTAAGAAGTCTTCTGATCAAAGACTTCTTCTGTGTAATATTTTTCTCTTACTAATCTAAGAGGGAGTGTTAGTTTGTAGATTAGTTAAAACATAAATTAAATCTTGAAATTATTTATGTTATTGACATATATATATGTATATATATATATATAAAATTTATATTCTTGATAACATATGTTAAAACATGACAATCTACCTATCTATCTGCCTTATGTCTTATTGGCTGCTCTAAAAAATGTATTATTGTCGCTTCATATTCCCTGCCACTTATTTAACAATATATTACATAAATTACGCTTATTTAACAATATATTACATAAATTAATAACGCTGGTTGAGTATGTTGAAGGGTATCAGGGTGACTTTGAGTCATGCCCGATAGACGTGACTCTAGCATGAGTCACGACTATCAGTTGTGACTCATTGTCCCCCCTTTCTCATATACTTATACCACGTATTATCGCTGCCAAAGGAAGATACGAACATAGAATTAAAATAGTCTTCAAAATCCTTTGGTCAGCACATTCAGTCTCTTGCATTATTTTCTTCATCACTCATTTGAATTTAATTATAATCAATTTTTGAAAGAGAAAGTTATATAGAAAGAGATTAGATTGGAATATGTTAACATAAAGGAGAAGATAGTAAACATATCTAGTAAACCTCTAGCTAAGGATATATTTGAGTATCTGAGAGGTGTACTTGGGGTTATGCCCCAACCTATTGCGGATTAGTTGATGTAGAGGTTGGATCAATCTAGTTGGTAGTTGAACACTATTCCTTTAAATTGACTCGATGCTTGATTCTTCTCCTATGGAGGAGTATCTATGTATGGTTTGAGTTTTTGAGGACTCTTAGTATTGTTATTTAATAATGGCTTTGGACACTTGATCTTGAACATATTGTTTTGGAAATGATTGAACTTTGAGAATTAACATAAAAATATTAAACATCCTTTGGAGGAGAGATTAACATGAACGACTCTTTACAACCTTCTTGAGTTAGAGAGTGATATTTACGTTTATATTCATGAGAAGGATGAATGGACAAGCAAAGGTAGATGAGGAATAATTATATTTGGCATTCATGGAACTTATATGTTTTTCATCTATGTTTCCATCAATGCCAAGGGAGGATATCATTAACATGAATGTTAATGGCATTCCTATGGGGGAGTATGTTGGTAATGTTGGAGACATGATTCATAGCTTATGTTTTGTATTCATGATAGAGTTATTCATTAATATTAGCATATACTTCATTCTATGATGATTTCCGGAGTTAAAAAGAAAGAATTGTTTGGCATGATCAATGGACAATGAGTTGACTTGTGCACACTTAGTTGAATATTTAGAGATTTATATAGATTCTATATCTATGAGAACATAAGGAAAGATGAAGACATGACAAAGTTAAGCGATGTTTATCTGAAGGTAGCTTTTAGAGACAGTTTTTGGAAAGAAGTTGCTATTAAATCAGTTGTGTCTTTTGGAAGAGACAAAATTTAGATAAGACAGCTTAGAGGATGGTTAGGGACATATTGAATATGTTGAGGTTGAGATGGAAAAATTGGATGTGCAATTTTGGCTGACTTATTGAAGACTATTTAGAGTACTATTTCATGCAAGCTGACTATTGTGTTATTGTGCATGGCTGTCTTTCTATGGTTATTGCATCTACTATTTACATATTTTAGATTTAATAATGATATTGAGAGTTGTTTTAAGCACATACTAATTCAACCTACCCCACTTGTTAGGAATAATCACAAGCAGAGATAATAGTTACATGCAAATATAACCAATATAAGAAAATAATAGATTACATAGAAGAGAACACAAGACACAAAGATTTAACATGATTTACCCAGTCCTTGGGCTATATCCACCAACAAAAAGTCCAATATTATTATTATCTAGTGATTACAATCCACAATCCCTTACAACTTAATACCATCGCAACAAGATATAATCTTATAATACATAATGGAATTCCTAACCCTAAGCCATTTTATACAAGCTTTTTTTTCTTATTAAATTAGGGTTAGAAAAGTTATCCAATAGAAACATGGAAACTAACACATTTTACAATAGTAGAGTCATTTTTAGCTTCAGGGGTGTTGCCTCTAAAAACCCCTGCGAGGGTGTTTTCCCTCAACCCCACCCTATACTACATCAAGGAGCACACTTGGGGAGCTTTTCCAAGACCTTGTAAGGAACATTGCCCCTTGACACTATCTTGTTGTTAGAAATAGGCAATATTGAGAGGGGGGTGAATTAATATTCAACAAACTTTAGCCCAAAACTAGATATTATTAATTTCCTTATAACTTGCATATGAAAATAAACTAACAATGTTGAATAGTAAACATAACCATGCAATATGTGAATTCAGAACACCATATTTTTTTAACTAGGGAAACCTTGGCCAAGGGAAAACCCTAAGGGGATAGTACCCACAAAATGATCCACTAATCAAAAGTATCTGGTTAAATATATTGATAGTGTTGGGAGTCTATAGCATCTGTATAGTGTATCAGTCCTTGTTAGAGGACTTAGGTCTTGTTAGAAGCCTTAACCCTATTAGTAGTTGGTAAAAATACTTATGCAAAATATGTGAAAAATAAGGTCATTGCCCAAACATGTAACTTATAATGCAACTCCTTGATGTGCAAAAGATAGATACAAAAACCTCTTGCTTGTTGTTGACATCTTCAATATCTAATATGTCATTGATTCTCATTCACAATCCTTTGATCATACATCAAAATTTGCATCACATAAATTTCACATAGTCTTCATAAGAAGCACACAATACTTCACATATATCATACAACTTTCAGACAACTTGGTATATTGCAATATCTCCTTTATACCCTTACAATTTATAAATTATTGTCCAGTCGGCCTTTAAGCTTTCACACACTTGGAAAAATGAAAAACTAACTATTTCTCACTTAGGGTTAGCATCTAGGATGTTGTCCCTAATTAGTTAAGTAATTATTTCATAAATAAAATAATTCCTTAACTCATAATTACCCATTTTTTGTTATGCTTTGTTTATGTCTATATATTGTCACAATTGGTAAAACTATCATATCTTCTTCTATACTTACCATACTAACTTGTGCACTTACATATGTCATCCTGACATTCTATACTATTTGTACCTAACTGTGCACATGCCAATAATAATTTGACATCTGTACACCTCAAAACTATATCTATTCTATCAAATAAACTATCTTATACTTAAACAATTTTCAAGTCTAACTGTAGAATCTTCATCTTTACATAATGTCTTCTTTACACAAGATGTATGTTTCCATAAATGACAACTCTAACTCTTTTACAACTTATCTTACTTAGCCAAATTTTCAACAATCTACCCCTTTGACATTGATGACAATATATGGGAAAATTGTTGAAGTCCCAAAATGTTGATCAAAAACTTTACTAAAACTTGGCCTTTACAAAATTCACAAAACTTTAAAATTTGTGGATCAACATATTTTAAAACCATCTTTCCTTAATTCTCCTATTACATTATAAATATTCTATATAGTTAATGGTCCCCTTTTTTACATACATCATACTATTATTCTATTAATCCCCCTTACATTATACTTTATACAATGTTCTTATATTACCCCCCTTTGACATCAATGAAAAAAGTATTAAAATCTATATACAACTCAAAATTTGAAATTGTATATCTTTATATCAAACTAATAGGCATGTGAATACAGTTGTCAAAGCTTGTCTTCAAACTCTTAAAGTTCTTCTCCTATGTATCCTTGAGTCCCTCTGATATGCTGAGTAGTGTGCACAACCCATAGGATGTTATTTCAACTACATTCAATTCTGAATAAACAAACTTGTTAAAAGATGTCTTCAATTTTAGACATTCTTCTACTTTTCGCTCAAGTGTACTAATCTTCAAAGACAAATGTTCTCTCAATAGTGAGAAGTTCTTCGTTGTTCTTTCTCTATTCATTCCTATAAGACTTATTTCATCATAAGTCTTCCCTATTTGTAAGTCAATGTCTCCAATCTTCTTGTCTAGCTATTGAAGTTGATTCACCAGTGCCTATAACTCATCATGCTTCCTCTTAAGTTCATCTTCACTTTCCTTGGAAAATTTGAATGATATTGCACATTTGGCATATAATGCCTTGCCTTCTTTCTCACATTTCCTCACCTCCTTGATGCATGTGACAAGAGCTCCTAAGTCATTTATGATATTTTGACATAAAATGTCAAACATTTGAGCATTATGCTTTGTCTAAGCTTATACTGCTATTATATCAAATAAACTTGTGAATTCTGCATTAAAAGATTGCATTAGAGATTTTTCTCTATCTTCTAGATCAAGGTCTATCAACTTTACAGATAAGATGCCCTGCAACTTCTCTATCACGTCCATCAGAGATTTCTGAAAGCTCTTTACCTTTCTATTTTTATCAATTATTTTTCTCAAGGATGAGATTAGTTCAGTCTGATCATCATCATCAGATCATGTCAAGGATGCAAGAGTAATGGGTGTCCTATATGAGCTAGGTATATTGACCTTCCTCTCTTCTTCCTCTTTTTTCTTCTTCTCTTCCTCTTTTCTTTTCCTCTCTTCCTCTTACTTTCTTTCATGTCCTTCTTCTACTTTACATTTCTTCTCTTCTTCTTGTTTCTTATGCATTTCTTCTTCTTCCTTCTTCTTTCTCTCTTTATCTTCTTTCTTCCTTTTTTCCTCATCCTCTTTTCTCTTCCTTTCTTCTTCCTTTTTTCTTTGCTTATTTTTTCTTTCTGTCTTCTTATTCTCTATGCCTTTTCTCTTCTTCCTCTTTCTACCTTTTCTTTTTTTATCCTCTTCTTTCTTATTCTTTTCTTTCTCATCCTCTCCATTATCAAAGCTGGTGTAGTCAAGAAAATTATTAACAGTGGCTTCTCCAAAGTCTCTAAATGGATCATCTTTTTCATCAACAATTATATGTGTATTGTCCACTTGCATTGTGTCACTAAAATAAGTTATTTGTAATTTTTATTTAGTCATCAAAGTGTGCTAATTTGCTAGCCATGCCACTTGTGCATCTACTAGTATAGTCTTTATAGCCTTTTCTTCTGCCACTACTAACTCTATTGGTACACTCTTTTCCTCTGACATAGGGATTACTCCCCATAAATCCTTTCTTGGCTTTGCAAAAATAGTAGAGGTCATGAATTTTATAATTGCCAATTCAATTTCTTTATTTACCTCTTCATAGTTCCCACCCATTGAAAATTCGGCTCTTCTAGTTTTGTTTCTCAACAAGGGTTCAATACCCTTCATTATTCTTTCCATATCATCATCAGTATTAACCTCATAAATTTTTTTGATTTGATTCTCTTTGATTCCTCTATCTTCATCTACCACTCTTCTCTTTTTATTTATCAACCTATTGTACAAATCTTGTGGTATATCATTTTGGATATCTTTAAATCTCTTATTTTCCAATATCATATGTCTAACTACAACATTCTCTAACTACATTCTATCCATATTACTATATAAATGGTAAAATTTATTTAATTGTACAAAATATTTATCATCAATGATTTTAACATTCAAGTTTTCCACTTTGGGTTTCCAAGACTTCTTACCCAAAGTCTTCTTTACCTCTACCTCAACTTTCCCAATAGGTTTTTCCTCTAACTTTTCAGATTCCTTTTTTGATTCATTAGATTCTATCATCTGTAGTGTTTTTCTCCTCTTTCCCAGTTCACTTGATCACTTATTTATTCTTTTCTTTGATGGTGATTCTTCAACTTCTTTATTTACCTTTGTATGCCTTTCTAACTTTCTTTTTCTAGGAGGAGTGATTGTTTGTTCTCCTATTATTCTCACCTCCTCTTCATCTTTCTCCTTAGGCTATACAACTGCAGGTTGTACCTAAGATACTGTGGCATAGGGTATACTAGGGATTTATGTGGATGGACCTACCACTATGACACCTTTTGTTGCTCTCACAACTGCAAGTGGTGTAGTAACTAAGACCTCTGTCTATCCACTAACCCTCATCTCCATGGTTATACACATTACCTCTTTGTATTGTTCGCTTATTATGATCGATTCCTTTAGTATAACTTCTATTTTATTTTCAACTTTCTTATATATATCCTTGGTATGAATTTTGATGTGAGCTTCCTTAACTTTTTCTTCATATGTCCCCCATCTAGGACATTCCACATCTCTATTAGATTCCAACTAATCTTCACATATCCTTCAATCAATTCTTCACTCATTTAATAACTCATTGAGTCTATGAACTTCACTCTTGGTTCTACTACTTCCATACAAGTAACATCTGTTTCAACCATGAAGCAAATGCCATTCTTATACTTCTCCACTAGTGTAGATGGAATTGTGAATCTTTGTTTCATAGCTGAATGGAAACTCTTCATCATTCTTAAAATATCCTTTGTTATTATTTCCTCAAATTACCTTCCATAATGATAAGTTATAAAACTCATTATGTACAAATCATTATCCCATTCTTGGTTTGACTTTCCAGGGAACTATCTAACTAGTTGGAAGAATAAGTGTGTCAAAAGAGATTAAAATCTAAATACTGCATTCTTGGTTTTCTTCAGTTTCTCTATATTATCAAGTAACTATTTTTTTACAATCTTGTACATGTTAACTTTTTCTCTTTTTACTACCGTAAAGTCTGCTACATGGATGAATCCAATAGGCACAAAGTTCACTCTAGAAATATAGTTCATCTTTTAGCCAAAGATCTTGCTAATAACCCTCACATCTACTTCAGTTATTAGGTCAATTCTCATGTTTCTCTTGTTAGAATTGGTTTTCATATTTGTTTCAACCAACTTCTTCACATCCTTCTCATTCATAGGATTGCTTCCTTCATTGGTCAAACTAGTAAGTTTATGAATCATGTCATTATCTATCATCACAGGGATGTCTCCTATCCAAAACATAACTTCATGAATTTTTCTCAAAATGATTTTGCTCCATTCATGATTGTCATAATCCATGTAAAACATACACTTAATGATGTTTAACTCATTCAGATGTGCAAACTCTTGTTTCAAGGATATAAAGGTCACTGTTGTATAGTAGGTCTAATTCTTTATGAATTTCACTATCTCCAATGCTATCAAACTTGCAATGTATATAGGATCTTACATATTCTATGTACAATAAATTCTATGGAACTTATGAAAATTATCCTAAGGTATCATCCTCCAAAGGTACATAAGGATGCTTCTTGAACTTTTATCTAGGTCTCTCAATCACATCACAAACTGTGGGATTTTTCATTTATACTAATTCAAAGATTTAAAATACAATAGTAATTTTAGAAAATACCTAGATTTCATGTAACTAGAGATTCTTTGAATTTACACATGAAAATACTTTAATTCTCCTTCAATTTTTTGTCACTTCATTCTTAACTACTCTTAATCTCTTCACACAATGAAATGGTATATACAATCTTGTTTGCATAGCTTATATCTTATAAAATTGATCTCTGCATTAATTATGTAAGTACATAATTCATAGAAAGTTATTTATAGTTATTGGAAAACTTGTTTTCTTTTGAACATACAAATTCAATCTCCGAATAAAATGTGAACTTAACCATATCTTCAACTCATCATGCACTATCTCATGCTAACTGTGTAACTCTTAAATAGATCTCTAACTTTAGTTTTATCTCTTTGGTACTCAATATTCAATATAAAGGTTCTTGTTCAAATATGATGAATTACATACAACAACTGACTTCAATCTTTCATCAATTGCATGAAATATTTTTCTTCCAATACTATGTGTGAGCTTGATGGCTCTTTTTCTTTGACAAATGCCTCTTTGAATTATTCCACATGTTCTCTCAACTCATCTTTCTGATTGTTGTTATTGCTATAATTCCTCCTTGCATTTCTATTGTTATTCCTTCTAAAATTAGGATTCCTATTGATGTTCCTCATCTCCATTCTACAAAATTTTTCTACATGACCAAAGTTGTTGCATAACTAACATATTGGTGCACTACTTCTTTGATTAGGTCCAAATTGATTAATTAGTGCTTTACAACTTCTGAAAATGTGTCCAAAGTTGGTACAATTGTAACAAACAATGTGATTCCTTGCTCCATTTGTTCCTTCATTTTATCTCCTTTCATTAGATGTCCTTTTACTAGATCTTTTTCTTTCATTACGTGCATGGTTAGTATGTCTAAACATTCTACTATTGCTATTATTACTATCAAATTTAGGTTTCTTACAATCGATTTCTCAATAACTAAAACCATGATAATTATGACAATAAAAATTAGTAATAGGTTTGAATGACTTGCCTATATAGTCTCTCTTCATATGACCAACGTCATTACATATAAAGCATCTACCTTTAAGTTCATACTTTAGTCAAGTGATTCAACTTGCTTAGTTTCCTTTGCTTCATCAATTTTCTTAGGTTGGCTTGCTTGCTCAAATTTTCTCCATTAGCTCCCTTATCTACTAGTTGGTTAGCTTCCCTATTACCTTCCTGAAAAATATGTTTAATCTGAATATCTTTGAAGAGGTCAAGGAGTTTTAGAACTTCTTCTAATTTAGAGTTTAAAACCCAGTTAGGGGTTTCCCTCTTTCTAACAACATTAAGAATGATCAATGAATCTCCTTCAATAATAGGTTTAGATATGTTTAGCTTTAAGCAGATTTGGAGGCTTTCTTGAAGGGCTTCTAATTCTACTAGATTGTTTGTAGTGGAACCTATAAATTTGGCCCTTTTAACAATCTAGTTGCCAGAATCATTAGTGATAATGCATCTTATGCCTACTATCCTAGGATTACCTCTCAATGCACCATCAAAATTCAGTTTTGTCCATCCATTAGATGGAGGTGTCCATCTACACTTATCCCTAGCATCTTGATTTTTGCTTTTATACAGAAGTGGGGGGTTAATCAAACTTTTCCATTTATTTTTCATAATGCCATCCCAATCAGAAAAGGAACCTTCTTCTTTTGGAACATTCCTAAGATGAGAATTTAGGGTTTCAACTATACAAGTGTCAATTTTGTTAGTGAGTTCAATTTTTGACATATCATGATCAAGAAAAATTCTTTTGTTTCTTTTTTTCCATACTTCCCAAGTAAGGATTGAGAGGCATATATTCCAAAGTTTACCATATATGTGTTTACTACTATCAGATGGCCAACCCCTAAGTAGATCATCCAGCCGATCTGGCAAAGGGGCAGTCTAGTCCAACCGTTGATGCAAGCATTCCCAGCAAAACTGAGTATAGGGGTAGTTAAATAGGAGATGATGGGCATCTTCACACTCATGCTTACATAGCACACATCTAGATGGGCCCTCAAAGCCACAATTTCTAAGTCTATTCATTGTAAGAATTCTTTTTTGTAAGGCAATCCACATAAAGAAACCTACTTTTGACAAACATGAGGAATCCCAACATAGGTTCAGAGGTAGATTGACTTCTACCCATCTTTGTGATTAGGTAATAATTTTATATCCACTTTTAACATTATATCTTCCATCCTTTGATGTTACCCATATGAGTTTGTATTTCCTGTCTAATTGCTTTATCTTCCTTTTACGAATGGTATTTTCATAAGCTTTTTTATCTACAGGTTCCAGGTCTACATTGTTGAATGCTTTCCATACCCAACTTACCCTACCATGAACAACCTTCTTATTTTTATAATTTTTGACCTTATTTCCCCATAATTTGATTAGATATTGTTTGAGGATAGCAGGGATACCTAAACTATCCACTAGAGGAAGGTCATCCCAAGAGTCCTCCCAAAAGAGAGCATCTTCTCCGCTTCCAATGTCCTAAGTAAGGTACTTAAGGATCAGGGATATTCTATTAGTAGTAATGTTCTAGCTTTCAAATCCTTTATGGAGGTTCCTCATTCTAAATAAGGATCAACTGCATTTAGGTATTTTTTATATAATTTTTTTTACCATTTTTGTTTTCTTTCTGTAAAAAGTTGCCAAACAAGTTTGACACCTAATACTTCATTTTGCTAACTTAATTTCTTGATGCCTAGACCCCTTAGAGATTTTGGTTTACATATATTTTCCCATTTAATAAGAGCCAATTTTTTATGTTTTTCTATGTCACTCCATAGAAAATTTCTAAGTTTTTCTTCTAGCTTGTTAATATTTTTAGATAGGGGTAAGTAGGAGAGAGGATATGTTGGTAGAGAAAATAAGACCACTTTGATCTTTGTGAGCTTACCAGATTTTGTAATCCACTTATCTTTCCACCCTCCTATCTTATTATCCATTCTATCAATGATGCCAAACCAACCCTTATTTGTTTTACTGCCTTTGTCTAGCTCAATTCCTAATAATTTACAGGGGAAATTTCCTCTTTTGTAACCCATAATATTGCAAAGCAATGTTTCTATTTCAAGTTTAGTGTTAATGAAAAACATTTCTAATTTTTCAACATTCACTCTTTGACTTGAAGCTTCCATATACTATTGAATGACATTTTTAATATTCAAGGCCTCTTCTATTGTACTTTCTCTTGACAGAATGGTATCATCAACATATTGTTGATGAGTGATAGTAGGGACATTTTCAATTACAATAATTCCTTTGATTCTACCATCATTTCAAGCTTTGGATATGGCTCTCCCAAAGGTTTCCGTCATGATAATGTATAGAAAAGGCGACAGAGGATCACTTTGTCTTATACCTCTAGATGTGTCAAAGTAACCTTTGGGGGTGTCATTAATAAGAGCTCAAATTTTAGTTGTCGATCTACATTGATAGATAAGATTAATCCATTGGTGATAGAATTCAAAGGCTTCAAGTGTTTTGCATAGAAAACTCCAATCAACCATGTCATATGCCTTATGAATGTCTAGTTTCATGAACATGCTTGCCATCTTATTTTTGATTGCTAAATGTAGCATTTCTTGGATGGTAATGATCCCATCTAAAATTGATCTACCTGGAACAAAACCTATTTATTCTTCTGAGATGAGCTTAGGGAGAATTGGTTTCAATTAGTTAGCTAAAATTTTGGATAAAATTTTATATATGGTGTTGCAAAGAACTATGGGTCTAAAGTCCCCTAAATTTTTGGGGTCATCTTTTTTGGGAATCAAGGTAAGAAAGGCATTATTGATCTCTTTTAATAAAATTCCACCATTTCTTGAGGCTTTGATGGCATTCCAAAGATCAATTCTAATGATATCCCAACATTTTTGGTAAAAGAAGGCTTGAAATCCATCTGGCCTTGGAGATTTGTCTGGGTTCATATTAAACAATATAGACCTGACTTCTTCTAAAGATATTGGTGTTTAGTGCTTTAATGTCTTCTATAATTACTATTTTTGGGATAGCTTCTAACATTTTTTATTGTGCTATCATGTTTGAGTTGTCTTCGTTATTTAATATTTTACTAAAACAATCTATACAAATCTTTGCTATGTTAGCGGGATTTTCGGTTGCAGTACTTGTTTCATCTTTAATTATTGTGATTTTATTTTTGGATCTGTTATACATAATGTTGTTATGAAAAAAAATTGTATTATGGTCACCTTTTGCTAGTCATTTTCCCCTTGATTTCTATCTCCAAAATACTTTTTCCTTAACTAAAATATCTTTTTGTTTGGCTAAAAGTTCTTTTTTCCATATATAAAAAAAATTGTGGTTCATTCCTTCTTTAATTACTTCTATGTTTAAGTTTTTTAACCTCTCCTCATTATCTAGTTTTTGTTTGAATATATTATTGAATTGTACTTTATTCCACTTGAGTATGTTTTCTTTAAGCATTTTCATCTTTGATACAAATATGTACATTTTAGATGCTTTGAAGTTGCCTTGGTTCCACCATACTTTAATGAGGTCCATAAAATTTTTATCTAAAAACCACATTTTTTCAGATGTAAAAGGGGTTTCTAAAAGTTTTTGTAGGTTCAATAAATTCAATTCTAAGAGGATAATGGTTTGATCCGGTTATGGATAATATTGATGAATGTATATTTAAGTCTAATTCTCTCAATTCTCCTTTGAAAAGGAATCTATCCAATTTCTTAGCAATAAATGAAAAGTCTCTTCTTCTATTGTTCCATGTATATTTACCAATACTAATAGGAATGTTAATAAGGTTATTCAATTCTATCCATTTTTTAAATCTAGAGATGCTTAGGAGAGTTGTTGGATGCCTCCAAATTTTTCATCTATGTTCAGGATAGTATTAAAATTGCCTCATGTTAGAATGTGTTCATTGTTGTTATTATTAATGAATATACTTATTTCTTCCCACAATAATTTTTTATCTATGCTCTGGGTGGGTCCATAAATGTTTATTAAAATTAATTGAAGATTTGTCTTAATGCTTTTAAGTTTGTTGCTCATCCATGAATAATTTGATAGTAGGACATCTAAGTTAACTTCCCTAGGGTTCCAAATCATACCTAAGCCTCCTGAATCTCCTCTAGATTCTTGAAAATTATTGTTCCAACTACCAAGTTTCTTTTCTAACTTAGTTCCTTCTTCCTTATTTAGTTTTGTTTCTTGTAATATTATAATTTCAGATTCAAATAAATTTAAATTTTTCTTTATTAATCATTTCTTGCTAGGGGCATTTAAGTGCCTAGCATTCCATGTAGTAATCTCCATCCTACCTTGGGAAGGTTCTTTTCCTTCCCCGATATAAGTAGTTGTTTGATCTTTTGTTGTTTCTTTGCTTGTCCATCCACTTCTTTGAGTTCTTTAAGAGACTTCCTTCCTCTTTTAGCTTTTAGTCTGCCATATTTAGGGGTATTTATCCCTTCCTAATTCATCGAAATACCCAATTTTTCTATGTTCTCTTGAACATTAATCACACTTTCAAATTGTTTCCCTTCTGTCTCAACTTTGTCTTCTTTTTCCAACTCTTTCATTATTCATTCAGTAATAGGTTGTCTAAGCTTCTTCTTGTGGAATTTCTACTATCTCTATTGAATCTGATAATTTCCTTACCCAGTCCATATCTATGTCATTTTCTTGGTCTATTGTTACTTTTGTCTTAAAATTCTGTGGAGCATTCTTTATTTTATCTTCTTCCTTCATAAGTAACATATTTCTTCTTAAATAATCATATGTATAATTATCTCCACCTAGTTTCAACACTCACTACATTAATTCCTCTTTCTATGAGTCACGACTTTTATCAATGTTGTCAAAATTCAATACTTGGATTAGTTCATTAGTCAATAATTCCAAGTTCTCATTCTCAATCCCATCTGAGTTGAACATCCCCAAATCTTCATTCAATTTTGATTCTTTATTCAGAAAATCCTAGAAGTCTTGTGTTAAATTTCCTTTCAACTTACTTTAAATTTGTTTACTTGCAATATGCTCACTGAAATTAAGAATAGGTAAGTCTTGTATTGGTGTTGGTGTTTGCCAAAATTTGGTAAACATTATTATTACCTCTTTTTTGGATTTTGTAGTCCCCTTCATGGCTTCTACTTTCTTTTGTATTGGAGTTTCCAATGTTTCATTTGTGCTTTTAGCCTTTCTTTGATCTAAACCTTTATCAGAGAACAAAAGTATGTTTTCAATTTCTTCAAGAAAACTATTATCATTTATCTTGGGGATCTTACCCTGAATTCTAAATTCTTCATCTATTATTTTACCTTTCCCACTTGTCCCTTTTGCTTTCTGATCTACTTTTTGTTTCTTATGAGGCCCTCTACCAATGGTGGCAGTGTTCTGTATCCTTATGCAAGGATTATCTTGATCAATTTCTTCTATAGCTCCCTTAGTTATCACATTGGGATTTTGTTCTTTATTTTTTACATCCATTTGCTTTTGTGAGCTATTATCTTTACCTTCTTTCAATTCTAACTGCTTAATATCTTCTCTATTTTTATCCAATATTGGTATTTTTCCTTTTTCCATACTCTAGGTTTCTTTATTCCTTGCATCTTGTATTATCTCTTTCTAATCATTTTTAGAGAGTGGTGTAATTTTGTTTCTGATCTTTGCAACTGAGGTTGAATATGTTATTTTTCCTTTTCTTATTTCGCCCTCCTCCATATCTAAATATGTTGATCCTACTATATCTTGAAGATGTCCCAGATGATCTCTCTTGATTAAGAGTTTCTCCTGATATACCTTTTTGTTTCTTATATTCATCATAGTAAAGGTATCTTTAAGATCTTATGTAGATGGAAAAATTTTAAATGTAATTTTTCTCTCATCATTTAATCTAATTATTTTTGAAATTTTATCTTCACATCTATAGTAATTTAAGTTATATACTGATCTATTTTTTATCAGCTTAATAGGTTTGAATTCTAGGCTTTTAGTTTTGAAGTTGATTAAAAATTTGACATTCTTACAAATTTTATTAGAACTATCTATTCCTATTAAATCTCCAATGGAAACCTCTATTTTTCTAAGGATCTCAATATGCATAAGTGCAAGAGGTAAAGACAGAATGGAGATCTAGGTAGGTATGGAGAAATCTAACTAATTTTCCTTACAATTTGGATTCCATTCAAAGAATTTAACAACATATCCTCTAAAATAGCAAATAGAGACAAAAAGAAATATTTTTTAACACACTCATCACTACAATGGATATATACCAATCTATTAGAGTAATGATAAATACTTACCTAACTTTTGCAGAATTCCTTTAACTAGATAGTGAGATTGATAATTTCTGGAATTGGTCCATTCCAAAATGTGAAGACACCAACATTTTGATATTCCTGTCAACAATCCTCACTATCAGGGGTTGATCCTCTATTTTAGGGTGAGTAAAAGGGGGAGAGTCAGAATGTAAGTGAAAGGAGGGGCAAGTATGGAGCTTGGGGGTAGCCTCCCTGTAGTGAGGGGGAATATATGTGTTAGTGGGATTATCCGAGGGATTGATGACTACAATTTCCTTCTTCCACAAGGGGGCTTTGTGGGTATTAATGGGAGTATCCTGAGGTTTCGAGAGAAATCCTAATTGCTGAGTATATAAGGGTAATCGATCTTGATATGCATATTTAGTGTGGTTAAAAAAGAAGATTTGTTTGTCTAGATTGAAAGTGGAACAAATGGTGTGAGGTCAAAAGCCTTTTTGAGTAGAAGTGCCAACTAATTTGGGGGAATTATCGATTTGAGGGTTTGTAGATAGCTTAGTTATTTTTAAGTAATCCATGGAAACTTGAGATGGACTGGTTTGCTCTGTATCCCATTTGGTTTTGAATTTGTTATTTGCTTTGTGAGTTCCTTCTCTCAGAAAACCTAACCACTCAATCAATTTCAAAATTTTCTCTCAATTGAAGGCCCCTGATTTTAAATTATTGTTCTGTTGTTTGTGCTTCGCCTACATTGTGGTGGGTTGCTTTTGTGCTTCATGCTCGATTAGAGCTGAGAAGGAGTTTGTGATCTTCAATTCAAGCACGAATCTGAGGGAAGGATGTTTGATGTTGTGCTCCCCTTGCTTATTAATTTTCTTGCTAGGGCATCGTAAAGATGACCAAATCAGAGGATTTGAGGGAATGCCTAGTAGCTACATGCTAGGGTTTAAATTTTTTGCCAAGTCTGTTGGGTGTTTTGTTTTCTTCCTTCTTGAATGTGCAAACCATCTTATTTTCAATATTCAGAGCTTTCATTTTTGCTCTTATTGCCATTATCATGTCCCTTTTTCACATATTCACTTCTTTTTTTCACAATAAGATTATTTAATTATTAGTTTAGTTTTTTCTTTAAATATTGTTTTTAGTTTCTATAATTTATTTATTCAATAGAATATATGATTGTTAGAGACATTGTTTTTTCATATTATTTTCTTGTATTTATCTTATTAAAGTTTCATATAATAGATTTTTTAATGGGGTTTTAATAAATGATATTTCTTTTCATATTTGATGAATTGAATTTAAATAAATAATATTTATTAATCTATTTAAAAGATCTTAATAAATATTATGTTATTTAAATTTAAAATTATTAATAGTCTAATTTATTTACATTTGATTATATTTTAAATCTTCACTTTTAACTATTGTTTTTATTTTCCTATTTATTTAAAAAATAATTACTTGTGATCTTCACATTAACTCGTGTTGTAATCTCTATATATTTAACTTTTAATTTTTAAAATTGATTTAGGTTTTAGTTTTTAAATTATTTAAAGTTATTTTTTATATTAGTTTAATTTTTTCTTTAAATATTCTTTTTTAGTTTCTATAGTTTATTTAATCAATATAATATTTGTTAGAGACATTTTTTTCATATTATTATTTTTTATTTCTCTTATTAATTTTTTATAATAGGTTTTTTGATGAAGTTTTTAAAAAATGATTTTCTTTTCATATTTGATAAATAAATTTTAAATAAATAATATTTATTAATCTATTTAAAAGATTGTAGTAAATATAAAACTGAAAAATATTAATAATCTAATTTGTTCACATAAGATTATATTTTTTAAAATTATTTTATTATCGAACACCTATCGGCTTATCATTGCAAGCACAAAAGCATGCAATTGCTAGAATTTGCTAATGTTTTGGTTTGAAGGTGTCATCAGGATTGCAAGTGTTCATGTAATGTTTGAAAGTGCTACAAGTCAAGTTGACTAGATAAAGTAATAGGATGAGTTAGGTTATGATTAGTAGATCAAATGGAGGTCCTAAATAGTTTATTAGTAATTGTTTAATGTTTTTAATTAGTCCTAAATTGGTTATGATAATAATCATAATCAAGTATTGGTATAATAAAACAAATGAAAAAGGTATCAAACCACCCTAACATAACTTATATTATTAATCAAATGTTCCTCAATTATTAAATCACACTTTATCAAACATGAAACTGTAATTAATCAACCAATTCATTCAACCTAGCCTAGGTGTTCCTATAGCACTGGAACCTATGATTTCAAACCCATGTAGTTGAATGGAATATCGACTCTACATCCTCATGTGATATAATCTGAATTCAACTATGTACGGAGACTTTGTAACTCAAAACTAACTATACCATGTTATCACCCTTCTGCAATGTACTCAATGATGTTATAAATTTTATGTCAATATGTGTGATAACATAGTTGTTATCAACTTTTAAAAAATTAAAATTTGTTAGTGTGTTTTTTGCCCCGATTTTGGGACATGACAGATTCTGGTGAACTAGAAGAATATGAAGAAGCAATGTAGGTGGACGCCAAACCACAGTGGAAGCTAGGCATGAAAGAGGAGATAGACTCCTTGTTGAAAAACAAGACTTGGGACTTAGTCCCTTTACCTGAAGGAAAAAGAGTCTTGCCTAACAAATGGGTTTATAGGCCGAAGGAGGAAGATGGAGGAAACAAAAGGCATAAGGCAAGACTTGTGGTAAAGGGTTTTGCACAGAAAAAGGATATAGATTTTGATGAAATATTCTCCCCTGTTGTAAAAACGACTTCACTTAGAACTGTACTAAATCTTGTGGTTGCAGATGACTTGTATCTTGAACAACTAAATGTTAAGACAACTTTTCTCCATGGAGATTTGGAGGAAGAAATTCACATGCAGCAACCAGAGGGATATGAGGTCAAGGGTAAGGAGAATTTAGTGTGCAAGTTAAGGAAGAGTATGTATGGCCTAAAGCAGGTACGTCAACAATGGTATTTAAAATTTGATAGTTTCATAGTTGAACAAGGTTACCATAGATGTCATTCGGATCACTATGTATATTTTAAGAGATTGGATAATGGGAGTTACATTAGCTTGTTACTCTATGTTGATGACATGCTTGTTGTTGGGTCTGATTTGCAACAAATAAATGAACTTAAATAGAAATTAGCAAGGTGTTCTGTTATGAAGCATTTGGGTATTGCTAAGGAAATCCTTGATGTGAGGATTACACGGGACAGGAAAAATAGAACATTGGTTGTCCCGAAGTGAGTATATAAAGAAGGTGTTGAAAAGATTTAATGTAGGAAGCAAAAGCAGTTACTACACCTTTGGCTAGTCATTTCAATTTGACTAAGGAAATGTGCCCAAAGGCACATGAAGAGGTAGATAAAATGTCTACCATCCTATATTCATCAGTTGTTGGTAGTCTGATGTATGCAATGGTATGCACACAACCAGATATTGCTCATGCAACGGGAGTTGTCAATAGGTATATGAGCAATCTAGGTATGAAACATTGGAATGCTGTCAAATGCATTCTTCGATATTTGGAAGGTAGTATTACAAAGGCATTATGTTTCACATTATCCAGTTCTGTTTTGAGTGGATTTGTTGACTATGATCTGGCAGGAGATATTGATACAAGGAGGAGTACTACAGGGTATGTTTTCATTGTAGGAGGCATTGTAGTCAGTTGGATTTCTAGATTGCAGAAGGTTAATGCACTTTCAACCACTGAAGCTAAGTACGTAGCTGCTGCGGAAGCTAGCAAGGAGATGATTTTGTTACAATATTTTCTAGAGGAATTAGGTCAAAAGCAGGAAGATCGTGCATTGTACAATGATAGCCAAAGCGCCATTCATCTTGCAAAGAATTCTGCTTTTCATTCAAGGACAAATCACATATAGCTTAGGTACCATTTTATAAGGTCTATTTTGGAGGATGGCCAATTGCGGCTTGAAAAGATTCACACAAGTAAAAATCATGTAGGCATGTTCATGAAGGTAGTCCCCAAGGAGAAGTTGGTTTCTTGCTCAACTTCGATTGGGCTTCTTAATGATGATCGTGGAGGTAATACACAACAAAGTATTTTTATCTAGTGGGAGTTGCACTGACCACATTATCGTCTGGTTTCAGTCTCCAAGTGGGAGATTGTTTGGTGTGAAGCCTAATCAGTCTCCAAGTGGGAGATTGTTGATATTGTGGCAACTAATCATGTAGTGGGTGTTAATGTTGTGGTGTTAATGTTATAAGCGGTTGAGATGCATAATGCATTGTAATGTTGGTGTACATCTTTTCTGGATAATAAAAAGGTTGAAGGCTGTGTAGGTGGATGTAGCCCAGGATTTGAGGTGAACCAAGTTAAGTCTGTGTGTTATCTGTGTTCATTTTGTATTCTTCTTTTGTTTCTGCATATAACTATTTATTCTTATATTGTTCTGAATCTGTCAAACCCTAACACTTTGACATTTTTGCTCCTCAACTTTACCAATCAACAACTCATTCCTTCATTTTTAGGGTTAGAAGAAATCTAGATCACCTCTTTGTGTGTTCTCACTAACCATGGTACCATTGAGCTTCCACCACATTTTAACATTTTAGGTCATTCTTTCACTCCCTCGTGAATTATAGATCACCTTCCATTACAAAGGACTTGAGACCAAGTGCCTTCAATTGATCAAATCATATATATGTGAATTTTGTGCTTGTCTTCTATACAACAAACTTTTTTATAAAATTGATTGTTTATAATGTTAATATATATATATATGTGTGTGTGTGTGTGTGTGTGTGTGTGTGTGTGTATACATATATACATATATATACATATATATGTATATATATATAGACATATATATATATAGGTATATATATGTCTATATATATATACATATATATGTATATGTATATGTATATGTATATATATGTATAGGTATATATATGTATATGTATATGTACATATACATATACATATACATATATACATATATATGTATATATCTATATGTATATATGTATATATATATGTATATATGTATGTAGATATATACATATATATGTATATATATATATATATTGATTTTCTATTTGTTCTAACTAATGAGAAATTAAAAAAAGTATATATTTTTAATCTTTAAAAAAATAAAATAATAAAATAAAATATTTTGGTCGAAGAAACTTTAATACTTTATTCTCATTAACTAATTGACTAGTCAAATAGAAAAATATATACCTAAATGAATGCATCATATATCTACCTAGAAAAGAACTAATAACATTATGATTTAATCTAATCAATTAAACTGAAACTAAATAAAATAATTCAGCTAAAAATAAATAATTGAATATTTAAGAAACAAGAGAGCTCTTGGCGAGCATAAGTCCCTGCCTTATACAAGGTTGACAAAACAGGTAATGAAAGTGCAAGGTTTTACCTATTTAAAACTTTAAAGGCACTGTGACAAATTAGAGAATACATCTTCAGATCTATCTAGATTTAATTCTCTATTTTTCAATTCATATTTGAAACGTTCATGGTTCAATATCTTGTGTTTTAGGATCTAAAACAAGAAATTACTGGATAGAAAATAAATTATTTGTGAATAGACTTCTAGAAGCCTATATTTGCAGAAATAAGAAATTGGGAAAAAGAACACATTGTAAAGAATGGCTAGATCTAATCTTTCCGCATTTGTTATTTAGTCATGATCAATTTCAACGTAATTTCATCCCATATAAAACTCATTGCTTGTGCAAGTGAGGGTTTTGTCTTGAAAAGTATCAACAAAAACATATCCATGGCCAAAGCAAAAGTATTACATTGCCGCCTCTATTTCCTCTATAGCTTTTTTGCTCCACCCATGACCCTCCAAACTGTTTGAATTGCTGCCTCTTAAAACCAATTTTCTGAAAATTATCAGGCAGATGATGTTGAATGTAAGGGACAATAAATAACCCCATTGCTGACCAGATTTGGAGGATTTTGAAGAATGCAAAAGCAATTTTTGTTCACCATTTACGCAATTTTAGAGTCCAGGCCTGCAATTTCCGAAATCAATTTTGTTTGGCCTTCTCAATGAAGACATCTAAAACACTAAATGTGTAAGAGATTCAAAACCAAATAGCTAATGGATGATGTGGAGGATCGGTGCAGTGGACCATCAGTAGTCTATGTTGTTGGATTGGAAGAAAGAAGATTCTAGAGTTCCCTTGAAAAAATTTTGGAAGAAAAGAAGTTTCCAAAAATTATTTTCTAATTTTTAGTATAAAAAAATGATTTTTACCCCTTAGCATAAATGCCACCAGCCAATCAGAAATTAGAAATTCTTTATTCAAAATTAATTCCCCTTAGCATAAATGCCACCAGCCAATCAGAAATTAGAAATTCTTTATTCAAAATTAATTTAAAAATAAAATGAATTGTAATAAAAATTTAATTCTGACCACCGCTAAAAACATTAGTACCCTGCCTTATGCAAGGCAGGGACTAATAAAATAGAATAGAAAGCACCCATAGAATAAATAAATAGAAACTATAGAAAACTACTAGGCATTCAGAAAAACGAAAAAATTAAACTCACAAACGGAAGGGAGAAAAGCATCGCCTGTGGTTCATCCATGGCTTTCGAAAAGCAATATTATCAGCTGCAACGGCTCTGTTGGGTTCATTTATGTCTTGCAAAAAGCAAAATTAAAAGAAAAACTTCGCTGGAATAAAAGCAATATAATCGTTATATGAAGCTCTGAAATAAATGTGTGTTTTAATCCAGATTCAATGTAATGGAGCCATATGAACGGCTCTCTTTGCTCCATAAATCCAGTATTCCTATTGAAAAACGCATTATTACCGTTGGAAAAAAGCATTATCACCGTTAGAGCCAAATCCTTATATAAGAAACCCTTTGTTTCCTACACCAAGCGGAGAGGCTAGGTTTTTGTAATGAATTGCCAATTCCTTACCCCTGTAATGGATAGGCTAGGCAAGGTTTTTGTGATGCCCATGTGGTGCTAATTTGTAATGCCAGGAGCTTGAAACTTGGTATTCTTGATCCTGCCCAAGGCTTGGGAGGCGATATTTAGGATGATAATTCACAAGGCGTATCCAGGGAAATTCCAATTTCAAGACCAAGGTAAATTACCGCATACCCTGCTCTGGTAGCGGTCAATTCTGCATGTAACCTGATCAATGCCCGCCTACTGTTTTACTATAGTGCACTTTGTTTTGTTATTGTGTTTTAATGAGAATTGATTGATCAGACTAGCACCTTTTTAAACTTTCCCTATGTGCCTGCTCACAAATTTTATAATCTGTCGTCACTCTTATCATAGGTATTTCTATAAATTTTCTTCCACCTGTTGTATGCAGCATTGTTACTTTCAGTCATAGAAACGGGGTAAGAGTTTTAGAGAATTATAAATTTACATTGACGATTACATACTATTATTTTGCTTTTTAGATAGTTTTTATGCTATATTCTATTCAAAGTTACCTTTTAATATTTACTAGAGATTTAAGATTATTATGTGGAGAAAGCAATTCTCCTTTTTCTTTGTTCATATCAGATGCTAGCAATCCATTCTGTTTCAGCCCTGGCCACTCTCTGTTTTCTAGAAAAACTTTTTGGCCGGTCAATTCCACAATTTAGGAGCGCGAGAACTGCTTGGGTGGATTGGGGTTTGCACTCACGGAAGAATTCTTAGCAACTGCTAAACAATCCCAAACAACAAATCAGGTATATTCTTATAAATCAGCGGTGTTAGTCTAAAATACAAGGACTATTTTTATTTCATCATTATAGTTGATAATAATATAGGTGCTTGGCTTAATCCTATTGCATGTTCCAGTACTCTTCCAGATAGTTTTGAGCATTCGCAGCTTTGACCCTAAAGTTTAAAAAATAATGAGTACTCTAAAATTGTTAAGTTTTTCATAATACCCAAGTCTACTACATATTTAATCTATTCTGTAGACTGTTTAAATCCAATTTGGAAAAAGTGCTTCATGAATATTAAAATGTGCCTAATGAGCAACAATAAAAAGGAAATCTCTCTATAGATGAATTTGTTCTTTTGCAATGGTGGTTCAGTAATTATTATATTTTTGATAATGTTCATTTTGATGTGAAGTTAATTTACCATCAAATAAGAAACACATTTTATTTTGAAACCATAAAATGCCTTTATATATTTTCTCTGACAAGTTTTTCGTGAGCTTCAGCTGAGAGATTGGAGTGTATGAATTGGACTTGTTCTTGGAAATTTCCATGTCAATTCTGCTTTCAATTGAGTGTAATATGTAAACAAATTAACTAAACTACCTTGAAATTGGTGCTAGAATCATTATTTTGCTGATTGACTTCCCCAACAAAGAAATGAAAATAAATGTGGAAATTGTTCCATCTTTTTTTTTTCCATCAAAACTTCGTAAGATTTCGGTTTTCATTGCTGTAGGACTCAAATTCACCCATGGCAGCTGGTGACAATTTTCTAATCAGTGTGTCATGGAGTGGTGTGTTCTTTCATTCTAATTTGCTTGTCTTTTTTTCAATATTTCTTGCATCTAGATATGTGGTGACACAAATGACTTTTAATGATGATTCTTGTTCCTTGAGTATACTTATGATTTTCATTTTGTCTTTCTTATTCTTTCTTATTCTAAGTATGCTGATGATTTTCTTTTTGGCTATGTTGGATGTTATGGTTGACATTGAAATTAGGTCATCCCGTAATTTCCTCAAAGGATGTTTTCATATTGAAAGTACTCAAAAAAAGTGGTGTTCAGCTGCAGGCGTATGTACATTGTATGGGGTCTTTGTGTAGGGTCTGACTATGCATACAAAACTTCCCCTGTTTGACTAAGTTTTCTATTGAGAGAAACATTTTGATAGATTAAGTGTTCAAATCCATTTTCAGTTGTTCAGTTCAGTTTCAAAATTTATTATAACTGGCACTGTGGCAGCATCTTTGATGGGATCTCATGAGATGTGTATCTTTAGCTGATAGTCTAGGGGTTTAGTCTCTACTGTCTGCATCAATTATTATCCTCCTCTCAGTAAGTACAGAGCAAATTTTAATTATATTGCTATACTTTTGAATAAATTGTTGAATTTGATCAGCTAATTTGTAAACTGATATGTAAAAGAATATATAATATAATACAATTTTTTTATTCAGGAGGGTTGAATTTCCTCCCTCCTTAAGATTGGAGAGAATGGTCACTGGCCATGATCATTCTTTTCAGTCTTCTGTTACGTGTCGATTTTTATATTCACTATTTTTGTTTTTGATTTTTACCTTATTGCAGTTAATAGTTTGAATATTTCAGCATAGTGTAATTATTTAATTATTACATTCTCTTTTAATTATGATATAATCTGGTCAAATATTAAGAATTATCTTTTTAATAGTATGTTGTAATCTGAACCGTTTTTTTTAATGTATCTGATTTTTTTATTTTTTTCATTTGAGATGTGTATTTGGATATTGATTGACTATTGAAGTGGATTTGAGTTTTGGTACTGACTGATCTGCATATCCCATAATATTCATGCTTTCATTGAGCCATTTCCTTCACACCTTGTAGATGGAATTCAACTCTCTTTTTGAAGCCCTTTAGATGCAGTTCCACTCCTTTTAGTCGGCAAATTCAAGATACTAAAGCATCTATTTAATGGATCACCTGGGTTTACAAATTCCTGGGATTGGTGATTTTTAGTCCTCTTCTTCTGGTCTGTTTGCATTTTCCTGCCTTGTTTATTGCTACTTTCTTGACAGCTTATTCTTTCCAGTGCTGATTAGGAGCTGGCAAGAACACCTCATCCAGTACACTTTGTATATGTTGGCGTTATTTGAGTTAAGCAAAATCATCCTCATTGTCTTAATGAAGTTTGTATTTGATAAGTATAATGTATATGAACTTTGTATTTGGGTTGTATAATGTATATGTTGTAGTTTCCTCCTGTTGGTAATCCGTATTGCTGAGCCATTAAGGTTGTTTTTGTTACTAGTCATGCCTGCAATCTCAATTTAGTTTGATATTTATGATATTCTTTTAGTGTATGCCTTCAACATGGAGATAAAATAGCTTGGTTGTTTGTTCGTCCTGTAACTTAGTTTGATTGGTTTTTTGGTCTACCTGAAATTCCTCATGGGGTAAGATTTTTCAAAGAAATATATTTAGGAAATTGTTAGTTGCCAGTATATTGGTGTTGGTTAAACTCATTCATCAAATGCAAGGATATTGGTCTTGGATGATGACTTCTCTCCCAAGTGTGGGATGCTAAATGAACACTTCTTTTAGAGTATGCATTGGTGATTATATTTCCTTCATTGTAAGTTTTTCTTCATGTTTGCAAAATTATTTGTATGCATAAATCACCGTATATCTTTATATTAGAGGATGGCTTAATTATGTGAGAATTATGTGAATTCTTCTCATGGTTTTGTGTTCGTAATTTTAATTTAGTTTATTCATGATTCTTCTTCTGTTTCAGTAGCATTTAGGGAATTCTCCCTTTTATCTAAGCTTTGATATTTATAATTTTAATGGGAATTCTCACATTTTTCATCTCCTTTTTTATTTCTTGTCTTGATGATGGTTCGTGATCCAACATGTTGGTTTGAAAATTATGCACACAATCTAAATCCAGAAGGAAAACAGGAATCTAAATAATTGGCAATGAAATTTAATGAAGATCGTAGTATTTTGTTTTATGACACAAGAAGTATAAACACAAGAAATTTATAAATTCATATGTAAAATAGATTTATTGTTTAATACAATTCTTTTATTTATTGTTGATTTTTATTTTTGCATCATCAACTTTATTTTTATTTGTAATAATTTAATTATTAGAATGTAATTTGGAACATTTTAATAATTACTTTTGTAGTATTAATGAGACTATGTGCCAACCACAGCTCCATTATGTCCTGATGCACCTTGATTTATTGGTTGGAGGGGAGGGCTTGCTTAATATATTTTGTTTGAAGTGTGTGTTTGACTTTTAACATCCACATTGTGCATCTTATGCTTATTTCATGCGTGGTTGAATTAAGGTTGTGTAAAATTAATTTCAACTTTCTCATTTACTTTATCTATTTAATTTCAATGTTTACACTATATGTAGTTGAACTTTGTGTTGCATGCATTATATTTGAACTTTCCATATTCACTTTGTTTAAAATGTGTACTTAGTTTTGACATTTATTTGTGTTTGTTTGGACAAAATATGTGTGAAGTGAAACAATGTTATTGAAATTAAGCAGCCAAAATGGGGGCTGACCCATGACATAGCAAAAAATTGACCGAAGATCAGTTGGAATTCATAACCCATGACATAGCAAAAAATTGACCGAAGATCAGTTGGAATTCATAACCATGAGATTACCTAGCCCCCCCTTTGTAAATCTCAAAAACCCACCCATAAGCATGATAGTAAAATATGTACTGCTAAAAACCACAAAAGCATTAACACCCTAGATAAACTTGGCCATAGGAAACCATTAGACTAGTCCAGCATAAAAACCGAAAAGAGCTTGAAGGCCAAGAAAGTAATAAGCAAAAAATTGAACAAGAATTGGAAGCACACCAGTAGGAGGTAACCAATCATTGGTTCCTTGGGTTCTCCAAGAGAAGGCATGAGATAGAGGGTAGTGGCTGCCAAATGCATAACACATACTAAGAAATTGGTAACCCTATTGAACTTATCCTCCAGGTTTGCGTTCTTTTTTATCAGGTTGGCAATAGACCTCATCAACATTAAAAGGCCTCTTTTTGAACAAGCGATTTGATCAACGCTTGAAGATCTTGCTCATTTTGCCAAACTTGAGCATTGATGACTTCATGTCCATATCCTGCCAGGCTATCTACCAGTTGATTTTCGTCCATGTAGACGTGTTGTATCTTAAAGTCATTAAGACCATTCAAGATACATTGGACGTCTCTAATAATTGATGTGGCATTCTAGCTCATCATAATATCCCCCTTGACAACCTTAATGACTAACAGAGAATCTCCCTCCGCAAGCAAGTTTTGAATTCCCATGCTAGTAGCTAATTCCACTCCCCACAAGAGCCCAAGCACTTCCGCCTCATTACTCGAAACACTTCCACATTTTCTAGAATATCCCCTGATACATGTGCATTCCAAATTATTCCTCCCACCATAGCACCATGCCAACGCTTAGACTCATCAAAATTCAATTTCAACCAGCTCGAGGGGGTGGGTGGCTGCTACTTAGTTTGCAGCCTCTTCTGGATCTTAGTATTATCGTCTCTCTCAATAATTTGATTGATGCCCAAAGATTCGCCCAATGATGCCCAAAGATTTCTGTTTCCAGTTTAGGGCACACTCACTTAATCCTTCCATAATTTTACATATGACTACTCTCAGAGGGGTACTTGTATCTCTGAAGATACAATTTTTCCGTTCTTTTCATATGTTCCAACAGATATGGGGGGGATGGCCTTCCATATCATTTGTATAAGAGGGTGGTGTAAAGGGCACTGTGATCCAAGGGTAAATTGGAAAACATTACTATTGAAAACCCATGAGATTCCAAGATGACTAAATATAGTCTACCAAACCTGCATAGAATAGGGGCAGTGGATGAAAATGAAAGGGATGGTTTCTTCGTTGTTGTAACACAATACACACCTATTGCACATCTAAAAGCCATGCCTCTTGAGGTTGTCAATGGTGATGATGTTGTTGTGCATAACCGACCACTAGAAGAAATTAATCTTTAGGGAGAAAGTGGGAGTGCCAAACATGCTTCCATTCCAAAGCTTCACCCAATCCATTAGTATTATCATCTCTCTCAATAATCTAATTAATGCCCCAAAGATTTGCCCAATCTCGCTCAACTTGTGTGGCATGGTGAGGAGGTGGTTTCAGTTTCCAGTTTAGGGCACACTCGCTTAATCCTCCCATAATTTTACGTATGACCACTCTCAGAGAGGTACTTGTATTCTCATGGGTAGCCCTTACCTTCATTATCATGAAGGCCCGATCACGCATCTCCCACTTTCAAATAGCATATCGATTGGCATAGATAGAGATGCATGCGTCTGCATGCAAACTGAGAACATAAACTCACTATAAAAAGAATCCATCAGAGCGGAAGCATCAGTCGGCCCGCTGCAAGGGAATGGGGCTCGGGGAAGAATATCATTTGAAAGCTACACCCCAACTAGCTATAGTTATAGCCCTAGCTACAGTTCTAGCGAAGGGTTCAATATCCTCCACCCTGCTACTATAAGTTGTCTAGAGAATGAAGACCACCTTAGTGAATAGTGCGCCAGATTCTATACGTAACATGGGGAGTGCACTACCTCCCAGGAGTAGGGCTTAAGATAAGAAGGATGTTTGAATGAGCCCCTGGGTCGAAAGGGCAGCCAGGGGGCTGCCGTAAGCTAGAATAGGGCCGCCCTCCCCACTCAACAACTACCTTAACCACCCCACCTACCCACCAGAAACATGATTGATTGAAAGAACCTGGCGGGTGGGCAAGAATCAAATCAAGTTCCCCTGTAGGGGGCCCAGGGAAGTCCTATAATCCCACGTATCTATCGAGCTCCCCCACCCCATATAGAGTTGGAGTTAGAGTCTAGATAGGGAGGGGCCCTAAACCTTCTAAAGTCAGTTGCTTGCCCATCCCGTCGGCCCCTATCCCTAGCTAGATATACTCGAGGGAGCAACTGCCCTATACCTATATAGAATAGATAACTACCTATCATTGGGAAGACCTCTGCATGTAGAGTGCCTACTCATCAAGCTTGAGACATTGATAGATGAGTGCTAACTATTGTTACTCTAGCTCCGAACCCCAACCAACGACTATAATTGAAATGGGGTTTTAGGCCCTTAAATAGAATAGATTATTCCTCGGCCCAGGAGAATAATATGATATTTTGGCAAACCATTTTTTTTCCAACTATGCTAGAGTCATTTTTCATATTATTCGACACACTTGCTTAATCCTCCCATAATTTTATGTATGACTACTCCCAGATGGGTACTTGTAGCTTTGAAGATACAATTGTTCTGCTCTTTTTGTATTCCAACAGATATGGGGGGGGAGGGTGGCCTTCCATATCATTTTTATCAGAGGGTGGTGTAAAGGGCATTGTGATCCAAGGGTAAATTGGAAAACATTACTATTGAAAACTCATGAGATTCTGAGATGATTAAATATAGTTTGCCAAACCTGCATAGAATAGGGGCAATGGATGAAAAGGCGAGGGATGGATTCTTCGTTGTTGTAACACAACACACACCTATTGCACATCTAAAAGCCATGCCTCTTAAGGTTGTCAATGGTGAGGATGTTGTTGTGCACAATCGACCACTAGAAGAAATTACTCTTTAGGGAGAAAGTGGGAGTGCCAAACATACTTCCATTCCAAAGCTCTATCCTCTCCAATTATAGTATTATAAGCTGATTTCACACTAAATTCCCCCTTGGATTTTTATCCCATATTATTTAATCCATCTTAGGAAAGCAGGGAATACGAATCTCCTTCAGGAGAGCGCACAATTCCTCATATAAGGTTTTGTCCGCCCTAATGAAGTTATTAGAGTTGAAGGCCTTCCACTCTTAGTGATGGATGTAGTTCTTCACCTTTTCCCCCATCTCAATCTCCCCCCACTCTTTTAAAGTGGCGAACTTCGTTTCAATTAAGGGAACTCCAATTCATCTGTCTTTCCAAAATCAGACCCGATTGCCATCTCCAATGCTCTATCTAATGCCCATGCTTATCTTGATGATGTTATTTCATATCCTTGAACCAATCAGCAGACCTTTCCCAAAGAGAGCGTGGGTGAAAGGTTTGGAGTCCAAGTACTTAGCTCTCATAATTCGACACCAAGGGGTAGAGTCTTGGGCTAGCCTCCAACCAACCTAAAGTGTTTCCTTATCTTGATGATGTTATTCCATATCCTTGAACCAATCATCAGACATTTCCGAAAGAGAGCGTGGGTGAAAGGTCTAGAGTCAAAAGTACTTAGCTCTCATAATTCGACACCAAGGGGCAGAGTCTTGGGCCAGCCTCCAACCAACCTTCATTATGAGGGCTTTGTTTAAATCTCCTAATTTTCTTAGATTCAAACCCCCTTGGAATTTCGACTTACACACCTTGTCCCAACTAACTAGGCTTAACTTTTTCTTCTCCTCCAATCTCGTCCATAGGAAATTCTGATGAATTTTCTCAATGATATCTTTGAACTTGCTAGATATCTTAAATAATGAAAAAAGTAAATAGGAATTCCTTCTAAAGAGGTTGATAATAATTGAAGTTTACCAACATTGTTCTGAACCTTCCCTTTCCAACCTACTAGTTTCCTTTGCATCCTTTCTACCACAGTATTCTAGAATTGGGGGGTCACTTTCTTGACTGTGAGGGGAAGACCCAAGTAAGTGTCAAGGAGGTTCGCAACCTGACATTGCAACTCTCTAGTGATTCTTTGCTGAAGAGCTATCTCAGTTTTGCAAAAGTATAACTTGCTTTTATGATTATTGATGTGTTGCCCTGACACTTCCGTATACCCATTCATAGTCTTCTTCCATGTCTTAGCCTATCTTATGGAGGAAATTCCAAAAAGAAAAGTGTCACCTTAGGTGGGAGGGTCGAAGTCGATTTTATCCGCATAATTTCACGTCTAGACACCAAAGCCAGGAGGTTCCTACCAAGAATCTCAGTAACCATTATAAACAAGTAAGGCGACAATGGATCTCCTTGTCAGAGCCCCTACTCCACTCAGAAGAAAGGCCACTGGGATCCATAAACTAAAATAGAGAACTGGACAGTGTTTGTCATTTCTCCAATCAGAGTGATAAAGTGCTCCCCAAACCCAAATTTCCTAAGAATTTTAATAAGAAATTTCCTTCTCACCTTATTATAATATCAAGCTTCAAAGCCATTGTAGGCTTACCAATCATTTCCATAGAGTGAACGACCTCATGGGAGGTGATCACAGCATCCAGGATTTGCCTCTTAGGAACAAATCCATTATGAGTAGAGCTAATAGTTTTATCTAGAATCAGTTTCATTCTGTTAACAATTACCTTGGAAAGTATTGTGTAAATGGTATTACAGAGGCTTATCAGAGTAAAATCTTCTAGCCAGGTGGGGCCATTGATTTTAGGAATCAAAACTATGAAAGTCTCCTTTAGCTCTCTAAGGCTTCTACTTGTCTTGATGAAGTCCCCCACTGCATGGACTAGATCATACTTGATAATCTCCCAGAATTCTTGGAAGAACGCCTGGGGCAAACCATTTGGCCTAAGGGCCTTGAAGGCTGCCATAGAAAAGACTACCTTCTTAACTTCATCCCTAGTCACTGTCCTCATTAGGTCCTGGTTGGTTCTGTCATCAACTACCGAGTGTAAAACTTCCAGGAAGTCATTCTTAGTCATAGGGTTAACTTGAATTTTCAGGGGGTTATATAGATCTTGAAAATAACTGGTAGTCCACCTCCCAATTTCGTCCTCATTGAGTTCAATATTAACATTATTGATCAGCTTCCTAATAGTGTTTCTTTTCTTATGCTTAGAGGCCGACCTATGGAAAAAAGTTGTGTTCCTATCTCCTTCCAATAGCCATTGAACCCTAGATCTTTGTTTCTAGCAGACTTCTCTTCCAATCACTTGATTCCTTTTCTTCCTCCACCCTTGAGAGTTCTCCTCCCACCATCCTTGCTTGGAATTCCTCCAACTTTCAATTTCTTTTTTCTATTTGAAGATATCTCCAAATGAGGTTTTACACCACTTGATAACTTCCCTTCTGATAATTCCTAGCTTTCTTGCTATGCGGAACATAGTGGTCCCCTAAATTTTTGATGTTCCACCAGAAGTTAACCTGATCTCTAAACTAAGGGTGTGAATGCCACATTATTTCATAGTGGAAGGGTTTCTTCTTTTGACGATTATTGCTGGACCAAGTAAATAGAAGCATAGAGTGGTCTAAAACAGATTTGATGGATCCCTGGAGAGAAGTATATGACAAAATATCCCACTCTGCCAATATGAGCATCCTATCAAGCGTTACCTGGATTAGGTTGTTTCCCATATGATTATTGGACTATTGGACTAGGTAAATTGGACTCCAGCAGCTCAACATCCATGAGGTCATTTCCGCTTAGGAATCCATCTAGATCTTGCATACACTTAGAGACATCGTCCAGACCGTCCTTTTTGAGGGGTATAAGGGGGTATTAAAATCTCCTGCGCACATTAGTCTGGCATCCTTCCAATTTTTCATGCAACTAGAGGCTTCTTCTCAGAGCTGGAGACGCCCTCCCCTTGTATTAGGGGCGTAGAAGTTTAGTAGTACCCAGTTATTCACTTACTCATCAAAAGCTACCATAACAAAGTGGGGGTGACAGTAGAGCTCTAGACTATTGAGGTGATTAAGATTCCGCATAGTAACAATCCCTCTCGACGCACCAGTGGCTTTGCTATAGACGTATTTTGCTCCTTGCCATATGTAGTTAGCAGTCTTCTCAAAGTTCTATTTACTTAACTTCCTCAATAAGAAATATATCTAGCTTATGATCAAAAATCATAGATTTCAAAACAAATTGTTTTCTTGGGTTGTTTAAGCCCCTCATATTCCATGAAATTAATTTCATTTTTTACCTCTTTGGGTATCTTCCAAGGTTTGTTGTGTCTCATTGGCAATATCCCAAGAAGTCGCTTTAGTTCCTGCTACCCTTGTTGGAGGCCTTCTAGTTCTTGCCTCTTAGCTCACATCTGCCTTAGGTTGGCCACACCCCTTCCTTTGGGTTCTTGCCACCCCACATCCATCCCTAAAGGGGTACCCAAAACTGAGGATGGAGAATCCAACTCAGAGGAAAGTTGAATCTCGAAACAAGGAAGGTTAACCATTAAAGTATCTTGCAAAGAGGAGCAACTCAACCCATCCCCCCGCAGCTTTTCACTCATCTCAACCCATGCTTCCTCTAGTTGATCCTATGTTTCAACAATGGCTTGGGTCATCCTCCCCTCCACTATTGTTCAACAAAAAGGGTAGTTAGACAATTACCGGTGCGGACACGGTTGTATCATTTCATTGGCACCATTTCGGACATTATAAATAACGTGAACGCTTATGTATTTTGGCTTCATTATCATTATCATTGTATGAAATATCATTGTTGTGTACGGAAAACATTTGATAAATGAATACTATTTTGCATTGATTATATGTTTCTTTCCTGTTCACCTATGGGCTAAACATTTGGTGCCGTTGCTAGTTCAAATTCGAGAGTAGTATGGAAGGACAAAGATAAATGGGAAGAACAATACAAGACAACCGGAAGACAAATGACGACAGCGAAACATTAATTTTTGAAGGAGAGCACGAGGCAGTGCAGAACTTTCACATTTGGTTTCGCATAGGTTTGGAAACTTTTGTATGGAGAGAAGCCGCGGAGAACGAGGTTACGACAGACAATGTGTGGGATGATATACATGCGAACCCAACCACGAACAAATTTTTGGACCAACTTCCCCATCTGATTGCCCAAGCCTACCTAGCACAGAAGAGACGTAGGGAGGAAGTAGAATGCGAGGAACGCCGTTAGGAGACCCTTAAGAAATTCTATGAGGAGAGAGCCGCACGGCGTCAGAAAACTGAACCATGAGCTATTGCGCTATTGTCAAGGGCACTCAGAAGTCTATAATTGTTGTCGCATAAGTCGACACATTATGTATACAGAGCAAATAAATAAAAGAGTGTTCTTTTTTGTTTTGTTTTATAATGGTATTTGTCATATGCCCAATCTTTTAAATAAGAATAGCAATTTGAGGGAAGAAATCAATGAAATACAAATTGTGCATGGTGAAGCCGAACGATGACAAAGAATAAGACAAGTCACCAAGGAACAGATTGAGGGGCAGTCGGAGGAATCACCTAGTGTGGTGGTCAAAGCAGGGTTCACAGGAACCAACAAAGGGTGCCACAAGTCATTGGAACGACGGGGACAGAGCAACGAGGAGTTGCTTGAGGAAACTCGACATAGATTAGCAATGCTTGAGGAGACAAAGGAGCAATTTTACATTAATCACGTACACTACGAGAGGGAACCTGTGAAGAAGTAGGAGAGGAGGTGAGGCCAACAAGAGACACTAGGGCAAAAGGAAATGCCGGAGCGGCATTGCACGGTCGTCAAAGTAACCCGCGGGGCCAATTTCGAATGGTTCAGCGACACGATCTAGTGGTAGTCAAAGGGCAAAAAGCACAATGTCTCAAAAGAAAAAAACTCCCAAAGTTCACAAGCAACAGGAAGGAAGATCTCGTGCAACATTGTCATACGTGTGAAACGATATGGACCGCCAACTTGGTCACGGATGCGAATGAATGGCTGAACCAATTTCTAGCTAGCCTATGGGGAGTGGCGGTGGATTGGTTCTCCGACATAGACAAGGCAAAGATCTCCACATGGGATGATCTAAAGAAAGAATTCCAAGCAGAATTCTAACTGCTTCGGGATGACAATGAGGTTGTAGCAGAAATCTACAACTGTAAACAAGCGAAGAAGGACATTGTTCGAGCCTACAATCGAAGGCTTAAAGATCTTCTTAGCCGGATGGGTACTCAACCCGCGGATGAACTACAGAAACGTTGGTTTGTAGAAAGCCTCCGCGGGGCATTGAGAAGAGAAATGAAGATAATTTCGCCCACATCATATAACGATGCATACGACCGTGCCCTAAATCTAGAAAGTGAAAGCAAAATAGCAAAGAAGAAAAAGAGAAGTAATTCTTCATCCTCCTTCGAGAGCAATGAATCCTCCGACGAGGGTAGCAGTGTAGATAGCGAGGAGCCTAGCAAGAAAGTACAAGCACTCCAAAAAGACTTAGAACGGATGCAAAAGGAGTTCAAATCCATGACGAGAACTAGTGGCCACATGGAGGAAGGAGAAATCTGGCATACGGATTGCAAAGAGAAAGGTCATTCAAAGGGGAGTGTGCCCCAAAAAGGCAATGTATAATATTTTTCAGGTCCTAGGTCATTCTACAAAGGAATGTTCATTCAACGCGAAGACTAGAAGCCAACAGATACTATTCACACAGGAACAAACATCCACTTCTAGCATAAACAATGAGTCCCAGGGCAACAATAATGCCACATCCGGTGGCTACCAGAACAACTGCTGAGGAGGATGGGGCGGGAATGACAATAGAAATCGAATACAATATGGTTCCAAGGGAAGGCCCATAATCCAATGTCGGGCATGTAACCAATGGGGCCACTTCGCCAGGGAGTGTCCGAAGAACAACAATCTATAGAATTTATGTCGATGGTGTGGTCCAAGGGACCATGAAGATGGTAACTACCTGAAACAAGAAAACCTCATTAACATTGACGAGGAAAAAGTTCTAGTTGTCACCTACAACCAGGCTAAGCAGGCCACCTATCTTGACCCCGCATGGAGAAGCAAAGGTTGCGGGAGGCACAGGAAGACGTAGAAAAAGCAATGAAGGCTACGAAGGATATGAAAGATGCTATTCCTCGGCGATTAGAGGGAGAGAATAGCTTGGTCAATCAAATCCTGCAAATGGAGGTGCCCGTTAGAGTTCAAGACCTATTATAAGTGATACCGCATCTAAGGACAACATTATTGAATACCCATGCAAACTCGACGAAGGAACAACCAACAGGTACCAGGAGGGTAGGCGATAGACCCCATGTTGCTGACAGTAAGCAACGGCCGTAACCCGACAGTGATTGAGATGGGAATCCTCAGAACCATCCTGACAGACACCATCGTGGATGATGGGTCTGGGGTGAATGTTCTTCTTGAGGAGACGAGGAAATTGGGAAAGCCTACCCTGTGGCCGTCCACATTCAACCTACTCGGTGCTGACCAGCAGGGGATAAAATCCCTGGGGACCTTGGTGGCTCAACAAGTAACTGTAGGGACGTAGCCATTTGTGCTGGATTTTGTAGTAATTCCCTTGAAGAAAAAGGGATATGACACCATTCTTGGAAGAGGATGGCTAGTGGCCGTGAAAGTAAATCACAACTGGAAGAAGAATATCTTGTCACTGGAAAGTGCAGGGCGGAAGTTTGCGATTGATCTCCAAATTCAAATGGTAAGTGAAGAAATGGCATCGTCATTGGAGTCCGAGTCAGATGGAGAGCACTGGAGAGATGAAGGAAGAATGAATCCGGAACGATGAAGGTGTTTTAGAATTGGAGTGCTCAGGAGATGAGACCAGTTCACTGAATGGACTTTTCCATTGGTAGATGGAAGACTGTGAACTCTTCCATACGTACATGCTTGGTGTTGAGGAACCCAAAGATGAGGAGGTATTCCCACCACAGTTTGTGGAATACAGAGAAGAAAACGCGTAGATCAATGAGAGTCCTGCAGATTGCTTTGAAGGAAAAGAAATAAGATATGAAGAGCCAACAATAGAGGCTACCAATCTTGGCGACACGGAGAATCAGGAACATTCTTATTGGAGACTACTGGAACCCGTACATATATAAATCATGTGGCTTTGAATAGGCAAACTGGGAGGAAAAGTTGCCTTTGGTATTGTGGGCCCATTGTACCACATTCAAAGTCACAATGGACAGACACTGTTCCAGTTGATGTTTAGCCAAGAAGTTGTGGTACCAGCCGAATTTATGGTCCCAAGTATGTGAATTGCAATTGACAATAGACTCGGAGATATGGAGAGTTTAAGAGAACGCCTATACCAATTGAACAAACTAGATGAATGCAGATTAACAGCACAATGGGCGACAGAGGTGATGCAGACGTGTCGAAAGGCGTGGCATGAAAAACACTCGAAAAGAATGAGGTTCCAGCCAGGTCAACTCTTGCTTTGGTACAACGGCTACAACGAGATAAAACCAGGGAAATTCAAAGTTAAATGGTTTGGACCATATAAATTGAGAGAAGTTGGCGACAATGGATCCATAAAACTATGGACCTTGGACGGGTGTGAAATTTCAGATGCCACCAATGGATCGAAGTTCAAAATTTATCAGGAATGATAGGGAGGTGAAGTAAGAAATCATCGCAAATTAGACTTACGTGATTAAAAAAAAAAATTTAAAATTAGGAAAAAAAATTAGAAAAAAAAAAGACAGTAGTTCCATAGACGTGATGTCCTGCGAACACATGGCCGTGGATGGGGTGTCTTGTGAACACATGGCTGTGGACATGTCATTCCACGGGCCCCTACCCGTGATAAGTAGCAATGTCACGAGTCGTGGGGAATAAAAGTCGATGGTGGTAAAAGGAAAAAATCACTTATCTAATTGAACTTGATGGGAAAGAGCAAGTCCACGAGAAAGGAGAGCAGTTCTATATCAACAACGAAGGAGAGCAGGTTCGTGGGAAAGGAAATAAGGATGTCTACGGAGAAGGTGTTATAGCATTGCATCCATTGTTACTCCAAAAGAGAAAAGCCGAGAGAAATGGAGACACGAACATTGAATTCTGGATAAAATGCAATCACAATTTGTAATGACGAATCAAAAGTACCTACAACTTGCACAAACATGCAACTAATTAAACAAAGCTCCGTGGATAATTCTCAAAGGCCAGGCTCCACTTGCAACCTTTTTTTTAAAAGAAAGAAGCCACATTCAGTAAGAGAGGAAACATATTTCAAAGCATAGAGTCCGTGGGAAATATAAGAATATCCATAGGAAATTAAAGGACAGAAAAGCCATTCAACGTGGGAACCATTGCTGTCGGAGAAGCACTACTGCGGAAGACAAAAAGAGAGAGAGTAAACCCTAACCATTTCTTTTAGTTACATTAAAGGACAAAACAAGAGACCGTTGTTATGGAGTCTGCAGGGAAAAGAAAGTAGTGGAAAAATTAGTTGAAGGCAAATATGGAAAAGAATGCTAGAGTATTGGCTTCTGGAGTTCGAGTTGCAGGGCCGATAGCATCCAGCAGCAAGAAGTAGAAAGTGAAGGCCGACTTGTCACACCTCACAGTTTAGTTTGAAGGGTTGAATGGCAGTGAGTGTCAAAAATGGTGGCAGGAGACAAATTCTGATACGAGCACAAGTACATTGGGCAATACAACTTCCAGTATTTTCTATTTGGCTATTTGAATCGATCTTAAGAACTATGATAGAAATGTACAACAAGAACAACAGAACAAGTACATTTTTCTACAAGAAGCACCGTATGACAGTCTCTTTCAAACCATGAGATTTCAGTAGGGTTTTTGGCATTCCTGGCCAAGGAGGTCACAAAGTGGAGACCAAGAATCACAAGTTGCCACAAGAACATAAGGAATATTGGGTGAAATTGGTGGGCCGCAATCTCACACCAAAGAAAATGGAATTAGTGATGAAGGGTGCCAAGAGCTGAGGACTACAAAGAGATTTTATTCGAGAGGGCCATTGGAGATGTATTATGGACGTAATTAAAAGCAGGTTGACAGGGGCAAGTAGGGCCTCAAATATTGCATTGCCTCATATTACATTCATGAATATCATCATGAATGGTACTGTGTATGATTGGGCCACAGTCCTCACCAACAAGATGGAGGAATTTATGACATTACAACATCTTACATTTTTCATGCCACATCATGCCATCGGCTTGTTTTTGGAAGTAGCCCTTCAAGTTCCAGTTGACGACATTGAAGTTCCATCAAGGGGGAAGTTGGTGCTAGGAGAACCCCTAGTATTCTATTGGAGACATTTAGATACGGGTGGAACCGCGGTCGGTCAGAAGAAAGTATTGTAGGGATTGGAGGCATACGGGGACACGGAAAGCGGAAGGGAGGAAACCACGGAGAGTAGTGGGCCCGATTCCAAGGAAGAGAGTACCTTGGTAGAAGTTGGCAATGACGCAGCGATCGAAGGGTCCACATTTTTCACCCCTCTCCAGTTGCCAACTTCGGCACGCTTGATAGCCACTACCTCACTCTTTCCTCTGTTTGGCCAGAGACATGCGCCAATTATCTTGACTCCACCGATGGCCAAGATAGATGTTATGACTCTACAGATAGCCACAACCGATGTGACTCCACAGAATGTTTCACCAGATCTAGTTGCACCAGCAGCGCCAACCGCAAAGATAGTAGAGATGCAAGCACCAGAGCCCGAATCTCAGGTTTGACTCAAGGTGATTGGCTCTGACGCTGTGGTCACCATATCTTCCTCTTTGTTGGCCGAGGCCCATCCAGTACCACCAACACAGCCAGTTGAGAGCATTGAGACGACACATGCAGCACACCTCGAGAAGATTGAGGTGATGGACAAAGCTAGTGCATTCCTACGATAGCGGTTCTGACTCATTCTTGCAGAGGTCAGTCTCTCCATTCAGTTCCCGAGGCATGGAGAGGTATCCCTAGGAGTAGCTGCCATATTAGAGCCATAGGAGGTGGGAATACTACGGTCCGTGGATGCGCTCGGAGAGGAGGCAACACCAGATGTGGACGTGGCTACTACAGAAGAGTCAAAGATGGATACCGATAGGGAGTGGAATATTGGCGATGTGGGAAAAGAGAATAATGGGTCAGATGAGGATAGATGTAAGGCATACATCAAAGTTATGCATATTGTGATGGAGAAAGGATGCATCGTTGCATATCAGGCTTTGTCTTGTAGGGAGTGACATTTGATCCGAGCTTATATTTAGGGGGTTTGTCCTGAGCATTTTCACTCTTGCTTTGAGGCCAGGGAATGGCTAGCAGTGGAAACACCAGAGATGTTGGTTGATTGGGCTACAGAGCCTAAGTTGGGATTGTGCAACACTCCTATGGAGAACCTGGCACATGAGATAGTGGGGTTATATAAAGGTGTCTACTATGCTCATAGGTGTGCAAAGGCGGACAAGGCATCAGAAAGGATTGCAACTGAGAGGTCTGTGATAGTTGAGAGGGAAACTAGGGAGAAGTTAGCTACTGAATTGGTTAGTGCAGCCGAGCGCGCAACGCTTTTGTGAGATAAGGAGAACGCCTATGCCATGGACACAACACTTCCCCTGAAGGAGGCAATGGAGGTTAACACATGGATGTAGAAAGATTTACGCATCTGCACTGATCAAGTTTATGAGTTGCGCTGACAACAGAACACTTTAGGGGCGCAACCTCCTCCCTAGTCTATATTGTTTCTATGTTGTATGTTGCTATCTCCTACTTTTGTTAGTTTTCAGTTGCCAAGAGATGTTTTTTTTTTGGGGGGGGGGGGGGATCTGTTGTCCGGCAAAAAGGGTAGTTAGACAGTTACCGGTGCAAACACGGTTGTGTCATTTCATTGGCACCGTTTCGAACATTATAAATGTCATGAATGCTTATGTATTTTGGCATCATTATCATTATCATTGTATGAAATATCATTGTTGTGTACGGAAAGCATTTGATAAATGAATAATATTTTGCATTGATTATATGTTTCTTTCATGTTCACCTACGGGCTGAACATCCACAACCTCAGTTTGAAATTCTCCTTCCTCCAAGGGGTTGCATTGCACCTCCTTGCTTACCTCCTTGAGGATAGTATTATCTATTCGATCATTGTCCTCTTGGTTAAACTGACCATCCTTATCCCCCCTAAATAGGGATTGATCATGGTTCGTCACTGAGGCCTCCCCCTAACCCAAATTTGGGGTGCACCCACGTCCTTTATGGCTTCCTTCTCTTTGCCACCATCATGTTTATGGAGGCCCGCTTTGCATTCTGAGACCACATGACCATACTGCCTATATTTTTGGCAGTATAGGTCAGCATTTTCATAACTGATAGCTTGCTTCCGTGTTCCCCATTTCGAGTTCAAGACAATACTACATGGGAGGGTATTGTTGACAGCCACTTTCACGCAAAGCTTGGCAAATCCCAACCGAGACTTGTTTTGGGTAACAACATCCACTTTGATGAAATGACTGAAGGAGTCCCCAACCCATTGAAAGATTTTATCATCCCAAAATTCCAACAACAGGCCTAGAAGGCGAACCCATACCAGAGCCATTCTCTGCAGATCCACAGCAGGATTAAATCTAGTTTTCCATCTAGCCACAACCAGATTGTGTTTTCCCAGTCTCTAGGAACGCGTCAAAATCTAGTTTCTATCTTCGTCATTTGTAAATTTAAATAGGAACAGTGCCCCCGCCATGGCCGTAACCATAACAAAGCCTTTCAACTTCCACCTATTAGAGACCCATTTCCTCACCATGTCTGTGGTGGGTTTGTAGGATAAAAATCTACCAACAAGGCTCAGTGAGAAGCCTTTTGAAACGTTTTCAACAACTGTGTTTGGCAGGGAAATCTTTGGACCCATGGAAGCCTTTCGAAATGTTTTCAACAACCAGAGTCCCCATGCAAGACAGTTGGGGTAACATCAGGTGTGGGTAACATTGGGTGTGGGGCCATAATCCATTCGACCCACCAGCACACCTTTCTAGCTCAGTTTAGGGATTGTTGTGCCAAGCTCAATCCCCCAAACCATGGGCTCAAAATGCTGTAAAAATGCCAAATCCACTGGCAGATTCGAGGCGTTGCAAGAAGTCAACCGCCTGCCTCCTAAGGTACTCCCAGTCCCAACATCGAGCCTTGACCCTTTTGACATAACTAACCAGAGGTCAGGGCTGACCGATTGGTGTGGGGGGGGGGTGCAATTTTTCCTGCATAGATGCCACCATTAATAGCCATAATCATGTTGCAGAGCTCCAGAATCAAAGCCTATAATAGATACTAAAGAGCCTAAAAAAAGTGGTCAAACAATGTTGCATGAAGTGACTTTGTCTTTAAACTTTTACACTTTATATACATGTGAAGGGTGGGTTTAAATAAGTTTGTGAAATATGTCTCAACTTTGACAAGTTTTTTTGTGTGTTTGTACTTTGATGTGCTTTTGCATGTTTGAACTTTGCATTCACACTTTGTAAAGAGTGTTTTGACTTTGATAACGACTTGTTAACATTGCAAATGTTTGAACTACAATTCACATTGACATTATGGATTTTCTTAACTTTATGTTCTATGAATTAGCTTGACATTCACTTTTTTTGATGTGTTTTATGTATGTCATCACTGAGAAAACCTTATTTGCAACGTGTTTTATATCTTTGGCATTTTCTTTATCTGTGGTTTTGTTATTTCATGTGATGTATGTTTGGAATGAACTTTCAATTTGTTTGATTCTGTGTTTGTTTGTTTTAAAGTTAAGTTTGGTATGTACTTTGTGTGGTGCTTGTTTGAACTAAATTTTGCATTTATTGTGCGTGTGCATGTTGGAAAGAACTTTGACATTATTCTTAGTTATCATGTTGTGTGGAGTGTACAAATCAACTTTGATTTGAACTTGGTGTGTACACAAAATTGTAATAATGCATTCATTGTCTAGTGCTTGTGTACATTTGAAATCTGACTCTGTAGTGTGTTTGAACTGTGGTATTCACTTTGTTATTGTTGTTGTGTGTGTTTAAAATAAATTCAGTATTCACTTTGGATTGCACTTCTGCCTTATATTTGTCATATTTTACTTTGTATGGTGTGTTTGAACTTTGATATTCACTTTACGGTCGTTGTTTATGTTTAAAATAAATTCAGCATTCACTTTGGATTGCATTTAGGACACATGCAGGTCAAACATTGCCTTGTGCATAAGCGTTTTCGTATTCTAACTTGTGCTTTAGTTGAACTGCCACTATTCTAGCTCTGTCTACTTGTCTAGGCAACATGTTTTGCACTTTATCGAAATCCCTGAGTAAATTGATAATTGTACCATCTCCATATTGTGCCCTTTTGTGTCCTAGTTGTCAAATTTGTGCGAAAGCAATTCAGAGTTCGACAACTCTTTCTTCTAAGGTGGTCAAGTCATGAACAAAATCCTTACGTTTATTGCGTTGCATGTTGTATGGAGAAGCAAAAGAAGGGACTATACCATATGTCACAAAATCTATACATCGTGTGCAAATAGCTTCACCTATTGAAATTGTTTTCATGTTAATTGGAATAGTTATCAAAGACAATTATTATTTCACAGAGCGTGCATGATTGGGCAGGCACATCATTAATACTTCGCAGATATGGCTCAATGGATTTGTCAACTGCATTGTTAGTGGTACTTACATGTGCATCTCTAACAAGGTAGTGAAGCCACATCGGCCTACGAAAGGTGGCTTTCCTTTTGCCTTGTGTGGGGGAGTGTAATTGATCTACAATTTCGCTGGCTACAATAGCATGGTCATTTGGTATTTGTGATTTGTTTATATCCTTGTTGCAGAATTTAGTTTTTAACAGTCATAATGAATGATGTGCATTAGTCTTTCTCGTGGGCAATTTTGGAATTTGTGTTGTGGGCATGCTTAGTAAATTGTTGTTGTCTGTGCCTTGTAATGCATATGCATTTGTCACTATGTGGTGAAGTGTAGACTGGCTTGTATGTATGCCGTTAGAATGACTTATGTCTGATCGTAATGGCTTGTAATGACAATGACCTGAGCTATTGTTCAAATAGATTAAATTAATCGATCTCTTCAGTTCTGGGCAATTGCAGTATATGTGAGGTTGTGGTTGTGGAGATGCTGACCATACATATATAGTTAGCTGGAATATGTAAGATAACCACAATAAACAAAATTCAGATCCTTCAAAACCACTTGCAGAGTATGGAATCCCAATCTTAGATATCATTGTTCATATTTGTACAAGAGCACTATCTGTTGTAGAAGGATGCTGTAGTGATCTGAAGCATGACAATGCAACGATATCTCACACTTTATTGCATTAGCCAATGATTGAGCTGTGGATAATCATGCAGTCCCTACCTTTGGCAAGGGCAGAGCAGAGTACATTGTTTTCGTGAGGGATAATGGCAATGGGTTAGGTTGTTTGAAAGGAAAAAGAGTTAAAGATTTGGCAATGGGGAAGCATACTTTTAGAATCGATATTGCAGTGCTTTTAGGAGGGGACAGTCATGCTATAAGCATGGACAATACATTGCTTTCAAGTGGACAATCATGCTATGAGCATGATGGCAATTGAAAGACAACCATCAAAAGGGGCTTTCAGTGTGTATAGTAATAGACTAATAGTCCAAGGATGACAATTGTTTTCCAAAGATCTTTAGGGGTAAGAATGCAAAAATCAATTCATCTCAAGACATCTAAACTATGGTAAAGGAAGAATATTCAATAAAAGGACATAAAGGACAATGATGGAATTTGATCATAAGGGAAGACAGCAATATGAAGCTCTTTTTATGATTGATTCGTCATGTTGTATATTTTAAAGATTATGGATGCCATAATTGCTGCCTTGCAGAGACAGAAGAATGTAGCATGTGATACATAGAAAATTAAAATAGTTGCACTAGTAGCAGGAGCAAAGCATTATCAAGAGCAGGTTGGGAAGTACAAGGTACTTGCCTTCTCCATCAGCCATTATAAATTCAAGCAGCCAAGCAGCCACACAGAAAGCTTAAGGCAACCATCATAGACAATATAAAACACAAATCCGACTTGAGGAAATAGATTCATAAAATATAGCACAGGAAGGCATATGCAAGCTATAAATTAAAGATGGAATTGCTTTAAAAAATACACATGCATATGAAATAATTAAATAGTTCAATATTTACATAAGACTTATTGCAAAGATAATAAAAAAACAACTAATCCATTTTTCATAGTCCCATTATAACTATAGTCAATAGGGATTGTCATCAAGAACAACTAACCAATTCATTCATTTTTAGTAGTTCCATTATGAATGCAGTCAAATGGCATTGTCCTATAGTTACTATATTTGTATACAAACTATCCATATTTGCATTCCTGATGAAGACTAAGTCAAAAGGCACTACATTTGTGATGAAGAGAGTCATGCAGTACAAAGTAGCTTAAATTTGACTTTCAAATAGACCAACAAGAGAAATTGAGGTCAGAGAACGGGTATATGAAGGTGTTGACTAGCCAATCATTCTCGAATATGCACATTTTACAGAGATACAAAGGCAAGAAAGGCCAGGGCTATTACTGTTCATTCCTTTATTTGCTGCAATGGGACTTTGCTCTTGAACTTTTTTCAAATTAGATAAATCTATTATGCTCTGTATATATGATATCTCTAAACAACAAATTAAAACACACTTTGTGCTCTTGACTATTCCATCAATTTTGCAATGAGCATCAATCAGACAGCTTTAAGTGACAACATTAGGAGCTTTCATCTAGCATCTTACTCGTGAGTGAATCTGCTACAGAAAGATTTCTTGTCTTACACACCATTATATATGTATATCAATTTTGAAACAATCATCAATCACACAACTTTAAGTGACATCAAAAGACCAAATTTATCATTTGTACAAGCAGGTTGCAATTGAGGTGTTATCTTTGAGATATGCAACGGTGGATCCTTAGGTTTTGTATGCAAAGCTAGGCCCTACAACAAGACCTGCAGAAAATCGGAGATGAGATAACGAATAAATACCGGCTCGAGCTTTATTTTGTCACTTTGATCCCTTCTCTAATCAAGGTGGTCTAGGTCTCTCCTTTTTTCTAGCCTCTTCTGACTCGCTAGCCCAGGGATTAAAGAAGACTATTGGAGATTCAGTCATATCATATTACGTGGTAATAGCGATGCATGTTGGCTCAACCGACATCTATTACTCGACCGGGTCGAGCACATAAATGGAATGACCGGTCATCTCTCTAGCCCTACTCAAACATCAATCGAGCACATCAACTATTGTAGTTCTGGCCGAGTGGAGAAATCTCTTCTATCGAGTGCCACAGAACCCTACTGGGAAATATCTTGGGTGGCAATACTAGTGTCGTGTGGAAAGGAAGTCTGAGCCTGATAATCCCTATTCTCAAGTATTCCAAAATGATTTCTACATTTCTTTCATGCACCCTTGGGCGACATTAGGACATTGACGATAGGGCGGATGGCTATTGGAAGGGAGAGGTAGAGGTATTGACTTGAGGGCTGGTTGGGATGGGTGGTCCCCGGGGTGAAGTGATTTAGAATAATGGTCAGCGTCAAGTCCGGCCTCGCTCGGTTTCAGGTCCACCAGCATTAGCATAGACTGATCGAGATCGAGATTCAAAGTCCCTAGTTTAAGATTTAGGGCCCAAAAGAATATATATATATATATACCATCTACAGTTTACCTTGTTGAATCAGAACAAAACTAATACCATCTATCCAAGACATTTTCCAAGATCTGTGTCACATATCTTGTTATTTCTGATTAGTTTTATGTGACAACAGATTTAAAAGCTTTTCATTAGTAACATATTGTTTGTTTATCCAGATATCACTATGAATGTGTTTTGTCATATGAAATTTCTTGATTTTGTGAGCTACGTCATAAGTGAAACTGCATCCATTCTAAAGGGATCTTGAGCATAATTTAGGTTGTTTGCTATATATATAGCTCTTAGGCTTGGATTCATGGATGTACTTTTCTGGTTCTTTAAATTGTTGACTCCGGGGAGCATAGTTATCACCCTGCTGCCATAATGGCAGTGTTCATGGGGATCTTAGGCGGACTGCTCAATATTGTTATGGCAGGGACTAATGTTTTCACCAGACTTCAAGATTAAATCGTGCCTCCAGAGTGACATAAATGGAAAACAATCCCACACAATCACACACTGTTTACCATTCTCAATTCAACATAATTAGTTTCCTCAAATTTACAGCATTCTCATTGGTCAGCTCAAAATCAGCTCAAAAAAGTCGTGTTCTCGGCAGCGGATTTTACATGGCTTCTGCATTCCCTAACATTGGTGTTGTCGACATGTATTTTCCTTCCTTCAGTGGCTTCTTCATGATCTCTCAAGATTGGTGTTATTAGCTTGGGTTTCCTTATTACAAGTCTGTCTGCTTTAGATTAGCGGGTATGGCTTTCTGGCTTTTCCTCTCCAATGTACTTCGTTTTCTTTTATTTCCTCTGTTGCACAATAGCCTCTCTTCCTCAGTGATTCTAGGGTTATCATTTCTAATTTGACTTTCTCTAAGGAGCTATGGCCGCCTAGGGTTTGCAATTAGTATGGAGGTTATTTGTACAATTCTCATGTAAAGTTTTCTTTCTTTTTAGATACGACTGAAGCTTTTAGCCTTGCATGTCCTCTTTCACTCACTCTTAGGATAGAGTCATTGCTTTATAAAATCCATACAGTTTCATCTTGTGTAAATCATTGATGCTACAAATTTATTGAGGCTGCAAGTTGATTCACTTGGGCTTGGTTATCCCCATTCGGCCGACATTTGTTTTAAAACTAAACAAACTAAACCCAATCTCTGTACAAATGTTGCTTCAATCAACACACAATAAACGAAAAGTTGTGGATAGCAAACAAGCGATGACAAAAAGTCATTTTTCTTCAAATGTCTACCTAAAATACAAATTAAAAATTTGTTTTTGAGAATCTAAAGATTTTAATAAATAAGTCCATTGAGATTAAAGCAACTGATTTACCTCAAGGTTCGACATGGATTGTTCCTTTCTATGATGATGCTGATAGAAAAACTAGACAGAGTTTACAGGAATTGCTGCCAGGAAACATATAGCATGGTGCATGGAATAGCTTCACTTAAATTGCTATCAACTGTAGCGATACTACCAAGTATGAAGAGATAAGAGGAGAGTGTGCATTGCAGCTAAGCACAAACTTTAAACATATCATAAACAGTCACAATATATCCAATCAAGATGGAAGAAAAAAGAAAACACTCAGAATTACCAAAGCTTTGCTGAGAGAAAACTTTGAAATTAGTTCACTAAATTTGTTTACAATGTTAAGAAAACATAGGTTTTAAAGAAAATAAAACAACTAGTCTCTATTTGGTTCACCTAAATGCCATTAAGGTATCAATAAATGCATTAAAAGAAAAACTCTTCAAGCATGATACACAAGCCATACATGGGTTAATGTTTAGAAAGGCACACCCAAAACTTACAGCAGTTACAAGAAAACAGAACTTGAGAAATGTTAATGATGGGATGGGTGCTACCATACAAGAAAACTGATTGAAAGGCAAGCAATTCCAATGCTGTTGAATAGAGACTAGTCAAATTTTGACAAGGATCTATTAAAATTATTACTAGTGCTTCAATTGATTCACAACAAACTAAAATGAATTTTGTTGCTTCGCTTAATTCACAACGGATTTGAGCTTTGTAAGCCATAAAATCAAACTCAATATAGAAGCCTAACTGTCATCTCCTCCTCTATTCCACTGGTTGAAAAATCTAGGAGGCATCTAGTAATTATATGCCCATAGAAAAACTCGTATTACAAATCTTTCTCTTAATTAATTGAAGTTCTTCAAATTGAGTGTGTTTTTAATTTCTTTAGAAAGGCACACCCAAAACTTACAGCAGTTACAAGAAAACAAAACTTGAGAAATGTTGATGATGGGATGAGCGCTACCATATAAGAAAACTGATTGAAAAGCAAGCGATTCCAATGCTGTTGGACAGAGACTAGTCAAATTGTGACAAGGATCTATTAAAATTATTACTGGTGCTTCAATTGATTCACAACAAACTAAAATGAATTTTGTTGCTTTGCTTAATTCACAACGGATTTGTGCTTTGTAAGCCATAAAATCAAACTCAATATAGAAGCCTAACTGTCATCTCCTCCTCCATTCCACTGGTTGAAAAATCTAGGAGGCATCTAGTAATTATATGCCCATAGAAAAACTCGTATTACAGATCTTTCTCTTAATTAATTGGAATTCTTCAAATTGAGTGTACTTTTTTATATCTGAATTTGTTTCTTAAGACTTAATCACTTTTGGCTAATTACATATTTCTTTACAACTAATTGAAATTTTTACTATTGAATTTGTCTTTTTCATTTCTTTTATATAGACTGCCAATAAGTACTACAGAACTATTGGCTAATTACAAATTTCTTCACAACTAATTGAATTATTTAGTCTTGAATTTGTCATTTTATTTCTGTTTTATTTAGACAGCCAATAAGTACAATTGGCTTATTGTATAGAGTTGATAATCCTATGATCTTTCGGATTGTTTATAGATTGAAAATTGATTGTTTAGCACTAAAGTATTTTGTAACATTAGCAAGGAAGAATATTTTGGTTAGGCTGCAATTTGAAATAATCAGTTTCGATAATATTTTGGTTTCCTAGCCTGCATGAAGTTTCTAAGTGGTGAATATTGTGCACTTTTATTTTAGTGCATAGACAATTTTGAAGATAAGCTCATCTTCCACTTTCGTTTCCATTTGAAAATTGCTCGTGTCAAGCTTGTACAGTCTCAAAAACTCGTCCTTACTCTTCGCTCAAGCCGTAACAATGCTGATGCATCAAGTGTGGTGGGGGAGGACATCCTATCTACTTCTACTCTGGACATAGGGATTCCCTTGGTTACCGTTTAAATTTCTTGCTTCTTTCTTCTTCTCAAATAATTTCCTATGTATAAAAGTCACAATTTTAATCTTACTTGGTATACTATAATGGATTGATGACTATAAGGGCCACGAATTGTATAATATTTAGGGTTTTTTTCTAGTATTTGGTCTATGGTTCTTGACATAAGTTTGACAACAACCAAGCATAGCATTAATCAATGGAGACTTTGCTCTTATCATGAATAACCTTTGGGTTGGTCCTAGCTTCCTATGGAAGCTAATGGTGTGTCTGGAGGCATAGCTACCTTGTGGAATCTTGGTAAGTACTTGGATAAGGTTATTTCCTTCTCGCATAACTTTCTAGCTATGGAGATTGACAACATCTCCTGGCTTCTTCTCAACATCAATTTGCCTAACTCTTAGGCGGGGAGGTTGTTGACCCAGGAGGATATCACTGAGGTTTTGAACTCTAATGGCAATTTGAAGGCTCTCTGCATGGGTGATTTTAATACTGCCCTCTTCCCCTCTAAGAAGTTAGGGGAGCGATGGATTTTAATGACAGTATATTGGACCTGGCTAATTTTATTAGCAGGAATGACTTCTTGGAGCTTGAGCTCCTTGGCTTTAGGTAAACTTGGTCTAACAACAAATAGGGGCAAGACCTCATCTAGGTCAAGTTGGATAGATTGTTGTGCTCTGTTGGTTAGGATATCTCCTCATCCTCAACCCTTCATGCTCTCCCCTATATAGCCTCAAACTAATCTCCTATTCTCCTGGTCTGGAAGGAAAATATATAGAAAGGAACACGTTCCTTCCATTATGAGATAATGTGGCATTCACACCCTAAACTCAAAGATAAGGTGTTTGAGTGGTGGAATGTTCAAGTAACAAGTATGGCTATGTTTAGGTTGGCTAAGAAATTGGAAAATATAAAAAGGGAAGTTATTGAATGGAGCAAGTCTTCATTTGGGAATATCTTCAAGCAAAAAAAGGTTATTGAAGAAAACCTATACTGTTTATAAAAGATAATGGAAACTGGGGGAGTGAACGTTGATCATTACCTGGAGGAGGAGAGCTAGAGGACAAAATGGAAGGATAATATCAAAAGGGAGGAAATCTTCTGGAAGCAACGCTCGAGAGTCAGTGTCTGCACATAAAAAGAGAAATACTATCACAATCCTTCTAGACGGAAACAACACTTCCATATCCAAACCTAAGGAAATGGGAGGATGGGCTGCTCAATTCTTTGAAGAAAAGTTGGCTAGCCAAAATGTCAACATTGATTTAGAGGTAAGGGACAACCTCATTAACCCCATCCCGACTGTGTTGAATATTAATAATAATGAGAAACTCCTTCAACTTGTCACGGAGGAGGTCAAGGCAACATTCTCTATGAAGGCGTACAAGGCTCCTAGACCTGATTGATTCCCCCCTACATTCTTCCAATGTTTTTGGGAACGTATTAAAGGCAACCTCACCAAAGCTGCAAAAGTCTTTGTTGGAAGTTCTAAGGTAAAAGAAGATAGAGAAGTAGAAGAAAGTCTCAAGATTGCGAGCTTTGAGCTCTGATGTGGCAATTCATTGCACTAGCTACAACTAGGAAGACCTTACAACCTGGCACGTTTGTTTTATCATGAGAGTTGTCTAATCAATCAGTATCTTTTCATGGTTAATATTGGTTCTTTGCTCCTAGATTTGTGTTGGCTTATGTGTGTACTCTTCGCGAGGTGTTAGGAGACTGGAATTGGTTCCTTTCCCCTGCCTACCTTGCATCAATGGGTAAATTCTTGAAAATCCTCAAAAAGATGTACATTGTTCTGGTACATAAAATCCAGGAGCCTAAGTCCCCTGTAGAGTTCAAACCCATAAGCTTGTGTAACATGGTTTACAAAGTCCTTTCTAAGGTTCTCACTAGCCATATGAAGGCCCTATTGGATAAGTTCATAAGCCCCTCCCAGAAAGGATTTGACCTAGGTCGACAAAACCTTGATGTTGCAATCTCAACCCATGAGATAATACATTCTATGGACAAAAGAAAAAGGTCAAGGATGACCCTCAAGTTGGATCTTTCCAAAGCTTATGATCAGGTCAATTGGGATTTCTTACTTGCTGTCATGTCTAAGATTGGCTTCAATAGGATAGTAATTGAGCTAATTCAGGTGTTGATTGGATCAATCCAATTTTTTGTTATTGTCAATGGGATGCCTTGGGGATCTTTCTCTTCTGTGAGGGGTCTTTGTCAAGGGAACCCTCTCTCACTGTGTCGGGTGGTATAGGAGGAAGTACTATGCGATCAAAGGGAAGGAGTGGAGTAGAGCAGGTTAATAGTGCACGCAGGACATAAAAAATGGACAAGAGTCTCGTGGAAGCAAAGAGTCCATAAGCACATTTTTTGGTGGAACAATGGACTATTTGTCCAAGTGACAAGGCATTTACCACAAGGAGTGCACATTGAAGAGCATGTGCATTGCATTGATATTTGCCATGGTGAGGAGTTTTGTTTAAGCATAGAGCTCTCTAATGTTACAAAACCTAACATTGAAATGCCCTTGAAGTTTGTCTTATCAAGAATGAAGCAACTAAGCTCACACTCCAAATAAAATGTTTACCCTCCAATGTTACAAAACCTAACTCTAGAAAGCACAGAGCCCTCTAAACTTACAAACCAAACTCCCAAATGCCTTTGCAACAAGAAAATCCGTTGCAAGATATCATTCAAGTAACAAGTGAAAGGGGCATTTACAATGATTGTTGAATGCATTGATATTTGCCATGGTGAGGAGTTTTGTTTAAGCATAGAGCTCTCTAATGTTACAAAACCTAACATTGAAATGCCCTTGAAGTTTGTCTTATGAAGAATGAAGCAACTAAGCTCACACTCCAAATAAAATGTTTACCCTCCAATGTTACAAAACCTAACTCCAGAAAGCACAGAGCCCTCTAAACTTACAAACCAAACTCCCAAATGCCTTCGCAGCAAGAAAATCCGTTGCAAGAAATCATTCAAGTAACAAGTGAAAGGGGCATTTACAATGATTGTTGAATCACTGTAGATAGAGATATCCATTTAAAATTCGAAGAAAAGCACAAAGGCGTCACTTTAGGCTCTCAGCCACCTTGAAGAGATTCATCTTACTGAAAATCAATAGCTGCATGTTCTTTCTGTAGAAAGAAAATTTGCTCATATTGCCCAAATCTATGGTTTGTATGTAAAATTCATTACGTCATCCATTGAATAAATATGCAAAATAAAATGTAAATTTTTTACTATAGTTGACATAAGGAAAAAATAGGTGCAATTGTACACAAGATCTTTAGTGAGACCTGGTAACTTTGATCTAGAATGTAGATATATGGAAAAACTTCGATAAGTTCAAAGCAATGGGATAATATAAGAAATTAGATGCAACTATACACAATATGTTCATTGAAAACTAAGATCAATATATCTCAATTGGGATACTTAAAGCAAAAACAGAGTCTTTTGTTCATCATGTCTGAGATGAACAAAGCGGTGGAATGGAAACTATTTGCATATTTGACATGTTTCTGGGAGGTGGCATCTTCTTAAATCCATTTGTTTCTGTGTTAGTAGAAAGAAATATTGTTAGTTTCCATAAATGGTAAATATATGTTAAGCAAATATCATCTAGTTCTAAGATATACAACCTATACTGTGTATCTGAATTGGACATCTGTTAACTAATAATGATGCTATAATCATGCTAGAACATTGTCTCTCTATTGCAGAAGAAAAATAAATTTGGTGTAACATTGCAGTCTAGTTGTCTAGGAATGCTTTTGTTAATTCAGCTTCTTATACAATACTTTAATAGAATGTTTTGGTAATTAATTTGGGTTTGAAGCCTTAATTAGGAAGCATGCAGTTGAAGTTGAAGTTCTTTATATGGTTGAAGTTGGATTTCTTTATACACTAAATTTGTAGGCTTGTATGAGTCTATGAATCTTAAGAAAAGGTGCAAGGCAAAAAAATCAGAAATGTAAATTGGAGTATAGTCTAAGTATAGCATTCCTTTATTGTCTCGATAGAATGTAGTTAGTTGCAATTCGCCGCCAACATTCTTCTCCTTTCATAGTCTCTGCAATTGTAGGTGAAATGTACAATATATAAATATATTAGAGATGGTAGGTTGTACTGGAAATTAAGGGTGGGCATATGCTTGGATATACGAAAGGAAAGGATTGTGGAACTTACACTTTTTGAGTCCCTCGCAATTGAAATTATGGTGTTGTCCATTGCAATCCAAAATGTACCGTAAATCTTGAAATGTCGTAGGAGGTACACAACTGTTGAATTGTTCTTTTAGTAATTTTCAAATGGAATCATTGCTAGTTCGTGAATATGTTATTGCAATATCTTCCCATGCATATTAATTTTGACAATTCCATTCAAAGTCCCTATCACACAGTGCATGAAAGATTCTTTTGTGAAGGTCGTTATCGTTGCACATTGCAAGCAATAGAAAGAATTAGTGGCCAATGGTTGAGAGGTTGTTGCTGGTTGGTGGTAGATAGTGCAAAGCATTTGATAGGGTCGCAGGTGAGTATTCCTAGATTTTAGTGTGTCGGTGACTTGCAAAATAAGTTATGCCTTAGACCAATTTTATAGGATAGAACGCAGTTAGTTGCAATTTGCCACCAACATTCTTCTCCTTTCATAGTCTCTGTAGTTGTAGATGAAATGTACAATATACAAGTATATTAGAGATGGTAGGTTGTACAGGAAATTAAGGGTGGGCATATACTTGGATATAGGAAAGGAAAGGATTGTGGAACTTAACACTTTTTGAGTCCCTTGCAATTGAAATTATGGTGTTGTCCATTGCAATCCAAAATGTACCATAAATCTTGAAATGTCGTAGGAGGTACACAACTGTTGAATTGTTCTTTTAGTAATTTTCAAATGGAATCATTGCTAGTTCGTGAATATGTTATTGCAATAGTTTCCCATGCATATTACTTTCGACAATACCATTCAGAGTCCCTATCACACAGTGCATGAAAGATTCTTTTGTGAAGGTCGTTATCGTTGCACATTGCAAGCACTAGAAAGAATTAGTGGCCGATGGTTGAGAGGTTGTTGCTGGTTGGTGGCAGATAGTGCAAAGCATTTGATAGGGTGGCAGGTAAGGATTCTTAGGTTTTAGTGTGCCGGTGACCTGCAAAATAAGTTATGCCTTAGGCCAATTTTATAGGCTTAAGATATGCAAAAAACTAATGCAAACCAGCTATGTGGAACAGAAAACAAAGACATTTTATCTGAGAGAAAGGGCAAAGATAAGCAAAAAGTTAATGCTAGATTCAAGGTCCATATCAAAACTCTTTATGCTAATTTGAAATTCATTTATTGTAGGGCTTAGGCAAAAAGTTTAGCCTGTACCATTGAAGAACTCAAAGTTTGTTTACATATAACAGGAAATACCTTAATTAAATATTTTCTATTGAAAGAGCTTAAAGTCTTCATCCACCACCAGCAAGAGTGTTCTATAGAAACATCATGACCATCTGAAATATTTTCAAAAGGATGATAGTGTTCATGTGAACAAAAATTGGTATTGATAATTGAAGACTTTTCTTTTAATGCACTTACGAGCTTTGGTGATTAGTCTCCATCAGGTAAGTTTTTGGTTTTCAGCAATTAACTCACTTGACAGAGAACAAATTGAATCTGAAGGTGAGGCAGGCCTTGGAAGAACTCGCACAATCTCTTTGAGACATGCTCTCCAAATCTTGGGGTTTCTTTGTTACCAATATACAGAAATTAAAAAGAATAATCAAACTCAATTTATGGCTTCATCTTTTCACGAGTAAGCCAATCGCAAAGTAAACTGGAACCTGCAATCGTGCCTTTTCAAGTAAATGAAGATTTTTGTATTATTCTTAGAGCTGCAAAAATAATTCGCAATCCTAGCAGATCCTTGCCCCTCAGCCTTTGTATCCTATGTAAGGGAAGTGTGCACTTATTACTGTTATCTCCAAAATCTGCACCTTGATTTGCTTTAAGTCCTAAAACTCGCAGCGATTTTGGAGAAACATTGGAGCAACCAAAAGTTGTGGGTAACCTATGACTTGGTTGAACCTCCGGATTCTAGGCCGGTTCCTATATGATATATCTGATACCTTACTTGTACTAATGGAGATGTGAAAACTTATATGGAAAAGGGTAAAAAGACAACCTTGAACATGAAAAGATTAAAAGTTTTAAAATAAGATGATACACTGAGATTGATAACACAAAGTACTGTTATACCTGAGACACAATGAAAGTTTTTAAAACAGATAATCACAAAAACCCCTGCTTGAAGATCTGCTAATTCATATCAATAATTTAAGAGAAGTTTTATGAACTTGAAAATATATGAAAGGAAATTAATCATGATCGAATATATCAATAATGGAAACACAACTCAAAACCTATGAAATAGATATCAGATAAGGAAGATGTAAGACGACATAATTCAGAAGGTTTATTAAGAAAACACAATTGAATAACATCAATCACTTTAAAGCATACAACCAAATCTTTCACTCCAAAATTGGTTCCAATGAAAACTTTATTCCAATCAAAGGCCCAAAAAACAATACATCTGCATAATAGCTCAGAATAATGAAGAAAAAGATACTAAAGACAAAATCACATAAGCATCCTTCTTCTCCCAAAATCTAAACCCCTTCCTCCAAAAATAAGAGGAGTATATAACAACAATACAACTGCCTCAAAATAGGAAATATGGGTCGAAATAATGAGTTTACTCATTATCAAGAACCTCTAAAAACTCCAAAAACATGCTCCAAATATATCAAATTGAGGTTCTACCATCCATGCATAAGAAAAGTCTAAAAAGACCCCCAAACTGACACAAATCACTCCATAATGCAATCTAAACTCTTCAGTCTGAACTGGGCCTCTAAAAATATCAACTGAGACTGCCCCTTCAAATTTGGCATTAAAAAATATTAAGGCCCTCTCAACTGTTTGACACTCTCCAGTTGAACTTAATATCATAATGCAACTTTCCTTTAACTCAGAACTCTCCCTCTTATTTTATTATTTATTGCATTTTAATAATTATTATCTTCTAATAGTTGATTTATAAAATATCAACTAAAGAAAAATAATAATATTTACAAATTTAAAAGAATGCAATGAATAATAATAAGTTTTATTGTTTAAAAATAATAATATAGACATATAAGAGGTCTAATCTATATTATTATTTTAATAACTTACATATTTAAAAGATTCCTTATGCATGGACCCGAAAACTTGCTAAAATGTGATTAAGGAATTTTAAAAGGAAGAGTTGAGAGTTTATTTGTTATTTGGTGTTTTGAGGGCATGCACAAACAAAACGCAATAGGGTTATTGTAAACGCTAGCTGCCATGGAGTCCAACATCTGTGTTTTTCTTTGTTGCTAGATGCCATTTTGCTGTGTATTGCCCTTTCTAGAAGATGCTAGGTGCACTCTCTACTGCTGGCATGAGATATACATGGTCTCTTAAAGTGAGCCGACTGGTGTCTGCTGTTGCTTGGACGCCAAAACGTGGGTTATTTTATGAGTTCTTTTACTCTGCTGAAGACATTACTTTCTTTGTGTCTCTGCTGTTTGGACACCATGAAATATTTCTGAGATTCAGATATGAACAAATAGAGGGTTTTTATGGGCTTTCAATTGGTGTTTGAAACTGTATCCGGCCGAATCTGCTCTTTTCCTGTGGGTTTCTCTTGTCACTTGGCTTTACCTAGACGCTGCTAAACTCATTTCATGTGTTTGAAAACAAGAAAAAACGTGGCCGTCTGTAAGTAATCTTTTCCTCTTTATTTCTTTATGAACTTTCTTTATCATAGGTATGAAAAGGTAACATGTTGATGGTTATTTCTTTGTTTTTCTTTGAAGAACACATTTGCCATTTTGCTCTTTCTATGATATCTTTGTGAGCTTGCTGGGGTAACTTTTCACCATACGGGTTTTATTTTGGATGTATTGAGCCCTCCATGCATGAGCTTTGACTGCAGATTTTCAATGGGTTATAGAAAAAAACCGACTTCTTATTACAGCTGGTTATTTCTTTTGATTTCGTTAAAAGATGCACGTGATTTCTCAAGGGTCCTTTTTGAAATCATTCATCAAGCTTGTAAGAGGGTTTTAACAGATGAAAGTTATAATATCTGAGCTCCATATTTACTTCAGACCTTATTTTCTTGGCATAAAATAAATACTACAACAGGTACCTTTTCTTGAGATAACTTAATATCATAAAATCTGGGGGCCATTTTCTTCCATACTGGGTTCTTTTCCTGCCTGTTTGGCCATTTGAAATTTATCTTTACCATTTTTCACCATGAGGGTTTCTGCCATGTTTTGCTCTATAAGATGTTCGGATTCTACCGTTGTAGAGAATGAATTTGTTTGAACTCCTAGAGACTGTGACTTCTTTGTTGAAAATAATCATTCATACCAGATTTGATGTGGGTTCTTTTCTGACATATGGAGGTAACATTTTCTTGTTTTTTCTCCTTTTGAGAGCTATGAAAAGAGGGTACCATAATCATTTTCCATATTCTCTGATATGTTTAAAGTCATTGCAGTGTTCTTATTTTATGAGGCAACACCATTCTCATGAAGAGTTAAACTTTGCTTTCCTCATTTTAGACAAGCTCTCATGCACATGATTAGGCACTCGAACTGCTCCTTGATAGTTCATCAGTAATCTTGCTCATCTCTGTTTGGATTTCCAGCATTATTTCATTAGTTGATAGCTTGAAACCTTTTGAAGGATCAAATTTCTCGTTTCCATGCTTCAGCCCAGTCAAATCTTCCCATAGATACAGCCCATTCTGCATTTGAAGCTTCATAACCTAACTTGGTTTCCAGCACATTTTGGAAGATGCTTGTATATTCATACTTCTGATTTATTGTATGTGGGCTTCTAACTGCTGGAAGTTGTAATACTTGCCATATTTATCTCTGTTCTGAACATTGTGCCTTTACTGGACTTCCTGTAAGTTTTATTTTCACTAATACTGATGAGTATTATCTTGCTTCTGTCATTGCTATGGTTTGCATCTTGACCTGTATGATGCACTTTCCCTATTGGCTGGAAATGGTTATTTTTTTGTTGTGATAGATAACCTCTTGCTGTAGCTTTCATTCTTGCTGTATGAGCGAAACAAAAGGTTTCAAAACTTTGAAAGTTCGTCCTTTTAATGTTTCATTTGCTGTTATTTGTATGCATACCAATCCCACCTGCTACTCTTATCCTGTTTTCACGAGTTTTTATAAGTAAAAGGTTTCAAAACAAAAATGAATTGTCCCTTTACTACTTTTATTCTTCATGATCGACCTCTCTATCTGCTGATGTATGTCTGTATTTTACTGAGATGAATAGCGTGTAGGATGATGAAAGTGAGATGAAGTGAGCTATCAGCATTGCTTAGATCCATTGGATCTAACCCATTCTCTTTTGTGGACGCGATTGGAAGCATGGGAAGGGCGAGATCCAGAATGGCAAGAAGGTGGATGCGGATGGATGTCACTTCACCAGTCATTACAGGCAATGATTGGTGCCCATGACCTTTTTCTCCTTTTAATCTTCTTTCACATTACTGATTTCAGTAGAGTATAGGTGTATATCAGCACGTAGGGACTACTCTTACAGTCAGATGTGTGGGAGGAAATTACTTTCAGCATTTTATTTCTATCATGATTTGTTCCATCATACAAACATTGTATATTATTTCAGTATGAATAAAATAATTTTCCTTTAATGCATTTCTGAGAATTACTTGAAAGTAATAAGCACGTATATTTTCCTCCATTTGAACATGTGTGAAAATTGAACAACAGTTACTAATTTGATAATTATGACAAAAGTTGTTTATTAATTTGTGAATGAGATTAAATATTTCCTGTTAATGCTTACCTTCACACCACTAAAAGCTACATTTATATGTCATTCTTTGATGCCTCAGAATTATTGTTACACCACTACCTTGTCTTGACAACTATATACACTACATGTGCAAACCTACCTCATTCTTGGCACAACTATTTCGTGTTGATAGGACTACATTTCAGCTTATGGTTTTGGCTATTTGAATTAGTATGAAAAGGGAATTCGTAAAGGCATATTAAGGTCAGCCAAAATATTTCCATAGCATAGAAGTAAAAATAAAAAATGGAACATGACACTCGGTTTATTTCTCAAGAAAAGTATGTAGCATAGCTTTTGAAGAGATTTATATTGCAAAATAGCAAGTTTGCATCAACACTAATAGCCACGTCTAAAATTAAACAAGAATCATTGTAGCAACAATGTAAGACCCTTTTCTGATAAAAGTATGGTTTGAATATGTATATGCAATTAGCCTTCATATAACATACTCAAAAAACTTGAGTTCCAAATCTATGAAGAAACCAAATCTGAAAACACATTAGCAAGAGGTGAAATAATCGTAGTATATGTTAATGACATGAAAAGATATGACATTTTATATACTACAATACATGAATTCGGGTTCCAAGTTAGACATGCTGAATTATTGGAGAATTAGTCTATATATTATAGTAAGAGCACTTTGAATATCTATTCCTCTTGAATTTAGAGGCAATTTTAATGGGCCTCCAAGAAATATTTTGTTGTTTGTTTTTATTAAAATTGAAACTTGATATATATGCAAGATGTCGAGGTACAGGTAGTTGACTATAGAGAATCTTAATAGACGTAAATAAGAATAGAAAGACAGTGTGATGATATTTTATGATAAATTTATCATCCATAGCTTTGATACAAATTTCAATCTTCCACAGATGAAACAGCACTTAGAAATTATTTATCATTTCATAAAGGAGCTAATAGAAGGTGGAGAAATCAAAGTTCAATATTACACTGCTGTCAGCAGCAGCTTGCAAACATTTTTATGAAGCAACAGATAATAAGAAGCAATTTGGGCATCAAGGATACAACAGCATATTTTGAGCCCTTATAGTCAACTTTACATTAGTGGAGCTCTGGAAATCAAGCTTTAAAAAAGCTCTTGAAGCTCCAAAAGAGCTTGGAAATTGAGCTCCAGATTTAATTGATCTGAGAGAACATCAGAATTGTTGGTGCTTTTAGAATGGACAATTTTAACTCCAGAAGTACAAAATGAGCATAACAGATACTTAGAATTAAGCAGGTTATTAGAATTTCTCTATGCTAAGTCAAATTTACGATGTGCTGATGAAAATCTCATTGATTTTTCTTTTTTTATATTTCTTGCGACTTAGTGTGTACTAGTTCATATTTTGGATATCCGTACTAGTTTGGGGAAGACAAATCAACCGAGAGCAGAATCGAACCTGAGATCAATACTAGTTTGGGTGAGACAAATCTTAGTACCATAATCCTTGTACAACCACTAAACAACATTTATTATTGAGGTCCTGTTTCCAACATCTAGATGTGAGCAATTTGAACAACAATTCAATTTTGGGTGGCAATTTATTGTGGTAAATAAATTTGAAATGGGAAAAGATTTAGAAAGAAGAGAGAATTGAATACCTAGTTAGAAAAGAGAGGAGAGATTGTGGAGAAAGAATGGAGAATTACTTAAGCAAAATATAGAACAAAATTTCAGTTGCAACAGCTACAGAAAACCAGCTACACAGTAGCTCTGAACCGTGAGCATACCTTGCAGCTCTAGAAAGAATAGTCATTCACAGATGTAATAAAGTTGATTGTGAACATTTTTTTGTATGGTACAGATGGTGGACTCCCTTGAGATCTCTCCCAGGGAGTCCACCATCTATACCATACACTCTACCATAAAAGCTTGAAAAAGCTCAAAGAAAATAATAAATCACCTTTTGTAAATTATTATCAAGAACCCATTGCAAAACAATGTTATGATTACAGATTATTGGGATCATACTCATGCACTAAGAGAATGGTCGGAACTTATTGATGTATCATGTGTACATAGTTTCATATACATAACGACTTTATACACAGCTTTGTTTCTCTTACATTTGCCTGGTCTTCATTCACTAGCTACAGAGGTTCACAGTGACATGCTAGCTTGGACTTTCCTTCTAATAATCATACACATGTTTCTCTCTGTTCCTTCCAAAGTAATTAGCCTGACATTAGTATAGATCCTTTCATTTTCAATGCCTTTTTATGCATGATATCCATTAGAATTCATTGATACCCAACAACTAATACGAGTTAAGTTCCTACTAGGAATAAAAACTTCCCTTTAAAAACCAATTCCAATTTGATAAAGCTTTTCACCATCCTTTAGGCGTATTTCTAAAACATCATGGACCTGTCCATCATGATTACCGATGTAAGAAAGTGTCAATGCTTCCCTAGTTGCATATAGTCTTGTATAACCAAACTCCATGCCTCTGTAAAGAGACCTAGCAGGTTGTGGGAAGATTGGATCTGTGGGATGGTCAGGCCTAGGCTCCCATATTGGTTGCCAGTCTTGCCCTCCCATTCCAATCACAACATGCACTGGAAGATCAGCACCGCATGACATGTTTTTCATTGGACAAAATCTCTCATACTTGTGAACATGGCCCCATAAGACTAGATTGACTTTATACTGTACTAAAAGAGGTTCTAAGTGCTCAATCATCTTTTCGCGGAGGGGTGCTTCTGTAAGTGCATTGTCAGTAGTATACATTGGACGGTGACCTTGAACAACCACAAAAGGAGTCTTACTTCTGTCAATGTTTTTCATATCTTGTTCTATGAAGGCATATTGATCACTTCCATTTAAGAAATTTGTTTCAGTGGATAGATATAAGAAATGTACAACTCCCAAGTCAAATGAATAGTAGAGATTTTTGGTGGGTGGAGCAGCAGTTCCAGTGGGAAAGGAAGAATTCCCAGGCATATGAAACTTTAGACTGTAAGGCACCCCACATTCACCACCCCCATCTGTACCATAAATCTTACTTGCCCATTCAGGTTTCCATGGTTGTAATGGCCAATCATATTCATGATTTCCTATGCAGACATGAAATGGGACCTTGGATGCAAGAGGCTCAATCTGAGTAAAGAAGGAATCCCATAACCATGCATAACCTCTGGCATAGCTGATGTCACCAATATGTGAAATAAATGTAGGCCTATCTCCAACTTCTTCTATGTCACGTTTTAGCCATTTGATAGTAAGCTTGCTCTCCTCTTGGGTCCACATAAAAGTCCTATATGGAACTGATGTTCCCAAGTCACCAAATAGGAAGGCAATGGTTTCATCTGAATTTGTGTTTTGAGATATGAAACTCTGAATTGAACTCCAACCAATCTGATCACTTCCAACCTGCCAAATAAAAAAATGCTCCCTATTATAAACTTGGCTCTGGAACCAAAAGCATGGAGGAAAGGAAAATTGAAAATTGTGTTGCATATTTTTTAGTATAAAAACAATAATAAGATTTCTGAATCCTGTTTACTAGAAGATTTCTTATGAGCATCAAAAACATTGATGAAGAACAAAACTCAAACAAAGACATTTTTACAGCTTTTACAAATGACAAATAGGAAATGTTTTTCACAGAAAGTCAAATCCATTGACGTCCCGTACCACTGTAAGCATCACCTAGATCTAATGAGTACTAAGTGTTCCATTTATTCTCGTAAGAGATGGATTCGTGTGAATCACTATTCATGAAACATAGGTAAATGAGTTTGACTCAAAAACTACACAGTTAAATCCTAATAGCAATATCATAAGCTACTTCAAAGTTGAATTCTCAAAACTTAGTGATGAAGTGATTCTATTTGTAATTTTTTCAAAGTAACATATCACTGCCCACAGCTTGGATAGGGATCCAGCCATATTTGAAAGCCCACTCTAACACTAACTGAATGGAATTCAATTGCTTTTTGGATGATAATTCAAGTAACACAGTATAGCTAAACTACTTAAAAGTATTTCTTACCACTAACTTAGAAGCATAATCTTGTAGTTAATTACACAGCTCACATGTTTCTAAAAGGTGCCAATATAAGGGTGAGACCTTATGATGGGTTTCTGCATCTCATTTTAAGAACTGGGAGATTCATGATGTTAAAAAAAATCTATAAATTAATTGAAATTATTTTGTACATGTAGAAATGAACAGTAAAAAAATTGGAATGCTGGAAATTGCACAACCAATATAAGATTTTTGTCTATTTATGCAACTCATCTCAAAATTTTCAATTTCTATTAATTATTATAATTTTATATTTATTTATTCATATGAATGACATAATGGTAATTTGTAAGTCTCTCATCTAAGAAATCTTGGACTGAATTTACTGAAACTTATAATAATAATAATTTATCTCAACAAATAATAATATTAGTAAATCTAAACTTCCGCCCATTACCTATAAAAAACAAAAAAAAAAATTTTACCTGATAAAAATAGCGCCTCCCTGACTCCAGTCCTTGCATGACAGCATCATGAATGTAACCCGGATCCCTCCATCCCAAGCTAGTATTAGCAGGCCCATCACACATGTCAGACTGCTTATAAGTGATGGACAAAGCCTCTGCCACCTCATCCAGTCCTTCCTCTTGGAGCCCATATTTCACGTAGCTCTTGAAATCATCCTTGGTGATAAACATGACACGCATCTCATCTTCATTGGAAGTAAATGCCAAGTGGATCTGAGCTGGCTGGTTCAGGTTCTGAAAAGTTACTGCCTGACTTGTGGCCAGCAGATTGGCAGTGGAGGGCAGGGGATTGTTATCTGAGTCCACTGGAGTGGTATTTGTAATCTGGGATTGGTCCCAATGGAATATTCTGAACTCATAAGGAGATCTGAGGTTTATGAGGGGAAGATTTATGGAACAAGAACCCTTTTGCCAATTTGGACATGTGGAGAGAAAATTGTAACCTATGAAATGATCATCTGCAGAATTGGGAGGGGAATAAATGCCCACCCAGTCTAAGTCTGAGGGAGAAGAAATGCCTTCCCATTGCAGAGTGACGTTATCTCCAGAAGTGTTAAGTATATTTGGAAACGCTTCCAGTTTGACCCCACCCGCTATTGCTATTGCTACTGATGACACCAGCATCAAAAATGCATTTCTGATGAAACCCATTTCTGATATCAGACCTCTCATGAAAACAAGCGCTGAAGAGTAAATTCGAACCCAATCTCCTCATAAGAGAGAGAGAAAGATTGGCACCAATCAAGCAATGAATGACTTCGAAAACAGGAGTTCAACACTGGAAAAAGCTGGGTGTTGAATTAATTACATCCAAGTCTAATATATGAAAAGCATCTAGATATCATATCAAGTATGCTTTGATCATTATTTTGTCCAGATTCCACAAACTTCAAATTTTTTAAGCACCCTGGTGACCCTGGTGAGAATATCCGCTAAGGGACGCAGTCAGCATCTTATTTTTTTGAAGCATCCTACTTTTTGAAGCATCCCGGTGAGAATATCTCAAAGGAACACATTTATTATGTTTTCTATTTTTGAGATATTTGAGGCCCCATTTGTTTGCTGAAATTAATCTGGAATAGGGAAATGGGAATAGAAAAATTGGAATAAATCTATTATAATTTTGGCCCAAAATGAGAATAAATCGAATTCCAAAAAAAAATTAGAATTCGATTTATTCTCATTTTTGGTCAAAATTGGAATAGATTTATTCCAATTTTCCTATTCCAGGTTAATTCCAGCAAACAAACGGGCCCTGAATGAATGAAGAAATTTTAATGGTGTATATGAGATTGTAAGAGATTATTCATTATCTATAGGAGTTGGAAATGTTTAAATAGTAGTAATAATACCATAATTTTGACATGCTTAATTAGAAGTTAAAGAGTTTTTGAATAATTATTGTAGAAATAAGTTACAACTTTTATTATTTCAAAATGATATTGTATTAGAAATTAAAGGATATATTATAATATTATTTAAATGTATTTTAGTTATTTATAATATTATTTATTTATTTTTTAAATGACAAATCAAGCGAAAAATGTAGTCTATCTACGAAAAGTAGATTCAAACTCTAACTCTCGCTCGTGAACAAATATTCCAGATCATGGAATTCGCCCTAAACGAATTCGGAAGTCTGAAGTTGGAAGACTAGAGATTGTCAGCAATGTAAAACTACACAATTGATATAACACGTTAGATCCAGAACTAGAAGCATGAAAATTTCCAGCAAAAACAAGCAATTTTGAATCTCTTGTTCAACTTCATAATAATTGAAATGCAAACATTGTCATCAAGCAAACAAAAAATGAAATGCAAAGCGGAGGTAAATGGTAGCCAATCATGAATCAAAGAAATAAAAGATTAGGCGCCATAATACTCACTTCCACTCCAAGCAACGGTAAAGAAGCAGAAGATAAGCGGTTGAAAAGCCAGGAAGTCTTCTTCATAAAGACCAAGTATACAAAACCAAAAGAAATCAAGGCAATAAAAGACAATACAAAGAGTAATAGCAAACCCTTATTTACACAAATCATCTCTAGACCTACAAAAGTTTTGGTTGCTAATAGTATTAAACTTGGCAGTTAGATACCATTGCCCCCTTGCTCAAAAACCCAACCAATAGATTGATTATGACTGCAATGACCCCTAAGCCATCTGTTTATATTCCCTTGCATAAGAAGAAACAACTTGACGTAAACAAGAGAATCAAATATATAAATCCTCATCCTGGAGAAACAAACTATGTTGAAAACAGTGAAATGATCACAATTAGCAATGAATGTAGTGAAGCAAAATGACAGGAATGCTCTGATCTAGGAGTATATGCAATCTGGAACGGCCTGACAAGATACAGAGCTAAACTAGAAAAGAAACTAACAAAGATCTGCAGTCTAAAGGTAAGTAACATCACCCCTTTTGACAATTTCTCTTGGTATTTGCAATGTCAAGATCATAAAACTAGGAACGAATTAGTAGAAATATCGAATTGTTACTATAAAGGGCATCCAATCAAATTTTTAGCATGGCAACCTAATTTTAATGAAAATAGTAACAAGAAGTTATAGAGAATAAAATGGATGGAATGTACAAATATTCCTCCAAAACTAAAGGACATTAACATCATAAAAATAATAGGGAAAACTTTAGGAGATCTTATAGGTTTTGAAGTAAACCATTATAAATCAAGTAAGATAAGATTCTTAGTTTTGATGAAAGCAAAACAAAGTGAGCCTATAATGAAAAAATCATAATGAACGGATCAATAAATAAATTAACCTTCACTAAATATGAAGGAGAAATCAATGAAATAACTTGAGCAAACTTTAGAAAGGGAAACATAAAGAACAATCTAAAAGAAGCCTTGAGGAACATCAAAAAAAGGGAGAAGAAGGTAGATGACAACAAGGAAAAAAGAAAATGAGTTGACAGAGAGAGTACAAATAGTCAAGTCTTGAGGGCAAAAGAGGCAAATAAAGAAGAATAGAGGGAAAACATAAGGATAACAGAAGACCTAGAGATAGAAAGGAAGAAAAACATGGATTATCAACTCATAATGTATAAATACAAAAATTGTAAAGAGTGCAGACAAGATAGGGAAACCTTAGAAGAGATATAGCTTAATATGAAAAAATTGAACATTCTTTCTCATGAGGTGTTGCTCCTACAAAATGATCTAGAAGATCAATTTACTCTAGTAGATTTTAATCATACAGAGCACAAAGGCAAGTAATTCATGAGGTTAGAATTAGAAAATAGCACAAAAAAAGTATGTGATATAGTGACAAAAGAATTAGAAGATGAGATAGACACGGATCAAGGTGCAGTGGAAAGCAATAGGGAGACAACAATAGACAAGAGCAAAATTGGGGTATCAGATAAACATGTAAATCAAGAACAAATCTTACTAGACAACGAAGAAGTAATAATTGAAAAACAAGAATAGAGCCCTAGCATACCGGTTGCAGATTCAACTCAGAGTAATGTGACCATTAGGAAAAAATCAAAGGAAACAAGTTATAAGTTCTGGCAGACACCCATTAGTGGGATAGATATGGTTGATTTGGATAAGGAAGAGGAAATTAGGATAGAGGACAAGACTTCTACAGAGCCCCTAATACCAATGGAGATAGAAACTCTAATTAGAGAAGCATAACAAAATAGCAGTCAATCAAGTAACTAAAAAGAAGATTAGGAAAATCAGCAAGGAGGTAATACGAATTGGGAAGAATTTGGAATCATGGGGGAAAAAATCTCCAGGAAAGGAGTAGAAAATTGTGGAATTGAGGGGAAAGGTAAAAATGTAGAAGAAGAAGAAACTCCATTAAACGATGAAATGATTAGAGAGCTTTTATCAGAGGGACAATAGGAAGCAAAAGAGTCAGAAGTCTCAACAACAGTCAGACATCATTGAAATTTGGAAAATTTGGGAATATCCATTAATCAGGAAGGTCTGAAAATACCTAATTGTGGAAAACAAAAACTAAAAAGAGGACAAAAATCACTGAAAGAGCTTAGGGAAGTAGCAGGTCAAGCAAAGGAACAAACTAAGATTAGTGAAATACTAAAGTTGGGAAAGGGAAGAGTCTTCCCAAGGACCAATGAGAATAACATGGAACGCTAGGGGCCTAAATGCCCCTAGCAAGAAACACTCACTTAAGCATAACCTCACATTAACATAAATCTTATTAATTCAAGAAACAAAATTAATTAAAGAAGGAATTAAGTTAGGATAGAAGTTAGGAGTATGGAAAACTGAATTTAAAGACTCAAATGGAGCTTTGGGTGGATTGGGAATACTATGGAACAATCGTAAGATCGATCTAAACGTAATAGCTACCAATCCTAATTGGATGGGATGTAGAGATTCAAGACTTAAAAATAATCTTCAGATCATAGTAATAAATGTCTACAGGCCTATGCAACAGACAAGTTAGCAGTATGGAATGAGATCAACACTTTTTTAATTAATCAATAGAATGAGAACTTTATCATTGGAGGAGATTTCAACACAATACTAAAAAGGGGAGAAAACTATGGAGGTATCCAGAGAATTCCACGAGCAATAGTGGACTCCAGAGAATGGGTAGAGAATAACTCACTCATAGATAGTCCAACTATGAATAGAACATATACATGGAATATTAGAAGAAAAGATTTCAGCTATATAGCAGAAAGGTTGGACAGACTCTTTTTTATAGGAGACTTAAGTAGCTTAGACAGAGAAATCAAGGCAAAAATACTACCACTGGCTGGTTCGGATCACTTTCCTGTAAAACTAGATATCATGGAACCATCTAAACATATTAGAAATTTGTTTAAATGTGAAATAATGTGGTTCCTAGACAAAATTTTCATGGATAACATAAAAAGCCGGTGGCAAGAAGGACAAGTCCAAGGATAAAAAATCATCTGCTTTGTATCTAAACTAAAGACACTAAAGGAATTTTTTAAAAAATGGAATAAATTACAATTCAATAACATATTTAAAGAAAAAATGGATATAGAAGAAAAGTTGGAAAAATTAAATAAAGAAGTTATAAAAAATGGAATGAATAATGAAACATATTCGCAAGAAAAATAATTCATATCAAAACAAGAAGAAATATTAGCTAAAGAAGAGGTGTTATAGAAACAGAAATCTAGGGGAAAATGGCTAGCAAAAGGAGATCTTAATACAAAATACTTTCATGCTAGTGCCTTACAACACAGAGCTACTAATAATATATTAAAAATGAAAAATATACAAGAAAATTTAGTAGACAATCTAGCTAAAATTGCAGAATTAATAAGTATGAATCCTCTAACTAAGTAGCACAAGAGGAAATGTTGAAAGCAATTCCTAAGGTCATCACAGAAGAAGATAATAAAGCTCTCAATAAACCTTACTCTCTACAAGAGATTAAAAATAGCTCTCTTTAATATTAATTTGAATAAATCACCAGGTCCAGTTGGGTTTCAAGCTTTCTTCTTCCAAAAATGTGGGAAATTATAAGAGTAGATTTGTGGAAAGCAATTAAAGCATCAAGAAATGGGGAAAAACTATTAGCAGAAATTAATCACACATTCATAACACTAATCCCAAAAAGAGTAAGGCTAAAGAACCAAGAGACTTCATACCTATTGCTTTCTGCAACACGATTTATAAAATTTTATCTAAAGCTTTAACAAACCGACTAAAAGAATATCTTCCTAAATTAATATTAAAAGAACATATTGGGTTTGTCCCCGAGAGATCTATTCTAGATGGTATCTCAATCATACAAGAAACCATCTATTTAGCATCAAAGAATAAAGAAGCATGCATGTTACTAAAACTGGATATTCAAAAAGCATATGATAAAGTGGATTGGAGATTCCTATGTAAAACTTTAGAAGCATTTGGATTCTCACATTAATGGATTAACATTATTTTTTAGTGTATATCCACCTTGAAAATATCACTTCTTATAAATGGAACCCCAGAAGGTTTCTTTAGTATTTCTAGAGGGATCTATCAAGGTGACCCTATTTCTCCCTTCCTCTTCACCATCATGGCTAAAACCTTCAAGAGAACAATTAAGATAGTGCAAATTGAAAAAATTAAAAATTAAAAGAATTAAGGTTACAGAGAATGTGGCTAATACCACACATCAACAATTCATAGATGACACAATACTAGCTAGAGTAAGTACTAAAAGAGAAACAAACAACTTTAAAAGAATCTTAAACAATTACACAAAAGCATCGAGGCAAAAAATTAATGCAGAAAAATCAATTTTTTTTTCCCTTAATACACCATTAGAAAGAGAAGAATATATCTGTAATGAACTAGGATACAAGAAAGGACCTTCCCTTGTAATTATCTAGGAATATACCTGGATAAAGGGGTTAAAAAGAATTAAGGATGGGAGCAAATATTGTAAAGAATAGATAATCATACAGAAGCATGGAAAAGAAAATGGTTAACCAAAGCTAAGAAAGCAACGAAAATCAAAGTAGTTTTATCAGCAATACCCATCGATCAACTATCATGTCTATAATTACCAAAGAATATCAATAAGAAAATAGAAACAAAAGTGAAGATTTCTTTTGGAAAGGCATAGAGGATAAGAAGAAGGAAACTCTAATAAGATGGGAAAAACATTGTAGGCCTAAAGAAGTGGGGGGATTAGGAATTAAAAATCTAGAATTACAGAATGAAGCATTAGGCCCAGAACAAGTCTAGAGAATGTATCAAGAAAGAGACAAAAAATGGGCAAGAATTTTATATAATAAATATTTGAATGCATCAAATAGCACATCATTATTAAGAACTAGGAATCCCCCAAAGGTTTTGCAACATGGAATTTATGCTAAAATGTTGCCCCTTGATTTCGTAATATGTAACATGGGATATAGTTAGAGGTGACAATGCCCTATTCTGGGAAGATTCTTGGAATGGGCGCTCCCCTCTAGATCAATCTGACATAACTAATAATGCAAAAATTTGATTAATATCAATATGGGGAACCAAGGTTGAGGATTATATCCAACATGGTCCCTCAAATGAAGAAGCCCCATGGAGATGGAAATCCTTAGAAAATATAGGTCTTAACCTTGCAAAACATGAGAAATTAGAATCTATTCTTAGAGAGCGTCCAATCAACTATTACAATAGGGAGGGCAAGCTGATCTTGGCAGCCACCGAAGAAAAAATTTACAAGATAAAGGAGGGATATAATCAAATAATTAATTCACAAAGGTGGGAAGCAATCAATATTCTTGTAAATCTATGTTGGGACCCAACAAGATTACCCAAAGTAGATATCTTTCTTTGGGCAGCCTCTCAAAACTGAATCCTAATAGCATATAGATTCAAGAAAATGAGATTTGAAGGCCCTTCGAGATGCACCCTCTACAAAGAATACTCAGAAACTACAGAGCATCTCTTGTACCAATGTAAATATGCCAAGGAATGTTGGGAATGGCTTAAACTCAAACTAAATTGGTCAACCCCACTCCCGGGGAAGTGGTAAGACCACTTAGTAGGGTGGCCTAAAAAAACAAATAGCAAAGTATATGGAAAACTCTTGAATATCACCCCATCTATCCTAGCATGGGAGATATGGAAGGAAAGAAATAGATGGATCTTCAATGACGAAGAACTCAAATCTTCATCTCTCCTTAAGAAGATTGAAGCAAGTATTACAGAAGTTATAAATTGCAATCTTAGAAAAATTACAAAAGAAGAAGGTTCCTTGTCAGATTGGGATGTAGAAATGAAAATGAACTGGAAACATCTAATTAATCCACCTCTTATTTATAAAAATAAGAATAGTATAGCTAGAAAAGAATGCAAATGGGAACCCCCACCTAACGGATGGCAGAAGTTTAATTTTGATGGAGCCTCAAGAGGTAACCCAGGGAAAGTAGGAATACAATGTATAATTAGGGAGGAAACCAGAAATTTGATCATGAAACAAGCTATGCCCTTGGGAGTAGTCTCAAATAATATAGCAAAATTAGAAGCAACACATGAAGGGATAAAACAGAGTACAAAATTAAGAATCAAGAAGATTATATAAACGAAGGAGACATATCATCCTTAATGCGCTTAGAAAAGGGAAAACCCCTAGATATTATATTCAAAACTAGAAAAACTATTAACCTTTTGGATAAATGTGAAGAAGTAAGGTTTGCACATATATACAGGGAAGGTAATATAGAAGCAGACCTATTGGCTAACAAAGGAATGAATGGAGGGAACATTATTTGGTTAATGAAATTTAGTTCTCTGAGGTAATCATGAATCTTAGACCTTTCAAGCATTCTCCTTTGGCACTTGGTTATATGATTATCTCATTTCATGTGAATTTTGCTCCCTGATTTCATCTCTTACGGTTTTCATCACTCAAATTACCCATGACCTTTGGCACTCTTTTTAATCCATCCATCGTGTTGCTTGTAACATTACCCTTATGTATCTTGATTGCGTCATCGCTCAATTCTTTCTAAATATTTCCTAACTTTGTAGAAAGCTTCTATAAATCAGTGTTGGGTCCTTTTATCTCTATGTTTTATCTAAGGAGTCTAGGTTTTAGCCAAAGTAGGTATTAGCATGGATACTAATATCAGTGTGTGTCATGCTATTGAAGTCTGAACTATGGCCTTTCAAGGTAATGTGAAGCCTAAGAGATGGACTTATTTGCTTAATCCCATAGACAATATGAGCAGGGTAGCCATTACCAGGATTTTAGGTGAAGGTGTCTTTAATTATGACTTTTCATGACAAATTAACAACGACATTATAGGCGCTTGGATTGGATGCCTAGATAGGGCCAAAGTCAAGAAATGGGATATTATCTAGCTCAACTATAACGTCTTTGATCCTATTTGGTTGGTAGGTCTAGAATAGGTGGTCTTCAATACAGATGAGAAGCTCAAAATCCCTTTTTTGGAAGCTTACATGGCTCACTTGTTGAGGAGTTTTGAGCTTGCAATTGTACCTAGATACCCCTCATTGGTTATCTGGGATAATATCCTCTTTTTTCGTGAATGGCCTAGGATGGAAGCCAGTGTTCAGTTACTTCTACGTTGAAGAGGTATTGTGGAGGATTTTGCTAAGGGTTGGCTCTTGAATTACCTACATGCCTTTGATGCTTACATTCATCCGGGAGTGGATTTTGCAGACTTGGAAGTCATGGAGTTCTACCTTCCAAATTTAGACAAGTCGAGCAGAGCCAGAAGCACCTTTGAATTTCCTCTGGGATCTTGGGCCAAAGATAGGGAAGCTTATGAAATCATCATGGTTTTTTGGAAAAAGTATGTTGGTGCATAGTTGGGGTCGTTGGTATGTTTTGATGGAGTTTTGGTGGTCTTGATGCTCCTACAGTCATGGTGGTTCTCTCTCCTTCATTATGGTCGGGCATTTGGGTGATGTTTTTTGTTAGTTTTTCGGGTTATATTTAGCTACGAGTCTTCAATTAGGGCAGTAGTGCTCTTATATTCTATATATTTGCATATTCTAGGCTTTCTACATTTTGTCCTGGGTTATTTTTATGGTTGCTTCTTAGTAGTGGGTAGCTCTTTTGCTCATTTGGTTATTGTATATTTCTTTGGGTTTGATGTATATCAATCATATAATGAATATAAATATTATATTATCTCTATCTTTATCTTTTCATGGGGTTTTCTATGTTTCCTTGGAGCACTTAGGCTTGTCCGCTTTTGGTGGATTGCCTTTTCACTTCATTTTCATTATGCTTAGCTCTTCATAATTATCTGTGATCATTCCTATTTGAACTAATATGGTTCTGTGTGTTTTCTCATTTGATGGTCTGTTAATTGGTGATCTTGGGTTGATACACCTTGTTTTAGCATCTTCCCTCACTGGAATCTTTCTAATTATCAGATTCACTCACCAGGTGTTTAGTAATTTGTTTAGCATTAACATTAATCTACTCTTTACTCTGGCATAATGTTGTCCTAATCAATCTAAATATACCTTTATTTTGTAAACTATTCAAATATGGTATTGAGTGTTATTTTCTTAACTTCTGTACTAATTGCACTAACATCACTCTTTAGCTGATTTTCTTAATAGCAAGAGATCACAATGTTATTTTTGTACCAGGAAGATTGCAGAGTTTCTGCAAGTTTTCATGGTCCTAGACGTTTCTCTTTTCCCCAATCACTACTCTTCTGATGTTCTTGCAGTTCAATCTTGTGCTTATTTATTTTGATATTTTTGGATCACGTTTTTATTTTGCATTAAAAATTTGTGGCACCCTCATTTTGATATCATACGCAAAAACTCATAAGAATTATTGTAAACTAGGGTACGTCCCTTTTAAACATGAAATATTGTTGGACTTATGTCCTAGGCTAGACTGGAGGTTTTCTTCTCTGTTCTTTCCTATCGGTGCCCATTTGAATGAAGTTACTTGGATGTTTTTGTAATTATTTAATTAATGTAATCAAAAGGCTTCGGTCGTTTACCAATCAAAAAATAATAATTAAAAATTATTATATTATTGATTAATAAATTGTATAATTATATATCTAAACTAATTAAAATAATATATAATATTAATCATTATAATTAATAAAAGATAAATTAATAAAATCCACAATTAAAATAAAATAAGAATAATTTTTAAAAACAGCAAAGATAAACTATAAATATTTTAAAATATATAATAATTATAAATATAATATTTTTTACATTTAAAATAAAATTTATTAATTTTTTTATTTGAAATAATTATACTATGAAATATTAATTTGGAATGAATTCTACAAAAGTTTTGCATAAAAATTAAAAATTTACAAATCTATGTGAAAATTTCATTTTCCACACTTATACAATTTTAAAATGTGGTACTAATATTGCTCAATAAGGCTCAAACTTGTATAAGTGATCACATAATCAATAAATAATTTCCACAATTTATCAACTTAAAAAATGTGAATGTAAGATATTAATAAATATTAATTTTTTCACATAAAAAGAAATATTTAATTTTAATTAATAGAGATTTGTTAGAACAAACTTATTTAATGAAATTTAATTTTAAAGTATTTAATCAGTAAGTTGAAAGTGCCCATAGGAGAGGCAAACAACAAATGAATAGATTCCCATAGGAATATGATGTAATTTATTTATTTTCATTGATAAACGATCGAAGGCTTTATATTGAATTTAGATTTTAAAAAGACAATTACAATGTTCTCCATTCAAACGGGCACTAGTAGGAAAGAACAGAGTGAGAAAACCTCTAGTCTTGCCCGAGATTGAGGTCCTAAATTATACATAGTTTAAAAGGGGCATTCCCCAGTGTATTCCTAATTAATGAGATCTTACATTGTCCAATTATTAGATCTAATATTGATGGTACTAATTTCCTTTGCATTATTCAGCTTGTCTTCCAAATTCAGACCTATGATGTTATTTGCGACTACTTATACCTCCTGAGATAATCTTTCTACTAACTTGCATATCAAAGACGCCTTTCTTTTCACAAGTATTAGTAGTATTAGACCCACGAGAATAAATGAAGATATTCAACAAGATTGGATAGAACCTTTTCTATAACAAATTTAACACTTTTCTCCTTAGTTGTATGTAGTTTATTATGAGTTGGTATACTACCATATGATTTATCAGAATTTAACTCTTTGTGTCATTTTAATGTTTATACGCACTTGTAGTGTCCAGATTAGTGAATAATCCATGCATGTAATAATCTACTATATTGGGAAAGATTAGGAGTGATAGACATTTTCCATTAAATTTTTCTATTGCTTACTATAGATGGTTCATTTATTTCTTTATATGTTTCTATCACATTTTGAACTTAACTTCGATCTAAGTATTCCTACATGAATTGTAGTGTGTGGAATGCAAGCTTGCATATTGATATTACCAATTTCTAAAGTTACTACCAAGATTTTGACATTATTCATACATTTATAATAAGATCGAGTTGTAGAGCCTAAAATCATCATACAACTATTGCAAAAACTAAAAGAACAAATTTTCAAGGATTAGATCTAGGTATAAGGGAACTTAGAGGATTCAAAAATATGTTCCCTTATAGCCTTACTGAATTCCTTTTATATTTGGAAGTACTATTGTCTTAACTCTTTTAATTTTAAATTCAAAAATCTTTATCATTATTTTTTAAAAATTTATATTTTGAATATGTCAACATCTTGATTCATCCCTAAAATTTTCCTCCATCTACTCCCTTTGTTTGCTACAAGAAGCCAATTCTTTTAAGTTTATATATATATATATATATATATATATATGAAGATATTATATTTGTTTGTATCCTTATTATCTAAATTATCCATCAGGGCTAATTTAGCTAACAAGATTAAGAGTTACATTATCCAGTTTTGATTAAGATGACTATTCATTTCCAATTAATTTACTAATAATTATAGATTAAGATATTTTCACCATCAACACCCTTATTTGCTAAATGGTTTGCCTCTTTATTACCTTCTTGAAAAATATGCATAATTTGAATATCTTCAAAGAGGTCCAAGAGATTTAGAACTTTTTCCAATTTAGAATTTAAAACCCAATTTGGTGTCTCCCTTTTCCTAATGGCATTTAGGACAATCTGTGAATCTCCTTCAATAATAAGTTTAGATATACTTAGATCCCGACAAATTCGGATACCTTCTTGAAGGGCTTCTAATTCAACGAGGTTGTTAGTGGTTGACCCTATAGATTTAGCCCTTTTAGCAATCCAATTGCTAGAATCGTTGTTAATGATGCATCCTATTTCGGCAATACCAGGATTGCCTCTTGAGGCTCCATCAAAATTTAATTTGGTCCATCCACTTGGGGGTGGAATCCAACTACATTTGTTCCTTGCCTCTATTCTTTTTTTTTTTAATACATAAGCGGGGGGTTAATTAGGTTTTTCCAACTTTTTTTCATTAGACCATCCCATTCTAAAAGTGATCCTTCCGCTTTCAATATTTTCCTAAGGTGAGAGTTTAAGGTTTCAACAATACATGCCTTGATTTTATTAGTAATCTCGCATACCGTCATATCTTGATTGTGAAATATTATTTTGTTCCTTTCTTTCCATACTTCCCAAACAAGTATAGATGGGCAAATATTCCAAAGTTTACCATAGATACATCTACTATTGTCCATTGGCCAACCCCTAAGTAGATTGTCTAGAGATTCTAGTAAGGGTGCAATCCAATACAACATATGTTGGAGCCATTCCCAAAAATATTGTGTATATGAACACTTATATAATAGATGATCAATATCTTCATTTTCATTCTTACATAGCACACATCTTGAAGGTCCCTCAATGCCCATCTTTCTCAATCTGTCAGTAGCTAGAATCCTATTTTGAGAGGCAGTCCATAGAAAGAAGCCTGCCTCTGGCAGATAAGAGGAATTCCAACAAAGTTTTAGAGGAGTATTAACTTCTTCCCATCTTTGGGAATGAGTGATTACTCTATATCCATTTTTTACTTTATAGCTACCATCTTTTGATGCTGCTCATATGAGTTTGTCATTTCTCACTAATTGCTTTATTTCCCTCTTATGAATGATGTTTTCATACACCTTTTTTATTGCTAGTTCCACATCAATATTATCCAAGGTTTTCCATTCCCAACTTATATTGCCATTAATATTTTTTTTTGATTTTATAATTGCTGACCTTACAAACCCAAAGTTTGACTAATTGGTCTTTAAGACTAGTTGGGATACCCATTTTATCTAATGGGGGGAGACCATTTGATGAGTCCTCCCAGAATAGAGCTTCATCACCATTACCAACATCCCAAGTGAGATATTTACTAATCAGGGCTCTGCTTTTAACTATAAAATTCCAGCTCTCAGATCTTTTAGGAAGGATCCTCATTCTAAACAAGGAGTAAGGATCAACTGCATTTAGGTATTTTTTATACAAATTTTTTACCCTTTTTTAATTTTTTTTTATGAATAGTCTTCACGTCAGTTTGGCCCCTAATGCTTCATTTTGCCAACTTAAGTTTTTGATACCAAGACCTCCTAATTCCTTTGGTTTACATAATTTCTCCCATTTTATAAGAGCCATTTTTTTTCTGTTCTTCAGTGTCATTCCAAAAGAAGCTTTTGAGTTTTGCCTCAATCTTCTTATTCAGACTTTTAGATAGAGGTAAACAAGAAAGATGGTAGGTTGGAAGGGTTGATAAGACTGCTTTGATTTTATCACTTTACTAGATTTTGTTAGTCATTTATCTTTCTAACCTCCTATCTTCTTATCCATTCTATCAAGTATATTATGCCATCCCTTGTTAGTTTTACTACCTTTTTCTAACTCTATTCCCAAGTATCTACATGGGAATGTTCCTCTTTTATATCCCAAAATATTACAAATCTATTTTTTTCTTTCAGGTTTAGTGTTAATGAAAAAAATTTCTAATTTTTCAGCATATACTCTTTGCCCTGAAGCTTCCATATACTGTTGAATGATTGACTTGAAGTTTAGGGCCTCCTTTAGTGAACTTTTTCTTGGCAGAATGGTATCATCCACATATTTTTGATGTGTTATATTAGGAACATTCTCAGATACTATAATTCTACTCATTTTACCATTAGAGTGGGCTTTGAAAATTTCTCTACCGAAGGTTTCTGCCATGATGATGTATAAGAATGGAGATAGGAGATCTCCTTGTCTTATACCTCTTGATTTGTCAAAGAAGCCTTCGGGAGTTCCATTAATAAGAACTGAAATTTTATTTGTTGAGATGCATTGGTATATGAGGTTAATCCATTGGTGCGAGAATCCAAAGGCTTCTAATGTTTTGCATAGAAACCTCCAATCAACCATGTCATATGCTTTCTAAATATCCAGTTTCATGAACATGCGTGCCATTTTATTCTTATTGGCTGTGTGTAATGTTTCTTGTATGAGTATCCCATCTATAATTGATCTTCTTGGTACAAAACCAGTTTGTTCTTTTGATATAATCTTATGGAGAATCGGTTTCATTCAATTTGCTAAAATTTTGGATATGATTTTATAAGTGGTGTTGCAGAGAGCTATAGGTCTAAAATCCCCTGGGATTTTAGGATCATCTTTTTTGGGTGTCAAGGTGAGAAAGTTATTATTGATTTCTAAAAGTAATGATCCACCATTTCTTGATACTTCAATGGATTTTTAGAGATCAATTCCAATAATATCCCAACATTTTTGGAAAAAGAAAGAATAGAATCTGTCTGGAGCTAGGGAACTATTAGGATTTATGTTGAATGGCACAAATCTGACTTCTTCCAATGATATGGGTGAATTTAATGCTTTATTTTCTTCTATAGACACCACTTTTGGTATGTTTTCAAGCATTTTTGCTTGTGCTATCATATTCAAACTATCAAAATTATTTAATAGTTTATTGAAATGATCTACAAAAATCTTTTCTATATTCTCAGGATTTTCAGTGATAGAGCTTGATGCATTTTTAATTTTAATAATTTTTCTTTTAGCTCTGTTGTACATACATAGTGCTATTATGAAAATATTTTGTATTACGATCTCTTTCTTCTAGCCATCTTTCTCTTGATTTTTTCCTCCAAAAGACTTCTTCCTTTGCTAGAATGTTTTCGTACCTGGCGAGTAGTTCTTTTTCTTAAAAGAGGTCTCTTATTCATACCTTTTAAATTACTTCTTTGTTTAATTTTTTTAGGCTTTCTTCGATATCTTTTTTTCTTTTCTTTAAATATGTTGTTGAATTATTCTTTATTTCACTTAAGTATATTTTTTGTAATCATTTTCATCTTAGATAATAATATGTACATTTTAGAGCCTTTAAACTTGCCTTGATTCCACCATTCTCTTATGAGTTTTATAAATTTTTGGTCTAAAAACCACATTTTTTCATATTCAAAAGGATTTTTGACAAATTTAATAGGTTCAATAAATTCAATTCTAACATGATAGTGATTAGATCCTGCTATAGGTAAAGTTGAGGCTTGTAAATCTAAATCTAATTCATTCTCCTTTGAACAAGGATCTGTCCAGTTTCTCAGCTATAAATGAAAAATATTTCCTTCTATTATTCCAAATGTATTTACCATTGTTAATAGGAATATCAATTAGGTTGTTAAGATCTATCCATTTTTAAAATCCCATAGATACTTGGAAACTTTGCTAGATGCCTCCAAATTTTTCATCTATATTCATGATAGTATGAAAATCTCCACTGATAAGAATATGTTCATTACTATGGTTTTTTATAAATAAAATTATTTCTTCCCATAGAAGTTTTTTTTTCTATGTTATGGGTTGCCCCATATATGTTTATTAAAATTAGTTGTAAATTAGTCTTTATGCTTTTAATTCTGCTACTCATCCATGAATTATTTGAATTAGTCCATTTAGAATTATTTTCCTAGGATTCCAAATCATTCCTAATCCCCTTGAGGCTCTTCTCAATTTATATAAGTTAATGTTCCAACTACCTAGTATCTTTTCTAGCTTAATTCTTTTTTTCTTATTTAGTTTTGTTTCTTGTAACATTATAATTTCAGAATCAAATTGTTTTAAATTATGTTTTAGTAATTATTTCTTGCTAGGCGCATTTAAGCCCCTAGCATTCCAGGTAGTGATCTTCATGCTACCTTGGGAAGGTTCTTCCCCTTCCCTGTGTTGAGTAACTGACTAATCTTTTGCTATTCTTCCCGTCTGCTTCTCTAAGTTTTTTAAGCGACTTCCTTCCTCTTTTAGCTTTCAATCTGTCACATTTAGGAGTATTTATTCTTTCTTGATTCATCAAAATACCCAAGTGCTCTATGTTCTCCTGTGCATTTAAAGCACTCTCATATTGTTTTCCTTCTTTCTCACATTTTTCTATGTTTTCTAATTCTTTCATTATCTATTCTACAAGTCTTATCTGATTGTTTGTATGTATATCATCTACTAAGTCTAGTCTACTCCATGTTCCACCTAAATCATTACCATCTCCTTGACCTATTATTGTTCTAGATTCATTTGTTTGTAAATCTTTATTTCTCTTATCTTCATCCTCAATGAGTAACATATCTCTTCTCAAATATTCAAAGGTGTAATTATCTCTGCCTATTTTCAATACTCGATGTATTAAATCCTCTTTCTGTAAGTCATTGCTTTTATCAATATTGTCAAAGTTAAGAACTTGAATTAATTCATTAGTTAATAGTTCCAGGTTCTCTTTCTCTGTCTCATTTGAAATTATCATTTCCACATCTTCATTCTTTGATGAATCATTATTCAGGAAGTCATTAAAATCTTGAATTATAATTCATTTTGTCTTACTCTGATCCTTCTCCCTTGCATTGTGCTCACTCATCTTATAAATAGGTGATTCTTGTGTTGTGGTTGGTGTCTGCCAAAATTTGGTGCATCGATGTAGTGCCTCTTTTTTGGCATCTATGTTCTTTTTCACTGGCTCTTCCATCTTTTGTAGTGGAGTTTCTATTATTTCTTTTATGCAATTAGTATTTCTTCTCTCTAGAGACTCATTAGAGAAAAGACATTTGTTTTCTGTTTCTTCAAGAGCCTTATTGTTATTCACCAAGATCTTTTTATCTCACAATCTGAATTCCTTTTTGAATAGTTTTTCTTTTCCACTTATTGCTCTTATATTCTTAGTTTTTTGTATTTCCTTCTATTTTTTGTTTAGTCTTTTGTTACTATTGACTATCCTTAACTTCTTTATATTAGAAATATTATATTTTGTTATTCTTTCTTTTCTCATGTCAATTTCTTTATAGTTTTGATCTTCACATGTAAGATTTATATTTTGTTATTCTTTCTTTTCTCATGTCAATTTCTTTATAGTTTTGATCTTCACATGTAAGATTTAAAGTCATCTGTAGAGTAGTGTCTTTATAGTCTTTCAAATCTAACAATGGAATAATTTCTTTATTGTTTTCTAGAGTTAAAACCTTTTCCTTTTCTTTTCTTTGGGATTCTTTTTCTTTTGAATCTTGTAGTGTCTCCATTTCTTTCTTCTGATCTTCCTTGGCGTTAGGTATGAAACTATTTTCCATCCTTGTATTTGCAGTTGTAGATGTTGTTTTTTTCTGATCTGATTTCACCATCCTTCAATTCTATAGCTACTTTTCCTACTGTAACCTTACTAGACTCCATAAGAGATATCTCATTTATGATCTTCCCCTAGTTTTATTTTTTATTTCTAATGTTCATCATAGGAAAGGTATCTTTAAGATTCGATGTAAGTTGAACAATTTTAAAAGAGATCTTTCTCTCATTATCTAATCTGATTATTTCTAAGATTTTTCCTTCAAATCTATAATATTTCAATTTAGATATAGAGTTTTTTGAAATTAACTTAATAGTATTGAGTTCCAAATTTTTATTCTTATTGCTAATAAAAAATTTAACATTATTGCAATATTTATAAGAAGCATCTATTCCTATCAAATTACCAATTGAAAGTCCAATTTTCCTAAGAATCTCTAAATGCATAAGTTCAGTAGGGAAGTTTAACTGTTCTTCCTTACAATCTGGAATCCATTCAAATAATAATTTAATAGCATAATCTTTATAATAACAATTGGAGACAAAGAGGAAATCTTCTTTCACATATTCATTACTGTAGTGTGTATATATCAATCTATCAGAATGGTGAGATATACTTGATTTTTAGAGAATTCCTTTAACTAGCTAATGAGATTGGTCATTTCTTGTCTTGGCCCATTCCAAAATGTGAATACACCAACATTTTGACATTCTTGCCATCGATCTTCGCTGACCTGATTGCTGATAATCAAAATATGTTCTTTAGTGTTATCATTAGCAGTTTGAGGAGCCATGAGGGTTTGATTGGGGGAATAAAAAGGAGATTTGAGAGAACCATTCCTGCGATGTGGGGGGATATATGCAAGGTTAAGAAGTGATTTGGGCTTTAAATTTTCTATCTTTTAGAGATTGGCTTCGTGAATATTCATTGGCCTTGCAACGGGTTCAAATAGAAATCCTATATGTTGGGAATATAGGGGTAATCTATTTTGGGTTGCATGTTTAGTATGATTAAAGAAGAAAATTTGTTTGTCTAAGCATGTAGTGGAGCAAATGATATTAGGGCAAAAGCTTGCCTTCTTATGATCCGATGAGAGCTTGAATGTATTGGTCTAGTTCATTTCCAATATGGGTCTCTCTCTATTGTTCTTAGTGAATTTTCCCAATGGCCAAAACCCTAATCTTTCTATAGATTTTGCTGATAACTCTTGACTAATAGCACATGTGTTTTTATTACTAATCTAATGATTGCTAATTACCTGTAGTGTAAAGTTTTACTCAAGATCATCATGCCCAATTAGGGCCACAAATGGATTTGACGTCTTCACCGCAAATCAAAAATCTATTTCAATGACTTCCTTAGAAAAAGTTCAGTGAAGCTTTCCCTTTTTCATCATTTCCAATCCTAGCAGTCATGGCAGGAGGAGGTATATTCTTATTTCACATATATTATCTTGCTAAAGTTTGTAGGTACATATTTCACCAATTTTGTCATTTGCAATTATGATTTTTTAATGTGTTTGCAATACAAAGATCGTTGTTCACCATTTGTAGTACAAATTTTGCAATAAATTTCCACTTGGAGAGAAGCAACCAAAACAACACTAAATTGCACAATGAAAAAGTTCTATTTTAGTTTGAATGTTAGAGTGAGCTTTTGTGAGGGTTTCTCAGAGGCATATGGTCTCCTCTAATGTTTGTGCTTGTTGTCCAATGACTATGCTCTCAAGATATGCAATATTGGCTTTTGGATGTTTCCATGTCATGAATTCAATGGATAACACTCTACACACTACTAAGCCACGTATTTTGATTTAAAAAATGACATAGGAATATGAAATTAATATTCATTGTAATGATCTATTTATTATCAATAATTATGTATATTTATTGGATAAATATTATTCATACAATTATAATATTCATTGTAATGATCTTCTATTTATTATCAATAACACATATATTTATAAGATAAATATTAATTATACAATTATATTTAATGTGTATATAATTAATGTATTATAATTATTTGATTGATATGTATAAATTATATAATATTTTATAGTTATTATATCATATTTTATAGTTGTATTTATTATGTAATATATTATGATCTTAAAGAGTAGTTTTATCACCTACACATCTACAAAATAAATACACAAAAGTCATAATTATATTTATTTGTTAAATTATTATTATTAGAAAAAAGTGAATTTATCATCACATATTGTCAAGACAAAAGGGATAGTGATATAACTATTGCATGGAAATGAAAACCATACAAACATAAGAAAATTTAGTCAATTTATGTTGCCTTTTTCTTCTCATTGGTTTGACCATAAAAAATGATGTCATCCTAACAAGTCTAATATTTTTAAGGTCTAAAATGTATAACATGTCTTCAAAACCTCTAAAATGAAACAAAATAATTAGAGGTCTAGATTAGATGAGGAAATTTTTTTGTTGAGGTTGCTCTGCAACCTAGGACACATCTCTCGTTAATAACTACACTACACTCCATTTAAGACCAACTACTAACTAAAGCCATCACTTCCCTTGCAATCTTATAAAAAAGAATAGAGCAAGCCATCACTTCTCTTGCAATCTTATAAAAAATATTAGAGCAAGACATTGATCGCTTCTCTTGCAATCTTGTTAAAAAGAATAGAGTTGTAGTATATGTATTTTCTTAACCCTTCTACAACTAGAGGGTGAATTTTTAATTAATGTTCCAACAATTTTAATTCTCCAAACTCATCAAGAAGAGTAGAACTCAACTAGAAATGCCTTCTCTCAAAACTCCTTAAAAGAATATTATATAAAGGTTTTATCTAGGAAAAGTGTTATTGGTGCCTCTTGTATAACTTCCACTTCGTTAGGAGGGTGCCTCTTACTTATAATCTTAAGTAGTTTCATTGTTGTGTGCTCTATCATATTATGTTCATTATTAAATATAATTATTTTGATATGTAAAATGATTGTTAACTTTAAGATATAAGATAAAGAACTTTTGTTAACACATTTAGTTTAACGTACTCCACTCTTATGTCACTCTCTTGACATACAAATATGCACAAAATGATAGACATATACTATGTATGGAGCGATGTTTATGGTGAAATGACTAAACACCGATTGAATTAGAAAGAGCCAAGAGACTTCAACATTTCCATTGGTAAAGGAACTCAGATGGCTCCTACTCCCACCCATGCGACATTTCAAACGGTTGCTCCCGCCCATGGCTCTCCGGCCAGTACTGGTGTGAAGGTTGCCTGCCATTTTGTTGAGGCCCGGTTCCCCACTACATCTGCTTATGTGGCACCAGCTACCCTAGTGAATCCTGTGGTGGCTCCCATTCAAGTGCTTGCCTCTGATCGGGTTCTTGTGCCTGGCTTTGTTTAGACTCATGTGCTTAGTTTCAACCATGCTACTTGTGTTGAAGCTCATTTGGTTGCCTCTCTTGCCATTCGTCCTCTGGTTGTTACCAGGGATTCTTCTCCTATTGCATCTATGGATGCTATGAGGAGATCAGCTATTTCTTATGCAAATGTGGTTGCATTTGAAGTGGGTATTGGTGCTCCTTTGAAGTTGGAGTCCCATTCGACTGTGCCCTTTGTTAGTCATTTGATGATGCTTGTTCTTGTAAGTAAATCGATTGAGATTCAACTTAATTCATATATTGTTGATGAGGTTTCTTCATATGTGGAAGATCACTCTTCTACTATTGCTATTTTTAGGTTTAGGGGTTTTTGGCCTTCTCTTTCAGCTTTGCATGCTTGGATCTCCAAATTATGGGAACCAATCATTTCAGATTCAACTCAAATTTACCTTGGAACAAGGGGTCTTTTTATTGTGAAATTCGCTAATGCTGATGATAGAAATTCCATCATGGGATGTGGCTTCTCATGGGAGGAAAGGTTCCCCCTAATGGCTAAGCCTTGGTATCCTAATTTTAATCTAAATATTGAAACCTTCAATAAGATTCCTCTTTGGGTTCGACTGCTAAACCTCCCCCTTCACTTTTGGCTAGATTCAATCTTGGAGATTATGGGGGAGGCCCTTGGGGATTTCTTGATGGTTGATGTGGCTTCCTCCAAAATTTATAGGACAATGTATGCCCACATCCTAGTGGAGATTGATGTCTCTAAGGGGCTTCCAAAAAAGATAAAGTTGGCTTCTCCTCTTGGGCCTTGGATTCAACTTCTTGATTATGAGGGTACCCCCTTTAGATGTAGAAAATGTCATATGAATGGCCATCTAGTGACACATTGTTCCTCTAACAAAGTTTGTTTGAAAAAATCACCCTCTTGGTGGTTGGGGGTTTTAGATGATCACTATACGGTTCAGAAAGTGTCCACGGTGGTAGATGAGCTATATTTCTCTTCTCTTGCTGATTTGGATGAGGTTTTAGTTGCTATCTCTGGCATTTTAAATGTTGTCCTTCAACTGTCGACACTTTTCTTGCCAAGGGCTCTTCTCTTGTTGTTGACTTTGTTGATTCATTTGTTGTTCCTTTGACGGATTTGAGTCAGAAGGTTGATGTTGGCCCTTTTTTTGCCGCTGACTCTAGCTAGAACTCTATTGTTGGTGCTTTTCCTATAGCTGGGGTTTTGGGGGTTAGTGGGGATTGGCTGAAGGCTTCTCAGAAGGTGGAGGATGGTTGGACATTAGTTAAAAGAAAAAAAAGGAAAGTCCACCATACCCTCATTTAATATGGCTTTATGTTCTCATAAGTTGGGACCAAAATGTTAATCTTGATGGACTTTGGTTTCTTGGGCTGTTTGCCCTCTTGTAGGGAACTTGGGTGTGCCCCTCTAGTTTGTTGGGTGGTTTTTCACAGTTGTGTTATGGCCCTCATTGTTTTATCTTTCTTCTCCCTTTGTACAAGGTTTTGGGTCCTTTCAAATCTTGTTTTTACTTAATCAAAACACTAAACTTATATGCATCATTTTGATATTTTATATAATAACTTTAAAAACATTAGAAATTAAAAGTGTTTTTTAAGTTATTAAATAAAATATCAAAATGATCAAAATGATTAAATCATTTAAATAATCTTTGGTTTTAATTTTTACATTTAAAAACATTAGAATGAGTGCCAAAATACATAAACCAATTTAGTATTATATTTTACATTTTTTTCAATCAAGAAACCAAGGAGACTTCACTTTTTCAATAGAAGGTCCCTCTCATTTAATACTTTCAACCTTCCAGGCTTTTTGGTCTTCTTTATGGGCTCTCTTGAACATAGCAATGACACTCATAATATGAAGCTTCAATCTCCACAACACAAATCCTTTTGAGATGTTATGGAGAATAGAATATTGGTCCATGATAAAGAGTGCTTCTGTAGTGCCTCTCATGTTTGCAGTTTGAACCCTGTTATATGTTGATTCGAGAGATACTTGATACTCATATTATTTGTACTTTGAGATGACCTAAGGGTTGGATGTTATACTTTGCTATTCAGTTTATCATATTTGCATGTTGATGCTATTTTGAGATGGCAATAGGTCTATGATGATATCTAATTATCAAGTATTTGGGACATATCTCTGATTTGGTTTTATGTGGATTTATGCTATGGTGATTTAATTCATTATTGTTTCATTGTGCTTTATGCGAATGTGAGTGATGTGAATGGATTGTTTAGGTATAATTGAATAAATGGTTAAATTAGTTATTTAATGTATTTATTGCTTCGGCTATGTTATTATATACAATTGCACTTGATCATGTGTTATATCCCTGGCAATGGAACATGGAGTTAGTGATTCAATTATTCATATTTCACCAATGTTGTCCCTGTATGGTTGACGTATCCCTATTTCAATTATTTAATTAAACATTTTAGTGATTACTAAATCTGAATTCATTCGCATTATGTGATTAGACCAATGAGCGTGTCTATGCATTTAGAGGTTTGCATTGTCATGAGAGTCGTTAAGGAAATTTCTATGATTTTGGGTTTTCAGGCTTTAAATTTTATTGAATTTAATTTATGGCAGCTTTGCCATATATGAATTCCTATTTATAGGAATAGCCTATTTTCATTTGGGTCAATTCAAAGTCTAGCTAGTTTAACTGGCTATTTGCCCTAATCGAATATTCACTTGAAAAGTGTATAAGTATTGAAAAAAGTAATTGTCTTCTGACTTCTCACTTTGGAAATACAAAATTGAGAGCTTTTTTGAGAATCCTCTTCTGGAGGATCACATTTCTATTCTTTGTGAGAGTTGTGAGCATGGGATCTTTGCGAAGTCAGTCTCGTTGGATCCGGCTCAAGGAGACCTTTTTTTGTTGTCGCTTTCAATAATATCGACAGGTTATTTATTTTATCAGGTTGATTTTAGTTTCTGCCCCTTTTGCTATCAGGTAAGAATCTCCAATTTTCTTGTTTCTACTTTGTTTTAGCTTTTGTTTCTGGTAGTAGTTTGTTAGGTTGAGAACTAGTGTTCCCCTCTGTTTCTGTTTGTTGGCTCTACTCGGTTGGTTGGGTATGAACTTTTTTCTTATTTTCAGGATGGGGGTTTGGGGTTTCGCACTGTTATGCTGACCGTTTTTGCATACGGTGTGCAAACCCAAATTTTATTGGATTTTTGAGGCTTTTGTGCCCAAAGACCAAATGGGTTTTAATTTTGAAGTTTTCTAATTTTTGGGGTTTTTACCTCATTTTGTGTGCTGCCCAATTTTCTTAGGTTTTCTTGGCATGATATTGGTCATGGACCTAGATCATCCATTTGGATGCTAGTTAGACCATTGTTGCACTTTTATGTTGCATTCAGATGTGTGCCACATCTGTCCTCCTGAGACTGTTCTCAGTTCAGTGATATTTTGTATTGTGTTCTCATTCAGTCCTTCTATTATGATCTTCGTGATGGTGGTGCACCACACATGAGTACGTACATGTATATTGTCAAGTGACTTGCAAGGCCCAATCTTCTGTGGACTTTCCAGAAGTTGTGATCATAGAGGTTGGGTTGGGAATATGCATGCCTGTAGGCACTCATCGTTGGATGAGCATGGGTAGGGTAGGGTAGCATATGGAGGGGGCTTCTATTTCTCAGCTTGGTGACCATGTCCTAGAGGGTTGGCAAAGGAATTTTTAATCAAGTGATGACTAAAGAAAATACTAGATGGTAATAAAACTTAAGATAATAAAATTTGTGTGCAATGCCCTTTGTTGAGGAGTTGAAACACACAATCAGAGCTTGGGCTTTTAGATGCCAAGCAACTCTCCATGATGTCCACCCCTACTTAGTAGCCCATTGAGTGTCTGACCAGGACGTGTAGTTTATGTATTGTCTATGATCTTGGTTTCAGTCATCATACTATCTAACATGAGTGTTAGCCATGGATGTTTTCTTTATGTGTGTTTGTGGTTGCATCATTATCTCCATCAGCATGATGGGAGTGGACCTCTGTGTTCCATGTGGTTAGGAGGTGTAGCTACCTTCACCACTGCTGGGGAATGACATACAAAGAGAGTTCTTTATTCCAGTACGACCGTTGGTTGTTGTTACACTTGGTACTTTGAGTTTCAAAGTATGTTATCTTGTGTTTTATGCTTTCATTGAATGCTTGGATATCATGTTAGATGATGTTAGTTTTATTGACGCATTCTTGTACTATGATATTTAGCACATGTTAGATGATGAGTTGGTTTGTGAGATTATCTTATGCTTTACTATTTAGCATGTTAGATTTTTTTATTCTTATGTTGTAGTATGCTTTAGTAGTGACATCCTCATAAGACAACTTTGACTATCTGGTAGGTAGTTTGGGATGTTATGCATGGGGGATGGCTAGGGCCTTCAAGGTCTCATGATGCTATTACGGTTGGGAGTAACTGCGTACTTAGTTTGGTTGTTCAATTATTGCGATGTTGTTTCAGTACATTGTGATGTTTCTTTTAATTCTTTCCCTTCACTGATCTGATAGATGGTTAGATGTAGTTCCATCTTGTAGCTATTATTTCGAGTGTCTTTCCCTTGACTATGGATCCATACTCTTCAGTGTGGAGGTTTGATTTCCCATTTTATTGCTTGTTTGGTCCTTAGAGTAATTCTTGATTTCTTTAGGTGACCACACATTTGCATTGGGAAATACATTAAAGTATCACACGTCCAAAGGAGAAGAATCATGTGATACTAGAAAGTATCACACGCCCATGTAAACTCTATCATGTGACACTTTGTTGTATCACACACTAAAGGTTGAACGATACTCGTAAAGTATCATATGCCTTCTTGAGAAGTGTTACCCAAACCTTGATTGTATCACATGCCTTCGTTAGAAAGGTCGTACAATACTGGAAAGTATCACACAATGTTGTATTAACTTGTATCACCTGAGTTTTGGAAAAACTTGTCCGAGTAGGCAATGGGTACTTTTCGACTTGACCATAATTTTTCTTGAGGTGTTTTGGATACCCTTTACAATGTTCTTGAATACCTTGGAATTACATTTTGAATTCGGTATGTTTTTAGATTCGAAATCGTTTGTGTCCTTCTATGGTTACTCATTTTGGCCAATAGTGGCATTTGGAGATCCATTGGTGTTTGGATGTTTGTTTAGTCTTCCGTTGCGATCTTTGTGATCCTCGTATGTTGTATGTCATGTGCATCCATACTTGTTTAATTTATTTTTTTTATCTTGGCTTATATTTATCCTTGTTCCAGGGATCTCCGAGTGGGGCATTACAACTTCTTCTAGCAACCTCAAACAAAACCCTACCAACCCTTGATAGCCAAATATGGAGGAAAGATTTCCTACACCAAATCTATCGTTATTAAGCCAATGCTTCCATGACCATAGCTATAGACTCTGAGAAAACAAACTCAAGGACACTGCAATTTTTTTGGTTTCTCAAGATGTTAATATTCTTCCTTCTAGAAGATACATGAAAGATTGGACCCAAAATGTATGGAATAAGTAATTTGGGTACTAGTTTGTCATACTTTAGATTAATTCAGAAAGGCTTGTTTATAACTTTTTGTGCAACCCTAGGCATCAAAAGATGTGGTAGACAAACAATATTGAAAAATTGGCCAAAGTATTTTACGTGCCCCACTACACATTGCTTGATGAAATTATGGCCCTATCTTTCCTTAGGTGGCTAATGGTTCAAAAAATCCCTCCATTTGTTTGGAATTTTATCCCTATTTGCATTATATTCTACTACATTATTTACTTCATAAATATTAGCATACCAATCTCTCTATTCTCTAATTCCTTTCATGAATAACAATGTTTTTCTACATGCTTTGGCAGTTTCCCCAACAATTTCATATGTGCCAAGCCAATGGCACAGTTTAGTTTTTTCAAAAGTATAGCATTCCCATAAATATTTTCTCACACCCTTTATTGCCTATGCTTGGAACATTTTCCTCTTTTAGTTAAAACCATCATAATATTTTCCAAAGTAGAATTTTCTTCATTATGTGAACCAATAATTGATTTATTTTTTATGTTATTCATGCTTCTATACAAATATGTATGTGAAAAGACATTTTGAATAAACCATTTAAGACATTGACTACACAACCATTGAAGCATAAAATAATCTTATTGAAAATTGAGGGAGTTGAAGTCAATGTGTGCAAAACCCTCTTGATTTCTTAATTACATATAATAGAGTTACAACAACGTAGTAGACGTAGATGTACCATAATGGGACTCATAATAACTACCAATACATAAGCTTCTAAGGATGCTTTTTGGCCCAAGCATTCTATTAAGGGTTTCCTAATATAGTCATTCCATTGTGGACAAAACACATGGCAAGGACAAATTTCAATGCAACACTCACACAATAAATTCAAGTAGCGATTTGTATTTGCAAATACATTAGAGCACTATAAACCTCCATGATTTTATTGGAAATATCCTCACCTATGTGGGAATAACGAGAATGGAACGAATGGAATAGAAAAATATCACATCAAATATAGAGTGCTAATTTCATTACACTATAAACTAAGTGCTAGAAGAGAAAATAACCCACCAACATTTATACATCAATGCATTCCTTGTACCCCTCTAGGGTTATGAAGTCGTCTTGTGCATATGCATTGGCCACATCATTCACAACTTCACAATTTTCAAACGAGTCCCTCCCATTTAATAGAAATCAGGATATAATGTCCGCATAATAAATTATTCCTCATTCATTTGCCAAAAAAGTTTCACCTAGTATGCAACGCAATGACTATTCAATACTTGCCTTGAATTCTAAATACGTGTCCCATCTTGCTAGAGTAACACCTATAATTGCACAATCCCATTCAGGAGGACTTGGAATGCTTATACATTCATTCATTGTAGCATGCCAAAATATGGTATTTAGTTGACATTGGGATTTTCAAATTAAGGTTTCAAGAAGTTTGCAACTAAATATAATTATGATTTTCTACAAATATACTTTGGGAAATTTAGTATTTTATTATTGAGAAAAATGAAAGTCTCTATTAAAGATTTGTAAGTTGCTAATTTCATAAGTAAACTTATTAAAGTTCACAAATTAATTTATCTGAAGGAAATGTCATTGTAATTTATTTAACTACAAATTTTTTATGTGTTTCATAAAATTACTTAGTAGAGAAATAGTTACTTCATTAATTCTAAAAATTCAATTATAAGTAATGATTATGTTCAATACATGTATGAGCACAAGTTAAAATGTATGATATTCAAGAAAAAAAGATTTAATGATCCAATCAAAATAGTATTTACACAAACTGTTAGATGTTTCTTTCTAAGTTTTTTTCTTCTTCTTATGTTATTGCATAAATGAAGTATTACAACAATTAAACATGATAACCTATTTGATTTAGTACCACAATTTAACTCCATATATTTCGACTAATTTAAATTGCTATACTAGATTGTGTACATCTTTAATGAAGTGATAATTTTTCTATAGAGTAAAATGTACCATCAATGGTAGAAAAAAGGGAATTGTCAAATTACACACAATCAACAGTGTGCATAATATAAATGAATCTCAATACACTGTTTATTCATGATAGGAACTTATAGGGTAGTTGTTAGTTTCATATGCCTTTTTGGATATAGCAACACACTTTTTGTGTTTGTGGATCAATCTTAGGCTAAATTTACAACATCTAGAGAAATCAATAACCAAACATATAAGCTAGAGAAAGTTGAGCACTAATACTGTTTGCTTTCAAAACACAAGATATAATTATTTCCAATGATTTAGGGACACTCTTTAAGAGTACTTAACAAATATGTTGCTTATTTTTTTCAAAAATTGCAGTGTTGATTACTAATCTGGGAGTTGACTATTAGTTTAGATTTTTCAAGAAATTGTAGAGATAATTACAAATCTGGAGTTGAACATGAATTTAGCATTTGGTGTTTTGAGTTGTTCACGATAGGAGGATAGTAGAGATCTTTACCTATGGTTTGGAGAAATATGCAAAGATATTCTATTATTTAGTCATTCCTCTAAGTCTTAACTTTATTTGGGCATAGTAAATCACAAACATGTTGTGGGTCTGATCAAATAATGTGCTATTCACACCTCATCTTTGGAGTAATACCTGTTTTAGAATGAAAGCTCTCAAGACATCGATACAAAGATTCAGTTTGGTTTTCTTTCAATCATTCAGTTAACTAGAGACCTTAATGAGTATGACACAAATTACTATATGTAGGCCATGATGATAGATTTGATACATGGCTCTATTCTTCACAAAATATGATGTATATTCTATCTACCTTTGAAAGATAGAAAGTAATATAACTATCCACTATTAGTTATTCCAACTTTAAAACCATAACTTCTCTAAATTGAGGGGAAACAAATTCTTATTCCTATAGCATGTCACAATGTAAACATATAGCATAGTATTTTTTGAAAAATATAATGAATGCCAATTGAGCACTAGTTATATATTTTACAACATAATTATGGTATAGAGAAAACCATTGTGCACTATGTAAGGCCCCTCTTATGCATTTGATAAAACCTTAGAATAATAAATGTGGTCCTTGTTTGAAGGTAAGGTGGGTTATGTGTGACCTTCTATGAGAAGTTGGAGGAGAATCACCCATTAGCTCAACATGTGGTATGCAGATGTAAGTTCATTTCATGTTAACATCAATTGAAGTATTTTGAGACCTATTCATGGTGGATACAACATTAATCTAATTTTAAGCTTAGATATATCATATTTGGTTGTATTAGGTTGATATGTTTAAAACTAAATGATCCAAGGGCTTGCTATGTTATTGCATTAATGCAACCATTGTTGACGACTCCTTCATATTCTTTCCTTATTAGGGATGATTGATCCGATGGTCATTATGGTAGAATTATGTGGCTTTTACCTTCATGAGTACCATTAGGAATTGCAAATGAAAATTGTATTAGGTTAAGAAGTGCTTACATGGTAAAATCAATGTATGATTTTAGATATATTGAGTGAATTATTGTACTAATAATGTTATGAGAATACCAGTGTGAGATGTACATTACTATATTAATGTTTAAAGAGAGAATAGGTTCAAAACAATATATGTAATTCTTTTATCTAATGATTGACTAACAAACTATGTTGAGACCCTCATGCACATGCATTCTAATTAATTGACTTGTGATCTTATAGATTAGGAACCTTACCTTATTATGATTTATCTCATAAGGAAAATCGAGTATTTAATTGACTTCATTTTGATTAGTGTATTTGATGAGGCTCTGGGTTGTGATGAATATGTTTTGTATGGGGGATTCTGAAAATAGAAATTTAGCTAATATGATGTGATTATAGTTTTAGTGTGAATCACATATATTGTAAAGTTGAAAAATACTAAATTGAACTAGTAGAGGAGGGTGTGAAGCCCCCACCCCAAGCTTAGCATAGTATTTAATGTTGAAAACAATTGATCAATTGTTTATTGTCTTTGATGTTACACAAAATGTCATATCTTTTCCAATTAGTGTATGTTGAGCTCACTCGGGTGATGAAGATAGTTTCATATGTCTTCTAAGCATTCCAATGTTTGCCAAGTTTAGAAGATAGTGTCTACCAAGTTCACTCAGGTGCTTAAGAGAAGTTCGCAAAAGTTGAGTGTTAACTGAGCTCACTCGATTAACAAAGGAAAAGTTGGATGGAACCAGTGTTAACCAAGTTCACTTGGTTAACAAAAGAAAATTATTTCAGTGTTAGTCTCTACTGAGTAGGGTCAGCTAACAAAGGATTTCTTGTTTTGGCATATTGAGTTTAATAGTTTTGTTTGTTGGTTCTAGCCAACTAAAGAGATGAAGTATTATTGTTATAAGTTGTATTCAAGCTGACTTGACAATGTATATGATATAAGTATAAGTTCATGTTGAGGATTGAATGTGTGTGAGAATGTGCAAAAAAGAAGAAAATGCTTAGAGGAAGCGAATTGGAAGGATATCCTTAATGGGCAACAATGATTAATATGATCTCGAAGGATCAAGTATTTGAGCCTAAAATTGAGATTTGAAATCAGCAATTTAGTTGCATCAACAATCAGGCCATTTCATTGTTACTCTTTAACCATTGTATTAGTGAACTAAATCTTTTAATAGAGTTAGCCTAACAGGTATTTGCCAAATCCTCTAACAAGGTGGCATTTCTAGATTGAAGTGTCTAAAGACCTCTAACAAGGCCACTCTGAACAAGGTGTTTAACTCCTTTAATAGGGTCACACCTTACAGTGTGTTGTGTAACTTTTAGCAGGGTTAGATCCTAACAGGGCTCACTTCAGAATAGTGAAAAATAGTAACTAGTTGTAATTGGTAATTTTTTCCAAATTAGGTTTCCACATTAAATCTTGGTGTTACTTGTGTTCATGCTATTTCTTTTATGTGTATGCAACTAAGTTAATTAAGGTTAATCACTCTTAATATCTTAAGATTTGCATGTTCATTATTTGTTGAGTAACATTTGATATTATATTGCTTGCTGAGTTACAACATATAGTTAGAGTTAATCAAGTGCATGTGTGTTAACTGGGTAACATCAATTTCATCAAAGTTTATGTTTTGTATTGACATCTAAGGGATTTGGGATCTATTTTTGTGGTAATCGATTCACCCCTCCTGTTAGAGTAATTATTTGTTCTAACTTATAAATTAAATCACTTTGATTTAATTAATTAAGTTGCCTATTACTCTAGTTTTCTTAAGCTATCTTGTAGGTGCATATAATTAATATTTTATTAATTATATTGTGCAACCCTAGCTTTTTTAGGCTTTAGTTTTCCTTTTCGGGTTTCATGATTCCTTTATAAGGATTCACCTCTTTGTATTTTAAACATTCACTTATTGGATTATATGAGATATTGCTCTTTTCATGTCCATAAGATGGATCTGGCTTTTATGCCTCCTTGATTTTTCCTTGCCTCTGTTCTTTGCTTCATCCATGTGACAGGGCTATGCATGCAGGTGTTCTTGGGAGATTAGTTTTTCACCTAAACACCTCCCCTCTAAGTTACTCCTCTTATATTTCCAACAATTGGTATTAGAGCTTTTGGTGCTTGCAGAGAAGGTTTCAAGGACCTAAGCTAAAGATTAGGATGTCTTATAGAAGAGAGATTCCCAAGTTGAACAAAGATAACTTCGAGGCATAACAAGAAATTGTGAAGCTACATCTGACAACCAATTATTATGAATGTTGATGATACTACATTGTGTTGGAAGCATGAATGTTGATGATACTTTTATGGGGGAGTATTGTAGAAACATGATAAGATCATTATCATGATGATATGTTGCATTCATGACTGTGTTTGTCATTGATGTTAACATGGCAGTTTTCTATGGTATATGACAGAAGAACAATGGTAAAGAACAAGTTGGTATAGACAAAAAGTTGAGCATTTTCACTAAGTGAGGTTTAAGGGAGATAATAATAAGTGTATAATATATGCATCTAACCTCAGAAGCATAAGATATTAATTTTGGAAGAAGTTATGCAAGTTTCGATAAAGACTGTTCTGAGATAGAGATTATAGAAGCATGTTTTGGTAAACTTGTTATATCCCTTAACAGATTTGTTATTCTAAAAAGCCAAAGTTAAAGATGTGAAGAATACATTTTGGTGATGATGTAGCTAAGCTCTCTCATCATAATGTTACACGTACATAAAGTTATTCAAGTTACAAGGTGAAAGAGACCTCATTAAGAACATGTTACACTTAGCGATAACATTAATCTTTCACTTAGAAGACGTGAAGAAGACATTTTGGTGATGATGTAGCTAAGCTCTCTCATCATAATGTTACACGTACAAAAATTTATTCAAGTTACAAGGTGAAAGATTAATGTTATTGCTAAGTGTAACATGTTCTTAATGAGGTCCTATAATAATTAATTGAGAAGGTGTAATAGTCGACTCAGGGAATTATTTTATAGATTTGGTATAAAGGAAGGAAATTTTTCTTTATCATGCAAGCATGCAAGTGAATGTTATAAGCAGCAAAAAGAGCAGAATGTGAAGATAAGTAGAACATAGCAAAGTTGGAGAAAACTTCATTGCCGAGATTTTATTGTGTGATCCAAAGTTTGATATTTGAATCCAAGGTTCATGACCTAGTCTACAAGGTCTAATAGTGATTGGTCCAGTTGACATGACAAAGGAAAGGAGTTAAAGTATAGTACAAATAGTTATTCAGCAAGGAACAATTGAGAGATCAATCTTGCCCCAGAAGCTATTTGGATAGTGGGTTCTTTTGCCTTCTACAACTCTTAATAGGGTTGGAATCTTCTAACAAGGATTCAAAGTCTCCTAATATGGACTCACATGTACTAAATGTTGTAATAGAATCCTAACAGGGTCCATCCTCTAACAAGGAATATTTATATTAGTACATCATCTTGTGGGCATCATTCCCACAGGGGTTTCCCTAGTTAACATATTTGGTGGAATTGTGTATGTTCATCCTAGTATTTACTTTGATTGAATGGCTAAGATTATTTAAGATTGATAATTATTGTATAACTAATTCACCCCCACCCCCCCCCCAGTTATATTGGTGGACTATTGTTTCTAACAATTGGTATCAAAGATAAAGTCAGGAAAGACACAAACAAGACCCCTTATAAACTATGGTTTGGTCACTCACTAATGCAGTGCAAGGTAGGAGAATCCCCAAAGGAGAAGTCCTAGCCTCTAGCAATATAACCATGCAATGAAAACACAACAACAAGAAGCGATAAAGATCTGATACCAAATCACAACTCTTTATTCATAGATATAACTGATTACATGGAATATGCCTGACTGTAAGGCCTTCTAGGTTAGGGCCAACTACAAACAACAATTACAAAAATCAATTCTGCAAGATCTACAAGATCCAACTTACAAATCCAATCCTAGCTAGGTTAGATACACAACTGGATAAGAACACCAAGAAGAATCCACACTTGTACCCATAGGTCCACCAAGAGATCCTTTGGTTCTCAAGCCATAGCCCTAGCTCTTTAAATTTTCCTCTACTTCCTTCCCTAAAAAATTCACTATCAAAAGACTCAACAAGACCCTTATTTATACTTGCCAAAATGACTTATAGAACATTCTAGAACATACAAAATAGGAAGGCTGACCCAATAATGGTCAGGACACATCCCGAGAAAAGATATTAACATAAATATCATGATTGAAATAATTCAAAATCACGTCCAAATGCCGACACTCGACATACATTGGGTAACTCGGCACATGAAGGGTAACTCGACACACACTGGATAACTCAGCACACACTGGACAACTCGACACACACTAGAACTCTGCACACACTAGAAATTGGCATTTGGTAATAATTGGAAACTGACACTCAACAACAACTAGAAACTGGCACTCGACAGTAACTAGAAACTCGACAACAACTGGTAGAATGAAAAAAAGTGTTAGACTACAAGGAAGCCTAGGATGCTCCTGCATCAGACACCCCAGGTTCAAAAAAGATGTTCTAATAGTTGGAAGGACATCTTCTGGGATTCAACACATATATCCCAAACTGGTTCTTCACATACATATCCTTCAAATCTTCAAATTGTACACTCTTTCCCTTGTTCTTCTTCTACTTCTTCACATCCATCTGAGGTGTGCTATAGGTCTACTTTCCATACTGATTTCCAACCTTCTCAAGATCTGCCAACTCAACTTGTCTACCAATACTCAAGTTCCTCCTACCGAGCTCTTCATTCTACAAAGGAACCAGGGAAAACTTCCTGCCACCTTTCTCAATAGTAAGCACATTCTTGACACAATCATGCACAACCCTGCAATCATACTACCAAGGTCTACCAAGCAACACATGACAACTATTCATGTCCATAATATCACACAACACTTGATCCTGAGACTGCCCAATCTAGAAATCAACAAGGCATTGCTCCCTCACTTCCAAAGCATGCTCACCTTGTAACTAGCCAATCTTATAAGGATAAGGATATCTTACTCTCTTCAGACCAATTTTTTGAACCATCTCCTCAGCAACAAGGTTATCAATACTACCACCATCCACAATCACCTTGCAGACTTTACCACCTGATTTACAATGAGTCCTGAACAAACTAGTCCTCTGACAAGGATCCAATGCCCTCTCACCAACCAATACTCATTGAGCCAACAAAATTTCTCCTTGCTCAGGCTAGACTTCAACCTCATTTACAATAGTAGTTGTCCTACCAATTGGACATTCAAAAGATCTATGCCCTTCTTGACCACACTTGAAACAATTACCCTTGAACCAACCTCCACCTGTCCTTCTTTTCTGTTCAACAGGTTTTGGTTCACCTTCTACTTTTGGTTTAGCTTGTGCTGAACTATCCTACTTCTCCTTTCCTCAGGAACTACCTTGATTCTTCCTCTTTAGCTTCTCCTCTACTCTCAAAGAATACTGATAAGCATCCTCAAATAAAGAAATATTTAGCATACTAACCTCATCTTGAATATTGAATCTCAAACTATTAATATACCGTGCTACCTTCTCTTTCGACAATTCTCTATGCCGAGACCAAATAGTCAATTTGTAGAACTCCTCTGTATAATCTTTCACAGTCATATCCTTCTATTGTAGATTTGGCAACCTCTTAAACAACTCAAGTTCATAATCAGTAGCAATGAACTTAGCCTTCAACTTAGTCACCATCAATTTCTATCTAGTGATCTTCATTTCACCTTCCTCTTCTTTGTCTCTTTGCAGTTCCTTCCACCAAAGAGCAACATGTCTCTTCAACTTTGTTTGTGCCAACCTTACTTTGAGTGGATCCTCAATATCCTCAAGCTCAAAGTAGTCTTCCAGTTCACCAATCCAATCTATCAGGTCTTCAGGATCCAAAGTATTTGAGAAATTAGAAACCTCCATCTTATGGTTTAGCTTCAACTAAGATCCAGGTCTAGAAAACTGACCAACCTTAGCTCCCATAGGCCTCTCCACACGATCAGTTTTTTCCTCACCACTAGATCCAGTAGCTTCAAAGTCTTTAACAACTTCCTCATAACTTCCTTCAGTACCCACATGCCTAGGTACACCACTTAAAGCACTTACAATTTCAATAATCATGTCACTCTTCATCAATGCAATCTCAGATCTAAACTCTACTCTCATCCTCTCTGAGCTCTATTCTTCTACAACATCACTAAGATCAACAATTTCCCTAGGGTCCAATCTTCTTGGAAACATCTTCCAAAATTTTAGCAAACCCTAAGCAATAAATCCACCAATCAAGAACATCAATCAACTACAAGATCAACCTTCTTCAACCCAAGTCCTGGTGCAAAATATCTTAGCTTCGGCGATCTATCTACACACTTAGGAACAACCTTTGCTCTGATACCACTTGACATAGTGCAAGGAAAGAGAATCTCCAAAGGAGAAGTCCTAGCCCCCAACAATATAACCACATAGCGAAAACACAACAACAAGAAGCAATAAAGATATGATACCAAATCATAACTCTTTATTCATAGATATACCTGATTACATGTAATATGCCTGGCTATAAGGCCTTTCAGGTTAGGGGCAACTACAAACAACAATTACAAAAATTAGTTATGCAAGATCCATAAGATCCAACTTACAAATCCAATCCTAGCTAGCTCAGATACACAACTGGATAAGAACACCAAGAAGAATCCAAATTGTACTTGTAGGTCCACCAAGAGATCCTCTGGTTCTCAAGCTGTAGCCCTAGCCCTTTAAATTTTCCTCTACTTCCCTAAAAACTTCACTACCAAAAGACTCAACAAGACCCTTATTTATACTTGCCAAAATGGCTTGTAGAATATTCTAGAACATACAAAATAGGAAGGCTGACCCAATAATGGTTAGGACATATCCCAAAAAAGGATCTTAACATAAATATCGCAATCGAAATAAGTCCCACAAGTTGGCTTGTAGAAATCATGTCCAAATGTTGACACTTGACATACACTGGGTAACTCGACACATGAAGAGTCACTTGGCATACATTGGGTAACTCAACATGTGATGAAGGGTCACTCAACATACATTGGGTAACTCAGCACATGAAGGGTAACTCGGCACACATTGGATAACTTGGCACACTTTGGAAACTCAACACACACTGGAACTCAACACACACTAGAAACTGGCAGTCAACAATAACTAGAAACTGCCACTCGACAATAACTAGAAACTCAACAAAAACTAGTAGAGTGAACAAAAGTATAGGACTACAAGGAAGCCTAGAATGCTCCTACATCACTCACCTATAGTTAAGTATTTTGAAATTTTTTTGTAGTAAATGTTATATCAAAAGAGATGATGATGTTGGTAAGTTTGATGCTAGAAGTGATGAAGATATGTTTCTTGTTTATTCATTGAAAAGCAAGGCTTATAGATGTTATAATCCGAGAACTAAGACTATTGTTGAAAGTGCAAATGTAAGAGTTGATGAGAAATTCAGGATACAAGAAAGAATAGTTGACTATAATTCAGATGAAGAGAATGTTGTTACTAAACCAAGGAATGATGAAGTATTCTTTGAGATTAACAATGATTTGCAGAATGAAGGAGAGTTGAGGTAGGACAAATCTTAGAACCTTCAATAGAGCTGAGAGTTGAGATAACAACTCCTACTTTTGGAAAAAATATGACAAAGAATCATCCACCAGAGTAGATCATCAGAATCAGAGATAAAGGTGTGATGACAAGAAGTAGAGCCAATGAAGAACTATGATTAATATCTCAAGTTGAACCAAAGAATGTAGATGAAGCATGCAAAGATGACTATTGGAAGCAAGCTATGAAAGAAGAATTGGATCAGATAGTAAAAACTGAGACATGGGAATTGACCCCTAGACCAGTAGATAAGAATGTGATAGGAATGAAATGGATATTCAAGAACAATATGAATGAACAAGGTGAAGTTGTAAGGAACAAAGCAAGATTGGTATGTAAAGGTTACTCACAACAAGAAGGAATAAAATATGGTGAAATCTATGCTCTTGTGGCAAGAATAGAAGTAGTAAGGTTATTCTTAGCATATGCAGCATATAAGAAATTCAAAGTGTATTAGATGGATGTCAAGTCAGCATTTCTAAATGGAGAACTTAAAGAAGAGGTATACATAGAATATCCTAAAGGTTTTCCTATAACAAATGACAAGGATATAGTATGAAGATTGAAAAAAGCATTGCATGGCTTGAAGCATGCACCCATAACTTGGTATGCAAGGTTGGACAAGCATTTGACAAAGCTTGGATTTAGCAAAGGTATGGTAGATAGTAATCTATAATGGAAAGAAATAGATGATGGATTGATGATTTTGGTAATATTTCTTGATGATATCATATTTGGAAAAAATAACGATGAAAGTGACAAGTTTGCAGAGGAAATGGAGAAGAAATTTGAAATGAGTATGATAGGAGAGATGAAGTACTTCCTAAGATTATAGATTGTATAGGACAAAGAAGGCATCTTTATTTCTTAGACTAAGTATTTGAAAGATCCACTAAAAAGGTCTGGTTTGGAAATATGTAAACTAGTTGAAACACCTATGGTAACTAGACACAAGTTATCTTCAAAGGATGAGACACCTATTGTTGAGCATAAGAAGTATAGATTTATGATTGGAGGGTCACAATATCTGACTCACACACGGCTGGATATAGAAAATGCAATTAGAATTGTTGCAAGATTTCAAGTTGATCCTAGAGAAGCACATTATGAAGCAGTCAAAAGGATATTTAGATACTTGAAAAGAACACATCTAATGATTTCATTTTATATTCTTATACTGATGTTGATTGGGTAGGCAATATGGATGATAGAAAGAGCACCAATGGTGGAGCCTTCTTTCTTGGAGGAAGATTGGTTTCTTGGCTAAGAAAGAAGTAGGACTATACCTCACAAAGTGCAGTAGAAGTAGAATATGTTGTAGCTATATACAATTGTAATCAAGTTGTTTGGATGAAGTAGATGCTGAAGGATATAAGGATAGAATTTAGTGAACCTATTGTCATACATTGTGATAACACAAGCACAATGAATATATCTAAGAACCCAGTGTTGCATTCTAAAACTAAGCACATTTCAATCAAATATCACATGTTGAGAGAGAAAAGTCACAGAAAAGGAAATTAGATTGGAGTATGTAAGCACCAAAGAGAAGATTGTAGATATTTTCACCAAGCCTCTTCCTATAGAGACTTTTGTGTATTTGCGAGGTATGCTAGGGGCTATACCCCTTCCTACATCAAAGTAGATGATGTAGGAGTGCATCAACCTAGTGTAACATAACACTATTATTTGTTTGGACTGAATGTTGATGCTTCTTATATGGGGGAGTATCTATGATGTATAGAGTCATCTAGGACTCTTCTTAGATGTTATTTTTAATAATGTATTTGGACACTTGAGCAAGTTATAGACAGTCATTGCAGAGATTGATTGTTGCCGAAACCTTTGATATTGATGTCAATGAGGGAGAGATTAAAACATGAAAAATAATTTACAACATCAAAAATAGTTTGAGGGAGAATGATTGATGAAGAGGATTTGAAAAGAAAGGTTAACAATCTTTTGTTGTTGGTATTTTGGAACTAGATCTTTTTCATCTATGTTTCCATCAATGTCAAAGGGGGAGATTGTTGGAAGCATGAATGTTGATGATACTTCTATGGGGGCTTATTGTAAAAACATGATTAGATCATTATCATGATGATATGTTACATTCATGAGTATATTTGTCATTGATGTCAATATAGTAATTTATTGTGGTATCTAAAAAAAGAAAAACAATAAAGAACAAATTGGTATGGACAAATAGTTGAACATTTTCACTAAGTGAGGTTAAAGGGAGATAATACTAAGTGTATAGTATATGCATCTAATGTCGGAAGCATAAGATATTAATTATGGAAGAAGTTATGCAAGTTTCGGTGAAGACTATTCTGAGATAGAGTTTACAAAAGCATGTTCTAGAAAACTTGTTATATCTCTTAGCAGATTTGTTATTATGAGAAGCCAAAGTTAAAGATGTGAAGAAGACATTCTGGTGATGACATAGCTAAGCTCACTCATCATAATGTTACATGTATGTAAATTTATTTAAGTTAAAAGAAAAAAGATTAATGTTATCGCTAAGTGTAATGTGTTCTTAATGAGACCCTATAATAATTAGTTGAGAAGGTGTAATAGCTGACTCAGGGAACTGTTTTATGGATTCAGTATAAAGGAAGGAAATTTTCCTTTATCATGCAAGGATGCAAGTAAATGATTGTAAGCAACACAAAGAGAAAAATGTGAAGATAAGAACATAGCAAAGTTGGAGAAAATGAATTATTGAGGTTTTATTGTGTGATCTAAAGTTTGATATTTGGATTTGAGGTTCGTGACCTAGTCTACAAGGTTTGAAAGTGATTGGTTTGGTTGACAGGATAGAGGAAAGGAGTTAAAGTACAATACAAGAAATTATTCAACAAGGAACAATTGAGAGATTAGTTGGACATGAGTTTAGTGGTCTTGTCCCAGAAGTTGTTTGGACAATGGGTCCTTCTGCCTTCTACAACTCCTAACAAGGTTGGAATCTTCTAACAAGGATGCATTGTCTCCTAACATAGACACATATGTACTAAATGTTGTAATAGAGTCCTAATAGGGTCCATCCTCTAACAAGACATTTATATTAGTACATCATCTTGTGGGAATCATTCCCACCAGGGTTTTCCCTCTGATCAAGGGTTTTCCTAGTTAACATATCTTGTGTAATTGTGTATGTGCATCTTAATATGGTTGTTGTTTACTTTGATTGAATGGTTAAGATTATTTAAGTCTAATAATTATTGTATGACTAATTCACCTCCCCCCCCCTACAATTATATTGGTGGACTATTATGTCTAACACACTAGGGGAGTATCTTGAGCATTGGAGAGTGTTGATATGTTACATTCATAACTGTGTTTGTCATTGATGTCAACATAGTATGTTTTCTATAAAGACTAGCCAAGTAGTAGACATAGATCTTGATCGTACAGACAATAATTTGATTGTCTAGTGATGTGCAGTTATGGACATGATTGGCACAATGTCCTGATGACTTCGGTGAGTGTGCAGAGTCTGAGTCAAAGACGTAATGGAAGTTGTACCTAATTTACAGAGACCATTATAGAGACAGAGCATTGGGAAAGTAGTTCCTGATGTTTGTTAGATTACATTTGAGATGCAATAAGAAGATGTATAGTCAAGTAGTGATAGAGTTCAATCAACTAACGATGTCAGTGAGTGCGTAAGCCCTAATATCACACATGTGAAGTTTTGTATAGATTGTGGGCTAACAGTGCTATTGCAATTATAATTAATTAATTATCTTATGATAATTAATTAGGAAAGCCTCAAGGCAGACTCAAGGAATTATTTTGAAGATATGCTATAAAGGAAAGATGTTTTCTTTGTTTGTAATGCATTTTGATCATTGTATGAAGTGTGAAGTGTGAAAAGGAGTAGAGTTCCTACTGAATGCATGTAAGTGATCCAAAGGATTATTGGATGTGAGATTTGTGATTTGGTTACAAGATCAGAAGGAGAAGAAATCTGGTTGACAAGACAGAGAAAGAGGAATAATACACAAGACAGAGAAATCTGGTTGACAAGACACTACCATTCTATTATTCTACAAGGAATAATACAGAGATCATTTGGATAGTGGGTTAATTGGTCTTGCTCTTGAAGTTATTTGGGCAGTGGGTCCAACTATCTGACACAACTCCTAACAAGGTTGGAATCTCCTAATAGGGACTCATATATACTGAATGTATTCATAGACTCCTAATAGGGTCCATCCTCTAATAAGGAACATTTATATTAGTACATCATCTTGTGGGTACCATCCCCATTGGGGTTTTCCCTCTGATTTCCCAAGTTAACATATCTAGTGTTACTGTGTATGAGTATCTTGTTGTAGTTTTAGTTTATATTACTCATATGGTTAAGTTTTCTTAACATTGATAATTGTGATAATAGTTGGATAACTAATTCACCCCCCCTCTCAGTTATATCAAGGACTATATATTCTAGCACAACCATCAGTGATTAAAGTCTAAAATATTTGAATACTCAGTATAAGTCTCCTACTAAAACATTGACTGTGGAGGAGAATGCTGAAAAGAAGAATCATAACATTATGATGATTGACATTGCATCTACTCTTAACTATTTGTGGTCAAAGGGTATGCTACTTCTTATGAGATGTAGACTAGACTAAAAGATATCTATGGAGGTGATGATAATGTGAGAAGAGATAAGGAAGAAAGCTTAAGAGGTCAGTTTGATCAGATGATGATGAGGGAAGATGAAAACATTGCAAATATGTTGAGAGAATCAAAGCTAGTGTAAGTGCAATCAAAGCCTCTAGAGGGAAAATTGATGATTTGACAATGGTTAGCAAGGTACTTAGAACCCTTCTTCTTATATATGCAATTAGAGTCTCATCTATTCAAGAGATGATATGTGATCCCAATAATAAGACAAATTGGATTCTTTAGTGGGAAGGTTGACAACATTTGAGCTAGATAACTATGATAATTATGTTCCTGGTTCTAGCAATTTTGAGTATGCATTTGAAGCCAAGTTGTCACTCAAGAAGAAAGATGAAAAATCTAAAGACAAATAATCTAAAAGTGAGGAGGAAGATAGTTGTGACAGTGATCTTGAAGTCATTGAAGCATTGCTTTCAAGAAGATATCCCAAAGGCAAAGGAAAGTACAAAAGTAAAATTCCTCTTATTTGTTTTTCTTGTGAAGAAGTTGGTCACTTTATTGCAAGGTGTCCAAATAGAGAAGACAAAGAAGAAAAGAAGAATAAGAAGTACAAAGGAAAGAAAGATTTCAAAAGCTTCAAGGACTACAAGGATAAAGGTAAAATTCATGTTTCATGACTAAAGATTCTGATAGTAGTGATGATGATGAAATGGTTTACATTCTTGTAAAAGATGAATTAGATAATGAAGAAGATAAGATGACACTTATTTCTCATGTTAGCAAAAATGATACATGGATTATTGATAGGGTTGTTCTCATCATATGAATGGTGACAAAATAAAGTTTGAACATATGGAACACTATGATAGTGGAAGTGTAAGATTTGGAAACAATGAACCATGTTGCATAAATGAAAAAGGTTGTATTTTTCTAACTAATGAACTCAGATGTGGCAATGCTTATTCTGAAGCTTTTCAAAAGATGTGGTAATTTATTTGAAAGATAAGTCTGAAGCTTTTCAAAGTTCAAGTGGTATCTAGCTAGAGTTGAGAAGGAAACATGAAATAATCTAAAATGTTTGAGATCAGATAGAGGAGGAGAATTCATTTCAAATGAATTTAATGAATTCTACACTAGGACAAGTATTAGCCCTTGGTGCTCAACAAATGATATAGTAGAAAGAAGGAATGGATCAATCATGGATTGTACAAGAACCCTAATGATAGAAAAGAATGTTACAATCAAATACTAGAAGGAAGCAATTAGTACAATAGTTCATACCTTAAATAGAGTACAACTAAAGGAAGACTCAAATCAAACTCCTTATGAATTATGGTATAGCTATAAACCTAATGTAAGTTACTTGAAAGTATTTGGTAGCAAATGTTATATTTTGAAGGAGACTAGGAAAGGTACATTTGATGTCAAAAGTGATGAAGGCATATTCCTAGGATACTCTAGGAGAAGTAAAGTATACAAATGTTTGAATCTAACTACTCATAAGATCATAGAAAGTGCACATGTGAAGATTGATGGGTTTGCAAAAAATAGTGAAGAAGAGAGCGACAAAGAACTTGAAGACTACAAAAAGTTTATTTACTTTGAACCTAATATATTGCCTAATCCAATTGGATGTCAACAAGCTTCACCTCCCTAGTCCCCAAAATCTCTACAAACACCTGAGTTGTAACCAGTGCAACCTGAGTCACAATTTAAAGGACCCAAGTCCCAGTCAAAAGCTACCAAGTTGTAGCCAATGCAACCCAAGTCTATGGCTAAAGGACCCAAGTCACAAAAAGTGGTGTACACTCAAAAGGTGTCACACACTAAACCCTTCTATTCAAGTGATTCCATGAGATTAAAATACTTGAATACCAACTTAGAGGTCCCTATCCATGGAGCGCAAGAAGTGTGTTTTAAGCATATAATGGGCTCTCAACTGAGCCTTAGAGATACACTCCTTATTAGTAAACCATGAAATGGGAGGTTCTTTGAGACAAGAGCAAGAATGCAAGTGCCTACAATAGAACTCTCAAATATGAAATGCAAATGTGGATTAAACTAACATGAATATGCAAAATGCATCTATGTTAACAAGAATGAGAGTGTTACACGATCCAAACTAATTACTATATGAGCTATATTATTGCAAAAGAGAACTAAGATACATGCATCTACACTAAAATGCCATGATATGGGAGAATGTAGACAAGAGGATGGAATTTCTCCACAAAGCTCTTCAAGGATTTGAACGATAAACTTGCAACATAACAATACTCAAGAGTGTGGATCCTTTGACAAGGGGAGAGCTCTTTCTTTTAAAGATGTATCGATGGTGGAGATCGAGATCAAATGATGAATGATCAAGGATGGAGTTTGAAAATGAGAGTGATCCATGTGCACAAATAAGTCAACCAATAAATAAAGAGTTGACTTTGCATGTGAGACAAAAAGAGCCCTTTCTTTTGATTCTGAAATAGGAATAATGCTTTAAGTATGCAAATTGAGTAGGTTAGAAGAATGGGGTCTTTTATTTAATTAAAAGGTGATATGTTCTTTTAATTAAATAATGAACTTAGGATAGCATAGTCAAACTATAAGTTATAATCAAATCAATTGATTTTTAGCAATTTGGTCTAGGAAAATGATTAATTAATTCAACCAAAATAATGAGAAGGGGGCTAATGGTCTTAGATGATTGCATTTGCATCTCTTTGACTAATGTGTGATTTATTTGGAAACACATTACGTCAAACAAAACAAAAGCCAAGTCAGCAACAATGGATAGAGATGTCTAATTTTGAAGAACGAAATGTATAAAGAGATAGAAAATCCTAAATGTACAACCTGATAGCAATAGTACTAAACACTAGGAAAGAGATGATGTCAGAACTCAAGAATAATTCTAACACCAAGAAAAGCCGCTAGATCAAGAGCAAATGAAAATATCAAACATATGCTCTCAAGAAATATATAGCTGTAGTAAGTGATGATAGAGTATTTTTGCCCCCTTGAGATCGAAATTGAAATGAGGTAAGGGGAATACAAAAATGATCAAGATATGAGAAAATCGAGATATAATAATGTCCAAGATGATAGATATATGATTAGGACCAAAGAATGACTATAAAGCAGTGATAGAATACGCCAATTTGACCAGGGTTGACCACGAAGGATAAAATATAAAAATTAGGTCAAATCAAGTAGAATAATGATTTAGAAGTGAAATACATGAAGTGAAGTAGATATGAAGCATAGAAATGGTGAAGACATGGAGAAATGAAGATGTCCCAATGAAAATTCAAAGATTAGACCTTAAAAGGTCAGCTAACTACATAGAAGAAGGTAGAATTTTGAAATGTGATTTTGACTTTCAAGATGAACTTGGATTTTAATTTTGATTTCAAAAATGGATCTAGGATGTCAAAATTAGCTAGGGGTGTAATTTTTGCAGAATTTAGAGGAGTTTGAAAAATGGGTCAAAATGAGGTTGGGAGGCTATATAAGGGGTCCAAGTGTCATTTTCAATTCATTTTGTCTTTTGTGAATTTGAGAGCTTTAGAGTGCTTTAGAGAGATAAAAATGGTGTTAGCAAACATTTCAACCCACCAACACCATTTCAAGTGTAGCCGATTGCACAACCGACAAGCCAACTACGAGGTACCAATAAGTCATCCATTTTTTTCTCATTTTTGGTGCATTTATGACCTTTTTTTTGCATGTTTTAGGGGTTAAACATGAAATACTGTGCAATATTTTAGAAAGTATCACACAGGTAATTTAAGAAATATCACACAATATTTTGCATGCAAAATTGTATCACATCATTTGTTAAAGTCTATCGTATGAGCCATACCCAAATGTCACTTGGGCCAATGCAAAATATTGCTGGGCAAAAAGTATCACTTGAGTAGTGTAAAAAGTATCACACGACACTAAGATGAAAAAAAGTATCACCTATCTATTAGAAGAAGTATCACATAGACTATTTTTTGAGCATTTTGAGTTCTATTTTGCATGTTTGATCTTTTTTCGACATTACTGATGTTTGCTTGACCTTGTTTTATAGATTGTGTTTCTGACACTTCACATTAGGGCCCCCAAAGTAGTGGGGATGCATATTTTAGGGCATCTTACTAATGATGAGAAGGTTTCCATATTGAGTATGGGGTTGAAGTGGGTTACACAGATGCCGCATATATGAGTGAACCATGCGTTGTTAACTGTGCTAGCTGAGTGATGGCATAGCAAGCACAACACCTTTCACCTACCTAATGGAGAGGTGACTATCACACTAAAGAATGTATATCACATCCTTTGAGTACCCTGCTATGGAGATCCAATGAGTTTATGTTTGATTTCTATTTTGCATTTTAAGTTTCTAATATCCATGTGAGTCATATTGATGCGAGGTTGTTTACATGTCAGAGGTTTACTATGATCATACCCTGACAGAGGGGAGAATAGCTTTGCAGGGTATGTTTCAAGATGTCACCATCCTAGACCACCATTTGAGTTGGGAGAAACTCATTGATGAGTATGGTGATGAGTACCCATTACAGTACCATCTATGTTTGTTGGTTTTCTAGGCTTTGGTTATAGATAGAAGCTAGAAGGGCTTCCCACTGGGATGGGGCAGATTAGTAGTAGATATGATTAGATGACCCTAGAGGACGGCATGGGGACTAGCTATCTTAGTAGATATGTATCATAAGTTGCATGAGGTAGTATATCATAGCAGACAGTCTTGGGCATGTGGGTTAGTTTTGGATCAGATATGGGCTTGGGAGCACATTTTCATCATTCAACTATGGGTTCAGCCATGAGAGTGCAACCAACCCTACATATTCAGATACAAGGATTCATACCCTAGAGTCACAGTGGGGATGTGACCTACTATTAGTGGCTCCTGGATGATCTTACATCATTTATGTGGTGGTCATACCAATAGTGCCACAAATGGTCTAACTCTTGGGAGTTAGAGTACATGTGCTACAATCAACCACTAGAGTGCTTTGTGATCAGCCAAGTGCGGCAAAAATTTGTTGAGTGATAGGTAGTCTTAGTGGAGATGACTATGTATGCAAGGTACCATGGAGACGAGGCATAGGGTTGGCTACCTATGCTTGATTATTAAACAACTCTATGAGAGATAGTGACCTTGGTGTGTGAGCCTTGAGATTACCATCCAGAGGTAGCAAATGTGGAAGTAGACCCAACATATTTATATGAGATGCAAAGGCATCCATTTCCTAGGTTCACACGACCAAATGCCCCACTCATAGTAGCAGGATGGGGAGAGATGAGGAGGTGTCGATGACAGACAAATGGAGGTTGGGGGTAGTTCCTAACTAGGGAGGAGGCAGATGTAGGCCTAGGCCGCAAGGGAGGAGGAGGAGGATGAGGAAGAGGAGGAGTGTCCACTGAGATGTAGGAGAGATGAGTGAGTGGAGGTATGGGTGGAGCAACCTACTACAAGAGATGAGGATAGAGATGCTAGGTTTCAGGCCATGGAGGCAGAGTTGTAGGCAGTGTGAGTGACAACCGTTGTACAAGACCAACAACTCATAGATGAGTGGGCATGAGGAGAGGAGCTCTACAAGGAGCGAGATGCTGCTAGGCAAGAGTTGACATGTCATGGGGCCCAAGTGGCATACTACTATGTAGCATATAGGGGTGCGGTGATACCACAATAGGGACTTCCTGACTACTCAAAGTGGGCTGACAGATTAGAGGGTGTAGTATAGCTGCTAGATAGGAGACAAGCTCCTCCACTAGGGCCACCACCAACTGTAGAGGGTGGAAGCCAGTCCTAGGTCTAGGCTTAATATTTCATGACAATTTTTTTATTGTACCTCATGTATTTTGAGATGTATATCTAGATTTTGGATCTCACATTGTATATGTATTGTGACACATTTTGATATATATGAGATACTGGAGTTGACCAATAGCCTTGTTTACTTGTCTCATTTTGTGGATGTTTATGGATGTTTCAACATTTTACATTTCCATGTGATATTTTATGTATGTGTTGTTTTATGCTCATGGATTTCTCTCATGTATAGTTTTTAGCTTCTTATGCGTATGATATAGACACATGTTTTGAAAATGTGTCACTTGGATAGATCAGATGTGATTTTTAGATTAACCCCTTGTGATGACAAGATAGCAAAGAGGCAAAGAAAAAGATCAAGAAGATAAAAATATATGGTCAAGAAGAAAGAAAAGAGGGTATGAAAGTAGTTCCCAACATGTCAGAGAAAAGATGAAGAGATAGCTGTCCCCACATGCAAAAATACAAGACTAAGCTAGAAAATGAGCCTATAATGCAAAGTGATTTACCAGCAAGGAACACATAACATTTAGACTCTAATTTCATCATTGAGCATTTATTAGGGACTTCATAAGATCATATCAACATCACTAGTATAACTATGAGGATATGAATACGATCAATATCAGATAGGAATGTGCAAATCCAATCTAAGCATCAAAGACATGTAAGTCAAGATGGCTACATGATTAAATTCCCTAAGTTTAATTTAGCAAGATTACACATGTATCAAGGCATAAGTACCAAGATAACCCCCAAGTGCAATCTTGATAAAACAATCAAGGATGATAAGTTTGTAAGTCAAAGGGTCAAGTAGGACAAGCACGAATTCTCTAAACACTATAGACTAACAAAGTATACCCACAAGCAGAAAGCAAGTAAACATGCCCCATGCCTCTAATCTTCTTGCCCATGACACCCTCAAACAACTATTAGGAAAGGAACACATAGCAAAGAAATCTTCATAAATATTACACAAAGAAAGATAAAGTTCATCATAGCTTAGTAGTTTAAATGTTTAAGTGTATGTATAAGTCACTCGACCATTTCTTCAAGACTTGATTCTGATAGTGAGAAATATCATGACATCGGAGACTGTAGGTAGACTATCTAAAAAGTGTTGAGGAACACTTAATGTCAAAGGGGGTAGTGTTGAGAAATATTGTCTTGTGAGTTGCCAAAGAAACCCTAATGCACAAGGAGACCTCAATAGGTTAAGCAACTATGCCCCCGAGATAAGGACAAGGGAAAATTCCAAGCTAGGAAATGTGTTGCAGAGTGAGTGATTGAGACTAATAGACATAGTTGTGAGGGTCTCAAGTACCACTTGTTTCTAAGTTTTTTTTAGGAATAAGGTATCTCAACCTTGGATAATTCCTATTCTTGTTTCTTTTTTTGTAAATGTATTTTTTGCAAATAATGTAATTAAGTGTGAGTGTATATGTCTAGTTGACATGTTGATGTGTCACTCCACTTGTATATGTCAACATCTTGAATTCTATATAAGGAGATCATGGCTAAAATGGTTATGATAGATTCCTATAATGTGTAAGAGCTATCTCTAGAAGATTTGATGATGGGTGAAGATGTAAATACATGTGGCAACTGATCATTGAGTACTATACACTCGAGTCTCTTATTTTTTCAGAGAATGGTAAAACCCTAATATGGTTGTTTGTTGGAAGTTTCCCTAAAAGGGAAAGTGCATGATATACGCATTTTTTAGGGTTGCAGATAGGAGAGTGAGAAAGTGTATTGTTGGTATGATATGCTGCTACTGGATTGGTCTTTTGTGTCTTGAAAGAACTTGCATTGCAAGTGTGTTGTAACCTTCTGTGTTAAAGATAATACATTGTGTAGGTTTTGGAGGGGTGGGATTGTTTTACTGAAAAGTTTTTTCCCCCACCGACATATCTTTATGTTTATGTGTTTTCTTTCTTTATCTATTTTCTATATTCATGGTTGACTGAAGTATTATTGTTTACATAATATCGAATTTGAAATTGTAAGGATTTAATAGGAATTTGCACAATACTTTACTTAAGGGATTAGTGTAGGAAGTTGTTTCTGCACTTGACTTTCCTTACAATTTTCACCACTTGGCAGATTTTTTTAAGGAAATTTTTTGAATTTTGAATTTTTTTTTTTCTAGGTGATACATCAAAGCACCTATTGCTAGGTTTTCACTAAGATGATAATTTTTTGGACATTTTCTGATTTTTAGAATTTTTTTCAGGATCAATAGATATGTACAAATAGTTGAGTTGTGAGCCTTTTAGCATAGAACTTATTCAGATGTAGGACATTAATAAGTTCCACACGTTGTTCCCCTTTTAGAGTAGAAAGCTGATAAGCACCAAACCCAAAGGCTGTTTCGATAATGTAAGGGCCCAACTAGTTGGGTTTGAATTTCCCTTTCTAGTCTTTGTTCTATTGACTTTAGGGATTTTCTCTAAGCACAAGCTCACCCACTTGAAACTCATGGGGATGAAAGTTCTTGTCATATGTAGTAGACATGTGCTTTTGATAAGCCTACATATGGTTGAAAGTAGCCTTACAACGTTCATCAAGGGTTTCTAGCTCTTGTACTCGCATAGCCCTATGGTCTTCATCGGTAATCAACCTGTGTAAGGAGACTCACAATGAGGGGATTTCAACTTATAAGGGTTGGACAACCTTAGAGCCATAGACTAAAGAAAAGGGTGTGATCCCTGTAGGAGTATGTATAGTGGTTCTGTAGACCCATAATATCAGATTGATTTGTAAGTGCCAGTCTTTCCCTAATTTGTGGATTATTCTGTGCAAGATCTTGACTGATGTCTTGTTAGAGGCCTTGGCTCGGTCGTTCCCTTGAGGATAGTAGATTGAGGACCAATGTTGTTTGATTCTAGATTTCTTACACAAATATTTGAGGTCCTTATTCTTGAATTGTCCTCCATTATCAATAACATCCTAGTAGATTTCACCACTTTTATCATTCTTCATGCTCACTAAAATACTAAAGTGAAGTCCAGAGAGAGTTTGTTAAAGAAAAACTTGCTGTAGATGCCTATTTTACTCCTCTAGAAAATGTATGAGAAATGACAAAAAAATTCATCTTCATTACAATGTTATATTTTATTCCAAAAAAAAGAATATTCCTAGAATCCTTGAACCTAAAATATTAATTGATGAATATCTTGTATCATAAAGGGGCTAAAAAGAAAAAAACATAGCTTATCACAAATCATTACCTAGATGAGACTCTAAAAATTGAATGAACCTGTGACATTATGTAGAATAAATAATAATAAAGGACTTTATAGAAGTCATGAGTCAGACTAGGAAGTCAGGACCTAGGCATCCTCTTCCTAGGTACTTTCCTATGACACCCAACTAAACTAATAAGAAAGAAATAAATAATAATAATAAAATAGAATACATTAACACACAACAATAAAAGCAATAAAAAAAAAATTAAAACTTCAAAAGCAATGCAGAAAAAAAAAAAAAAAAAAAAAAAAAAAAAAACACTACACTAAGCACCTTGGAGGGAAAAGTACCAAGTAATGCACATGTTCAAATTTGCATCTTTCTTTGGATACCATGGGCCCCACATGTTTCCTACTCAACCTAGCTAGGAAGTGTTTGTAAAGCTAAAAAATTGCATCAATTTCCTTGCCTGACACCATGGCAGCAAGTTGATGACCTTTTGGGAAGTTCTTCCTTTGAAAATGCATTGAAAAATGGGAAGTGTCACACATCTAATCCCATGTCTGATTCACTTCACCTTGGGCGCCTTACCAAGGAAGTGGGTACGCCAACCTGGGAGGAAATTATGCCTAGGGGAGTAGGAAATGACATAGGGTGATGGTGGAAAGTAGTAAGTCATGTGATTAGTAAGATGTTAGAGGGTTGTTAGCTAGGCGTTTAAAAAGCATTAGTGGGTAGTAAAAAAAATGCAAAATAAGTTGTGTTAGAAATAGTAATATGGGGCAAGTAAAGTTAGTATTTAGTTTGTTGTATTTCTAAATTAGTTTTTTAATCACACCAAGGTGGGATGTAAGGGTTAAGTGGCAAGTGGTGTGTAAGGTGGAGTAATATTCTAGAAATAATATAGTGTTAGGATTGAGCTAACATTTTAGGGAGTAGTTATCATTTAAGACATAAGGGAGAGCAAGTTAGATTAAGAGTTAAGGATGGAGAAAATTTGGATGTAGAATTAGGATCATTTCAATAGTCTATACTTAGTAGTTTAAAATAGTTTTGGAATAATAATATGAAAAAGAAAAATAGACATTTATTTAAGGAAAATATGGATAATTTAAATAAACTAAGTACATAGTGGTACATAGTAACAATAAGTAAATTTAATAAAAACAAATAAAAATAAAATAATAATAATAATAATAATAATAAAGAGGTAACAATGATGATAAATAAAAGAATGGTATCACAATGACTTGATAGCAAATACTTAAATGCCTTCATTACATACATGAAATTAATATAATATTAGTTGTAGGGGGACACATTAAGAGATATGTAGGTCATTAATAATTATGTTAAGAGCAAATGTAGAATTAGCTTAAAATGCTGATGTAATTTATGGAGTTCTAACCAATTGATTATATGTATATATGGGGGTTCAATAATGTAAAAATAAATAAATAAAATATTGGTTGAGTTCCTACCTTGTAAATTTAGGGCATGACATATTGTTAGTGCAAGAGAATAGGAGTCTGTAAGATTTTGGGATCATGTAACCATGAGGTGAAATAAACAAGATGCCTAACCTAGCCCCATTTTATTTATGAGAACCATCAAAGAACATTTTCCAAGTTCTCTTAGTGATGTAAATAATTGAAGCATCTATAAACTCAATCTGCACAGGTATTGTATTTTCTAATGGAAAATTAGCCAATTGGTCAACTATGGCCTACCCCTTGATAACTTTGTGTTTGACATACTAGATGTCAAATTCAAAAAGAATCATTATTCATTTAGCCAAGTAGTTGATAAGCACAACCTTACTTAAAAAGTATTTTAGGGGATCAATTTTAGTAATCAGGTGAACTATATGTACCAACATATAATGTTTGAGTTTTTGAGAGGCAAAGACCACTGCAAGGCAAGATTTCTCAATGTTGTTGTAGTTCATCTCATAGGCCACCAAAGTGCAACTGATGTAGTATATAGCATGTTCTTTTTGGGTCTCATCACTTTGTGCCAATAATACTCCTAGAGAGGAATATATAGCCGAGATATATAAAATCAAAGGTTTTCCTGATATGGGTGGCATCAATACTGGAGGTTTAGCCAAGTATCCTTTGATTTGATCTAGACATTGTTCACAATCTTTGTTCTAGATACAGGTAGAGTCTTTATGCAAATTTTTGTTGAAAGATTGAGCCTTATCAGCTAATTGAGAAATGAATCTCGTAATTGATTGCAGACATCCTTAAAGACTTTTTGAGTTGACTAATATTCCTTGGAGGAGGTATTTCCATAATTGCTTGTACTTTTTCAGGATCAACCTCAATGCCTTTTGCTGATATAATGTAGCCTAGCAATTTTCCAAATGTGACACCAAATACACACTTTTTTGGATTTAGCCTAAGTTGAAATTGTTCCATATAGTTCAATATCAAACTAAGGTCATCAAGATGTGTGTCTCTTCTTTTAGATTTTTCTAGTGTGTCATCAACATAATCTTCCATATTCTTATGCATCATATCGTGGAAGATAGTGGTCATTGTGTGTTGATAGGTAGCACCAACATTCTTGAGCCCAAAGGGCATGCCATTCTAATAGAAGGTGCCCCATGCACATGTAAAGGATGTCTTTCTTGATCAACAAGATCAATTTTAATTTGGTTATACATCGAGAAGCCATCCATTAAGGAGTACATTTCATAACCCGCAGCCATATTCACTATCATGTCTATGTTGGGAAGTGGAAAGTCATCCTTAGGGCATGCTTTGTTTAAATCTCTAAAATCAGTATAAACTTGAATGGATTTTTCATATTTAGACATAGGTACAATATTGGAAATCCACTCTAAATAATCAATAGCTCTAATGAAGTTTGCGCTCAGGAGTTTTTCCAATTCTACTTTGACTAAGAGGGATATATGTGAATGCATCTTTCTCAATTTTTTCTTAAAATGTTTTACACTAGGAGAGATAGATAGATGATGCATAATTAGATCGGTGTCAAGCCCTAGCATATTTGAGTAAGTCCATGAAAAATTGATCTTCTTTTCTTGAAAGAACTTGGCAAAAATCTCCTTTTCTTTAGTTGATAATGACTGATCCACATGGATAATTTTAGGAGATTCTTTTGTACCCAAGTCGATAGGTTGTGTAGGTTCAATGAGAACTAAAGATCTATCCTAAAAATAGCTTGGTAGACTACCAAGTACTTCATCCATAGGCACCTCAAGGAGGTTTTCACCATTGAATACATCTTTATTTTTACTCTTTTTGGGTTCAGATACCACCACAAAGTGGTTTTCACCATCTAACCACTTGTTTTTTATTTTAATTTTGTGACTAAGGTATTTAATATCTGCTTCTGTTATGTTAACTACAAGTTCACTGGTGGAACAAGTCATGGGTTCAATAACATTAAGGTAGCAAGTGATCTCATAATCATTGTGAAAATATGGTATTTCAGGTATTTGATATTGAACCAACCAATCTATGAGATTAGGGTGAATCAAGGAGAGAGATGTGGAAGCTTCAAGATTATTGATACAAAAGGAGTAATCTCCAATGACATGAGAAGTCAAGCCTATAGTGAATGTTGCAAAGGAATCCAAATCAAGAATAGACCTAGAGGGACCAATGTGGTCCACTAAAGCAATTTGCAAACCAAACTCATCTAACCCTACACTAGACTCTCCAACTATATTTGGTTGGGTAGCATAGGTGTGAATGACGTCCACCCTTAATTCACAAGATGCATATGAGAGACTTTCCCATTCATACTCACTAGAATCTATACTCTGGTTCTTAGCAATTAAGCAAGCAATATTTTATCTAATCCTTCCTCTTTTTAAGTCTTCATGGTTGGATTCATCTTGTTCATGTTGTCTAGAAGTAGAAGCTTCAACATCATTGTGGGTAATAATTGATTCTTCTCCCCAAAGGAGAGAAGTGAGAGGCATGAAATCATCATCTTGTAGAGCAGTAGTAACAAAGGGTAGATCATCATCCTCCAATTCACTAGACATGGGAGCTCTTCTATCAAACGTTGTATTTCATCTTCTAGCCTGAAACCTAGGCCAGTAGTATCTCGAGTGTTGTGACCATTAGTATGACTTAAGGGTTCTACTAGAGCTTTTTAGTTACCAGTTAAGGACCCATGGCCTTGATATCCCATGTTTGTGAGAATTTTATATCATTTTCCCTAGCACTTAGGAGAGATCAAAGTAGTGACTATGACTTCCTTTGTATCTTCCTCTTCCCTATATATCCAATACTTGATTGCTTTTTCTTCTTTTTTTGCTTCTGAGGGAACTAAAGATTGGACAAAAGTGCCAAAAATGGTAATTCTGGAAGCTGAAGGCTTTGATTTGGTAGAAGGTTTCCTGTAAGACTGAGGGGAAACTAGTAAAGATACAATAGAATCTAGAGTGTATTCGCACATGCCTAGGCTCATCATTTTCAATTTTTGTTCACACTCTATAAAAGATGGTGTTAGCTCATGAGAAGAGCGATTATGAGGAACCAATGTTTCTATAGTAGATAACGTGTCTATAAACATTGAGTTGTCTCCAAGGACAACTATCTCAGTACTGTTGAAAGGGAACTTAATGCACTGCTGGTATGTAGAAGGCACTGCTTGCATGTCATGAATCCAGGGCCTTCCTAGTAATAAATTATATGTGATTGGTATGTCCAGGACTTGGAAAACATCTTTTTCAACTGGACCAACTTAGATTGGAAGCACAATGAGAAATTTAGAAGGTCTTTCAACCTCATCATTGACTTTGACAACAATCTTACGCCTAGGATTGATGTCAAATTCAAACATGCTTAATTTTTGGATAACATTGAATGAAATAATGTTCAACCATACACCATTGTCTATCAAGACTCACCAAATGCGAGTATAGAAGATTTGGACTTTAATGTGGAGGGCAAGATTGTGGGGATGTTGGGAGCTCTATCATCTTCTTCAGAAAAGGTGAGATAATGAGGTGAAGAAATGTGGTTCACCATAGCTTGGAATCACTCGATATCAATATCCATGGGGATGTTGGCAGAGTGTAAGACTTTTCCAATAGCGAAAGGTGGTTCCAAGAATGTCCTTGTACAAAAGATATAACTCTAACAACTCAAAGATGGATATTTGGGCTGGAGTTCATTGTAGCTAGCTAACAAGGTCATAATTGGAGATTGCAAAGGCGGTTGCTTGTTTGGATGATGAAACATTTTTAGTATTGTTAGCAACTTTTAAAACTACTTTAGATTGCCCCTAGTGACAACATTAAGTGGCTCACTCTATGAGGAGGATGAATCTGCCACTTGAAGTACGAACTTAGGTTGGGTGTTCCTATGTTGTTGTTGTTGAAAATTTCTTATTTTCAGGACAACCTTAGGTATTTTATCCTCAACATCATAATTGGGTTGTTCATCAGAATTAGAATTCATCATGCAAAGATACTCAATGGGATCAATCATGTTTATAACATTATCAATGTTAGTGTACGTATAGTTGATCTTAGCATCATGATTTTTCTTAGGATCCTTGGAAGATTCTACTTTCTAATATTGCGAAAGGGTTGTTTAAAAGTTTTGTGGTCAGAATTTTTGATGAGGCCATCCATGAAAACTTTACCAACCTCTATGAGATCTTGAATAATGTCTTTAAGCTTAAAATAATGTTAAGTATTGTGGCATTTTCTTCTCTGATAACTACAAATGTGATCCTCTCTCCACCAAGGGGGTGTGATGGGTGGGTCATAGGGGCGAGAATTGTCTGGCAGCATAACCAACTTGTTTGCAATTAAGGTCTTCAAGACCATTCCATAAGGTTCAACCATCATCGTATAAACACATCTTTTTTTAGCAAACTTGGTGTTCTTGTCAAATGCTTGTGGTTTCAAATCCTTTTATTTTTTTGTAGAGTAAATGGCATTGGAAAGGTTGAACATAAGCCCCTCGGTCTTAGGAGTGTACACTACTCCATCACTGACAACATATTTTCTTTTGTTCCAAGGTTTTCTTTTGTCCATGGAATGCAAGAAGTGTGTTTTAAGAATATAATGGGCTCTTAGCTAAGCCTTAGAGACATATTCCTTGCTAGTAAACCATGCAATGGGAGGTTCTTTGAGACAAGATCAAAAAAGCAAGTGTCCACAAGAGAACTCTCAAATATGCAATGCAAATGTTGATTAAACTAACATAAATATGCAAAATACAACTATGTTAACAAGAATGAGAGTGTTACAAGATCCAAACTAATTACTATGTGAGCTAGATTATTGCAAAAGTGAACTAAGCTACATGCATCTACACTAAAATTACATGATATGAGAGAATGTTGACAAGAGGATGGAAGTTCTCCATAAAGCTCTTTAAGGATTCAAACGATAAACCTGCAGCATAACAATACTCAAGAGTGTGGATCCTTTGACAAGGGGAGAGCTCTTTTAAAGATGTACAGATGGAGGAGATCAAGATCAAATGATGAATGGTCAAGGGTGGAGTTTGAAAATGGGAGTGATCCATGTGCACAAACAAGTCAACCAATAAACAAAGAATTGACTTTGCATGTGAGACAAAAAGAGCCTTTTCTTTGAATTTTGGAATAGGAATAATGCTTTATGTGTGCACATTGAGTGAGTTAGACAAATGGGTTTTTTTATTTAATTAAAAGGGGACATGTTATTTCAATAAAATAATGAACTTAGGATAGCATAGTAAAACTATAGGTTATAATCAAATTACTTGATTTTTAGCAATTTGGTCCAGGCAAATGATTAATTAATTTAGCCAAAATATCGAGAAGGTGGCTAATAGTCCAAGTGACTATTTTTAGGTGATTATAGGTGGGACTTGAGCACAATGCAAAAGATCATGGTGAGGCAAGTGGAACAAGTTCTAAATCCAAATTTCCTGTATTAGCAATATATGTCAAAGGACACCATGAACCTGAGAAAATCATTGGAGACAAGATAGAAGGTACAACAACAAGGAACAAACTGAAAGGTACATGTTTTCTTATTGAATTTGAACCTAGAACAGTTAAAGATGTTTTGGATAATGAAAGTTGTATTGAGGAAATGAATGAAGAGATAGAATAGATAGAAAGGAATAAGACCTAGACTCTTGTTCCTAGACCCAAGGACAAGAATTTAATTGGCACAAAGTGGGTGTTCAGAAATAAGTTGAATGCAGATGGAGAAGTTTCAAGAAATAAAGCAAGGTTAGTATGCAAAGGCTATTCTCAAGAGGAAGGTATTGATTATGGTGAAAAAATTTGTCCTGATGCAAGATTAGAAGGTGTTACGACTCTACTTACTTATGCTACACATAAAGGATCTAAAGTGTATCAAATGGATGTGAAATCTGCATTCTGGAATATAATTCTAGAAGAAGAAGCCTACATAGAGCAACCTGAAGGTTTTGTAGATCTTAGCAAAAAGGATATGGTTTGTAATTTGCACAAAGCATTATATGGTCTCAAACAAGCTCCCAAAGCTTGGTATGAAAGACTTCATAACTATTTGATGAATATTGGTTTTCAAAGTACAAATGATAACAATAACCTATACATCGAAGGACCAGACAAGAATATTGTGTTGGTAGGAATCTTTGTGGATGATACATTATTTATTGGAAATGATGATTTGTGTAAATGTTTTTTGAGAGGAATTGACTAGTGAATTTCAAATGTCAATGTTTGGAGAAATCAAATTCTTTGTTAGCCTACAAATTCAACAGAAGAAATATGGTATCTACATTAGTCATTCTAAGTATATCAAGGAGATACCGAAGAAGTTTGAAATGAAGGATTCAACACCAGTTGGAACACATATGTCTAATAGACATAAGATTTCCAGAAATGATGATTGCAAGAAGGTAAATCAAACCACATATAGATCTATGATTGGAAAACTTCAGTATGTTATACATACCACATATAGATCTATAATTGGAAAACTTCAGTATGTTATACATACTAGGTGTGATATTGTTCTCGCAGTTGGTATGGTGGCAAATTTTTTAGCTAATCTTAAAGAAAATCATATGATGACAATAAAGAGAATCATAAGGTATCTAACTTGGGTACTAAAGATTATGGATTGTGGTATAAGAAAAAAGGCAATTTAGATTTGAAAGCCTTTATTGATGCAGACTAGGAAAGAAGTGTAGATGACAAGAAGAGCACCAGTGGTGGAGCATTCTTTCTTGGTAAAAGATTAGTGTCTTAGAGAAGTAAGAAGAAAACTTGCATCTCTTAATCTACAACAGAGGCAGAATATGTTGCAACAATAGTCAATTGTTCCAATATTATTTGGTTCAAACAATTGTTGGTAGGTGTGAAGGTAGAATTCAAAGATCTAGTGGTTATTTTCTGTGATAACACAAATGCAATAAATATATCAAAGAATCCTATGATGCATACCAAGAACAAGCATATTGCAATAAAATATCATTTTCTAAGAGAATTGGTGTAAGATAAAGAGGTGAGATTGGAATATGTAAATACTAAGAAAAAAATTGTAGACATATTCAACAAGCCATTACCTAAGGATGCAATTTTGTATCTAAGAGGTAAGCTAGGGGTTTTTCCCCTATTTGAAGCTCCCTTAAACAACATTTAGTGATGCATCAACTAAGCATTCTTGAAGATTAGTCAAATTGATGCAGTAATGAAAGGACATATTACATATACATCTATATATTAGGAACATTGAAAAATCATTGAATATTATCTTTGGTGTAAGATATCATAGAGGGAGAAGTTTGCTATCATATCACATAAATTTTGTTTGAAGATGTCAAAGAGGAAGAACTTGGTCTGCTAACAAAGAGGAGGAGTTTTCTATCAAAGGAAGATGTTGAAGATAAAGAAAACTTGGAGAGTTTGCTGGTAGAGGGATAAACTAAAGTCAAAAGTAGAAATTGATGTCAGAGGGAGTTCACTAATAGAGGGAGTTCTCATGGATGAGAATTAAAATGAAACTAAGGATATTATCCTTACTTTATTTTTCTCAAAAATTTCATTGTATTATGACATGTTGTGTTGTTATCAATGCCAAAGAGAGAGATTGTTGAAAATAATTGATCAATTGTATATTGTCTTTGATGTTACACAAAATGTCATATCTTTTCCAATTAGTGTATGTCGAGCTCACTCGGATGATGTAGATAGTTTCTCATGTCTGCCAAGCATTCCAGTGTCTACCAAGTTCAGAAGATAGTGTCTACCCAATTCACTCGGGCGCTTAAGAGAAGTTTGTAGAAGTTGAGTGTTAATTGAGCTCACTTGGTTAACAAGGGAAAATTTGGATGGAACCAGTGTTAACTGAGATCACTCAGTTACCAAAGGAAGTTTACAAAGTTGCAATGTTAACCAAGCTCACTTGGTTAACATAGGAAAATCATTTTAGTGTTAGTATCTATCGAGTAGGGTCAACTAACAAAATATTTTCTTGTTTTGTCATATTGAGTTTAATGGTTTTGTTTGTTGGTTCTAGCCAATTGAAGAGATGAAGTATTATTGCTATAAGTTGTATTCAAGCCAACTTGACAATGTATATTATATAAGGTCAAGTTGAGGATTGAATGTGTTTGAGAATGTGTGGAAGATAAGAAGATGATGCTTAGAGGAAGTGAATTGGAAGGATAAGTAGAATATCCTTGTTGGATGGTAATGATTAATCTAATCAGGAAGGATCAACTATTCAAGCCATAATTGAGATTTGAAATTAGCAATTCAGTTGCATCAACATTAGGTCATTTCATTATTACTCTGTAACCATTGTAGTAGTGAACTAAATCTCTTAACAGAGTTAGCCTAACAACGATATGCCAAATCCTCTAACAAGGTAGCATTTGTAGATTGAAGTGTCTAAAGACCTCTAACAAGGCCACTCCTGATAGGGTGTTTAGATCCTCTAATAGGGTCACACCTAATATCGTGTTTTGTAACCTTTAACAGGGTTGGCTCCTAATAGGGCTCACTTCAATTTAGAAGAGTGAAAAATAGTAACTAGTTGCAATTGGTGGCTTTTTTCAAATTGGGTATCCACATTATTTATCTTGGTGTCACTTGTGTTCATGCTATTTCTTTTATGTGTCTTCAACTAAGTTAATCAAGGTTAATCAAACTTAATATCTTAAGATCGACATGTTCAATATTTTCTGATTAATAGTTGATATTATAGTGCTTGCTGAGTTACAACATATTGTTAGTATTAACCGAGTGCCTGTGTGTTAACTAAATAACACTAGCTTCATCAGAGTTTATGTTTCGTATTGACATATGAGGGATCTAGAATTTATTTTTGTGGAAATTGATTTACCCCTCCCCTCTCAGTTACTCCTCTTATATTTCCAACATTTAATGCATTTTTATTCAGTGGATGATACATTTTATTCATGTCTAATGAATTTAGACTATTTTTGTAGGGATTGATAGCTTAGAATGTGACAATTTTACATTGAGATTGGCTAATTCATTTATGTTGAATTATGACTCATGCATCCTGATATACTAGACACATATGTCATTATTACCCTTTACTTAATCTTTGGATGTTTATCTCATGATGATATTGTTTGTGATTTTACTAGAGCTAATCAAATTGAAAAGATATAATATTGTGATGATTTGATGATTGTATCATTGTTAGGGATTCATTTTGGTTAAATTTATTGAGATAATATGATGTGTGAAGAACATAATGGCTATGATGGGACTCGAAATTGCATTCTTGTTTTGAGTACCATTCTAAAATTTTGAGCAAATTTGAGCCCCTATAAGCACTTTTCTTGCATGTGTACTTGGCTATCATTTTGAGGCCTAAGAGGTGTTTTATGTTTCTAACACCTTGCATTCACGATATACATGTGTTCTATAATGATACATTTCCATTTTGAGTCATTCCACGAAGTTTTATTTTGAGCAATGTTCAAATTTGCATTTTTGCCTAAGTGTCAAACAATGATAGGAAGCCTAGTTTACATTTGAATATCTTGTACCTGGTAATGTTTCATGACTCTTAGCTTTGGGAGTTTTTATTATACATATCAAAGAACCTATGTTTTAGTTTTTGAGTCATTTTGATATGTTTTGAATCCCTCAAAGTTGGTTGTTTGTTGTTATCATGGTGATGCATATTTCTTAAAATTCTGGGAAGCCCTGATTGACTAGTTATTACTTTGACCCAATTGACCATTCTGAGAAAATTCCTTTTGCATTGTATTTTAGAGGTCACAAAAATTCAATGTTTCAGATTTGATCCTATGATGAATTCATTTGATCAGTTTTCAAATGTTATTCCATATGTAATTTGTAAAGTTTTACTAGTGTCAAAAAATGCAGATTGATCAGTACACCTGTTCGAGATGTCATAACTCTGAACCCGTGATAGATGAGATCAAATGGATTGTACTACCATGTTCTACTCTAAAAATAATTCAACTGTGCTAGTTTTTAAGTCTTGATGAATCTATCTAGAGACTTTCCTAGGCCCATTCCATTTGCGAAAACCAATCCTGCTGATGTTTCTAGTTCTGCAATTCTTTAATCCCCACTTCACATGCTTCTAAGATGCACCCAGTTATTTTTTATGAGCCCAAATCACAAATATATACTCTCCTCATGATAGTGAACTAATGGCCCAGTTTTCAAGCCCTCAAGTACCCATTTGACCTATTTTTGAAGCCAAACTGAATGTGGTTTATGGTTTTCTGACATGTTTGTTTGCAGACAATTTCAAGAATACAATTTTGATAGTCAATATATTTTGACCTAGGTGTCGTTATGACACAAAATCAGACAGGGTAAGATAATGTGGAACAAAGAATCATCATGTTAGTTTTTAGGGCTCAGTTAGGTGTTTTAGTCAATTTTTAAAGGCAACCTGTAGGCCTTCTTGTAAAAAAAGTCATAGTTTGTAGAAAGAGGTGAAATGAGTTTTAAAAATTTTATTCAGTGGTTAAGTTTGGGATCAAATTAGTATCAGGTGATTAATGGAACAGTTTGGGAGGTTAGTTGTTTCAGTTTCAATTTTTTTTTAGCTGGACCCACTGTGGGGGGCCCGACTGACTCCTGTGAGATTGATAAGATGTTGGAAATTGGGAGTTTCTAAAGAATATTACAATGATTCAAAAACAATTTGTGATTCATGATCCTAGAAAATCAAATGGTACCTTTTGAAATGTTTATTTAGCCCTTTAAGATGCATTTGGTGTAGAAGAGACTCAATTGTCAATTGACTGGCATCATGAAATATATGAAAGCATACAGTTAGCCACTAAGAGAAATAGTGAGAATCACGCTAGTTATGAACCATACTTACATGCATGGGTAACTTATGATTGATTGTGGGGTTTTTTATTGTGCCTATGGCTTGAAGTTGCAATCCAAAACTTCTACCTTCTTATATCCCATCTCATTGTCAACCCTGTTTCCTACACTTTCAAACATTGAAGTCATCAATTATTGCAAATGAATGAGTGCGTGAGCCTAATGGGAAGAGAAGTCAAAAGCTGGGTCTTCACTTTGGAGGCCCCAGCTTGTTTATAATACCATTTGAGGGCACGTACAATATCATGGGGATGCCTACTGTTTCAGATTGAAAGAGTTTTTTAAAAGACAAAGCTTATGTGTAAGTTGTTATTTATATTTTTAGGCTCGGTTTGAAGAGTTTTACTAGGCAAAGTGGCAAAAAATGCGAATGCTTGAAGGCCTTTTGGGGATTTCTGCAACACACTTTCAGATCACTGCAATTGGAATGTAACTGAGTAAGTTACTACTGGCTTCAACACTTCATAACATTCTGGATCATGTAGTGATGCCCAAATTAACAATAGTAGTAGATGCTTGGGATCCTTGTAGGGAGACTGTGCCAATACACTTACACGTTGCACAGGAAAAGGCAGGAGAAGAGCTCCTCGCAAAATGAAAAGGAGCAGAGGTTGACAGTTTTTAAATTGGTGCTCAATGCACATGTTGGAGACAGAGTAAGGTAGAAGCTATTGCGTGGAGTGTGGATTGGCAGGTGGATGCTCCCATCCTTCTTGTGGGTTTTAATGCTAAGCAGTCATGGAGTTGCATAACTGTGATGTGTTTTGATCTGGGAAGAGCAGCCCTCGCATTCCAGTTCCCTGTAGGCAAATAATGCATATCAATAATATTTTGGGTTGAGGTGCGTTGGTAAGCGTTGGACATCCTTGGATGACATGTTCAAGTATTTCTCCCGAGGGTGCAAATTAGGTGGAGGTTCCTATTTTCATTCCCTTGGTGCTCCTGAGTACATATACGAACCATGTGCAGATATTTTCGTAGCTTCTTTTGAGGACATGCATGCAAAATACAGGCGTTTCATAAAATGCATGGCAGAGGAAAGCATATATGGATGGTTCTGACGAAGATTTTCATTTTAAATTGCTAACCACTTTCCTATTTACAATGTTCAAACGTTTGTAACTTGTGCTTGGCACATGCTACATAGAAGATGGGTGATTTGTGTTTTGTGGTGCCCATGGATTGGTCTCAAGGGCGTTGGGAAGGTGCCTTTTCTTCTTTCTTTAGGCACCGTAACATCACACACTAAGGTGAAAATTAAGTTTAGAAAAAATAAGTCAACTTTGACTATTTAACACTTTTAGTGTTAGAATGAAGCTTAGTGTGTGAAGTTTAAGCCGTCCGTAAATATAGTGGAGCACTCCTTTATTGTTGGTCATCCATCATTCATCATCTGTGTATTAGTTTTCCACAACTAGAAATCAACTATCCTCTTTTTCTTTTGGGAAATGCCCACATAGAAGGCCCATACACAACCTATGCCTTGTAAATTCAACAATATAGACTACATTAATTTATTTATTTAATGAGAGATTTGACATGATAATAAATAATGACTAATTAAACTAAAAACTAAAAATTAAAAAATTGAATTAAAAATAATAATAATTAGAAAATAACTTAAAAATAAATTAATGAACCAAATGAAATTACATTTAAATACAAATAAAATTAAGAAGATTAATTAAATAAAATAAAGTGAAAAAATAGAATTAAAAAGTGAGAATGAAAAAATCAAATATTAAAAAACTAAGAAAAATAAAATAAATAACAATTAAAAAAGAAGTGTACTAAATATCACATGAAATTAAATAAAATAGATTTAAAAAGATTAAAGATTTAAACTTATAAAAAAAGTGAGCATAGTAGAAATAAAATAAAATAATAATAAAAAGAACCCAAATAGAAACTCCACAATATTTAGGACTAGCAATTGCACCTTAGGGTGTAATAGGTACGCCGAAGTGATATTCAAGGTCAAGTAAGAAAATAATTTAGTCTATTATTTATTAAAAATTCATCTTAAAAGGAAGATAGTCAATCTACATTAATATAAACATTAACCTTAAATCTTATCACAAATATTAAATTGGAATCCTAAACATCATTGTAATCCTAAACAAGATGATAGCCCAAATTGTAAACATAGCCCAAACTTTAATTATAAGATAAGCTTAAACCACTATCCTAATGCTAACTTTAACCATAAAAGTAATTGTATTCCTAAATCTAGCCTCATTCCTAACATAAACTGTAAACTTAAGAAAAAAAAATCCTAACCCTAACCATAATACTATCCATGATGTAACCCCTTATCCTAACTATAATTGTAACCCTATATGCAATCTTAACCCCAACCTAACTGTAACACTAATATCAATTCAAACATTAAACAATAATTGTAAACAATATCATAACTTATACTACAAACTCAATCCAAACAATAACCAATGTGTAAACCTAAACTCTTACCCTAACCTTAACCATGAATATCAATCCTATCCAAAACCCTTGCCTAACATTAATTAAAACTATGATATAAATCATAAACCTAACCTTAATCTTATGGTAAACCCTAATCCTAATCTTGAACAAGATCATATCCTAAACTCTAAATACAATCCTAACCATTATCATGACATAAAAGTAAACTAATTTCCCAACTTTAACCATAAAGACCCTAATTTTTAAGCCCCAATCCTATCCTTAACTTTAATTACAATTCTAACCCTAACCATGATATAACTACTTAACCATAAAATCATAAACCCTTTTCACAATCCTAACCTAACCTTATCTCTCACACTAACGCTCACTCAAAAATTACACCTAAATCCTAAACAATACCATAACACAAACTTTAGGCCCAATCCTAATCCTAACCCTAAATATTAATCCTAATCAAAACCTAATCCTAATGATGATATAAACCTTAAACCTAACCATAATCATAATCCTAAACCCTAGTCCTAATTATAATGATAACAAGAACAATAACAATTATTCAAACCTCAACCTTAACTAAGATCCTAACTGTAATCCTACTTCTAGTCCTAGTCCTACTCTTAAACCTAAACTCTAACCCTAATTAAAATCCTAACTCTAACCATCATGTAAATCCTAACCATTAAATGATGTTTATTATTTTAAAAATATACTTTCTAATTTAATAAATAATAAACTTATTTTATTATCCTTACAAAATAAAAATAGAAAGAAGAAAGATTTGAAATATTGAGATTAATCGAAAGATAACTTCACAAGTAACATTTTTAAGAAAGGCAACTATTCACAAGGAGAATGGCACCCACATTCATCTCCGCCCCAACTTTTGCTCCCATGTCAACTTCTGCTCCCACTTCATCAGATTGGGTTTTTCCTTTGGCAGTGATGTTGCTAGGCATGCATGTTGGTCTTCTCTAGCCCTTTCTCAGGCGACCTTTGGGGAAGGGTTTTACACTTTTCCCTTTGGGGGGGGGTCGGGGGGGGCGGGGTCTCTATCGCATTACGGGCTAGGGCTTCTTTTGTGGTTCCTATTGGGGAGGCTATCCATTCCCCAAGTGTTGCGGGTGGATCTACCATTTCTTATGTAGATGTGGCAGCCTATGAGGTTAGTCTTGGTGGTTAGGCTGTGCGTTCAGGGCTCCATGTTGTTGAGCCTGTTGTTGTAAGTAACCCCATTATGGTCAATCTAGAGTCTAATATTGTTGATGAGATTTCTACTTATGTGGATGACTTCTCCTTTACAGCTGCCATTTTTTTGTTTTAGGGGTTTTTGGCCCTCTTTGTCAGATCTGCATGCATGGTTTTTCAAATTCTGGGAGCCTATTATTTCAGATTTAGTCCAGATTTACCTAGTGGCAAGGGGCTTTTTCATTGTGAAATTTGCTACTACTGATATTGAAATGTCACCCTTCGACGTGGTTTCTTTTGGGAGGAGAGATTCCCCTTGATGGCCAAACCTTGGTATGTGGATTTTGATTAGTTGATTAAATCCTTTAATGAGATTCATCCATGGGTAAGGTTGCCTAATCTTCCCCTTCACTTATGGCTAGATTCTATATTGGAGGTTGTGAGGGAGGCTCTCGACGATTTTTTGTTGGTTGATACTACGTCTTCCAACGTGTTTTAGACGATGTATGCTCGTATCCTTGTGGAGATTGACATCTCAAAGAGGTTCCCAAAAATGATTAATGACCTCTCCTAATGGCGCTTGGATTCAACTTCTTGATTATGAAGGAATTCCCTTTAGATGTAGGAAATGCTGTAAGACCAGCCACCTTGCTGCGCGTTGCTCCTCCAAAAACTTTAGATCAATGAAGTCACCTTCTTAGTGGACAGGGGTTTCAGACAATCACTACACAGTTTAGAAAGCTCCCTCTACTGGGGAGGGGCTAGGTGATTCTTCTCAAGATTCTTTGGTGGAGGATTCTATTGCTACTTTTGATAATTTAAATGTTACCCTTATGGTGGTGACCAATACAGTTGTCCCTCCCTTAGATGTTGCAACTATTGATACGATTGTTGCCCCACTTGCGGCTCTGTCTCAAGTCAGAGTTGTCCCTTCTACTGCTGTGGTCCAGATTGCAAGTGGTGGTGGTACTCTTGTTGCGAGGGTTTTGGGGGCAGTTTGTGGTGTGGATGACTTTGCATGGCAAAAGGTTGCTTGGCTGGTGGAGGATGGATGAACAACAATAAAAGGAAAAAAGGTCAAGTCCTCCAATCCATCGTTTGATATGTCTTTACGCTCTAAAAAGATGAGACTGAAATGTAAATCTTGAGGCTCAGTTTTCTGAACCTGTTGCTCACTTGTTTTGTTTGAGGATGTACCTTTTTGTTTGCCTCTTTTGGTTGGCCTTTTTGGCTTGTTATTTTTTGGTAGTTTGACATGGTTTAGGATTTGTAACCATGGCATTTCAGGATCCCGTTCAAAACCTATTAAGGTGGTAGTAGTGCACTATGTTATCTGTGAGGCCACCCTTTTTTTGGTGGGCGACTTGTTTCACCTTTAGAATGCTGTATTTTTTGTTTGGGCTTCTTTGAATATTATTTGATCTGTAAAGGGTTTCAGGACCCCTTCAAAACCTATTTTCCTTAATAAAAAAAAAAAAAAAAAAAATTATTATTATTATATGATTGATTATAAATATAATTATATGCAATAATTTCTAATAAATAATAGAACAATCATGTATCATTATAAAAATAAATTCTAAATAAACTTAAGGAAAGACTAAATTTAAAAAATAGAAATTAACATAATTAGTGTGAGAAAGTCAAATTACTTTTTGTCAATATCATAGGCTATGAATTGTTGAAATCATGTGGTTCACTTAAAGGTTTATTGGTTCTATCAAAACAAAACCAAAAAATCATAGTTCCAAACTTATTTCATAAATAACAAGACACCACATTCAATAATAAGAAAAATAAATTTACAAACAAAATATTTTAAAAAAAATTATATAAAAATAAAAATAACAAAATATTTTAAAATGAAATAGTAATTGACTATTATATTTTAATTAGAAAAAACAATAAATAATTTTAATAATTTCTTCCCCTCATTACGTTCTTCTATATCTCTGACCGTTGATGTAGAAGTCAACCAATTTCTCCCAGTCTAGTACACCTTCGGCGTAAAAACGAACTCCAAGCCTGCAATGGCTCTGCTTCATTCATGGCGAAAAGAAGCACCAGCATTAACAGCTGCAGTGGCTCTGACAGTTACATTATCGTTATAAGAAAAACTTAGTTATAAAAACAGCTGCAATGGTTCTGTCAGGTGCAAAATTATCGTTATACAAAACATTATTATCATTGTTAAAGCTTTGAATTAAATGTGTGCCTTCATCCATATTCAATGGAATGGAGCCATGCCAACGACTTTCTTGCCCCATAAAGCCAGTATTACCGCTGAAAAAAACACTATTACGGTTGATAAAAAAAGCATTATTACCGTTATAGCCAAGTCCTTATATAAGAAACCCTACGTTTCCTAGAACGTAATGACTGAGGGTTTGTTCTCCGAACTTATCTCCGCATTTCTTCAAAGTCTCAATTATGCTGATTTGTGGTATTCTTGTTCCAGGTATATATATTTCTATTCAAAAGATTAATATAATGACTGAGGGTTTGTACTTTGCGAAAGCAGAAGCAGCGGCTATGTTTTTGTAATCATTAGCAATTCGAGTCCCCTGATTTGATAGGCGAGGTTTTTGTGATATTCTTGTTCCAGGTTCAATTCCTGATCCTGCCCAAGGCTTGGGAGGCGATACTTAGCATAACAAATTCACAAGGGAGCTTGTTAATTTTTGATTTCAAGATAAAGGTAAATTCCCGCATACCCTGCTCTTGTAGAGGTCAAATCTGCAAGTAATCTGATCAATGCCCACCTGCAATTTTACTCTACTGCACTTTGTTTTGTTATTTTGTTAATGAGACAATAAATTTTCTTCCACCTGTTGTATGTAGCATTGTAACTTTCTATCTTGGAAACACGGGACAAGTTTTAGAGGTTTATAAGTTTCCTGTCGTATTTACATATAAATATTTTGCTTCTTAGATAGTTTTTATGCTATATTACATTCAAAGTTGCCTTTAATATTTAGTAGAGATCTAAGATTATTCCATGTAGAAAGTAATTCTCCCTTCTTTGATTCCATCAGATGTCAGAATTAATCCATTATGTTTGTGGACCATTGTATAGGAGGTGCAGTTGCAGCTCTGGCCATTCTTTTGCTTCCAGAAAAATATTTTTGGCAATCAATTCCACAATCTAAACAATCTCAATCTAAAAGGCAATTGGGCAGATTGTCCTTTGCATTTACAGTGGAATTCTTAGCGACTGCTGAACAATCTCAAACAGAAAATTGGGTGTATTCTTATAAATCAGTGGTGTTAGGAACATTTTTATTTCACTAATATAGTGAGAACGCAGGTCTTGTTGTAGGCCTTAGCTCTATTTACAAAAACCATGTATTATGATGAGTGGGCTTTAATCTCCTACGTGTAGAAAAGCCTAGAATAATGGAACCATTAGCTGCATTAAATGTTTTACATTTTTGGTCATTCCAATGATGTTCTTTTATTAAGAGAAACAATTTAGTTGATATATTTATTGGTTAAATCCATTATCCATTGTTCCATGAGGTTTTAAGATGCTTGTTAGTGCATCTTTAGCTGATAGGCTAGGGCTTTAGTCTTCTCTGTCTGATCAGCTGTTTTTCCTTTCTTCCAATCTGGGCAGAACAAATTTTAATTATGATGACTTTAGAATCAGTTCTTGCAATGAATCAACTAATATGCAAATGATATTGTTGTTTAATACAAACGTTTTATTTTATTTAGGAGGGGTTGAATTTGCCCCCTCTTTAAGATTCACTGGCCATGATCATTCTTTTCAGTCTTACGTTTCCTATGGATTTTTATATTGAATAACAATTAAGTTTACTTTTTATTTTATTTTAGTTTTTCTTTATCACAGTTGTTGATTTGAAATTCTGAGCATAATATAGTTTTTTAGTTATTACAATCTTTTCTAATTATGATGTAATTTGCAAAAAGAGGGGTACAAATTTATTAAGACAGAAATGAATACAACAAGGAGAGCTCAACAAGGAGCTCGATCCTGAGCAACAAGATCATCAAATTCTTGCACCATCTCAAAGGACAGTTGCCTCCTATCTCTAATATTCCAACCCGGATCATGACTAGAAGCCCATTTGGCTAAACAATCAGCAGTTCTATTCCATTCACGAGGAATATATGTGAACCTAATGAACTGAAAAGAGGAAGAGAAGAAAAGAATCTGCTTAACAACAGTGGCCAGCTGCCAACTAACATCCTCAAGCTCTTGCGAAGAAAGCATGTTCACCACCACCTGTGAATCAGACTCATAGATAATCTTACTCCATCCCCCAAGCAACACTGTTCCACAACATATAAAATAGCCTGAGCTTCCATGATGTAATTTGATAAAAATGTTATTACTAAACTTTTTTATATTGTATTTTATTTTTGAAACTGTGAGTTAGAATATTAATTGACTCATTACTTATTGTAGTGGATTTAAATTTTGGTATTGATTAAGCAACATATTCCACCTCTAAAATAGAATATTCATGTTTTCACTGAGCCATTTCCTTCACACCTTGTAGATGGAATTCGAGTCACTATTTGAGCTCTGTAGATGCAGTTTCACTTCTTTTAGTCACCAAATTCAAGATATTAAAGTATCTATTTAAAGATCCACCTGGTTTGAGAAGCTCCTGGCATTGATGATTTTTAGTCCTCTTCTGATCTGTTAGCTTTGCATTTTCTTGCTTTGTTTGTTGCTACTGGCTTGATAGCTAGCTTATTACTTCTAGTTTCTTGAAAGAAGAAGAATATGGGAGTTAAGGAGCATGTAGGAGCTTTGATTGGCGTGGTAATGTTCTGCAAATAATGTTATGCTTTGGAATGAAAAACACATAGATTCTTGTGAGACACATCTGGTCGAGCCAGTACTATTATGTTGGAGCAGCATCCAAAGGAGTTGGCAATAACACCTCATCCAGTACACTTTGTATTTACTATTTGCTACATAATTTGTATATTTTGATGTCATTTAAGTTGAGCAAATCATCCTCAGTGTATATCTTTATGAATTCCCCTCCTTTCCTTGCTTCCCTTTTGCCTTCCAAGTTTTCTGCAGGAGATTATGTCTTGTATAATGAATTTAATCTATATTTTGTAGTTTTCTCCCTTTGATAGTTTGTATTATTGAGAAATTAAGTTTGTTTTTTCTATAATTGATGAAGTTTGATATTTGGGATAATCTTTTAAGTTATGGCTTCTACATGAACACATGGCTTCATTCATCCTATTACTAAATGTGATTGGGTCTAGATCTGCGGAGTAAGATAATTCACAGTTAATAAAGGCTAGGTTCATGTTCTAGGTTCCATTCTGTCCAGGAGCTTCAAACTTGGTATTCCTAATCTTGCCCAAGGCTTGGGAGGCGAATTTAGGATGTGATTCACAAGGGAGCTTGGTAAATTCCCACACCCCCTAGAAAATTCTGATTTCAATGCCAAGGTAAATTCCTGCATACCCTGCTCTCTCTGGTAGAGGTCATTTCTACAAGTAATCTGGCCAATGCCCACCTGCAATTTTACTCTACAGTACTTTGTTTTGTTATTTTGTTAATGAGACAATTTATTGATCGGACTGACAACATTTTCTAGTTTTCCCTATATATTTCTATGGCTGCTCACAAATTTCATAAACTATCATGACTTTTATCATTGGTATTACTATATATTTTCTTCCACTTGTTGTATGTAGCATTGTAACTTCCTGTCCTAGAAACAGGGTACAAGTTTTAGAGGTTTATAAATTTCGTCATATTTACATAAATTATATTTTGCTTCTTAGATAGCTTTTATGCTATATTACATTCAATTCCACAATGTAGAAGGCAATTGGGTGCCTGGATTGCTTGGGCAGATTGGCTTTATATTGATGCAGGAAATCTTAGCAACTGCTAAACAATGTCAAGTAGCAAATTAGGTATATTTGTAATGCCCTGCCAAGGAATCCAAAGAATTAACTTAAAGTTTTACTAAGTTTGGTAGCATTTTTTTTTAAAACATGAAAGTAAAATCATCTACATCATACATATGATAACGGAAGCAATAACAACAATACAAGTGAAAGTAAACATAACATTCATAATAGTTTACATTCTTCATGGATCCCTAACGTTGAATTACATCTAAATTAACTATTCATCTAACATCACATCCTCATGATACATCCAACATACTTAAACAATATACAAGTGTCCTTTAAGTAATTACGTTTTCGATTGCTCAATCATCTACTATACATGCCATAGGATATGAAAGGCTTAAAAGAATATACATTCGTGTAAATAAACTACATCATCATACTAACTCTAATCCATGATGCAATAACATAAATGAAACCGCAAATCATACATGATACATCATCATAGGAGATAACCATATCATCAAACATAATTATCTAAGTGCACGGTTCCTCCCAACTGTTAATAGCATCATTAAATCATTATGGATCCTAGCCATCCCTCCGTGCGTAACATCCCAAATCACCAAGGAGATCATCGGTATTAACATAGTAGGAATGTCACTCCTAAATCATACTACATCATATGCAGAAAAGAAATCTAACATGCAAAGTAAAGCATAAGATAACATCATCTAACATATGCAAATCATCAATGTGAGGATGCATGTCCACCATCATATTCCATGAAGATAGATGCCAACAAACAATGCATCAGCCACAGTGTCTCAGACGGATCTGAAATGATAAGAGTAGAAAAATCCCTAACACCCGACCGCGTGGTACCTAAATGGTCCACTCCCACTGCACCGAGGAGATAATCTCAAGTCCCAACAGATTATCAAATCACATAGCATAAATACTCTCTAAGTCCAGGAATCCTAAAAGTATACTAACTCAAAGGTTCCAATCACAAAACTGACATCTAATCCCAGAGGCACACAAAGACATGTAGGAACTTACTATGCAAGCGGGAAAGTGTCATCACACGGATCACGCTAGAGTTACCCTGGTAGTCTCTCAATAGACCCCGACCCCCTAGTGATCCCTGTGCAGCCACTAGTATCCTCTCATACAGACGAGGCATATACGGAATGCAAGGTCGTAACCAAGCGTTCTCTCTACTCCCATCCTAGTCTATACTAGCACTCGAGGCATGGGCAAGAACATACAATTATCTTATTAGGTTCATTTAATCCCCATTTAGTGTAAATATTTTCACTTATTAAAACAACTTACAATGAGTTACCCTGGCAGCCACTTAGGGCCTCGACCCCTATTACAAGCCACTTCCTGACACTACAAGTAGATAACCTACCCTAAGCTCATGAAATCATAAATCACAAAATCATCACAGTCCTATACAAGCGACTGGAAAAAAATACCAAAAGAATAATCCATAATAAGAGCATTAAATCTCCATGAGCACATGAAAAGCATCCATAGAGAATCATGACCACAATAGTTCTCAATTGGCAATTGAAGGTATTACTGATAATCAAAAGTATCCATTGGTTCTCAATAACCAAAATATATCTGAAAATCATACTGATTGAAGACTCCAAAATGGTTGAGTCAAAACATGTCACAACATGACATCATCAAGATCAAAGCAAACTCTTTAGTCCCATCAAGGCAACTAGAAAGTAATCTAAGGATAATTGATAGATGACTCAAAAATGATTAGTTCGAGTATCTCATACACATACATTTCAGCTTCACACATGAAGACTGAAAAGCAATAACAAGCAATAAATACAAACATCTCATAGAGCATGCCATCACATTACCATGGTTGAGTTTATAAAGAATCGAGATCAAAAGACATCATCATGACATCACAATCATAACCCCCAAGCTTTTGGTAGATGTCCTATAACTGGTCAACATTAGTCAACCCAAAAACCCAAAACAAGAAGCATAGAGAAAACACAATGAAAGCACATGTTTTTGGTTTACTAAAATCACATAGTTGAATTAAGTGTGGAGGTTTCAGTTTTTTTTTGCAAGTATACTTCAAGTATATAAGATTAATCATTTGACCTACAAGTCAACCTGTTTGTTCCCTCGATAACATTATCCTTCCATTATTTAAAATTACATTCTAAGAATAACTAAAGGATAAATATTTACTCATTAGACTAATCTTCATTGTCCCTTAGTTAATATTATTCACTTTATTAATTAATCTTAATTAAATCCATTAATAAAGAACATAGGTATGACTCTTTATCATTCTTACAATACTTATTTAAAACTCAACTAAATATTACTAAAACTTAAGTCTCTTGATTAAATCATCACTAACAACCATTAAAATAAAACTAGTCTATTAGAGTTTGACAATGATAACAAAAATGCGACCTAGGGGCAGGCACTACAATATTTTTATAGGTCAGTGGTGTTAGTTTAAAATATAAGGAATGTTTTTCTTTTCTTTAATTACAGTTGATAAAAATTAATGTGTTTAACTTGATTCTATTTAATATTTAAGCAATAGTTCTAGTATTCTTCCAGTGTAGTAGCTTTGACTTGAAACTTGAAAAAATAGTGAGTGGTGTCAACTTGAAGTTTTTCATAATACTCTAGCTACATATTTATTCTACTCCACAGAATTTTTTAATTCAATTTGCTAAAAAGTGCTTCATGAATATTAAAACAAGCATAGTTATCTATAATAAAAAGGAAACCTCTCTATTGATAAATTGTTCTTTTTAATATTCATTTTAATGTGAAGTTGATTTTCAAATATAAAATGCTTTTATATTTTTACTCTGACATTAATTGAACTTTTTCTTTGGGATCACCAGATTTTCAAACATAAAATGCCATTATAAATTTACTCTGACCATATAATTGTTGGTTGTCTTACCAGAAAAGAAATAGAAAAAATGTTAGAAGAGTTCCATCTTTTATTTCATCAAAATTTCGTAAGTTTCTGTTTTCATTGCTATAGGATTTAGATTCACCTATAGCAGCTGGTGACACATTTCCGATTGGTACTAATATTTGAGCTGTCATGAGTGCCGATGGACTGGTATGCTCTTCTTGTATTCTCATTTTCTTATTCTATTTTTAATATTTTATATTTCTTGCTCCTAGATATGTGATGATGCAAGGGCTTTTAATGGTGATTATATTCTTTAAATATACTAATGATGTTCTTTTGTCACTCCTATTTTGAATATGCTGAAGATTTTTTTTAAAGATGTAAGAGGTCATAGTATTGGGTATTCAGCTGCAGTCATAAACATGGGAACTATGTATACCAAATTTCAGTATTTAATCAACTATAGGTGGAATTATGGAACCATCAGTTGTTTCAAGTTTTAAGTTTTCTCAAAAGAAACATTTTAGTTGATAAATTTAGTGGTTAAATCTATTATCAGTTATTCAGTTCAGTAACAAGATTAATTATTAGTGGTAGCATCTATTATCAGTTCAGTAACAAGATTAATTATCAGTGGTAGCATCTATTATCAGTTCAGTAACAAGATTAATTATTAGTGGTAGCATCTATTATCAATTGTCTCTACTAGCATCAGCTATTTCCCCCACTCAGCAAGTGCATAATGAATTCTAATTATATTGTTGTACTTTTGAATCATTGAAATTGATGAACTAATTTGTAAACTCATGTGTAAATGAATAATTATAAAATATAAAAAAATTATTTGCGAGAGGTTGAATTTACCCCCTCTTTAAGATTGGAGGGAATGGTCACTCGCCATGATCATTCTTTTCATTCTAATGTTTTTTTATTGTTAATAGCTAACATTAAAGTTTACTTTTTATTTTCATTTTATCACTTTTAATTATTTGAATTTTGTGGTGTAGCATAGCTACTTACTTATTAACACTATAATAATTAACCTGTGCTATTAGTATTGTGTGAATTAAACTTGATATTGTCTGAGCAATGTTTTTCGCTTCTAAAACAGAATATTTTTGCTTTATTTTTAGCCTTTGCATCTTAGACCACTTGGGTTCAAAAGCTCCCGACAGTGGTGATTCTAGACTTCTTCTAATTTGTTGGCCTGGCATTTCCTGCCTTGTTTGATCCTACCTACTTGATAGCTTTCTTTCTTGGAAGAAGAAGATAATGGGATCTAGGGAGCTTTAATTGGGATGGTTATGTTTTGAATCATACGTTTCTAGAATTAAAAACTCAGATTCTTGTGAGACGTGTATAATTTTGTAGATATGGTATGATTGGCTTCTCATCCAATACACTTTACATTTTATTTCTCCTCTATAATTTTCAAACTTAACAAATCATTTTCCTAAAGAAATTTGTACTTGATTTACATCTTTATGAATTCCCCTCCTATTTGTAGTCTATCTGTATTGCTGAGAATTAAGTTTTTTTTTGTTATTATTGATGGGTGTGAGCTCAATTCAGTTTGATCTTTCAGTTTCTGGCTTCTACATGGAGACGTGGCTTCGTTTGTCCTGCAATGTGATTTATTGTTTGGTTTGCTTGAAACTCCTTGTTGCTTTAGGAGATTTAATTAAGATAAAGAAAAAAGTATAGTTAGATTTGAAGGAGAAAGTATGATGAAATGGATATCATCGTGTTGAGATGAAATATGAGCCTTGGATGATGCCTTAACTCCCAAGAGTGGGATGTTAAATGAACATTTTTTTTGAGAGTATGCATTGGCGAATTAATTTTTTCTCCTGTTGGCAAAATTATTTATCTATATGTAGGTACATTTTAATCATGCCAGAATTATGGCTTACCTTGGGTTTTCATGTGATGGGTTTATATTCTTCATTTAATTTAATTTATACATGATTCCTCTCATGTTTCAGTAGCATTTAGGGAATTTTCACTTTTAATGAAAATTAATTAAGCTGTTGTAGAATCATAGAATAAACAAAAATCTAAATCATTTTATTCTTATTTGTAATAATTTCATTTTGCTTGAAGTATGTCTATGACTTTAAACATTTATATATTGTGTCTTATGTTTATTTCATGTGTGATTGAACTAATGTTGTGTAAAATTGTTTACTCTATAATATGTGGTTGAACTTTGTGTTGCATGTTTTGAACTTTTCCCATATGCACTTTGTTACAAATCCTTGTAAGAGTATGTTAGCGTAAAATGTGTGAAGTGAAATAATATTGCATGAAGTGATTCTTTCTTTAAACTTTTACATTCATTTTGCATTTGAAGAGTGTTTTTGGAAAAACTTTCATGCTACCTTTAGAGTGCACTAACTTTGACTTTGATTGGACATTGACGCTCATATTTTCTATATTTTTATGACTTGTTTGAACTTATGTATTTACTTGTGTGACAACTATTAATGTGCCCCTTTTTTGTGTTTGTATTTTGGTATATTTTGCATTTGCTTTGTATGAGTGTGAATGATGTTTGAACAAGTTGTGTGAAATATGTCTTAACTTTGACTACTTTTTATTGTGCTTGTACATGTTTGAACTTTTCATCCACATTGTGTGACTTATCAACATTCGAAATGGTTGAACTTTGGATTTCCTTCACATGTATTTGTATTACTATTGCAAATGTTTGAATTACAATTGATGTTGATTATGTGTTTCCTTCATGTTTCTTCTACATATGATTGAATGTTAGCATTAACTTCATGTGATGTGTCTATGATTCAACTTTGACATTCAATTTGTATGGTGTGTGTTTTCTCTATGTGTAACATGTCCAATAACTTAGGCATTTTCTTTATCTTATGTTGTTTAAAAGTTAAAGTTTGGTATGTACTTTATGTGGTGTTTGTTTGAACTAAGTTTTGGATTCATTGCATGTGTGCATATTGGAAAGAACGTTAACATTAATTATTGCGATCATGTTATGTGGAGTGTCTAAGACAACTTTTATTTGAACCTTTTATGAACCATGTGAACAAAAAAATGCAATAATGTATGTATTCATTGTCCAATACAAGTATACATTTGAAACCTAACTTTGTGTGGTGTGTTTAAAATAAATTAGACATTTACTTTGGGTTGCATATGTGCCTTATATTTTGTCTTATTTGTATGGTATGTTTGTACTTTTCCATGTTGTATGACTTCAACATTCATTGTATTTGTGTGATCGATGTGAGGTATATTTGGAAGTAATCATGTATGCATTTGCTAGCATGTGTGCATGAGTTTGTCTAACATTTTGTGTGTGGGTGGGTGTGCATGGGGTTGTGAGGATGCTTATGTTTAGGTTTGTGCGCATGTGGTTGGGTGCACAAGCATGTGCTTGTTGAAAAGAACCTTTAACATTAATTTTTGCTATCATGTTCTGTGGAGTGTATAAAACAACTCTGATTTGAACCTTATGTGGAATGTGTATACAAAAAGTTGCAATAATGCATTCATTGTCTGTTGTAGGCGTACATTTGAAATTTGACTTTGTGTGTCTAGAATAAATTTGAGTGGAATATTTGTGGTATGTTTGTACTTTTCCATATTTTATGAATTCAATACATGTTTAATTTTACTTAGTGTGAGGTACGCAAGAGGGAGAGGGTGTGTCTACACATGTGCGTATGCATGTGTATGTCTAATACTATGTGTGTGGGTGTGTGTGCATATGGGTGAGTGCATATGTGTGTGAGGGATTGATTGTGTGGGTGTGTGCTCACCTGTGTATGTGCATGAGAGTGTGTGTGTATGTATGTGAGTGCACGCATGCGTGTCCAAGTGTAGATATGTATGTGCATGTTTGCATGAGAGAGAGAGAGAGAGAGAGAGAGAGAGAGAGAGAGAGAGAGAGAGAGAGAGAGAGAGAGTACGTGTGTGTGTGCGCGCGCGTGTGCGTGCATATGCATGGGTATTTATATGTGGATTGATTGTGTGGGTGTGTGTACATGCATGAGAGGTTGTATGCATGTATGTGGTGTGTGTGCACATGTGAGTGTGCATGCTTGAGTGTGCTTGTGAGTGTGGCTATGTGTGTGCGTGCATGCATGTATATGTGTACATGTGCATTGTATATCTATGTGTGTACTATTGTGTTTTCATGTTTGTGTGTATATATATAGGTTCATGTGTGTCAAAGAGTGATTGTGTGTATATACTTGTATATTTGAGTGAGGGTGGGTGAGTTTGTGTATATTTGTGTGTGCATTGTCATGTGTATGGACATGCATGTGGGCATGTGCATGCATGCCTAGGTGTGTTTGTGTGGGTGGTTGTGTTTGTGTATATGTATGCATGTGTGTGTCTAGTACTGTGCATGTAGGTGTGTGTGCATATTGGTGGGTACACATGTATATGTGGTGTGTGGGTGTGCATGTATGAGATATTGATTGTGTGGGTATGTGTGAACCTATGTGCACATACATGAGGGATAGTGTACATGTGTGTTGGTGTGTGTGCACATGTGCATGTGTATGCCTAAGATGCTTGGAAGGGTGGCTATGTATGTGTGTGTGCGTGCGCGCATGTTTGTGTGAGTTCATGAATATGTGTGTATGTGCATTTGCATTGCATATATATATATGTGTGTGCATGCTAGTGTGTTTTCATGTTTGTGCATATGCATATGGGTGCATGTGTGTTAAAGAGAGATTGTGTATATGCTTGTGTATTTGAGTGAGAGTGAGTGGGCTTGTGTATATGTGTGTGTGCATATATGTATGCAAGGGAGAGAGAGAGAGAGAGAGAGAGAGAGAGAGAGAGAGAGAGAGAGAGAGAGAGAGAGAGAGAGAGAGAGACCCAATTAGGGAAAGGGCCTCCTAATAAGGATTAAGAACAACCACATTGAGTGTGTGTGCATATATATATGCAAGGGAGAGAAAGAGGGACCCAATTAGGGAAAGGGCCTCTTAATAAGGATTAAGAAGAACCAGACTAAGACAAAGGGGTCCACAAAAGGAAGGTCAACCATATTATTATAACTCAAATTATTTTGAAAGACCCATCCAATCATCCTTGTACACATCAACCATCCAAACAATGAGAAGAAATTGTGTGTGACTACTTGTGTATTTGAGTGAAGGTGGGTGGGTTTGTGTATATGTATATGTGTGCATCTTCATGTGTATGGACGTGTGTTAGAAGCATGAATGTTGATGATACTTTTATGAGGGAAAGGGCCTCCTAATAAGTGTTAAGAACAACCACACTAAGACAAGGGGTCCACGAAAGGAAGGCCAACCATATTATTATAACTCAGTATTTTGAAAGACCCATCCAATCATGTGGTATCATCCTTGTACACATCAACCATCCAAACAATGAGAAGAAATTGTGTGTGACAACTTGTGTATTTGAGTGAAGGTGGGTAGGTTTTTGTATATGTATACGTGTGCATCTTCATGTGTATGGATGTGTGTTAGAAGCATGAATGTTGATGATACTTCTATGAGGGAGTATTCTAGAAACATGATTAGATCATTCTCATGATGATATATTACATTCATGACTATGTTTGTCATTGATGTCAAGATAGCAGTTTTCTGTGGTATCTGGCAGGAGAACAACAGAAAGATCAAGTTGGTACGGATCAACAATTGAACATTTTCACTAAGCGAGGTTAAAGGGAGATATTGCTAAGTGTCTAGTATATGCAGATAACCTCAGAAGCATAAGATATTAATTCTAGAAGAAGTTATGTAAGTTTTGATGAAGACTATTCTGAGATAGAGTTTACAGAAGCATGCTTTGGTAAACTTGTTATATCTCTCAGCAGAGTTGTTATTATGAGAAGCTGAAGTTAAATGTGAAGAAGACGTTATGAAGATGATGTAGCTAAGCTTGCTCACCATAATATTACATGTATGAAAATTTATTCAAGTTACAAGGAAAAAGATTAATGTTATTGCTAAGTGTAACATGTTCTTAATGAGGTCCTTAATAATTAATTAAGGTGGTGTAATAGCTGACTCAGGGAATTGTTTTATAGATTTTGTATAAGGGAAGGACATTTTCCTTTATCATGCAATGATGTAAGTGAATGATTGTAAGCAACACAAAGTGTGGAATGTGAAGATAAGCAGAGTAGGGCGAAGGTGAAGGAAACTTTGTTTTCGAGGTTTAATGTGTGATACAAAATTTGATATTTGGATCTGAGGTTCATGACTTGATCTACAAGGTCTAATAGTGATTGGTCCAGTTGACAGGATATAGGAAAGAAGTTAAGTATAATACAGACAAGTATTCTGTAAGGAATAGTTGAGAGATCGATTGGACAGTGAGTTCAGTGGTCTTGCCCCATAACCTATTTAGAAAGTGGGTCCTTCTGTCTTCCACAACTCCTAACAGGGTTGGAATATCCTAAGAGGGATTCAAAGTCTCCTGACAGGGACTCATATGTATGAAATGTTGTAATAAATTCCTAATAGGGTCCATCCTCTAACAAATAATATTTATATTAGTACATCATCTTGTGGGCATCATTCCCACCAGGGTTTTCCTGATCAAGGGTTTCCCTAGTAAACATATTTGGTATAATTGAGTATGCACATCTTGTTATAATTGTTGTTTGCTTTGGTTTAATGGTTAAGATTATTTAAGGTTGATCAATGTTTTAATTATTGGATAACTGATTCACCCCCCCTCTCAGTTATCTTGGTGGACTATTGTTTCTAACTGTGTGTGTGTGTGCAAGGGAGAGAGAGGGACCCAATTAGGGAAAGGAAAGGGCATCCTAATAAGTATTAAGAAGAGCCACACCAAGGCAAGGCTCTACAAAAGCAAGGCCAACCACATTATTATAACCCAAAGTATCATGAAAGACTCGTCCAATCTTGTGGCAACATCCTACACAACTGGATAGGAGGAAATCCATGGGACACACATCAACCATCCAAACAATGAGAAGAGATGATTCCTCAAACCCATGGGAATTATGGCCCCTTATCACATGCAACTTCCTTTCTCATAGTGTCAACTCCTAACACACCTTCAAAGAAACAATTTGAACAAATCCTAACACACCTTCAAAGAATCAATGTGAAAAATGGACTCATAGAGGGAGGGTGCTTCCAACATAATATGGTTTCCAACACAATGTTCAAAAGGAGCTCATCCTTGTATTTCCTCATGCACCAAATATCCTCCCATTTTTTCTACCTACAATACCTTTACCATTCTCATCCTTAATAACTTATGATCTATTGGGTTTCAAGACCCCCCTCTCCCTCTTTCATTGTCACTCTCACTTACACATGTTATCAAATATTATTTGAATTTTAAAATTAATTTAAACACACATAACATTAGAATATTTTATGTTTTCAATTCATCATTTTCTTATTTATTGTTTCATTATTTATAAAGCATTAAGGGAAATAAGAAAATATGTTTGAACAAACACAAAGAATACAAAGTGAAGTTCAAATAATTAGCTTACTTTGCATTTCACATAAATAGAAACACACACACACTAAAAAAAAAAACATGGAGATGCACAATGAAACACACTCACATTCACAGACATTTTTTGTCACACATGAATGCAAATTCTCTTCACAAGCATGGACATAGGCACATGCCCACGCGTGCACACAAAAATTCATGTACACACACAAAAGCACAAGTCCATATCATGCACTCTTGTGCCCATATGCAAGCACACATGCCAATGCCCATACCCATACCCATGTTGACAAACACATAACACACCACAAACATGCATCCTCACAACCATATATATGCCTACACTTAACTGTCAATGCCCATGACCACAAACCAACACATACATATCCCCATACTTATGTCTACACACATGCACCCATATTCATAAAGAAACCTATTTGAACACATTGATTCTAATGTTCATACACACACCCACACACATGTGAATGGACAACCCCACACCCACATACAACCACATGTGTATCTATGCCTAGATGCATAGGCCCCCACACACACCCATAACACAAACACATAACATGCAACAAACATGCATCCTCACAACCACATATATGCCTACACTTACCCACCATACCCATGACCACAAACCAACACATACACCCCATACTTTTGTTAAACACATGCACCCACATTCATACAGATACCTATTTGAACACATTGATTCCCTTGTTCATATGCACACCCACACACATGTGCATGGACACCCCCACACACACATACACCCATGTGTAACTATGCCTAGATGCACACCCCTACACAAAACCATAACCATAGTCACATCTTGAGTTCATGCCCTTCCCCACACATGAACACACATCCACACTAATTTCCTTATTTCAAAGAAGCTCCACAAAAAGAAAAAAAAGAAGTTAAGTTTGAAACATACATCACACAGAAATACAACAAAAATAGAGAAAATTTCAACGTTAACTTGTTGCATATAGAGATTTTCTTAAACATGGCATACTTAAAACACACACTAAGGAAAATTGAGAATCAAACTAATTCATAGACACATCACACAAAGTTAATGCCAAATTTCACGTCCAAATGCCACACCCAAGGGAATGTAAAAAATGTATCAAACACACCTGCAAATATAACATGGATTTTGTTAAAATATGAAAAAGTAAAGCATACACCACATGACTACACTGCAAATCTTAAACACACATGAAAGAAACCCAGAGTTCATATAATGTGAATGTGAAGGTTTAAACATGCACACACACAAAAAAAAGTTGTTAAAGTTGTATAAGTGTATAGAACCATCACTTGAGACCTTGTGGTGATCTCTGCTTGATCGAGACACCTTCCAATATGATAGAGACAATTTTAAGCATACAAGTAATTTTGCAAATGTCAGAAAATCTAATAGTGAAGGAAACATGAAGGTATCTAAGATACTAACAAAATTTCATCCGATTGATATATTAAGATACTCTTTTTCTTATCTTAATTAAATCTCCAAAAGTAAAATCTTATCATGTTTCCTCTGAACGATCTTAACCTGCAAGGAATTTAGGAACCAAACTAAACCAAGCTCCAATATATCAATCATAACAAAGACAAGCTCATCATACAACACAATCCCTTGGAGCAAACTTGGATGGCAGAAGGGAAGCGAGAAAAGGAAGGGAATTCATAAAGATACAAATCAAGTACAAACTTCATAAGGACACCAATATATACAAACTTCATTAGGAAATAATAAAGCAACAAACAAGGCAGGAAAATGCAAAGCTAATAGGTCAGAAGAGGACTAAAAACCACCAATGCCAAGAGCTTGTAAATCCAGGTGGACCTTTTTAAATAGATTATTTAATAACTTGAATTTGGTAACTAAAAGGAGTGGAACTGCATCTATGACTTCAAAGATATAGTTTGATTACATCTAGAAGGTGTGAAGGAAATGGCATAAAAATAATGTTTTAGAAGTGGAATATGATGCTCAGTCAGTACCAAAATTCAAATCCACTTCAATAGTCAATCAATATTCAAATACATAGTTTCAAAACTAAAATACATTAAAAAAATATGTTTAGATTACAACAAAGTACATACTAATAACATATTTTACAATGTTACATCTTAACTAAAAGAGATTGTAGTAGTTTAAAAATCAAACAAATAAAAAGTAAATTTAAATGTTATTCAATATGAAAAACAAGAAGAAACATAAAGGCTGAACAGAATGATCATGGCCTATATGACCATTCTCTCCAGTCTTAAGGAGGGGGCAAATTCAACCCCTCAGAGATTTTTAAAAAATTGTATTAAACAATAAATTCATGTAGATATAGATTTACAAATTAATTGTTCCATTTCAAATAACTAATTTGAAAGTATACTACAAGCATCAAATTCAATTGAATATGCTATCACAATACCACATTACCACTTATAATAAATATTAAAACCCAATGGAACAATTGATAATGGATAATAGATTTAACCACCAAATCTATCAACTAAAATGTTTCTCTCAACATAAGAACTTCATTGGAATGACCAAGAAAACAAAACAATTAGTGTAGCGTGGTTCCATGATTCTAACTATAGGAGATTAAAGCCCACTCATCATAATAAATGGCTTTGTATACAGAGTTAAGATCTAAACCCAGACCTGTGCTCTCATTATATTTATATCTGTAGTTGAACACCACTTTTTAGATAGTTTCAGTATGGGAACGTAACATGCTTGTGGGATTCCCCCATTTCAATTACAAAACTTAAAGGAAAATTATCAGTGTACTCAAAGAACAAGAATGAGCAAAAGAAAATCATCAATATATTCAAAAGACAAGCTTGAATAACAATTGAAAGTTTCTTATACCCCAAAGCTTTGTGAGAGCTTCAAACATATAGTTTGATTGCATCTAGAAGGTGTGAAGGAAATGGCTCAATGAAAGCATATAAATAATGTTTTAGAAGTGGAATATGATGCTCAATCAGTATCAAAATTCAAATATAGAGTTTCAAAACTAAAATACATTAAAAAAAAGTCCAGATTAAAACAAAGTACATATTAATAACATATTTTACAATGTTACATCTTAACTAAAAGAGATTGTAGTAGTTCAAAAATTAAATAAATAAAAAGTAAATTTAAATATTATTCAATATGAAAAATGACAAGAAACATAAAGATTGAATAGAATGATCATGGCCTATGACCATTCTCTCCAGTGTTAAGGAGGGGGCAAATTCAACCCCTCACAGATTTTTTTTTTTTTTTTTTTGTATTAAACAATAAATTCATATAGATATAGATTTACAAATTAGTTGTTCCATTTCAAATAACTGATTTGAAAGTATACTACAAGCAGTCAAATTCAATTGAATATGCAGCCACAATACCATTGCCAATAAATATTATCAACTAAAATGTTTCTCTCAATATAAAAAACTTCATTGGAACAACCAAGAAAACAAAACAGTTCCCTGTCTGGGTCGGGCTCCCTAATCTTCTGTTACATCTTTGGCAAGATTCGATTTTTGAAACTATTGGGAATGCTATTGGGGATTTCTTATATGTGGATGCTGACACTTTAGATATTCTCCATTCGACCTGTGCTCTCTTTCTTGTAGAATTGGATATTTCTAAGGGCCTTCCTGAGGCGATTTGCTTGGATCCCTCGAGGGGTTCTTGGACACAATTGTTGGATTACGAGGGTATCCCTTTTCATTGTAGGAAATGCCACTTGACGAGTCATCTTGCTGCTCGCTATGCTGTTGGGAAATCCAAATCTAGGCGACCACCTTCTTGGTGGTCAAAGGCCTCTTTTGAGCACTACACGGTGAAACATTCCTTGGTTGCTCCTGAGGATTCTGAGGCTGAGGCTAGCTCTGAGCTGGTGGCTAAGGAGGATGCTCTAGCGAAACTTTCCTTGGATGCTTCTAAGGATTCTGTGGCTGAGGATTGCATTCATTCCAAGCTGGTGGTGGAGGTGGATGCTTTGGTCACTACCCCTGGTTCCAAATGTCCCTCCTAAGGGTTAGACATCGTCTGATTCTCTCACGGAGGTTGTTGCAGCTTCTGCATCCCCTAGGTTCCTCGGGTCTTTGTCTTCTAAGGCTTGGGTTGCTGAGGCTGCAAAGATTGAGGACGGTTGGATCATGGTTAAATGGAAGAAGTCTAATTCTTCTGCCCCCCCTTTGGATAGGGCCTTCGGTTGGGTAAGGGAAAATTCATATCAAAAGGAAAATCTTAAGTTTCCTTATGTTGACTGGTTTTTTGTGATGGTGAACTAGTTGCTTTACTGGTTCATTGGATATTGGTTTGGGAGGTTTTTTAGGTTGTTGTTCTAGTCTGTTGACTTTCCAAGTTCCAATATTGTTTTGGTTGATTTTTTTGGTCATATCTGTTGGTCTCAGGTCCCTATAAAACTTGATTTAGTTGTTTAGCTGGTTTCAAGTCCTTTTTAACCTGGTCGTGCTTAAGGGTTTATCTTTCTCTTAGATGTAAAGGGTTTCAGGGCCCCTTCAAAACTTTCTTTTATCTTAATCTAAAACCAAGAAAACAAAACAATTAGTGTAGTGTGGTTCCATGATTCTAACTATAGGAGATTAAAGCCCACTCATCATAATAAATGGCTTTGTATACAGAGTTAAGGTCTACACCCAGACCTGGGCTCACATTATATTTATATCTGTAGCTAAACACCACTTTTTAGATAGTTTCAGTATGGGGATGTAACATGCTTGTGGGGTGCCCTCATTTCAATTTCAGGCTTCCTACAAAACTAAAAGGAAAATTATCAGTGTATTCACAAAACAGGAATGAGAAAAAGAAAATCATAAGTATATTCAAAAGACAAGAATAACAATTGAAAGTTCCTTATACCACCAACATATCTAGATGCAGACAATAACATAAAACAAGAAAATGAACTACTCCCCGTTTCCATTCCAAAACAAGCTAAAAATATGTCACCATCTTCTATAGGTGAATTTGAAACCTACAACAATGAAAACAAATATCTTATATCTTGCATAGTATTGATGAAATAGAGATGGAACTCTTTAGCATTAATATAGATACAATAATAATTCTACAACCAATTTCAGGATAAATTAGGATACATTAATCTGTTTCCTCGCTACATTTGATTGCTGACCCCAAAGCTTTGTGACAACCATAAATGATCTGAGAATCCCCTAGAAAAAAGTCCAATTCATACACAAAATCTCATAGTAGAAGCTCAGGGAAAACTTGTCACACAAAAAAATTCAAAATACAGAGACATTTGATTTCAGAGGACAAAGAGTTTTATTACATGAAAAACCCACTTCACATGAAAAGATTATTAGAAACATGTAATAATTACTAAAATGTCATTGCCAATAAACAATTGATCAATTGATTGACATGTTCCTATTTAATGTAGGTTATCATGCTCATTTTAATATTCATATAGTAAATTATTGCAATTTGGATTTAAAAATCAATGAGCTAATATAATAGATAAAATGAAAGATATTATTAAAAAATTCTCAATAATTTTACAGAGTTGATTCTCCTCATTATTTCCGAAGGTCAAAGTTGTAAATACTTGAACCACCCTAAAGAGTACTAGATCTACTAGTGGAATTCAATGCAATGAAATAGAAGTATTTCTTACATTTTAGACGAATGCACGAATGTACATGATTACCTGTTGTTAGGGATTTTTTAGCGGTTGCTAAGAGTTCCTCGGTTCCTAAGATAAGTTGATCATTACGCCCTGATATCCACTAAATTGTGGTTGAAACTGCACAAATCATAAAATTTGTGAAAGTGGGCGTGAAAAGGAATGAGGCTGATAAAACTAGCAAATAACAAAAAAAACTTCATTAGCAAAACACAAAACAAACTGCATTAGGGTTATATCATTAGAAAATAACAAAACAGGGTGCATTAGATTGATCAAATTACCTACAAATTTGACCTCGGCCTTGATATCTGAACTTTGCAGGATAGGAACCATTGAGAATTGAAAATCAATTTCACAAATTGGCATCTCATAAGCATCACCAAAACCACATGGGCCTAAAAAAATAGAGGACTTGAATTGGTTGCGTAAAGTGTCAAAGGACAAACCCTCAAACCATTACACCCTTGCTGACTACAACAAGAAAGGTAAGGTTCCTTATATAAGAACTTCCCTAATGGTAATAGAGTTTTTCCAATAGTAATACTAGCTTTATGGACCAAGAGAGTTGTTGACATGGCTCCATTCCATTCAATTTGGATTAAAGCACACATTTCCTTTAGAACCGTTGGATTTTTTTTGTCTTTTTTAACAATAGTAGTGCTTTTTTAAGCAATAGACAAGCCTAATAGAGCCGTTGCAACCCAACCATGGTTAACCTAACCAACAGCCATGGATTAACTAGAGTCGAATCAAATTTACTTTAAAAAAAATATACACCCAAATTTCTAAATAAAGCATTTTTGTTCTTTTTAAAATAGTATTCCTAGTTCATGATTATGTGGCTGATTTCTACTTTATTTAATTTATAGGTAGTACATTTTGGCATGTAGGCACAGATTTTGTTGGGTATAGGAAAGAGACACTTAGGGCCCATTTGGTTGCTACAATACAACCAAAATAGGTGTAGAAAATTAGAATACAATTTTAATTCCTTGTTTGGTATGCAAAATTGGAATTGGGTATATGAAAACGTATGCTCATTTTAGCCCCAAAATGATCTTTTATCACTTCGAAAAAATACTTGTTATTGGAATAGGCCATTCCTATTCCCAATCTGATTATTCCAAAATTAATAATCTTGTTGGATCTGTCATTACGCGTGCGGGTATGTTTGATACTTTTGGTGGGAAGAAATATTCCGGCTCATTTGTTCAAGGTTGAAGCATTTTAGGGCAATGTTTTACATTTGGTTTGGTTGCGAGCAACATTTTACACCAGAGCATTGAACATGCATACTTATGAACTATGGTTTTGTTTTGCTTCATTTCCTAGAATGGGTATGTAGATTTCCATTATTTTTTGGGAACTTGGGTTTTGTTTATGTTTGCTTCTTCTGCAATGTACCCATTGCGACTCATTGTTTGTTGCCATTTTTGAAACCAAATACACATGGGGTTCTATGAATAGAACTTAAAATTGGTTTTGAAATTATGTTGCAGGGTGTGTGACTTCAGTTCCAACTATTGGTGAATGTGGGTTGTGATTTAAGGAGTGCACGATGTCAAATATGGTGTGGCATTTCTTGTAGCAGACATTTTTGGGAGCATCATCGTACCTGTAGTCATCTTCAGGTTATATGCATTTTAATACACTTTTACTTGCACTTTCGCCATTTCCCTTTGTTGCCCTATCCAAAACAACAACAAGCAGTAATAAGTGAGACAATATTCTATTCATGTGACCTTTTGTTCTTTTTCTCATCCCTTTGAAGCTTAAGAAGCAGAATGAATGGTAACATAACTTGTTTGAAAGGATTTTGGCTGGAAATCAATTTTGTAGGTGAGGTTGTGTGGTGTATGATCAAATGGGTTATTCTCCACTGTATCACATTATTGTTGGGGGTCATGGGCTGCTCTATTTTTGGGGGCTTTGAACTTGAATGATGAATCCTGTTAATTTGTGAATATTGTGTAGGGTGAATGCTATTAGACATAGAGTTTGGGTAGGCATGGATAGAGTCAATGAGACTTGAACTTGGGTGCTTCAAAACTTCCATTAACATTATTCTATACTTCCTTTTAAGACAATCTTTATAGTTTTTTTTCCACAGAATAGTTAGTGTTAAAGGTAAGGAATCGCTTTGTAGTGTCAGACTGTTATTTTAGCTTCTGACTTGTCTCTTTTGGGCACTAGCTTATTGTATGTTGTTTGCGTTAGAAATTTTATGGTGGCCCTATAAATTATTTTCTACAATGTAGATATTTTAAATGCCTCATTCATTATTCTGTTATTTGGGTTTCAAACGTGTTTTCTTGTGCTACTTAGACCTTGAGATGAGGAGGTAGAATATGAGTAGTTTTCTAATGTGTTAGACACAAGGAATTTAGAACCTATTACAGATAAAGTATATTTATTGGATTAAGAATTTCTTTATCATGATATGTACCTAACCCTATCACATAAATGGATTGAGTTTCAAGTCATCACACAATCACCACTTGGTATGGTAACAAATCAATAGTGTTAGATTTTAGGAACCAGTATAACATAACAAATCACAAAAAATTATAGAACACAAATACCCCTGAGATTATCCAAGGGAAACCCTCTGCTTAAGGGTGAAAATTTCTAGCCTACCAAAAGATTAAATCTTTATTTAGATCTCATAAAAAGTACAAATATTATTTCTTATGACTGAAGTCTAAGTCTCCAACTAGTCAATTAATAATTCTTCCCAATTTCTTTTCAGGTAGAACAATTTGTCTATGAATAACAACATATACAATAGATGCTACAATCTCAGGGATGCTAAGAAGTCATTACATAATAATGTAGCTTATCACATATAGCTCACATAATACACAATAATATCACATTTTTTTCTTTTCACCCAACTACATAAGAAACTTTGAGTACACAGTTGAGTAGAGAACTCTCCATATGTACTCGAGCAAGGAACACAAACCCTAATAAAAAATCAACATACAAGAGTTTTGATTGGAATAATAAAGAAAGGAAATGATGCCTCAAAAGAGTCTCCATAGAACTCAGGCCACTGTAATAATAATATAACTGTAGATGCAACAAGTTTCTTATATCCTCAAAGCATAACATATACACAAAATATCATTGTAAATATACTTGCTTGATCTGGAAAATAACTTGATCATGTATATTTCATAGCATCGCTCCAATAAGACTTCAAGGAAACAAAAATATTACTATTACACCCATAAAGGAGAGTTTTCAATAACAACACCAATAATGTATACCTTGAACCATTAGTCAAGACATAAAGACATGAATGAAAGAATAAACCACATAGCAACCAAATAAACCAGTGAGGGTACCAAGTCAGTAGCAACCATGCTAGTTTAAATGGTGAAGAGTAATGATAAGAATAGTTACCACTGATAAGATCATAAATAAGAAAAAAATGATTGAAAGTTACAACTCAATACCATATAAGAAGGTAGACAAGTTTATTTTTGGGGTTTATGGGTTTATTTCATATTAATCACCTATACGTCGTTGTGGATTTCCACCATCTAACATGTCTGGGAGCCGAGGAATAGTGGGGGAAAAACCATCTCAGATAATGCTATGGATGTGTACCATTGGCACTATTGTAGGTAATCCAATTGTTGAATGTGGGCATCCATTTTTTATTCTCTCAGACTTGTGCTTTTATTTTATACTGGTTTAAAAAAAAAAAATCTATACATAGCTTTTAACTAGGCTTTCCCTTTCAAAAATCAGCCCAAGTCTCTGGATGGTTGGAGGGAACAAACAATTGCAAAACCGAGAAAAAAAGAAAAGTTTGGATTCAAAATAAATTCCAATTTCTATGATTTGAAAAGTAAAGATAGCCAATAAATAAAATTTGAGAACACCAAAAGGCAAGCAAAATAGTACATCAGAGGAAATACAACATATTTATGCTAATAAACGAAAAATAGGGAACATGGTGAAGCAAAAAATAGCCATCATTGTCACTATATGAAGTTGAACCTACATATTATTGGTATAAAAATTATAAAAGCTCCAGCCATGAGTTTTATCATGTCCTATCCATCGCTGTTAAAAGAAATACAATACCAAATACTACTCTATACTAATGCATACTGCTATGTACTAATGCCCAATGACATGAATAAGACAACATGATGAGTTTTTTGGAAGAATTGTGCAAAAATTATAATGTGAGATGATGAACTATAGAATGTAATATATATTTTCCTTGTTCATATATTCATGTTTATGTTTACATTTAAATGATTCTTTGCCTTTATCTTTTATAATATTTTTTGTTGTACAATAACTCTAGTAAGAATCCCTATATATTTTGATGTGATTATGCAATATATTAGCAATATTATGTGGTTGAAGGTCTTTCAATGGATCTTATTGATGACATAGAAGTACAAGGAGCCATAGTTAGGAAGATCAAGGTCATGCACATACTCACTGTTTTGCTTGCCTCTCTTGCAGTAATTATAGTAGCATCTTCACAAGAGGCTAGAATAAATAGGCGCAAGCAAAGAAGAGCTGCATGCCCTTTTTATAAGCATATTATCCATTCCAATAACACAGATTTCCATGACCAAATACGCATGAGTAGAGTAGCCTTCTTTCGCTTGGCCAATATTTTGAGGCAAAAATGGAGCATTCAAGATACGAGAAACATAACATTGGAAGAACAATTAGTGATGTTACTCCAACTCGTGGCCACAATCTAAGGAATTGAAAGATTAGCCATAACTTTGGTCACTCAGGAGAGATAGTGAGTTGACACTTCCACAAGGTCCTGAAGGCAATCTTAGCACTTAGTAGTGATTACCTTTTACCCCCTGTTGCAAGCACTCCTCTAGAAATTGCTGGGAAGGACTGTTTTGACCTGTATTTCATGGTAAATATCCTAGTGACATGTATTTCATTGCTATAGAGTTATTTATATTGATTTATATTTGATAATACTATTGTTTGTTATGGGATTGTGTTGGTGCAATTGATGGAACCCATATGCCAGTTACTGTTGATGTGGACATCCAAGCAAAATATTGTGATAGAAAAGGCATTTTATCATAGAATGTCTTGGGTGTCTGTTCATTCGACCATAAGTTTCAATACATTCTTGCTGGTTGGGAAGGGTCTGCTGCAGATAGTCGGGTGCTTGCTTCAGCTTTGTCTAGAGTAGATCGACTTGTGGTTCCTCCTGGTATATTAATTCATAATTGATATGATTATGTTTTTATTATATTAAATCAAAATTTTAATGCTCTATTATAACTATATCTTTATTTCCATTTGCGTAAGAAAATTTTATTTAGTTGATGTCGGGTATCAAAATGTACCAGGATTTCTTGCTCCTTATTGGTGTACATGTTACCAGCTAAAAGAGTTTTGTAGAGCAAACCCGATCAGTAGTCCTAAAAAGTTATTTAACCACTAAAACTCCTCTCTTAGGAATGTGATAGAGTGGACATTTGGTATTTTCAAGCAACGTTTTCCTATCCTCAAGCATGCAACATCCTATAGTTTATTTACCCAAACAAAGATTGTTTTAGCATGCGGCATGCTACAAAACTTCATTATGATGGAGGATGGTCTTCCATCTGAAGTGGATATTGAAGAGGATGATGATCGTGCTGGGATAGCTGTACCAATTTTGGAGACTTATGGAATGAATCAACGAGATAGAGATGATTGGGGGAAATTTTGAGATGAAATAGCTTGAAGGATGTGGGAAGACTACAACTCTCAAACTTAGTTGTACTGCAAATAGGAATGTTTGACTGCGCTTTGTAGTAAATAGGAATTGAACTTTGTAGTTTATGTGTATTGCAATATTGAGAGAGTTTTTGTTGTATGGTAATATTAGTTTTAACAGTCCACAATTTGTATATGAGTTATTCATAATATCTATACTCAATATTTCTATGAAAATGACTTTTTGGCAAACACTTCAATTTTAGGAATCTTCAATGATGCTTTAAAATTTAGGTTAGTTGGCTACTAATATTGAGCTTATATGCAGCTTGGAGTTGGATTTATTATGTTGATATTTTAAGCTTATGTTTTTGTTATGCCTTCATGAGGTATTATGCTGATATGGCTTCATTTTAGAAGAGGTATTATGTTGTTATGCCTTCATGAGGTATTATGCTTTATATTTTGTTATATCTAGGTTGTTAAGCTTTGTAGTTTATGTGTTTTGCACTCTTGAGAAAGTTTTTGTTGTATGGTAATATTAGTTTTAACAGTCCACATTTTGTATATGACATATTTATAATAATTGTACTTGGTATTTCTATGAAAATGACTTTGTGGCAAAAAACTCAGTTAAGGATATTCAATGATGCTTTAAATTGTAAGGTTAGTTGACCACCAATATATGCATCTTGGAGTTGGACTTATTATGTTGTTATTTTAAGCTTTATGTTTTGTTATGCCTTCATGATGTATTATGCTGACATGGCTTCATTTTAGAAGATGTATTATGTTGTTATGCCTTCATGAGGTATAATGATATCATCCAAAGCTTAAAATAAAAGCAAGCCAATAGAGGATGAGCTGACACCAGGGGCAAAATGTTCATTCCAAATGAAAGTAGAGAGGAGATGTTGAAGAAATTGATGGAGTAATTGGCTTTTAGGTTTTTCTTTAATATATGCTATGTTTAGTAGATACTGTATCATGACAAACTGCCCAATTCTAAATGTAGAAGGGGCTTAGAAGCTTATAACTATAATGGTGTCTAGATAACACATATAGATTGCCCAATTTTAACTATTTACTAGGTTTACATGTAAACTTTGTAATGACTCCCTAAAATAGTGAAATAGATGCTGTATCATGGCAAACTGCTCAATTCTAAATGTAGAATGGGCTTAGAAGCTTATAACTGTAATGGTTTCTAGATAGGATATATAGATTACCCAATTTTAACTATATACTGGGTTTACATGTAAACTTTGTAATGGCTCTCTGAAATAGTGAAATAGATAGATGATAGTGATAGCCTACAAGGCTGAAATTATAGATGATCTAGTTGTTTAGAACATAGAATGAGGTGTATGCAAATGATGAAGGAAAAACCTGCCAAAAGCTACAGTGGACAAGCCATGTGATTTTGAGTTCTATTATAATCAATAAAAAACATATTACCAATATAAAAAAAAGAAATCTCCACAAGGTTGAGAATTATGTCAATTGACAACAATTTAACTGATAATTTCCACATTTGAATTCGTGAATCAAAGTCCTCTTCTCAAAACCGCAATGGTCAGAACTCCTCCAATAGACTATCATGTCCCTTACATGGAACAACCAAATGAGAATCAAAAAATCATCGTAGGCATAAGACTTCATAATTTCTGCAAATATCAAACCCAAGCAGTAAAATGGCTAGACCAATAACTAGCACTCTGTCCATGATTATCAGTAAACCATACACTCGGGAGAATTACTTGAGACACAATCTAGAAGTGCCGATAGCAACATTGCCAACAACTACAACCTGTGAGAATGAATCCACATTAGGAGATACTTGCATCTGAGGAATGCCTCGCAACCATATCAACATAGCTCTACACATGATGAGAGAATCCTCATGCCTAATGTATTCAGAAGAACCCACACCAATATGTGGAAAAGCTACATAGAAACAAGTATCATATGTTTTTGTTTTAAGCATTACATTTTGTTATGCCTTCATGAGGTATTATGTTGATATGGCTTCATTTTAGAAGATGTATTATGTTGTTATGGCTTCATGAGGTATTATGCTTTGTGTTTTGTTATACCTGGTCTGTTAAGTTGGTTTGTTATAGCTAGTCTGTTAAGCTTTCCTAAGATTAATTTGTTATAGTTGGTTTGTTAAGATTCATTCTCATGCAAATGAGCTCTACCTCTTGCTATTTGTCTATTTTGTTGTTGGAGATTGTTAGAGGGTTATCTTAATTTGTTGATTAGTTCAAAATTTAAATGAATGAGGGGTAACATATTTTCCAGCACCCAAGTAATGAAAAAATAATTCTATTGGATGTGATTTAGAGTTATATTGGATGCTGATTATTTTTTGGAAATTTTTAGCTACCCATTGATAGTTGTAAATGTCATTCACCAATCTATTAATGAGCATGGATGCTGAGGTACATGTGAGTGAGATAGCTACTTTGACTAAAAATGTAAAAGTGGTGTGGACAAGAGATATGGAACGAAAATTGCTAGATCTTCTTTTTGAGCATATTCAATTAGGAAGAAAAGGTGATGGGGGCTTCAGAAAAGAAGCTTGGACAACAATAGAGAAGAAGTTTAATGAGGATATGTGTATGAATCTTGTAAAGGATAACTTTAAAAATAAGCTAATGACACGGAAACAAGGTTATAGAATGATGAAAGAGCTGAGAAACATTAGTGGTTTTTCCTAGAATGAAACTACTCAATGTGTGGATGCCGATGATAGTGTATGGGAAGAGTTGTTGAAGGTAATGTTCTCTAGATAATATTTGTATGCAAGAATTTTTTTTCAGAATCAATAGTAACAAAAGACATCCAATTCATTAATTTTTGCATACTGTAGAGAAAGGACTTCAAAAATGCTAGAGTGTACAAGAGGCAACCATTCACCTATTTCAATGAGTTAGCAGTCATTGTTGGGAATGACATAGCTGAAGGAAATGTATAGCAGCAACAACTACAGAGACTAATGAAGGGCATCTATTCAATGAGGCTGCTGATCTAGAGGATGATGGGGGTTTCAATACATGTATGGATGGGTGCTTGAATGCTCCTGATTTGGATGAAGATTTCCTTAATTCAAATAATTCTACTACGTCCATAAGACCAAATCCTTCTACACCAACAACTCGGAGGCCAAAGAAGAGGATGACAAGCATGGCAACTTGTTTGGATGTCATAAGTGAGAGCATCCAGAACATAGATCAAGGAATGAATATGGATCATAATATCAATGTTGATAAAAGAGAAGACAAACATGATATAGCAAGTACATATGCTTCCCTGAAGGCCATGCCTGGACTTAGAAGGGAGACTTTGATTATTGCATATGACCTTTTTACTTTTGAACCTTCAAAAGCTTGGGGGTTCGTAGAGATGACTAAAGAGGAGAGGGAAGAATACATGAGATATAAGTTTGGAGGAGTTATGTGACATATTATAATCTTTATGAACTTGCAATCTTTTTGAGACTATTTATGAACTTACAATCTATTTAAAGTCATATTTTTAACACTTATGATTTGTAATGTCATTTGAGATTTAACTGTTGGGGATTTTTTCCAAACAATAGTACAGTTTGTTTAAATCCTACTTTCTTTGTGACTATTTGTTGAGGAGGTCGGTGGATGGAAAGTAAAACTTTTTTTTTTTGAAATTTAAAACCTTGGGAATATGTTGAATGAGACTGGCACCTACCAATCATTCATTTGCATAATGTTTTGTAACATGCTAGTTTCTCTGTGACTATCTTTTTGATGAGGTCTATGGATGGCATACAACTATTTTATTGTGGATCCCTTGTTGATTAGTGCATACATCAATATTTGTGCTAAAACTAAAATTTGCAGTGCTGTATTTCAACAATATACTTGTAGATTGGGAATTACTTTATTTTTTAGTGTGAGTGCTGTTGTAGAAGCTATCTATCTTATATTTCTTCTTTTATGAAATTAATGTTTTCTTTGCTAATGATGTGTGAGTGCTGCTGTAGATGTTGACTGTCTTATATTTTTTCTTTTATGAAATATATCTTTTCTTTGCTAATGATATGTAAGTGCTGCTGTAGAAATTGTAGAAGTTGACTGTCTCAAGTTTCTAGTAAATATTGAAGTTATATTTCATATTGGAGTAGATTCATACAACAGATTGGGAAGATAGCTTTCATTTCTTCTTAATCCCACTGCTTTCAAATTTGCATATGTTGTAGGAGTAAGGTTTTATCTTTGTATCTCTCTTTACATTAATGTTCTCTTTGCTAATGATGTGTGAGTGCTGTTGTAGAAACTGTAGAAGCTGACTGTCTCAAGTTTCTACTAAATATTGAAGTTATATTTAATATTGGAGTAGATTCATACAACAGATTGGGAAGATAGTTTTCATTTCTTCTTGATCCCACTACTTTCAAATTTGCATATGTTGTAGGAGTAAGGTTTTATATTTGTATCTCTCTTTATCTTATTGGCTGTAGATTTTTTAGGATACATATGATGGAGGAGCAACTTTATCTTTCTATTTTTTGTTTAAATATTTGTAATCTCATTGGATATAATTTGTGGTTTTTTTATAGCTATTTGAGGTCTGATTTTGTTCTCTAATAAAGAAGGAATTTCGAGCTATGTTATTTTGATGGTTGTTGTTGTATGAAAACTAGTGTGGTATAGTATGTTTCATATGTTACTCTATGATAACTTATAATCTTTTTTCAGCCATGATATGCTGCTTTTTAATAAGAACTTATTAGCTCTTGGTTCATTTTCTCTCATTATTATTTTTCATTATTTATATAGGAGTGATGACTTCGGATATTTTGCCATTGTGTCACTGTGGCGCTGGTACTGTAGTAATGAAGATGTCTCACACAGAGCGTAATCCTGGGAATTTTTTTTTAAGTTGTCCAAATAGTTGAAAGGTTGTTACTATTTTTAAAAAATGTTTGTTATAAAAGTAATAAATTATTGTGGCAAGAACTTATGTAGTTTTGGAATGCAGGGTGATAATGGATGCAATTTCTTCCAATGGGTCGTTGATGGCCCATCTGCATCATTTGCATCAAACTATGTAGAAGATGAAAGGAACAGTTGCAAGTTATGCAACGTTCAAGATACTGCTGCCAGGGAGATTGCTTCCATGGAAAAAGCTGACATCATGTTTGCACGATGTGTTATTTGTGTGCTAATTGCTATAAATGTAGTATTGGTTATGGTGGTTTGGGGCCAAATGCCCAAATATGGGTAAAAGATAGATATTGGAGATGTAAATTTTATTATGACTTTATATAACTGATGGTGGACAAATTTTAGTAATGACATGTCCATTTTATCGTGGAGATTATTTGTTGTATGATTTTGTATATAAATGATAAATATATTTGTACTAGTTTCATGATTATTTATTTTCTATAACATTTTCACAATGTTATCTATTTATTTAAAAAAAGTTAGAAATAATTAAAATTTCTCATTAACCTCAATGAATTTTTTTTAAAATTTTTTTTTTCTTTAAAATTATTGAAAAATAAGAAATAAATAAAATAAATTAAAAAAATTAAAGGAAAAAATAAAAAATATAAACTTAACCTTATTCCAGTTCCAATTTTGTACAACCAAATGAAGAATTAACACATTCTCAATTGAATTCCAGGTGAACCAAACACATTTGGAATTGCCATTTTCTATTCCTATTCTCCATTCCCATTCCCATTCTAATTTTCTATTCTAATTCTCAATTCCTATGCTTGCAACCAAATGGGCCCTTAGTGTTTTTTTCTCAAAAGTTGTAAAACATCTCATACACAATGCCAAATGCCTGCCTGTATAGTCCGTACCATACATTTTAGCCCTTTATCTTTCTTTCTTCTTTTATTCTTCTATTAATAAAATATTTTTTAAATCTATTTTCATAATTAATATATTAGATATTTATCAATAGTTTTTTAGTCATCCAACTATCTACCAACAAATTTGATAATATGAACATTTTAATTCATCTTGTTCATATAGTAAATATTGTTCTCATCTTTACTCTTCTTAATTTTTCTTAATTTTACTTTCTTCTTTGTACTTTGCAAGCTTTATATGGCAACACATGCATACAAATTTCTATGTTTTTCTAGATCTCATAAGAAGTTTTGAGTTCCATAACAATTGTCATCTCAATGAGGATCATTTTGATTCTTGGTAATCTCCCAATTATCTTCTGAAACGAAATTCCATGTAACCTTTCAAAGGAGGGTATTTTGTGACATACATTATGAGACTATCCTTCTTGTAAGATTCCATCTTGGATCACCTTGACCAATAAAGCTTCCTTTTGAAGACCTAGGCTATCACTCCAATTGATCAAAATACAACAACCGATAACTAAGAGGGAGGGGGTGAATAAGTTGTCTCCAAAACTTCTCAACATTAAGAAAATCTTAACCCTATCTTAATAATAGATTGATACACATTAAGGCATAATCCATAACACATCAAGATTACTAAACATAAATTTTTATTTTTTGTCGCATAGAATGCACATGTGTTCAAGCACATTATCTAGAGCTCACTACTCAAAATAAAAAAGGGAAGTTGCACTTCTTTACATCAAATATGGAATTCAATCCACAAGTCGCAAACTATAAAATGTCATTTTCAATTTGGTTGGATCAATTGAATTGAATTACATATTACAATTTTATTTTCCACGTCAAATTGTTGCCTATATTTGCACACTTCAACCACATAGACTCTAGCTACATATAATACAAATAGTTACATCAATTTATATGAATCATCAACCTTGGAAGGATAAAAAGGGCTATTGTACATTTCACCACCTAATTACAAAAACATAATAATATATGGTGCAATATTTAATGTTATGGGAAGAAATGAAAATGGCTCCCAGTCAGACCTCTTCATATCCAAATCAAAATTAAAAAGAGAAGATCATTTTACTAAACAAGATAAATAATTGAGAGGGGGGAAAATCATTTATTTGTACATAAACTCAAAAAAATTCTAATTGTCAATTAACCCTTAACATACATCCACTTCAACTTAAGCCTCCAAGCTTGAGTAAGTTTTGCAATGTTATCTGAAAAAAGTCCAATTGTTAGTTAACTCTTAACATACATCCACTACAACTTAAGCCTCTAATCTTAAGTAAGTTTTCCATACTATGGAAATAACGAAGCATCAAATGGGCCTCTAGTCAAGGACTATATCTCCCCTCCTCGCCAATGGAAACTATTCATTGTGAATCTACTATGGACTCCTTAGGATATTTAGTTGGTTAAGGAAATCCATAATTTGGTTGAAGGTGTTAGAATTCCAGCCTTCCTGACTCATGATATCTTTTAGTTGGGATAAATGCCAATTGAGGGATTTCTCCATCCATCCCTCCTACCTCCTCTTGGTTAGGTTAGATGCAACCTCCCTCTGTTTGAAAAATGTTTGAATACCACAACTCATTTCAAAGAATTTTTTTTTTCTAGTGGACTACTACACATGACAAATTTTTGGCTTGAGAAAGAGGGGATTCCATATGCATAATAGATGTGTTCTAGCAAGAAGGCAGATGAGGGCATTTATCATTGATTTACATCTCTTGTCCCTCTTGTCCCTTTATATTGAAGATTTGGACTATCATCCTAAAGAAGTTTTATCTCTCATGGGTGTTCAATGGGAATGTTCAATAATTTGTGCCCAATTGTGGAAAAAGACCTCCCCACCTCTCCCCCCTGCCCACATTTACTAGAATGTTTGGAAAGAAAAGAAAAATTGAATCTTTATAGACATGGATAACCCAATGGAGATGGTTGTCCTAATGGTTGTTAATCTACTTTCGAAGAATATCTCTATTTTCTGTTGGAAGAATCCCTCAAACCCTCCCTCCCAAAGGAATTTCCAAGTGGTAGATGATTGGATTCTTCCTAAATTTTTTATACTTTGAACAACTCACAATTTTTAGCTAGGGCCAACACTAGATGGATCCCCCCTGAGTGGATCATACTCAATTTTGATGGGGTGGCTAAAGATAGTGCAACTATTGGAGGTGGTGTTTTCTATGATGGAAGAGGGATTTTCATTCTAGATTTCATCGGATACTTTGGCCCCATCTCCAAAAATAGGTGGAGGTATTGCCCTCTAATGGGACCTTAAGCCAGTTAACTCGATGGGGAGGAGTAAGATCTTGGTGGTAGGTGAATCTAAGCTTATGGTTGATGTTGTCAATTAACAATCAATTGTGGTTGGTTTGTGACTAGTATGCTTAATGATGTTTGGCTTATCCTTGCTAGGTTGGAGGATATTATGACTCAACACACCTATAATGAAGGTAATATGGTTTTTAATAGGCTAACTGGGCTAGGCCTTTGGACAAAAGGTGTGAGGTGTTGGAGACAAATGTCCTCCCCTCTTGTGGAAATTCAAACTTTCATTGAGAGTGAAAATCTGTGGTACACTTCTGATGATGATTTAAAAAGTTGGCTTTCTTAGTTGGTGTAGTGGGATCACAATTTTTTGGTGGGATAGGATGTGAATTTGAATTTTGAATGAATATATCCTTGTCATCAATTTTTATTCTTGGGGTTGCTTCTTTGTTATTAATTGTGGGATACAATGAAGATTTTGAGAGTTTCCATTGGACAGTTATCATTTTAATTATGACATTAAATTTCTTACACTCCTTGTAATGCTCAATTTATTAAAAACTATGTAGGGATTTGTTTTGATTGGAAAGACTCTTCAGATATAGCTTTGTACCACAAACATGTGAACATTTTTAGCCCCATTTTAAACAATTATTATAGTGATATAATATATTGTTGTGGTATCCATATTACCACCCTCATTTGTGTGTATCATTTCAAGAAGCTATGTAGCTATAAATTTTTTTGTAACCTTCATAGATGCAAGCATTTTTCCCTATCTCCATGTTGGAGGTATTAGAATAAATTATGTTAGACAACTTGAAAAATAGTGGGGAGATGGTTAGGATTGAGCCCAGGAAAATTGAGGATGAATGGCAGAAGGATCTTGCATCTCGATGGACATACGTGAATGTAGGATTTTTCCTTTTATGGAAGCCATGGAAGGTTATGATGAAAAATCCTTTATGCATTTTTTGAACACCTAGAATGGTAGAAACATCACTATAGATGGGATCACCTTTGAAATCAATGAAGAGGCTATTTCTCAGACCACTAGGATTACTAGAGAGGGTAAGAAGTAGAAGAAGGTCACTAAGATCATTGATGAGAGCAATATCAATAGGTTTTTTGAAGCCAAGGCAACCTCAGTCTATCTGCATGGTGGTTTCGTAAGAGAAAAGATCTTAGATACATGGTATAGTGTCTTCTTTTTATTATGAAATGCCTTACTCTAGACGATCAATTTGGGGTAAGCTACTATTACCATTCACCTTGTTTAAATCATCTTTGATGTAATGATGAGATTTCCATTCCATTTTTTTTCTTAATGATCTGGAAGCCTTGTTTATAAAGGTTAGGGAGCATTTAGAATTTTGTAAGAATTATCTTATCTTATAGTAGAGCCTTATTTTCTACCTTTATAATTTACATCATTCCTTGTATCCCCCCTACAATATTTTCCTTTTTCTTTCCTGTACACCTAACACCAACCTTGTCCTTGTCCTTTTTGTTAATAACCCTACCCCCAGGTTTCCCAAGACTCCCCTACTACTAGTAGCAAGAAGCATAAGAAAACCTCTTTTACTTTTGTATCTAAGAAGAAGTCCAAGCTATAACTTCATGTAGATTCCAGGGTGACTTTGATATGGATCTAGGAGGTGGGAATAGGTGCTTCCGTAGAATCACCACCAAACTTTAGAGGAAGTAAGTGACAAATAGAAAACTAATTTTGGAAGAGGTAGAATTGGACTCTGAGTCCAAAGAAAGAAAAAAGAAAAACGAGAGTTGTGCTAGAAACAAATAGAAAGTTATGAGGGAAACATATATCGAGGAGGATCAGGTCTAGAGTTGGAGTTAAAAAGCTTCCTTAGATATTAAGACTTTTCCCATGAGAATGGACACAAATCATGTTTTGACAATTTTAAAAATGGAAATGGTGGATCTCACCACGAGTAAGGGTGTCAAGGTTTAGTGGAATCCTTACCCATGATGACACCTCCCCCTTTTGACATGGTTTAGCAAGTGCTAGTGTCTAATCTCTCTCCCCAAGAGCTAAGGGAGGATGAGGGCTTTCCCTTTGGTCCCTTTTTTTGTTATGATAATATTCTTACCTTGTGTGGTAGTCAAAATATTTTATTATAAAACTTTAATGGTTCATGCTAGTAGTATTATTGTTTTCAAAAATTGAAAATGATTTATTGTTCCTAGATGCTATATGTTACTTCTCTTTTATGTTGGTTGGTAGGTTAGTTATCTAGTTTGTTTTCTTTTACTACTGGTTATTTTTTATGTTAAATAAAGGTATTGGTTGAGGAGCCCTTGTGCTAGCTTTCCTCCTAGTGTTGGTCAATTGCAAGAGGCTCTGCCTCTTGTTGTTCTTATGGGCCAATTACCCTATTTTGATTTCTTTTAATATCAAAACATAAGGTCTTTAAGTTAAAATACAACAATCAACCATTAAAAAGAGACTTGTGAAAGAATAAGTACACACACATAAAGAGTACTAGATTTGACATGGAAACCCCAAACTAGGAAATACCTTGGAGAATCTAACTATCATGAAATGGTTAAAAATTTGATTAAAGTGAAACTAATTAGGTTCTTTTGTACAATAATACTGACAGCCTAAACATGGAGTATTATCGGTAGGCTAACTACCTAAGTAGCTACACCCTAAAATATAACAACATTCACTACCAATACAATAATGCTTAATTATAATGAAACAAGTCTCACTACTGATACAACAAGGATTACTTCCAATAAAATGGAAATGGAAATGAAATAGATTGTTGTGTTATTTCTCTATAGTTTTAGTCTAAAATTAATTGTACCTCCTTGATCAATTATATTTATAAGTTTAAACTTTAATTAGGGTAAAAGTAAAAACTCATTTTGTAGTAGAGGAGAATTGATAAGTTTTGGGTGAAAGTGCTTTTAGTCGAATATGACTCACTTGGACATATTGGTTAAACAAGACTGATGCAAGAGCATCCAGAGGTATAAGGGAAATCCTGTGTCACCCAAAAAATGTACTTAGACTTAGTTTCTGTTTCATGTGTTTTCATTTTTGGACACCCATTTGGGTCAAATAAAGGTTCCAACTCTCACAGTTCAACTATCAGTGTGCTAGAAAATCCCAAAAAAATAGGAGCATGCAATTTGACCATATTTTGGTGACCTAGAAGGTGTGAATTGGCTAGATCAATGTAATTGTGATTTAGAGCATTCTAGAAAAAGAATTAGGTCAAAAGGCCCCACAGTTTGAAAGTTATTGCAATTTTTCAAGTTTTGGAGACCTCCTAAGAATGCTTCAAAGTCAGGTTAGGGGCATTAAATGACCTCAAAAAGGGCCAAAAAATGGGGGACAAGCAAAGCTGGTCCATAGGGCTATAGAGCACTTCGAGATCTTTTCAAAAATGTAAACAGTTCGTCAATCGGAGCTACGGTTCAAAAGTTATGCCTCCCGAAAGTTCGGTTAACATTTTTGGATTCTTCTAGATTTGCACCGACTTCTAACGCAGCTTCTGGAACCTTCTATTTGGTCGGTGGATGCCTACTAGCACTTTCTAGAATGTACTCCTAGTCCTTAACCCTTCAGGGTCTATTTAATGAGATTTATGGCATTGTAAAAGGCAGTTCGGAGTGGAGTTTGAGAGGAGGTACTGAAAGGAGAAATTATCTCCAGATTTATGCTATTTTAAGCCCTTAGGGCATGTCTTGAAGTTTATTTTCTCTGTACTATTTGTACTAGCTTATTTTCTCAGTTAATACGATTTCCCTTTTTTGTTGTGTCCATTCTATTCTTGGGTTGTGTCCCCATCAAAGACATATGCAGTGCATATTCAAATAACATTTTTTCTATCATTATAAGGTCAAAGGTCAATATTTAAATAATGTTGAGTGTAATTACAACCAGCTCACTAGGGTCACTGGTAGGAAAGATTTGGGTGGAGAAAACCCTATGGTCTTTCTCCAAAAAGAAGAATCATATGTTCTTTCTATTACAAGCATCTCATCGTATATGAGCATAAAATTATATAGAAAGTATTGTTTACATTATTTTATAGACATCTCGTTCATAAGAATGAGGTAATCTATAGGAGACAAATTTACTAAACCTATAATACACATTAGTATATTACAACTATAAAATTTGTATTGCAGAGTCATTTTGTTCTTAACTCTATAATGTACTCTACCTGAATATATCTTCACTTTCCCAATTTACTTGATGGCTTTTAAAGTTCTGTAAAAAATAATTGAAAATTTTGACTTGTGCTTGTCATGAAAATATCGTTTAAGTTAGAATCATAAAATTAATACCTTTATATCTTCTAATAATTTAAATAGTGACACATTTTTAGGAATGAATGGATATAGTATTAAACTAATCATGCCACAATCATAAGGAACCTCCACCTTCTTGAGAGTGCAAGGACTCAAAACAAAAAATATTAGCACCTTGCTCTTAACATATATACCATTTCCATATTTTTAGAAAATTGTGGAACTAAAACTTCATAGGAATCTAAGTAGTAAATTAACCATGCTCCATTCTTATGAGATGAGAAGCTTACCATCCTTAACATCAAAATCCTCAATGTTACTACATCTATTATCCATACAATAACATAATTCTTGTAAGAAAAAAAGAACGATCAATCAAGTGATCAAAATAACCCAACACATTCAATAAACTATAATATGTTGAAGGAGAAGATCATAAATAGGGATTTATGATCTTGACCATAAAAAAACAAGATCAATCAAGTGATCAAAATAACCCAACACATTCAAGAGACCATAACATGTTGAAAAAGAATATCATAAATAAGGATTTCGTGTATACCTCAAGGTCCATAAAGAAAGGTAACCCCTATGCTCCAAGGTATTTTTCAAAATAATGTAATCCCCAATCTAAGATACCACCTAAGATTCAACCACTAATCGTTTTAGCAAGAGCATAACATGGATATAATATGTCATACCCATTTCAAAGATTTAAAATTAATTAAAATCATGATCTTAATTTCTTGAATCATGAAATCGTGATCTAACCAATATGCAACATTTATTATTGATCTTAAAACATGAATAATTTGTGAGAAAATATACATTTGAAATAAAATCAAATGACTAAATGATTGGATATATACTTGTATATATAAATATATGTGTGCGGTAAAAAATAATTATACAGAGAAGGTGCATATTCCTATAGATAATCATAATATGACTATCAAACAATATGAACCCAAGATCTACCATGCTAATAAAACTTAAGGATATAAAGCTACTAGGAAAATTCAATATTTGTAGTAGGTTATGTTTGCATATGCAACTAAAAATGAATAGTTGTATATACATATCCACCACTCAATAATATTATTAGTCTCTATCCCTATAGATTAGGCCAATCTTGCAAATTTTGAACCTTACCAATTATGAATAATGTAACCTATGATTGAAAGACTAGGGTTACTTTAGGAGGCATCATTGAAGTTTAACTTGAATCATCCATGTTTTGGTGGCACCCATTTCAATCCAAGTCTCTTTGATTGTCATCCTTATCCCCTAAGCCTATTAAGATTTGGATCTTCAAACCTATCCATGATTTTCTCATTATTTCATCCCAATTGATAAAATTGGTATTTTTTATTCCTAAAGGAACTCATTCTTATAATTAACAGTTTCAATTATGGTCACTTATATTTTATTGACTAGTCTGAACCACACTATTTTTTTCTTGGAAAATCCTTCTACGCCTTTCCTTACAGACATCCCAGATGAAAATCAATGATGCTTTGACCCAGAGATTGTGATAGAGACTAGTTTTGTATGAAGTGGGCCAACTTAATGACTCAATAAATCATTAGGAAGCACCTCTTTCCAAACTAATTCAAAACATAACTAGGTCCAACATTGAGATGTTTATTAATAGCTAAACAATATAAAATATATTGTTTCTTTTTATGATTAGTGTAGAGGACACCAAGAAGGTCCCTCCTAGAAAATTTTAGTGAGCCAATAGACTACAATTATTTTGTGTTAAATTCTAATCCATATGAAAATGCATGCCTTGGATAAACATGTAAATATCCTAACATTATCTAAGAGGAAGCTCAAGACTGGTATTATTTTGTTGTTTAACTTGCAGCTGATAACCTTCTTTTGCATCGTATGTTCTAATCTTAAAGTCATCCCATATTCTAAATGATATTACTATTATTATACTTTTGTATTAGCTCTTTAGTTTCTTAGTTGCTTAATTTTATTTGAGTATTTGATTTTCTTTAGTGATTTTTTTAATCCCCTTCTTTTTTATTTTAATTAAGATTATTCTTTTTTTCTTTCACTTTTAATCATAGATTTTTAACTTTTCTTTTCCAATTTTTTAAAATTTATTTTATTATTATTATTTTTCATTTAAACTAGTCTTTATTTTTTATATTTTTTCCTTTTGATTGGTCATTTACAACATTGATTTTTAAAAAAGTGATCAATATGAAGAAGATGGTTAAGAAACTTGTTCACCAGAATTGTTCTATTCTAAAGACTATGGTAGACAACATTAATACTTCGAAGAACACATTTGAATAGGGGAAAGGCCAAGGCTCCAAGGACATGAAAGATGATCGTGGACCTAGCAAGCATACCAGGGCCAACTCAAAAAAGGTGGAGGTCGTAGAAGCCAAAGAAATGGAAGATCTCAAGGCCTCTACAGATAATATGAGCATCCTTGCAGACCAGACAATTGATTTATTGAAGACCCTTTAGTTGTCTTTGTGTTGTCTTTTTGCTTTCTTTTTGTTATCTTTTTTTGGTTGTTTTAAGGCTTCTTGTCTTAGATAGTTATGTTCTTAAGTGTTGATGCATAGTTCTTTTCAGCTTCTCTGCTCTTTTTTTTTAATGTTCTTATGTAAAAGGTTACGGGTCCTTTAAAATTTTTTTTTACTTAATCAAACCATAGATTTTTTTTATTTCTACTTAATTTTACCATTTTATCATTTTTTCCTTTTCTATAATCTTATTTATTTCAAGAACTTATTATATTATTTCTTCTCCTTACTTGTAAAATATGGATTTAGAGTATTCTAGGGCATTTACAATTTGTTTACTTTTTTTTATATCATTTCATGTTTAATAAGAGTTATTTTTCTATACTAAATATAATAGATAAAGCATTACAAAAAGATACAAATATTTTTGGTCATATCAAACTTTTCTTGAGCACATAGACTAGAGTTACATCATGTATGATAGCTACATGTCAAACTCAAAACATAAGCTACATTTCATATTACATCATAACATCATTAATTGTTTAGAGCCTTGTAACATTAATTGGTTCCTTGAGAGCTCTCTCCTATGAATTACTTTTCATGAGAAGTTCTAAAACATGAGTGATGACACAATATCGTGTCCCCATATTCCCTATAAATAAAATGTATTTAGAAAAAAAAATCAACCTCCTTCGATTGAAGTGGGGATATTGATCGGAGTGACATAATCATTTTGATCAGTGTCTCTTTTGTGGGTGACTTTGATCAGAGTAAAAGGGCTTCAGTTGAATCCCACATAATTGGTTCAATCAAAATTGTACTCTGATCAAAGCCTCTTTTGACATAACTATCAAAATTCATTTATAAGGTTTATATTTACATATATTTTGTCAAAGTGAATAGTTTTGTGTGGGCACCACAAATGACTTCTACTAAAATCCCTTGGCTGAGGTGGTAATTTTCAACTATGATTTTGCTATTTCGATTGATGAATTGATTATGTGTATCAACACACACACACACACACACACACAAGTTTAAATGTATACATGTTTATGTTTTCATTTTCCATAGTATATTATTTCATGTTTTCTATATTTTCTTTTGTGTTATAAAAATATTAGAACTTCATATGGAAATATTAGAAATCGATTAGAAAATATTAGAAAACATTAGAAATAATTTTATTTTTAGTATATTATTTCCTACACCTTATTAAAAATTTGAAAATTTATTAGAAAAATATTACAAATCCTCATAGCCATATATGTTTTACTTTTTTAGTTTAGTTACTATATTTTACAATTTAGATAATTGGTCAAAAGATTTAGAAAATCTTGAGAGAAACTTAATTTTTTTATAAAACCTATAACATAGAAAATGATGAACTTTCAAGTTGGATAGATAAATATACAAATTCATATTAGGAGGAAGAATTCTAAGATCCATCCACAAGGTAAATCCAATTGATACAAAGGAAAAGCAACAATGCTCGACATGATCTCCCTAATGTAGAAGTTTCTTGGGTTTGGTTCCTTCTTCTCCTAAGAGAACGGTATGTGTAGGATCATGGTATGTCAAAAAGTGGCGATCTGAACAAATTATCTTTTTACATGCTAAAAACACTTTAGAAACCTTGTTGACTCTTTAGAAGGCCTTAGTGTAAGTAAACCTAACCAAAGCAAAAATAATGCAATGAGCGTAATCAGATATTTGATATTATCAAATATGTGAAATTCACTACTAGGAATATATTAATAATAATATCATATTTGATAATATAGTACAATACTAATATATATTTAATATAATATATATAATATTATTAAACTTTTAATACTAATATAATAAAATACCATACATATTTAATATAAAAAATATCATATTATATATTACTAAATTATTAATATAATAATATAATATTATATATATTTGATATAATATAAATAATTTTATTAATTTATTAATAATATAATACTAATCCTATTACTTAACTAATATAATAGAATAATATAAAATGTAAAACATTCAAATGAAAAAGTAGATTATATGATATCTGAAATTTGCCAATAAATTTGTTTTTAAGCTAATTGCCACCCATGTTGTTTGTTATCAAAGTCATAAGACATGATGCTACCCAATGATTTCACCTATTCGATCCCATTCAAATATCCAAAATTTCCTTTAAAAAATTGTTCAAGCATCAACAAGTAAGTTGGATTTTATAGAATTTTTTGAGTATTTATCATTTTATAATAAAATTTGTTGTTTTTGTTAGAATGATTTAGAATTACTGAGAGGGGGTGAATCAGTTAAGAGGGGGGAAAATCAATTATCCTAAGGTCTAGATGTACCAATTAAACTTTTAATCACTTTAAATAATTTGGATCTAAACACCCAATAGCTCTATCTCTATACCAGATAATTAGTAACATAAACTTGCAGTCCATTGTCCTAACAATAAAAAACTTGCAAAATGTAAAAAATTAATAGTAAAATATCTCAAATGACATCTAATAAGTAAGACACTAGGATTTAACATGGAAATTGATTTTGGGAAAAAACACTGGTAACATGTCACCAATTTTTCACTCTTCTGAAGTGAGCTCTGTTAGAAGCCAACCCTGTCAAAGGTTACAAAACACACTATTAAAGGATTCAATCATCATGTTAAAAGTTCCCTTGTTAGAGACTTTAGAACATTCCATTAGAATTTTACCTTGATTAAAATATTTATATATGACTGTTAGGTCAACCTTGATTAAAGGATTTCAAAACTAATACAATGGTTAGAAAGTAACAGTAGGTTGATCTGACAAATACAACTCACTCTTGCAAATATGAATCACAATGTAGTTCAAAAATTGACTCATTTACTGTTCTCCATTATTGATTCACTTGTCATCCCTTCAAGCAATCATCCTTCTTTATAACTCTTCATTGTCTAGTCTTCTCCTCAAGTTCGCCAATTAATAGAATCAATAGCTACTCCAAACTTATTAGGTTAGCCCTTGTACCTCCTTAAATAGATATTTATGATCTTTTTTTGTTTAAACATTACCCTAGATCTTAGGGTTTGGTTAGATTCATCGAATCCTTCCATCATTTTGTCTCCTATTTTCTCTTCTAGAAACTTCTCCAAAGTTTTCCTTGAATTCTTGCATAGAAACACTCAAAAATGGTTTCCCTTGAATTGAATGATCCAGGTCATCCATCCTTATCTTCAACATGCTTTCCATATTTAGAGAAATTACTTATGTCATCTGAGAATCATAATTTTCTCATAATTTATCAAATGTTGTTCCTCGGCCAACATTGTGTTCTAACACTCAGTTGACACTAGATTACTTTGTCACTACTATCAATTATGATTGCACATTTACTAATGCTCACTCAGTATTGATGCTTGGTTGAAACTATATTTTCTTATCTTATATTGACACTTGGTCAATACTACCATTGCTCGAGTTAAATTTTAAGTTCCTTAATCGATTGCTTTTTTTCTTAGTCATGCCTATGCATTTGGTCATTCTTTGATCACTTCTTCTAGACTTTAGTACAATTTTATTCCTCACTTATATTTTGATTAAAAAATCACATTATCTTGTCAAAGTCCAACTGATCAAGTGCCCTTTGTAGTTCCTCATAACTCAACCTTTCCTCTAGAGCCTTTTGTTATTTTATATCTCAAATCCTCTTCATCAATCATCTTGATATGACACTCTACTTAGATAGAAAATTGTCTTACCAATAAGGTTGACATCAATGACAACATAACAATTGTTCCAATTGTAGTTTCCAACAATCTCTGTCTTTGGCATTGATGACAACACCTCTAGTTACCATGCAATCTTAAGCATGTAAGGCTTAGATAATCTCCCTCAGTGTCCAGTATCAGATCTTCATTAATATCCTTAGTTTCATTTTAATTCTCTCCTCAGTGTCAAATAATCTCTCCTTTTAGTTTCATTCTAATTCTCATCCATGAAGCTTTGATATGTAATCACATAGACTCCCTCTATTATATTAGATCATGAAATCAATCACCTTTCTCTTGTATTACTGACACCACAATTTTCTATAATTTACTCTCCCTCTTTGCAACATCTTTTATTGTTTACTCCTTATGATATCTCTAATAATTGAATCTCTCCCTCTTACATTCTCTCTCTCTCTCTCTCTCTCTCTCTCTCTCTCTCTCTCTCTCTCTCTCTCTCTCTCTCTCTCTCTCTCTCCCTCTCTCCCTCTCTCTCTCATATGGTATCTAAATCTCTCCCTCTTTGACAAAAATGCCAAAGATACTCTATCTTTCTCATGCATCTTCACCATGTAGATATCTTCATGATAGTACTTTTGAATCTTTGTCATCTTGACTTATTACTGATACACAATCTTTTTCTTCTGTCTTTTATAATTTAGGTAACTTTTAAATCATAACTTTCTGTATCAACTTGTAAGATAACCTGATCAACACATTTGATACAAAGCTTCATCTTAGCTTAAGTATCCATAGCTAGGGGAATCACCACTAATTTACCTAGATTAGATACTCATGTGCAACATTAGGTAAATTCTTAGTGAAAATATTAGCTATTTTGCCCTTAGTGTTCATATATTCCAATCTCATTTCTTTATCTTGAACCAACTCTCTCAAGTAATGATACTTGATAGCAATATGCTTGGTCTTTGTGTGCATTGTAGGGTTCTTTGATACATTTATAGAACTTTTATTGTCACAATAGATAACAATAGGATCAGTGATATCTTCCTTCATCCCTTTCAATAATTGTTTGAACTACTATTGCTACATATTCAACTTTTGTTGTTGATTGTGGAATGTAGTTCTTCTTCTTACTTGTCCAAGAAACTAGTCTCTTTCCCAAAAAGAAAGCTCCACCACTTTTATTTTTTCTATCAACATCTATATAAACTTTTAGTTCAAGCTTGTCATTCTTCTTATAATATAGACCATAGTCCTTTGTTCCTTTCAAATATCTTAGTATTCTCTTTACTACCATTAGGTGATTGTAGGTTAGGATTTTCAAAATACCTTACAACAATCCAAATTGTTAATGCAATATCGGGTCATCTATGAATAACATATTGTAGTTTCCCTATCATTGATCTATACAATGTCTGGTTCACATCAGTAGAATCATCATTCTTAGATAGCTTATGTCCTATAGCGATAGGTGTACTGGCTAGTCTTGAGTCTTCTATCCCAAAAGTTTTCAGTATCTCCTTGATGTATTTTGATTGAGTAATGTACACACCTTGCTTCATTTGATATACTTGTAAACCAAAAAAGAATTTTATTTCTCCAAACATAGACATTTCAAAATCCTTTTGTATCTCATCTGCAAATGATTTGCATAATGCATCTTGTCCTCCAAATATGATATCATCCACAAATATTTCAGCTAACAATATCCCTTTACCACCTTCAGTCTTCAAGTACAGATTGTTGTTATCATTTGTTCTACCTAAACCAATCTTTACCAAATAATTGTGTAGTCTCTCATACCATGCTCTAGGGGCTTGTTTCAATCCATATAGAGCTTTGTGCAATTTACATACCATGTTCTTTTTGTTGGGATCAACAAATCCTTTTTATTTTTTAATGTAAACCTCTTCTTCCAGTATTCCATTTAGAAATGTAGATTTGACATCCATTTTCTAGACTTTAAATCCTTTCTAAGGAGAATATGCAAGTAGTGTTTTAACTCCTTTCAATCTTGCAACTGGGTCAAATGTTTCCCCATAGTCAATACATTATTCTTCTTGTGCATATCCTTTTTGTACTAGTCTAGCTTTTTTCCTTGTGAATTCTCCTTTTTTATTCATCTTGTTCTTAAATACCCACTTGGTTCCAATAACATTCTTGTCCTTAGGTCTAGGTACTAGTGACCAGGTTTTTTTCTTCTCTATCTGTTCAATTTCTTCATTCATTGCTTGAATCTAATCTTCATTATCCAAAGCATCTTTTAATGATTTAGGCTCAAACACACATAGTAAATATGTATCACTCCTTAATATTTTCCTTTCATAACTCTAGAGTTTTTATTTGCAATAATTTGTTCATGTGCATGGTGTCTTCTCACATATTTTGCTAGTGTAGGTTCTCTTCTTCTTTCTTCTTCTTCAAATTCATCTTGAAACTTAATTTCGAGTTAGTTTTGTATCTTTGCTTCTGGTTCTGGTTGCTTGAAAATAGCTTCCTATTGTTCTACAACTTCTTCATGTATCTCAACATCATCTTCCTATTGCTCGACACCTATAGTATGTTTCTTAATCACCCAATGTTGCAACTTGACATTCACTATTTTTTGTTTCTTGGTAGCTCCATTCTCTAGGTTAGGTAAGGTGCAAGAAATACCTTCATTAACACATATGATTGTAATCTTCATATTATATCTTTCATTCAACTTCATTCTTTTTTCATATTCATCAACTTTCACATTTGCACTTTGCACAACTTTGTAAGTGTTAGTATTCAAACACTTATAATCTCTGCTCTTAGTTGAATGTCCTAGGAGTATGCCTTCATTGCTTTTAGCATCAATTTTTCCATTCCTATTTTCCTTTAGTATGTAATATTAAAAATTAGCTACATTCTCATACCATAATTCAAAAGGTGTCATATTTACATACATTTCTTGACTTGTACTTGGTTCAAGATATAGATTGCTATACTTATAGCTTCTCTCTAGTATTTTTGTAACACATTCTTCTCCATCATCAGTTTTCTAGAATAGTCCATGATTGATCTCTTTCTCCTTTGAGCTATTCAATTTTTTGGAGGGGTTCTCAATGCTGACATCTACCTTTTGATTTCTCTATCATTGCAGAATATGTTGCATTTATTTGAGATGAATTCTCCTTTGTTAGATCTCAAGCACTTCAAATTTTTACCTATCTCCTTTTCACCTTTTTCCAAATACCAGTTAAACAAAAGAATAATATTTTTCCTTAAGAAAAACCACATTCATTATTCTATAATAGTCATCAACAAATAGAATAAAATATTTTTCACTTCAATAATATTGCACTCCAATGGGTCCACAAAGGTCAGTATGAAACAATTCCAAAATATCATTGGATGAATATGTCTTTCTCTTGACACTATCCTTTGTCATCTTCCCCAATTTACATTGTTTACATATAGTATTATTAGGTTTCTTCAATCTTGGTAATCCTCTTACTCTTTTCATCTTACTAATTCTTAGCAAATTATCAGTGATCACATGTAACAACCTCTTATGCCATAACCATGAATCATTTCTTTGATGTAGAAAAGATAATATTTTCTATCTTGAAAGCTAAAATCCATGCGAAATTAGCATGGGAAATGAAAATTTTGAATAAATATAAGGAATTATTTTCTAGAGAAGGATTGGGAATACTCTCTGATAACAAGCCCAAGTGGGGAGAAATTGTGGAATACATAAAAGAAGCATACTTTCCTGGATATATATATATATATATATAATGGCATTTTATTTGACAAAAGAGGGACCAATATATACAATATTACACCAATACATTTCATGCACTTTCAAGAAAACTTGTTATAGAAGATTCAAAGAAGCGGTATATTTTGAAATAGTGTAGTGGGATTCATAGATATATTCAAAATGAGATGGAATTCTTGAATATTAAGACATTAGAAACTTCTTTCAATTATGCTAGAAAAAATCAAACAGAAATGGAAAAGAGACTACTTTGCAAATAATAAGCCATAGGGTGGAGATAGTAATAAATTTGCAAGAAACCCTCATTCAAATCCACCTAAGAATACATGGTGGATTGCAAAAAAGACACAAATAGATAAATATATGTGGTGTGACATGTACATAAGAGCCTAACCCATAAAAAAAAGGACTATTAAAGAATAAAAAAATTGATAACTTAAATATGAGGAGAGGAAATTGAGCCTTAATCAAAACCAATAGAAACTTGTGAGAAATGGAAGAATGATTTAGTGATAGAAGCAAACTTGTATGCCATAGTTGTAACTACCAAAGTATTGCCACATGAAGATGGAGAACAATTATTCCATTCACATATGTGGGTTGATGGTAAGCCTCTATATTTTATTACTGATATTGGTATCCAAAAAGAACATAATTTATATGGAGACAATCAAAAGACTAAGCTTGAAAATGACAAGACACCCAAAACCATACTCCATGGGATGGGTTAATTAGGGGAAAGATATTTAGATAAATCAACCGTGTCATCTACCATAATCAACTAAGCCATTCAAGGATGAAGTAATTTCTAATGTAGTACATTTAAATGTGTGTGTTGTCTTGTTGGGGAAACCATACATGCATCACAATCTAGACCACATAGTATCACAATCAATCTTGGTGAAATTGAATACCCAAGGTATGTCCAAGTCAAGTTTCTTCTTTGAGTAGTACTAAACAATGTAAGCATTTAATTGATCAAACTAGAACTTTCATTCTTCTCATTGTTCATCATGACCTTAAAATTTTAGTTGATCTTAACACACATACTAAGGTAGCACAATAATAAACTAGAAAAATGAGATCGACACAATTTTGAAAGAGTATCATAGTGTGTTTAAATCACTAGTAGGGGTCCCAACACATTGTCAAGTCAAGTACTCTATTGATTTAATTCTAGGGACATCAATTCCAAATGAACCAATACATAGGAGGTAAATTTTGGAAAATGAAGAAATTAAGAGACAAATTCAAGAATTGATTAAAAAGAGACATACTAGGCCAAGTACCTCACCATGTGGTAGTCCAATTATTCTTGCTAAGAAGAAAGATGGGGCATAGAAATTTTGTATTAATTATAAGGAACTTAAAAAAATTACTATGAAAAATAGATATCCAATTCCTTGAATTGACGATCTTTTGGATCAACTTAGTGGGGATAATTTCTTTACAACTTGAAATCTAGGTATCACTGAGCACCAATTGATCCAATGGATGCATGTAAGACCACATTTGAGTGTAAGGAAAGTTTTTTTGAATGGTTGGTTATGCCTTTTGGTCTTAAAAATGTTCTTGCCACATTTATAAGGTTGATAAATGATCTTATTAAACCATTTAATAATTCATTTATTGTTGTCTATTTGGATGATATACTCATTTTTAGCAAAGCCTTGTTTGAGCATTTGCAACATATTGAACAAGTACTTTTGACTTTGCAAAAACATAAACTCTGTGCCAACATAGAAAAATCCTCTTTTGGTATGCAACACATCCAATATGTAGGGTATGTAATTGATAGTAATGGTGTTAATGTGGATCCTACAAAGGTACAAATAATTAGATATTGGCCAACTCCTAAAAATTTCACAGAACTACATAATTTATTGGGTCTAGATAACTTCTATCAGAGATTTGTATTTGTTTTATTCACTTATGTCATTGCCTACTAACCAATCACTCAAGGGTGGAAGAGAAGAAAAATTTCAAGCAAAAGAGGAAAAATATTGAGCCTTTTCTCCTCTTCATTTTGTTTCAACTGTTCTTGAATATCCTTGGCCTAAGATTCAGGTTGTTTGGAACTCTCAAAAGGGTTAGTATCATTAATTTTAATAGTAACATTGGTATGATCTATTTGCATTGTATCACCAGTTATTGACACTTCTAAGGTTCTAGGTGTAGGTGAAGGTTCTGCCTTAGATTCTGTCATCCTCTGACTTATGGTTGCCGTTGTTTCACTTCTTATTTTTCATTCTCACCCACCATAAAAAGAAATGGTATTACTTTATTTCTCAAGTAAGGTGCCAAATTTCTCAACAAATTCTTGACTTCTTCTTCATCATCAGTCTTGCATATAGTCCTTATCATAGACTTCTGAAGTTCTATGTCCTCATCTCAAATTGGTTCCTTCTTTACAATAAGTCTATCATTGAATTTTTGATTTATTGTGCCTTCAATATCCTTAAGTTTTAGATTATTAGGTATTATATATCTCACAGTAGAGATATTAGCCTGATCTTTTTCATTATCATCATACAAGTCATAAAATTTGTTCATCTAAACAAAATTCCCTTCATTAGCAATGGTTTAATTAATCTTCTCTATTGGCTTCTAGAGTTACAAGCTTTACTTGCTGATTGTTTAGAAGTAGTTACATTTTCTATCTATATAACTTCTTGTTCTTGTTCTTTTTCTTCACTAGATTAAACAATTATCAACAATGTATTTTGTGTCTTTCTTGGCCTAGTGGCTTGTTTCTTGACCCTTTTTATCTTGGTGGTCACAACTTCCACTAAGCTGTCTGATTTCATCTTCGGCTCACTCAGCTATACATCTGACACTACTACATATGGAATGCTCTATTTTGAAGATGTCTCTACAATAGATACTAACAAAGGTTACACATACATTATACCTTGCTTCATAGTCAGATTAACTATCTGTGACTCACTTTTAGTCATACCGGCCTCTGATAAAGCTTTCTTTATTATTGTCTCTATCTTCATGTGAGATGATTTCTCTAAAGATGCCTAATGAACTAATTAGTTAATCTCATCGTAAGTTCCAAATCTATACTCAGCTTGATCCTTCTTAGAGTTCAACAATAAATCAATATATCCAATTGCTATATCATCACTTAATTCATAACCTAAGGGATCAAGAAATGTTTCCTAAGGTTCTACTGCTTGAATATAAGTAAAATCTATATCAACCATAACACCTATATCTTCTTTAAATCTTTCTACAATTGCAGGTGTAATTCTAAAACTTTGTCTCATTTCATTATGAAATGTTTTCATTATTAAATTCCCACTATCTAAGATTTTATTTACTAGATGTCTTCTACATACATCTATGATCTTCTCCATTGTACACCTCTCATTGCTCATAATCTATGTGACTGATAAATATGGAAATCTCTTAAGTACATGAAAAAATAAATGATTGACTAGTGACTAAAATCTAAACACACCATTCTTAGTCCTTTTTATTTTCTCTAGGTTCTTAAGAAGTTGCATTCTTATAATTTCACCAAGGTTAACTTGTTCCTTCTCAACACATATCTTATAGGCTGCATAGATGAATTCAGATGACAATTCATCAATTTTAGAACTTGCACATATAGGGTAAGGAATGATTCTGCTCAAGAATCTTACATCATCATGTTTAATGGTGCTGATCACCATGGCCTTTCCATTATAAACTACTTTTGTGTAGCTCTCAACCTTAGGTACACTGCCTTGTTTGCTAAGGCTATTTACCTCATGAATAAGGTTGGTTGAAATATCAACTGCATTATCTTCCATCCATTGTTTTCCATCATGAATTCTACTTAATATGATATGTGTCCACTCATCTATGTCCAATTCTTGGTAGAAATAATTTTTGAATAGGTCTAGTTCTTTCAAATGTTCAAATTTGGACTTCATAGTCATATCATGGTTAAAGACTAATTCCATACCTTTATTCATATACTTGCTCCCAATAGATTCAAACTTTTTGTTAAGATAACTTCCTACATCTTCCAAATAAACTACATTGTTTGGTGTAATGGATAATGCAAAATTAGGGTTTCCTTCTATAGGTTTCATAGAAACAACCTTCAATTTTGGTCTCTCCTCATTCTCAACATTATGAACTACTAACATATCCATGATTCTAACAAATATGAACTTTGTCAAAGAAATTATGTGAATAAATGATAAAATACATCTTTTCAAAAATAGGGTTTTCTTCAAAATCATGTTATCTAGTCACTTTTGAGTGCTCTATGCTTTGAATGTAATTTTAATGAAGTGATAATCAAGTCTATACTCCATTTTATTCCTCCAATTTGAACTTGCGTTAATTGTATACTTTGCAAACACAAAAAATTTGTCAAATACATTTTGAAATAAAATATCTGCTCAAAATCTTCTATCCAATCTTTAAATGCTACCTGAGGTTTACCATGGCTTCCTTCCATCATGAAAATGCTCCACAAAACTTCTCTCCACAAAATTCTCAGTAAGAACATAGTTTTCATCTTCTCCTACAGAATTAACTTTCTCTATAATAATAGTAACTCTTAATTCCTTCATAACTAGTTTTGATAAGCTCCAAATTACAAGCAAGATTAGATATCATCTAAAATTATCTCGATACACCTTTTCCCAACTTTGCTACCCGTAATTTGATCTATAAGTGAAGTTGCAAATTCTGCTGCTATGAACAAGCTTAATTCAACTTAGTTGAATCAAACTTGATTATTGACTTTGATATTCCTATCTCACCATCTTCTAACTTATCTTATGAGATGTCTAATCCTTTTTAAAATGCCTCATTGAGTTCTTCTCAAAGTTCATTGACTACATTTCTTTGTTCCTCATTGTCTTTCTTAATTCTAGAGTTCCTTTCATGGTTCCTTCTATCATTTTTGATGTTTCTTCCATCATTCCTTCTCTTTTTAAAGTTTCTTCCATTGTTCCTTCTATCTCTAAAGTTTCTATCCATTCTACAATACTTTGTTGTATGTCTGAAGTTTTTCCATAATAGACACATGGGAGCTCTGCTTCTAGGATTATGTTCATCAATTGGTGCATGACAATTCTAAGCTATGTATCCAAAGTTGTTACACTTGTAACATGATTGGTCTTCTTTCTTCATAAGGTCTTCCTTCTTTCAATGTCCTCTTATTAGATCTTCTTCTATCTATAGGGTTAGTATTTCCAAGCATTCTACTATTCCTTCTATCATTATGATATTTGGGTTTCCTACAATCAATCGCTTTATGACCCATGCCATGACAATTATGATAATAAAAATCCTTAGCATGATTAAATGACTTATTTGTACAATCTCTTTTCATATGACCTATTTCCCTATTTCATTACATGAAAAACACTTACCTCTAAATTCATACCTGGTTTCTTTAGGAGATTCCACTTGCTTTGGTTCATCCAAAATCTCAACTTCCTTTTCTTTTCCAACTTCTTTAGGTTTATAAGAAGATTGACTAGATTCAATCTTATCATCAGATTTATCTTTTTCTTTTAGATCTCATCTAATCTCAATTTTCTTTATAGACATGTTAAATAGATAACCAAGACTAGTCTTATCATACGTAGGTCTTTGTATTGACATAGAATCATCAAGCTTTTCTCTGCTAGAATAAATCTTCTCAAGTTGCTGGTTGCATTGAGTTAGTTCACCTTTCACAATAATTTTGTAGTTATGAAGTTCTTCATAATCTTCTTTCAATGTTTCAAATTCAAATGTCTTCTTTGCTAAACTTGCTCTAAGATCTGTATTCTTAGTCTTCAAATTAGATTCAACTTTACGAGGATCATTCCTCAATGTCAACTTTAGATTGGTAATCTTCAATTTATGCTTCAAGATCTTGTACTCTATCTTCATATTTGAATAATTATCATTACTAGTTTTAGATTTAGTAGATTCAAGCTTGGATTTGAGATGTTCAATCTTATCCTTCAATTGTCCAATATATACTTTGGAGTCTTCATATATATCCTTCAACTTATCTCTTTCTTTAGTAAGGAGATCAATTTTTTCAAGTGCCTCTTCAAGGTTCTTCATTAATTGTTCCATATCCATAGGGATCTTACTCAAGTTGTTAAGCCCCTTTTGAGTAACTACGCTCTAATACCAATTGTTAAAAAGAGGAATTACTTGGGGGTGGGAGGGGGGGGGGGGGTGAATCAGTAATTTACAAACTTTAGTCACCAACTAAATATTATTTATTACTTTGAACCATACATAAGAAAGTAATAAAGTAATACTAAACAGTAATAGTAACCATGCACAAAGATAACTCATAATGCCATATTTTGTTAAGTAGGGAAACCCTGACCAAGGGAAAATCCTGCTGGGGATGATACCCACTAGATAATATATTGATATATATGTTCCTTGTTAGAGGATGGACCCTATTAGGAGTAAATGAGAAAATTCAATATAGAGAGTCCTTGTTAGGAGACTTTGAATCCTTGTTAGGAGATTCCAATCCTGTTAGGAGTTGTAGTACAGTAGATGTAAGATGAGCCCATTGCCCAAACATGCCCTTCCAATTACAAGAAGGGCTCACTACCCAAACAAGTAATTAGTCTTGAGGAATATAGATTCTATAACTTCTTCTTTGACTGATCTCTAATCTTCAGCTCGATCTCGGATCATAAAAATAGCTTCTCAAAATTTTGTATTTATCACTTTCACAGAAAGCTCGCATATCACAATAGCACACAATACTACACATCACTTGTACTTCTCTTTGCAAGATGTCCTTTTGCATAAATACCATTCCTTTTCAAAAATTGCTGCTAGATTGGCTAAGACCATAATATACTTTTCCAACTTAGAGCAAACATCTGGGATGTTAGCCCTAATTGGTAAAGTAATTATTTTGTAAATAAAATAATTCCTTTCCTTTAATTTCGTTGTCTTGTTTCACTAGTAAAACACAAATATCTCTTTTCATACAATTTGTATTGATGTATGAGGTTGTATACGTCAACATAAACATGTGTAATATCTCCATCTAACTTCACTAGTCATAATAAGACATCAGTAACAAGTTACATACAAAATAATACACTGTTGTACACCAAATTTGTAATTAGACAATTTTATGAGTACCAAAAGCTAAGTATCTTTATTTTTGAGGTTTCCTGTAAGCATGTACATTATGTTTTGCTTTAAATGACAATAACTACATATTTTATTAGCCAATTGTCAACAAAATTGTCCAACTAAAACTTAATATGCATCTAAGTAGTAAATTAACTATGCTGCATTCTTATGAAATGAGAAGCTTACCATCCTTAACTTCAAAAATCTCCATGTTACCACTTATATTATCCATGCTATAACATAATTCCTATAGGAAAAAAACATGACCAATCAAGTGATTAGAATAACCCAACACATTCAAGAGACCATAATACACCAAAAGGTAAGATCATAAATAGAGATCACATGTATACCTCAAGGTCAATAAAGAAAGGTAACCCCTAAACTCCAAAGTGTTCTAGAAAATAATGTTATCCCCAATCTAAGATACCACCTAAGATTCAACCACTAATCATACTAGAAAGAGCATAACAAAGATATAATGTCATACCGATATCAAATATTTAAAAATAATTAAAATCATGATCTTAATTTCTTGAATCATGAAATCATGATCATACTAGTATGCAACATTTAATATTGATCTTAAAACATAAATAATTTGTGAGAAAATATACACTTGAAATAAAATTGAACAACTAAATAATTGGTTATATAAATGTATGCGTGTAATAGAAAATAAATATAGAGAGAAGGTGTACATTCCTATAGATGATCATAATATTACTATCAAATAGTATTAACCCAAGATCTATTATGCTAATAAAACTTAAGGATATAAAGGTGCTAGAAAAATTCAATATTTTTAGTAGCTTATGTTTGCATATGCAGTAAAAAATGAATAATTTTATCTACATATCCACCACTCAATGAAATTGTTGGTCTTTATCCCTATAGATTTGACCATTCTTGCAATTTTTGAACCTTACCAATTATGAATAATGTAACCTATGCTTGAATGACTAGGGTTACTTTAGGAGGCATCATTGAAGTTTAACTTGAATCATCCATGTTTTGATGGCACCATTTCAATCCAACCCTCTTTTTTTTGTTATCCTTATCCCCTAATCCTATTAAGATTGGAATCTTCAAAGTTATTTATAAATTTCTCATTATTTCATCCCAATGGATAAAATTGGTATTTATTCCTAAAGGACCTCACTCTTATAATTAACAGCTTCAATTATGGCCACTTCAATTTTATTTATTAGTCGGAACCACACTATTCCTTTCTTAGAAAATATTTCTATTACTTTCCTTCCAAACATCCCAGATAAAATTGGCAAGGCTTTCATCTAGAGATTGTGATAGAGACTATTTTTATGTGAAGTGGGCCAACTTAGTGACTCAATAAATCATTAGGAAGAACCACATTCCAACCTAATTTGAAACATAAATAGGTCCAACATTGAGATGTATATTGATAACCAAGCAATACACAATATGTTGTTTGTTTCTATGATTAGCATAGAGGACACCAAGGAGGTCCCTCATAGACAATTTTAGTGAGCCAATAGACTATGATGATTTTTTGTTAAATTCTAATTCATGTGGAAACACATGCCTTGGGTAAACATGTTTATACAAACATTACCTACTTGAGGAAGCTCAAGAGTGGTACAATTTTGGTGTTTAACTTGCAGATGATAACCTTCTTTTGCATTGTATGTTCTAGTCTTTAAGCCATCCCATATTCTAAATGATATAATTATTATGATACTTTTGTATAAGTTCTTTAGTTTCTTAGTTGCTTAATTAATTTTATTTAAGTATTTGATTTTCTTTAATGATTTTTTAATTCCCCCTTTTTTAAAATTTTAATTAAGATTTTTCTTTTTCCTTTTACTTTTATTTAAATATTTTAACTTCACTTTTCAATTATTTTAAAGTTATTTTCTTCTTATTATTATTTTCAATTTTTTTTCTCATTTTAACTAGTCTTTATTTATTATTATTATTTTTCCTTTCAATTGATCTTTTTAATTGGTCGATCACAACTTTTATTATTTATTCATAATTAGTTTTAATATTTAATCATTTTTTTCCTTTTCCATAATTGTATTTTTTTCAAGAACTTATATTATTTTGACTCCTTGTAAAATTTGGATTTATAGTATTGTAGGGCATTTACAATTTGTTTCTTTTCTTGTATCTCTTCATGTTTAATAAGAGTTATTTTTTTATACTAGATATAGTAGATAAATCATTACAAAAGATACGAATTCTTTTGGTCATATCAAACTTTTCTCGGGCACATAGACTAGAGTTACATCATATATGATAGCTACATGTCAAACTAAAAACATAAGCTACATTTAATGTTGCATCATAACATCATTGATCATTTAGAACCTTGTATTATTAATTGGTTCCTTGAGATCTATCTCCTATGATTTACTTTTCATGAGAAGCTCTACAACATGGGTGATGAAACAATAGTGTGTGGTCATTTTCCCTACAAAGAAAATATAGTTTGAAAAAAAAAACCTCCTTTAATTAAAGTGGGGATATTGACTGAAGTGACATAACTATTTTGATGAACATCTCTTTTGTGGGGGACTTTGATAAGAGTGAAAGGGCTTTAATTGAATCCCACACGATTGGCTCAATCAAATTTGTAATCCAATTGGAGCCTCTTTTGACAGAATTATCAAGCCTCATTTATAAGGTTTACGTTTACATATATTTTGTAAGTGATGAATGGTGCTCCTTTTAATACCACAGACACATAACAAAAATAAAGAAATAACAACAATTTGTGAGAAGAAAATATGGGCTTCTTATTATTGCCGCAAATGAAAAATTATAGAATTTTTAAATACGATATTCAAACCCACATAGATGTCTTCCTTACAATAATTTACAACATAGAGTTGCAAACTATCACCAAGAGTTGTCCTAGACAATGTATGAGCATTCCTTAAATATGCATTTTTGCATTGCTCGAGACACTTTTAGACATCAAACCCTAATCCTTGAGACTGACTAACTCTAAAATTACATATAAAGTTAGCTCGATACACCTTTGACACTTATTTTGGAAATTTTGGTAGACTCAACTTCTAAAGGCTGTAACTTATGAACCATTGCTCTGATTGGCTATTATAATCCCTTTTCAAAATTTACAACTTTTGATCTATAGGGTTTGACTCACATAAGCTCTAGTTGACCCTATTTTAGAGCCCATCTAGGGACTCTAAGGTCTTCAATGTTGAGCCTGAAGTTTTTATACCAAAATTGCACATAATAAATCCATGAATACTCATTATATGGCATCGAGCCTCAATTGGTAGGTTGATATATACAAGATGAACATCTACCTTTGAAATTAGGACATTCTTAGCTTGTATAACTGACTTTACTAAGTAGAAAACCTCCAGAAAAAAAATATCTACACTAAGACAACCCTTATTCAAGGGACAACAAAAAAAGGAAATATTTTTGGGTGATGTAGGATTGCTTTTACACCCAGGACACTCATGCATCAAACACCTAGGGTAATTTGAGAAGTAACTCTATCACATCTTAGGTGTTCAAAGGAAAACCAAGATGGTCAACCTCCTCCCTAGCTAGCCATGATTAATCTTCTACTAGCCTCCCTTTCTATTTGAACATGCACTCTTAATAAATTTTGTTCCTTGTACTTATATCAACAAAATTGTCCAGTATCTCCTCAATCTCCTTTATAGCCAAACTAACTATTGGAATCATAGGCATTTCTTGAATCATGTCTTTTCACTATCTTGCATGGTCCAAACTTGTTCATCTTCAATTTATTAAATGTATCCACTAGAAAATGCTTCTTTCTCAAATGAACCATGACTTCATCTCCAATCTGAAATTCCTTACACCTCCTTTCTACATCTACCGTAGCCTTGTGTTTTGTATTCATCCTTGTAATGTGCTTCTTCACCTCCTCATAGATGTTCTTTAAATGTTCAGCAAAATCTTCTACTTCAGAACTACTTATTTATCCTTTATCCAGTTGTCTGAATTCAAAAACATTTATGGGACTACTCCCATATACAATCTAGAATGACACCTAATTTACCAATATTTCTATTAACAAAATTATTGTATGAAAATTCTTCTCGTGGTAAAATTAGATCTCAACCTTTTGGTTTATCTCCATCCAAACATCTCAGCAAATTCCCCAAACTCATATTCACCACATCTATTTCTCCATTAGTTTTTGGATGATGTGATGAATTGGACCTCAAATTTTTCTTCAATTTCTTCCATAATGTACACCACAAATATCCAAAAAAATTGGTATCTTGATAAAAACTATACTCTTTGGTAGACCATGTAGTCTCACAACTTTTCTAAAAAACAACTCTGCCACATGAACAACATCACTTGTCTTCTTGTAGGGAATGAAATATGCCATCTTTCAAATATTTTTACCACCACACATATAGAATCGTGCCCTTGCTACTTCCTTAGTAAATCAAGAACAAAATTCATGTTGACATCCACCCATGACTTCTCTAGTACAGGTGATGGTTAATACAACCTAGTATTCTGCTTCACTCCTTTACCATCTGACATACTCTATAACTCTGCACAAACATCTTCACATCTTGTTGCAACTATGACCAATAACAATTCTAAACAACCAAAGAAATGGTTTTATCTCTACCAAAGTGTCCAACCAATTCTTCATCATGCTTCTCCTTGATGAGATTCTCTCTCATAGAACTTTTGGGATTGCACAATCGATTTGCCTCAAACAACATACCATCTTGGATAATAAAATCTAACCACTTGGTCCTATCAAGTGTAATAGGTTCTGTACAGGCCTTCCAAGCTTCACAAACATTAGGATTCTCTGGATATAAATTCCTAACTTCCTTGAACCCAACCACATCAATATACACCTTTGTTAGAAAAAGTAGTAGTCTTCTACTAAGAGCATTTTCAACTCTATTAGACTTCCCACTCCTATGTTTCAAAAAATAAATATAACATTGATAAAACTCAACCCACTTCAAATGCCTTTGGTTTAATTTCTCCTTGACTATTCAAATATTTCAAATCTTGATGATCAATATACAAAAAAAACTCCTTAGGGAGAAGATAGTATTTTCACTTCTTTAATGCTTGAACTATAACATAAAATTCTTGATCATAAATATAATATTTTCTTTTGGTATCACTCAACTCCTCACTAAAATAAGAAATAGGTCTAGCTTCTTGGCTCAAATAGATCCTACCGTAGTACCACTAGCATCATAGTCTACCTAAAACACCTTGTTAAAATTAGGAAGTGTTAAAACAGGTTGCTCTATAACTTTCTATTTCAACAGAATAAAAATCTTATTTTTTCTTATAGTCGGCTTAAATTATTTTGTATCCCCTCTCATTATTTTAGTCAAAGGCCCACAACTACTGCTAAAACCTTTGATGAACTTTGTGTAAAAACTAGCCAGTCCATGATAACATCTTACCTCAATTACACTTCATTGAGTAGGTCATTCAAGGATAGTCTTCACTTTCTTGGGGTCCATTTTTAGACCTTCTATTGATACTACAAATCAAAATTACACCAACTCCTTCACAAAACTACACTTCTTCAAATTTATCGACTATTTTTTTTTTCTCTTAACTTATCAAACACCTTATGAATGTAAATAAAATTCTCCTCCAATTTTTTACTAAAGATCAATGTATCATTTGGGTAAACAATGAAAAACTTACCTAGAAACTCCTTTAGTGCCTCATTCACGAGCCTCATGAAATCAAACATAACTACAACAAATTAATCAATAAGATCAACTTGAATACTTTTGATCATTATTCATGCATTATTGATCACTTTTGTCACCTTTTCATTTTGGAAGATATAAATATGATTAAACTATGAAAACAATATTTTTTATTCTTGTTTTTTAATTTTTAATTTTATTTTTAAATTGTCTTTGTTTGTAACAGGAAGATGTTGAACTTCTTGTAGCAATTGGTGATTTTCACAATTTGATTTGTTTAAATTTCTAAATGTTATCTTTTTTTTTTGGAAGGAAGAACATTTTTAGATAACACCAATATCTATCTTCTTGTAGATTTAAAAAGTTATATGAGATATCATATAATTAGAATATTTGTTTTATTAGCTACAAGCTCTAACTCATGAATCTGAATTTACAAACACTATAAGTTGACATCAATGAAAATACCAATTGACATCAATGACAAAAATAAATACCAAAGGTTCAATAGTTCTAGCTTCTTTCCTTCCCTTCTTACACCTTACCTATCCTTATTGTATTATTTCTCCATTTTCTTTAACCCTCTACATAAGTTTTTTCATGTCATCCAATTTCTCAACCTTTTCCTATATTTGATTCCCCAAACATAATTAATTTTACCTTCAAAATAGATGTAGGAACATCCTAGAGTATTTAGAAATCATGCATGTCGGAGAGATTTTGGCTTTGGGAGCTAATAAATCAGTCACCAAAAGAGAGGTGCTTCATCGTTACTAGATGTATTGTTGGTTGGGGTACTTGATTTCTGAAGGTTTTCTTAGCATATAATATGATGCTTGAAACTCATTGCATTGTTCAACATGTGTTGGTTTCTAGACAATTCTTGTAGCAACTTGATGGTGCTTGGTTAGTGGTTGGTGATGCTTGGTAATTTGGGCATGCTAAATGGAGCTCTTGTGGATTTGATCTATTGATTTGGTGTATTTATTGCATGAGGATTGTGATAGTGATGTGGAGTGGTTGTGAGAGTTTGTGTGGACCTATTTGGGTCTTGGTTCTTTATCCTATATATATTTTATGGGTGTAATTAGAGGGTCTTGGGGAGTCTAGAGTCATTATTTATTCAGCATTAGATTCAACATGGAGTAGTTGGGAGGAGAAAACTTGAGAAGAGCTAGTAGCTGTGACTTGGAAAAAAGGGAGCTTGTTTGATGTCTTACGAGCACAAGTTTAGATTCTTCTTGGGGTTTTCTACCATATTGTAGATCTAGGCTAGCTATGGTTTGTATCTTGTGAGATCTTGCAAAGCTTGTTGCTATATTTTCTTATGCATTTGGTTGTAAACTAGAAGGCCTTACATTCGGGCATGTTGGATGTAAATCTTTTGATATATTATGAGAATTGACATTATTTTGGATCTAAATCTCTGTGTTATTATTCTTCTTCCATTGTGAAGGTATTTTTTGCATTGCATCAAAACTTCTCCCAAAAATCATCTTACTCAATTGGGTTCCTTCCAAATTGAAGCATTTGTGCCTCTAAAATTTCTCAAAATTTTCCTTAATTCAAAATTTGTCTCTCTTAGGCACTCCCTCAAGTTATCTCTTTTGAGATCAACATTTCCTTGAAAATAATAGGGGGTGTGTACGATGACTTAAATTAAACCTACTAGCTTCATTTTCTATGCTTGTAATTATTAGTCCATGCCTATATATAGTTAGGGAACTAATGTTTTCATTACTCCCTTGTTCTTAATTTGTTGAATAAAAATAATTCAAGATTCTAAAATTTGAAAAGTTTTTTTTTTTTTTTAAAGTTTTTTTTCTATGGAGTAATATTTGTTTTCTCATTGGCTAATACTAACTTTTTTGGGAGTTTAATTATTTTTGTATCTCAAAAAATAACAAAAATGTGATTCATGTCTTTCTCAAAAACTTTTTGTTAAAATATTTTTGTGACCATTTCATCTAGAGTGTTTAAGGACATCAAATTAAAATCAATAATAATAATAATTTTTTTAAAGGTTTTTCTAGTTCATAGTATATGGAATTTTCTAGTTCTCAGTAAAATTTAAAGTTGAGACTTTCAACGATCACTAAAACTAGACATCTAAAGGCTTTCTATTTTAGGGGCTGAATCAATATTTTTAGTTCTTCTTTTCAATAGTGTAGATAATTTTGAATTTCAAGCACTAGGTCAAAATTTATGACCTTGAAAAGTTACGGTAAATAGTACCTAGTTTTAAAAGTTTTAGACAAATTGTGTCTTTTTATTATAACCAAAATATTCATTTTGATTGTTATGGTTGTGTTGTATTTTGATGTTCCATGATTATATATATTCTTACAATATTAATTAATAAGATGAATTTTGGTTTGCATACTGGTTTTCTAAATTGAATAAAGGCATCATAGGTTTTTTATCCGCACCAGATTTTGTTGTTTCAACCCATTCTTTAAATCATATTGGTAGTATCAGAGAAGTAACACTCATGTATGTCAATTTACACAAGAAATTCCTATCAAAGATTAGGATTGGACACACAAGATTTATATAAATATCCTTATTTGAGATGCACAAATCCAAAGATGTCAAATAGTTCATTAGACACTATTAAGAAGATGGTGCAAGAGGCTTTAGCTAGGCAACAAGAAGAGATGATGAGTCATTTTTCATAAATTTTACATAACCAACTACCATTTGGGTCTATAGCAATGGTCTATGAAATATGCCTTTCAAAGTACAAGTGAGTTTTGATATCCCAAATTTTGAAAGAAAAGTTGATTTTGAGTTCAGTGGCAGTTTTTTTATGATTGATACTTCTCTATGGATCATTTATCTGATGTAGAAAAGATAACATTTTCTCTCTTGAAAGCTAAAATCAATGTGAAACTAGCATGGGAAATGAAAATGTTGAACAAAGATAAGGAATTGCTAGAGAAGGATTGGGAATACTCACTGATAACAAGCCAAAATGGGGAGATTTTGTAGAATACATAAAAGAAGCATATAACATGCTTGCCTAAAGATATATATATATATATATAGTTTATTTGACAAAAGAGGGACCAATCTATACAATATTACACCACTACATTCCATACACTTTCAACATAACTTGTTATAGAAGATTCAGAGAAGCACTAAATTTTGAAATAGTGTAGTGGGATTCATAGATATATTCAAAATTGGATGGAAATCTCAAATATTAAGACATTAGCAACTACTTTGAAATATGCTACCAAAATTTAAGAAAAAATCGAACAAAAATGGGAAAAAGACTACTTTGCAAATAATAAGTCATAGGGTGGAGGTAGTAATAAATTTGTAGGAAAATAGATGGGAAGGGACCTTCGCTCAAAGCCATTTAAGAATAAATAGTTGATTTCTAAAAAGACACAAACAAATACAGGCATGTGATGTGACATCAACTGTATGACATTGTTCAAGCCTGCAAACAACGGAAGTGTTATATATTGGGAAAGGAAATTGTGATACATAAAAATCCTACACCTCTTCAATTCTTGCAAACATAGGGGAAGTTGCAAAATAATAGGCATTCAAGGTGGTCAACTTATTTACAATAAATTTACCTCAACATTTTTCTTAAAAAGAGAAGCAATAATAAAGTGTTAGATTATTTTTTGTAATGATCTTAATTTTTGTGACATCTACAATAAAGTCTTAAAAGGGAAACATATTACTTATTTTTACTTATAGGATGGTTTTCTTTTTCATGTTGGTCACATATGTGTCACCAATTAAGAAAGAAAGTTCAACTAATATAAGAAGGACAATATAGTCAAGTAGCAGGACATTTTGGTATTGATAAGACTACTGCAATTCTCCAAAATTATTTATATTGGGAAAAAAATGAAACAAAATATCATTTTGTATATACAAGCTTGTGTAGTGTGTGTAACTACAAAGCCTTCAAATTGCAAATTGGGCCTTTTTTCACCATGTTCCCAATTCCTGATAAACCATGGAATTTTGTTGCAATGGATTTTATGTCTACACATCTAACTAGTAGAAGGGGAAATGATTGGGTATATGTGGTGGTAGATAGATTTTTTAAAATGGCTATCATGGTAGCTTGAGAAGAAATGATTTTACTAGAGAAGACTCGCAAACTATTTTTTGAATATGTTTGGGTTTATTTTGGTTTTCCAAAAAGTATTACTTTTGATAGCGATATTAGGTTCATCAATAATTATTGGTCTTCACTATAGGCTAGAATGGGCACAAAGTTGACAAGTCTACCTCATTGAATCCTCAAATAGATTTCCAAAAAAGGTGGAAAATTAGGTAATTCCTCACATCCTCCAATTGTATCACTCCAAACACCATCATACATGGTTTGAGAGCTTGCCTTATGTGCAACATAGCTACAACTATGCACTCCATACTATACTAGGGCACAGTCTATTTGAGGTTTATCTTGGGTATTTTTATCACAAAAGTTTGCATCCTTGCCTGAAGTTTTACCTAAAGGCAACCTTGTGAAACATGGAAATAACCTCCAAGTTGTGGGACTTGAACAATGAGGTTGAGTCTTTGGAGAAGGCCAACTTCCTTTGCTACTAGGATGCACCTAAACTACACTTGGAGAGAAAAAAGGGGAGAAAACATGCATGGAACATCTACTTAATCTATCCTAAGGAGGTGATGCACTAAAATAGAGTGTTCAAACCAATCTTTTCCCATACATGCATAGTTAACTATCATGACACAAAAATATACATATTCAAACTTATTTAATCTACCAATCACATGTAGATTAGATGAATAGACAAATGACACAAGGAAGAAGATATTCACTTAATATCATTCATAGGCCAAAAGAGATATAGTTATGAAAATGATAGACAACCACAATACATTGAAGAGAGGCAAATAGATCTTGCATAGTACATCAATGGCTGAAAGAGATAAGGCAAAATATCATGAAGTTTAGAGGTAAAGGGAATTTACAATAAGCATGCCAAAGAAATGCCAAAGAAATAGAGAAGAGTTGACCTTTCAAAAATATTACAAAATTTTCTTTTATAGCTTAAGAATAACTTAGATAGCTTCTACCCTAAGGAAAACTCAACAACTGCATTCAAGATTACATAGAATGGTTACTACAAATTTGGGAAAGATCTAATCATGACACACATCTAGACATAGGAAAATCACTTCTTCACCAAATAGATCTTTGAGAAGATAGAAATGATGGCCATGGAGGTTCTAACTAATTATATGGACCATCAAGTGGTGATGGAGTTCTCCTTTTACATTTATCAGTCTTGGGGAATGATGAAAGTGGTTAAAGGAGATAAAAAAAGATTAGATCTACCATTAAAGATTTGTTTCCTTTGTTATCATTATGCCAAATCAGTCATTTCATCAATCAATTGGAGTCAACCCTCATGCCGTGCCATGTGAACCAATCATTTTTTTATCATTTTTCCACCTTGCAAAGTCTTCCTACTTTGACCATCTCATACAATTGTGGCTTTTCCACCTTTCCTTTCAACTGACAGCAAATGTTTGCAACTAAGTGAACAAACTATTATTGTTGCTACATGAATTTCCCTTGACATTTCTCACCAACCATCACGACCTTGCAAAGACTAAAATCCTAATTTCCACATACCATTCGCACCATTGTAGCATAGACCCTGACCTAGCATGAAATACCTATGACTATGTGAAAATGGACTTAACCACCATTACTACTCTCCACCTAGGTCATCCTTCATGTAATAGTTGCTTTGTAGCTTAATTGTTTAACTCATCACAGACTCCAATGACCATGTGCAGAAAGTGATTCATGGCTTCGCCATCCTAACCATGGTTTACAATAAACTCTTTGTGATCATGTGAATGAAGAAGGGTCACAACATTGCAAATCAAACCCTAGGTCAAGATCATAACTATGTGATCTAGCAATAAAGAGAGATTGCTATGTCACCACTCATAACATGGTGCTAGCCTTTTAAGCTACAAAGCCACACTAGCCACTAGGAAGACTACATCACACATTTGTACCTCTCCTAATAGTTAAGCCATAGACTACAACGAATGGGTGATAAAGGATAGTTGCATAATCATGACTTGAGCTTCTAAGGGGATAAAGCATAAAAAGGATTGAGACTTAGGATAATAAAGGATAAGCCAAGGTTTTTAATATGTCTTTTATTTGATCATTTGGATATTTTGAATAAATGACCATTAGACATGTTTGATAGGAAAACTCAAGTTTTGACAAGAGGGCAAATATGGCTAATAATTTTGGTGACTCGGAGGGGATGCAAGCTTGCTTGGCATATGACTAGTGATTTCTGAAAATCCATTGGGATATGGAGTCTTTGAACTTTGAAAACCTATCTATTTAACCACTTTTATTGCATTCTAAGCCATAAAGCATGCCCTTCTACCTCTACAACTTTGCAAAACTCCTCAAAATTGTCATTCTAGAGGATCAACATAATGTGTACCCTACACTTCTTAGAAAAAAAGAATGAACTAAAAAAAAACTATTCTAACTATATACATGAAACACCCCTCATCAGTAATAGGGTTTAAGATATATCCCATTGACTAGAATAGATAGAATTTCACCATAAGGCCTACTTAACTGGAAAGCATTTGACTGCTTGCAACTGACTATCACATAAGGACCACTCCATATTGCATCAAACTTTGAATGTCTCCCTGGTTTTTCTTTGTCTGCATCCTATTTGAGTACAAGGTCACCTTCCCTAGAAATTCTAGCTTTGGCCTTTATATCAAATCTCTTCCTGAGTTGTTGTTGATGTGTCTCCAAGGTTTGCATCACTTGATTTCTCTTTTCTTCCAACTCTATCAATTCTACTATCCTTACTATCATGGTATTATCTTTAGCTAAATTAAGTTGATGAGATAATTGAAGAGCAGGAAACTCCAATGAAATAGAAAGCCTAGCTTCTCTATCATATGCTAGCATGAATGGAGAATTTCCTATGGCCCTTTTAGGTGTTATCTTATCAGCCCATAGAGTTGTTTCCAATTTCTAATGCCAACACCTCTGATTATCCTTAATATTTCTTTTTCGTTATTTTGATCAAATTTTTATTAGAGGATTCAACTAATCCATTACCTTGAGGATAGTAGTTAGAAGATGTATTTAATAAATGCCATGATCAATTGTCCACGAACAAATTTGAGCTCCTACAAATGACTTTGCATTATCTAAAATAATAGTGGAAGGGGTGCCAAAACTTGTGATAATACCATCTAAGAACTCAATAACTAAATTCTCAGTAGCATCCTTTAATACAATTGCTTTAGTCCACCTGGTAAAGTAATCTATAGCAGCTAGAATCCATTTATGGCTAGAGCTAGAAGGAGGGTTAATAGGACCTATGAAATATAATACCCATTGAGCAAAAGGATGATCCACTTGGATAAGATGAAGTGGAAGGGCTGCAAGTCTCTTCTTACCTGAGAAGAAGGTACACTTCTCACATCTACTTACATGTTTATAACAATCATGGAATAGAGTTGGCTAATAATAACCAAATCTCATGATCTTCATGACAGTGTTTCTTGCTAAAAAATGGCCACCATCAGGATGATCATGAAGCTCCTTAATCATCCTTTCAGCCTAGTATGCATCAAGAGATCTTAGCAAAACTCCATTGAAGTCCTTTCTAAAAAGGATACCATCAACTATGGCATAGGGGATTGATTGTAATTTGAACTGTCTTCTTTTATCTCTATCTAATCCTTGAGGATGTCCATTTCCCAACAAGAAGGTCATCATGTTATCTATCCAGATCTTTGGATTCTCATCCCTTTCTTCTTGTTGTTTTGTCAATACCAAGGCAACTCCATCATCTGATTCTTGAGATGAGATTATCTTCTTGCATAGTCCTTTCCCTCTTACCAACTTGGCGATTTGGATGTCCACATCATATTCCATCACTTAAGTGATCCAACCAACTCTTTTGTTATTTATGTCCTTGCTCAAGAGGAAATCCTTGACACTTTCATGGGGCACTAGAAAATGGATCCTATTTTGGGATAAAAGATGTCTGAATTTCTTCAAAGATATTATGATTGCAAGAGCTTGTTTTTCCACATGACTATAGTTATTCTTATATCCTTTATCCCCTTAACTAAAGAAGGAAATGGGTTGTTCCTCATTCTTATCATTCAATTGAGTCAAAACAACAAAAATACTTGACTCACCTCCTAAGGTGCAAAGAATGAAATCATTCTCAGAATTTGGATTGATGAGTGTAGGGGATGGAGCTATGGCTATTTTGATCTCCTCAAAAATTCCTTTCCCTTCCTTGGTCCATGAAAAGACCATGTTTTTCTTAAGCATATATGTAAGAGGTCTTACCATGGTAGCCAAATTAGGAATGAATCTCCTCACAAAATTCATCCTACCAGGAAAACATTGTAGCCCTTTCTTGTGGCTAGGAAGGGAGAGATCAAGAATGGCCATAGTTCTTTCAAGATCAATAATTAGACCATCCTTTGATACAATTTTTCCTAAAAACCTCCCTTGCTTAGTGGCAAAGAAAAACTTACTTGGATTTAAGGACACACCAAACTCTCTACATCTTAGGAAGACTTATCTGAGATGGCCAAAGTGATCTATCACACTCTTAGAATATACTGTAATATCATCAAGATAGAGCAATACAAAATTTTCAATCATATTCTCAAAGGCAATCTCCATTGCCTTTTGGAAAGTGGCACCTACATTTGTTAGCCTAAATGGAATCTTACTATAAGCATAGGTGCCCCACTTTGTGGTAAATGCAATCTTGTATCTATTAGGTTTCTTGACTAACACTTGATTCTAGCTTGAAAAATCCATCTAGGAATGAAAACCTTTTTGAACCACTGACCTTGGATAGGATTTGTTCCATGGAAGGGAGGGGATGATGATCCTTAAGGGAGGCTTGGTTAAAGTCCCTAAACTCTATACATAGTTTGATTTCTCCACTGTTCTTCCTAACAAAGACAAGATTATCTACCCATGATGACTTCTTGATTGGGAAGTTGATATTAGCCTCAATCAATTTAGATAGCTCCTTCCTCATTAAGGGTTCAATTTCAGGACTTGCTGGCCTTTGCTTTTGTCTTACTAGTTTGGCATTTTATTTTAAGTCTATTGTATGTTAAAATAGGCTTGGGTCAAAACCTCTTAGATCATCATATGTCCATGCAAACACATCACTAAATTCTTGACATAGATGAATGAAATTTTCTTTCTCAACTTCAATACATACCTTTCCCATGTTTAAGGATCTTCCATTAGCAACCATGATTGGTATATAATCATCCTTGCTTGTAGCAAGGTTCATGCCTCTATCTCTTGTATGATCATTAGGAGTGAAAACACTTTTTAAGGTAATCAAACCCTTAGGAAACTTGTTGGAATTGATTAATGATCTAATACCCATACTAACCATGTAGTCTTGACTGATTCCTATATGAGAATTCTACTCCATTCTGCAAGAAACTTACAATTTGCTCATCAGATTCAAACACCTTCCAATTGAAATTATTATCAGGGATGGTAGGCTTAACCACCACCCTAATTTTTTGCTTCTTTTCATCTTCAAGGCTCCTTGGCACATCATAAGATGCACCCACTACTACAAGTTTATCAGCTTGTCTATTCTCTTTTCTAGGGATGCTTTGAATATTAAATGCATTGAATATAATGAACTAACTTTAACAATAGAAGAAATAATATGAAATATTATATAAATACCTAGTAATAGCTAAGAGTAATAGGCCACTTCAAGGGGGCAACCTCCAAATATCTCCAATGAGAACAAACTTCACAATATGATCTTGAAATAAGACTCACAACCTTCTATATATACCTAATTATGCTTAGGTTGAATAGACACAACCCTACATAATCCTAGGCCAACCTACCTGCCTAAATAATAATATAATAATAGTAACATGACTTAATTAAGGATTAAGATAGCCACAAGTTGACTATTCATAACCCTATATATAGGAATATGAAGGGCACAACATGCCTCCTTTCTTGAAAGGTCCATTGTCCTCAATGCTAACCAAGTGTGGATTCTTTTGAATGAACTCTATTATATTGTGGTGATTGATTAGGAAAGTATTGTACATACTTCATAAATTCTTTGCAGTTCAGGAAAGTATTGTACATACTTGTTGTTTCATTTGATTCTATGCCATAGATAAATTCACCTTGAGTCCTAAAAGTACCTATTGTTGATGAAGAAAGCGTTGAAATTACAATAGGAAAGGTAAACTTCTTTGGGGGGGGGGGAGTGGGGGTGAATTAGTGCTTTAAAATTTGACCCATTAAACATTCACCACACATCCATCTCATAATTACAATAAGTAAGTTGAAATACCATGTAAAGAATGTACATCTAAAGCATGTAAACAAGTAAGCATTCACACATATATGACACCAGATATGAATACCCAAAAACCATTTAATGAGAAGGTAAAATTGGGCTGGGGATAATACCCACAAATCTTCACTATTGTAGTAACAAAGTGTATCCAATGAAGGTTACAGTGTTGGATAATGAAATATGATTTACCCTGTTAAAGGTCTACCTTGTTAAAGGACTACAAAAACTATTAGGTCTTGGCCTATTAAAGGATTTCAACAACCTATTAAAAGTGTGCCTTGTTAAAGGACTTCAACTAACAATAAAGTAAGCACCTTGTTAGAGGATTTCAATATAGCTTGTTAGGACTACCCTGTTAAGATATTTAACAGATTCACCTATTAGAATGTCTCAACATTGATCCTATGGTTAGAACTTTGTTACTTGATGACAAATCACCTCTAAACTAATGTATTCTTGATCCTTCTTTATTAGATGTCTCTCTTTTATTTACTATTTCCTTCTTCTATTCTCCTTTAACTGATTCTACAATACAATTTCAGATCATAATACCTTGGTCACCATGAATGTCCTATTTTTGCACATGAAAAACTCTCCTTAATCATTCATACATTCTCTTTCATGCTCATAAGAAGTTTAGGGTTTTTCCTTCTTAAGAATACCTAGGTGACTTAGGGTTAGGTATGAATCAATGGCTATGATTCACCCATTTTGCTACTTTAACATTCCCTTTACCTAATTGGATACATGTAATTCATAAGGATTTCAACTTAAGATTCATCCTTATCACCAAAATATCATAATTAAATCTATAAGTCAGCTCAAAAATGGTTTACATAGTAGTTTGTGCCAATACAAACATCCATGACAAAACTATGTTACTAAGAATTTGAAGTCTCTAATGCTTGGCATATACTGATTTCAATACTATGACTTGGCATGCATTACTTGCTTGACACTTGAATCACTTGACATATACTATCTGCTCGACACTTAAGTGACTCGGCACATGAGTGACTTAGCACTCACTGTTGACTCAATATGCTCTAACTTATACATGTTGTGCTTGGCATATACTACTTGTTTGGCATGAACTAAGTAAATGAATTAAGTGTATAGACACTCACTTTTCAAAACCAATATGAGATAAAAAATCTCCCCCTTTGACATGTGTGTCAAAAACACTTGGTCATGAATTAATTCTTTTATTCTTATGAGCATAACATAATTCTTATTCGGCTTCTATACAAAATATCAAAATATCAAAATTTTGTAACAATTTATACCTCAAAATCTTATAACTCTACCTGAGTTGTTTGATTTGGTTCTATGCTCAAAATGTTACTCCTATTGAGTAGATGTGCCTCAATTGATACTCTTTTTCTTGCTTGCTATTCTGTGCTTGCTCACCCATTCTCTTACTCCCCCTTAGCTTTTTCTATATCTCCCCCTTTTTGACAATAATGTTAATGAGTCATACACTAATAGTGTGTCTATCTAAAAAAGATTTATGGACCTTAAGAATAATCTTGAGAGTGGTATCCCAATTGTCACAAGCTACCTCCAAACACTTAATTTTGATGGCCAGCTTGGCAGCAAGGTGAACTAGGCCATCTAATGTAGAAATTTTGGGATCTTTCTTCATAAGAGTTTCTACATAGCCTAACTCCTTGTGCGAAATCTCCATGTGAGGAGTCAATGTAGTATGGATGCTTATCAGTTTAGCCCTTATGTTGGCTTCATTTGTAGATAGTGGTGCTAATTGACTCTAGGTTTGCAATAGTGTCCTAAAATGCTTCTCACTTTGAGCTAGAGTCATGGGCAATTTTACACCTAATGAATTCATTTGACTTTCCAAGCTTAGGATGTGATTCCTTGTCTCTTTGTGAAGAGTCTAGGATTACATAGTTTGGTGTATAGAGAGAAAATGTTCTCAATTACCTTCTTCACACTGTCTATCTTAGTTTCCAATGCAACTTGTGTAAGTTCTATATCATTAGATATCTTTTCATTTACTTTACTTTGAAATTTCTTTTTAGACCATGCTAATAATTTTTCATTTGTATCAATGTTTGCATCACTTACCTTTTCCACTATGTTAGTCAATTGGTTAATAAGTGGATTTGTTTCATCTAGAGTAGGTATATTGAATGCATTTAAAAGATGTCTTTAATATCAAGAAAATATTTCTTCTTCTTATGCTCCCTTTTGAGTAGTTCTTGATGTTTATTTCAAACCAGGGCTTCTTGAAGTATACCCATCTGCTTGATTGTTATTGTTGCAAGATCAAACTTAGAAAATATAATTTCTTCATCAAGGCTTACATCTCCATATGTTATTACCACTTCTTCCTTTGATGAAGTTGGACTCGGCACTGAGAATTGTAAAGGTGTTGCATCTATGCTCAACCTTTGAAGAGTGTGACTGGAAGGAGTGCTAGATGTTGTTAAAGTTACTAGTGCTTGAATTTATGCTTACTCCTTTGGCTTGGGTGTCAACTTAGTCTCTTTAGGCTTGTCCTTCTCTACCTCATTGCTTTGGATTGCACCTTGAACTTGTTATAGAGGTGTAGATGAATCTATCTGGCCTGTTTGACTTTATGTCTCCACCTTATCTTCCCCATTTGTTTCAACCTTATTTTTTGCCTCCTTGGTTACAGTTTCTGAGATTGGAGTGGCACCTATGTGTGTACTAAAACTAGTGACTTGAAGGGTGATTATAGGTGGTTCTTGTGTTTTCACTCCTCTGTATTTTTAGTCACTGATTTATAAAGTTCATCTACACTCACCAATATAGGATTGTTACACAATTTAGCTTATAGTGTAGATTGATCAAGTATCTTTTTCAAGTCTTCCTTTATTAGGGGATTGATGTTTTGAATAGTGAGATTAGAATTATCCTTTACTATGATAGTTTTAGTACTTACACTTGTTATTTGTGGAGGGCTGACATTTTGCATTTGTGTATCTTATACACTTTATTCCTATTGCTACTCTTTCTCAACTGTTGCCTGATCAATTACATTCATTTCAGTAGCTTCCTTAATTGTGCCATCATTATTATCATCATCTTTATCATCTTTAACCTTAATAGGCTCTTGCTCTCTTGCTTTGATTGTAGCTAGCCCATATGTTATTTTCCACATTTGTGTGGTCTTCTTTACAACATCTTCAATGTTGTTTAGCAATATGCTAAATGCTCTATATTTAGGAACAAATATAACAACATATTTCTTTATGGCTTGAGCTATATGTTCCTTAACAATTTAGGCATAAATTGAGCAAGGGATGTCTCCCTAATTTTCCTTTCTAAGTTCAAAAAAAATGCCATTTATGCTCAACTCTGATATAAAATTTTAGACATGGAGTTGGCAATCTTTAGGTGCTTTCTTAAAATTGGCCATAATGGCATATATTGCCTCCTCCACTTGATTCTTTTCAACTTTTCCAAGATTTTCAAAATCAATGTGAGAAAAACCTAATAAATCTACATTATTTCTAACATTCTCATATAAGTTGTGTAGATCTGAGGATGGATTATGACTCACCACTTGGAATTGGCTGTTGTCATTAGCTTCAATTCTTTTCTCATCAGTTTTAGCCTGAGCAATATATTTTCTCCTTGGTCTTTTCTATGCTCCACCTATTGGAAATATATGTGATAGGCTAAGTTACTAAGAGGGGAGGGGTGTGTTAGATTGTGGTGACTAATTAGGGAAGTACTGTACATACTCCTTAATTCCTCAGTGGGGTTTGAGGTGAAGCCAGACCCCAAGTAGGGGTTTGGGGTGGTAGCCCCTAATATAGCTAGGGCCGTAAGGCCATGACTATTTGGGGGTTCAGGGGCAGAGCCCCCAAAAAAAATTTTGGGCCCTATTTTATAAGGGTTTTGGGTTGATATGTTATTATTAATTATAACCCTAAAGCAATAAAAATACTTTTATAAAAGAGCTAAGGGTTAAGGATTGTATTATTATGATGATGCAAAAATTGGTTCTTGCGGCAGTATTAAGTTGTAAGGGATTGCATATTGTAATCATTTGATCATAATAATATTGGATTTGTTGTTTGGTAGAGGTAGCCCAGGGATTGGGTGAACCGCATTAAATCTTGGTGTCTTGTGTTCTTTTATGTGTGATCTATTATTTTTTGATATTGTTTATATTTCCATGTAATTGTTATTTTTGTCCATGGTTTAATCCTAACAAGTGGTATCAGAGCAAGGTTGTTTTTCAGTTATCATTTGTAGGAAAGTCTCATAACTGAGTGGGAGTCTCATGGTTGAGTGGGAGTGATGATAGATGAGGGTAAGCTAAGGGTTGATAGGTTTAATGGGTAGAACTTTTAGTTATGGAAGATGCAAATAGAAGACTATCTTTATCAGAAGGATTTATGGAAGTCATTAGAAGGCAAAACAAAGAATCAAGAATCTATGTCAAATGAAGACTGAGATCTTTTCGATAGAAAGGGACTTGGAAGCATTTGATTATGCTTGGCAGCATTGGTGGCATTTAATATTACAAAATTGAAGACAATAGAAGAGTTGATGCAAACCCTAGTGAAATTGTATGAAAAGACCTTCCCTTCAAACAAGGTATTTATTCATGAAGCATTTATTTAATATGAAAATGACAGAAGGTGGATCTATTGTAAATCATTTAAATGAGTTTAATACTATTACTAGTCAATTATCTTTTGTGGGTATCAATTTTGATGAAGAAATTATGGCTCTCTTGATTTAGTGTTCTTTTCCTGAATGTTGGAATGACTTGGTAATGGTTGTGAGTAATTCTGTTCCTAGATCTAGTACCTAAAAATATGATGATGTGATTAGTGTTATTTTGAGTGAGGAAACTCATAAGAAATCGTCAGGTGGATCTATATCAGGAAGTGCTTTGAAGGCACAAAGTCAAGGCAGAATGATTGAGAGAGGAAGTAATTCCAAAAATTGTGAAAAATTAAGAGGAAAGTCAAAGGGGAAGATGTCTCAATCGAGAGGACCTAACGACTATTGGTATTGTAGGAAACTAGGGCATAAAAAGAAATATTGTTGGACTTGAAAGAAAAATGAAGGAGATAAACTAGCTGGAGACAAGGAGGAAAATGTGGTAAGTAACAAATCTGAAGACGATTCTTTGCTTCTATCTTTAGAAAGTGTTAATGATTTATGGGTTTTAATTTCTAGTACTTCATTTTATGCTACACTTCATAGAGGTTATTTCATTGATTATGTCTAAGGGGATTTTGAACTTATTTATTTGGGGGATAATGAACCCTGTTAGAATGTTGGAAAGGGAAAAGTTAAGATTAAGTTGTAGAATGGGAATCATTGGCTACTACATGAGGTAAGACATGTTCCAAGCCTGAGTAGGAATTTAATTTTATCAGGGCAACTTGGTGAGGAGGGTTTAGTTACTTTTAATGATAAAAATTGAAAGGATTCAAAAGGTTCCTTCGTAGTAGCAAAAGGTGTGAAAGTAGGCACATTATATCTTTGTATAGGTCATATTGTTCTTTCTACTTTAAGTGTTTTAGAGAAAAATGAATGTTTAGGAACAGTTGTTGCAGTTGAGTAGGGAGAACAAATAGCTATTATAGATTTTGATACAACACTATGGCACAACAGACTTGGGCACATGAGTGAGATAGGTATGAAAGTACTTCATTCAAAGAATGTTTTACCAGGTCTAAAATGTGTTAATATGGATTTTTGCAAAAGTTGTGTGTATGGAAAACAAAAGAGAGTGAGTTTTGTGAAGACTAGTAAGGAAAATAAAAGGGAGAAATTAGAGCTTGTGCATACAGATGTATGAGGACTAGCTCAAGTATCTTCCCTTGGTGGTTCTCATTATTATTTTACATTCATTGATAATGTAACTAGAAAATTATGGGTTTATTTCCTTAGATAGAAATCTGATGTATTTCAAACTTTTAAGAAATGGAAATGCTTGGTTGAAAATGAGATTGGTAAAAAATTAAAATGTCTCAGATCTAATAATGGTGGTGAATATTGCAGTCATAAATTTGAAGATTATTGGTCCAATAATGGTATTCATAGACAAAAAATTGTTCCAAGGACTCCATGGGAAAATGGAGTGGCTAAACACATGAACAAGACTATAATAGAGTGTGCAAGGAGCATTAGGTTGCATGCTAGGTTGCCCTTACACATGGTTGGAGGCTGTCAATATTATTTTATATTTTATTAATAGAGGTTCCTCTACTCTTTTGGGTTGTGGTATTCTAGAGGAAGCATGGACTAGTAAGAAGGTAATTTATTCTTTTCTTAAAACCTTTGATTATGAAGCATTTATTCACATAGATTTTGAAAATAGAACCAAGCTAGAAGCTAAGTCAAAGAAATGTGTATTTTTTGGACATGGCATTATGAATTTGGTTATAGGCTTTGGGATTTTGAGAACTGTAAAATTGTAAGAAGTAGGGATGTCATATTCAATGAGAAAATGTTGTACAAGGATCTATTGCAACAACATGAGAAGAAAGAAGATGATTATGTAGTGTTGGATGATACTCCAAAAGATGATGTTCTAGCCATTTCTCATGATGTGCAACAATCACAACAAAAAATACCACACACTCCAGTGAATGTTAGACGGTCAACAAGGCAAATTAGACCTCTAGAAATATTTTCTCCCTCTTTGTATTCTATTTTACTTACTGATGCTGGTGAACCTAAATGTTATGATGAAGTTGTGCAGCTGGATACTAAGATTCAATGGGAATCTACAATGAAAGATGAAATAAACTATTTGGTAAAAAATACCTTTAGGTAAAAGGGCTTTACAAAATAAGTGGGTTTATAGGTTAAAAGAAGAGGATAAAGGTAAGAAAAGATTTAAAGCCAAGATAGTTGTAAAAGGATTTGCATAGAAAAAATGTATCGATTTTGATGAGATATTTTCTCCTATTGTTAAAATGACTTCTATCCATACTATTTTAAGTATTGTGACTACTGAAGATTTTCATTTGGAGTAGCTTGATGTTAAAACAACCTTCCTTTGTGGTGATTTAGATGAAGAGATATATATGGCTCAACCATAGGGATTTGCAGTCAAGGTAAGGAGAACTTAGTGTGCAAATTGAAGAAAAGTTTATATGGCTTGAAGCAAGCACCTCGGCAATGGTATTTAAAATTTGACAATTTTATACATGAGCATGGATATAGTAGGTGTCATTTAGATCATTGTGTTTATTCTAAGAGGTTGTATGATGACAGCTACATTATTCTATGTTTATATGTTGATGATATGCTTGTAGTTGGGTCTAACATGAATCACATGAAATACATGTTACCAAACTCATGTGTTTGGTCTTTGAATGGATTTCACAACTGATGAGAATGCTCAAGCTATCAGCACACCTTTACCTGGTCATTTGAAGTTGACTAAGGAGATGTGTCCCAAGGCACAAGAAGATGAGGATAAGATGTCAAAGGTACCCTATGCTTTAGCTATAGGAAGCTTGATCTATGCTATGCTATGTACAAGGCCAAATATTACACATGCAGTGGGAGTCGTTAGCAATTATATGAGTCATCCATGAATTAATCATTGGAATGTAATTAAATGGATTCTTAGATATTTGAGAGGAACATACAATAAGTGTTTATACTTTTGGAGCTCTACTATTGATTTATAGGCTATGTTGACTTAGATTTGGCAGGGGATATTGATACCAGGCAGAGTACTATAGTTTATGTTTTTACTATTGGTGGAGCAGCTATGAGTTGGGTTTTTAGGTTATAGAAGGTTAGTATTTTATCCACTATAGATGCAGAGTATGTTGTTGCTACATAGGCAGCTAAGGAGATGATATAACTTTAGTTCTTCATGGAAGAATTGGGACACCCTCATAAGGATAATTATTTGTTTACAAATAGTCAGAGTGCCATTCATCTTGCAAAGAATTCAACTCTCCATTCAAAGACCAAACACATACAGTTGTGTTACCATTTTATTCAGTTAGTTTTGGATGATGGCCAATTAAAGCTGGACAAGATACATATAGATGACAATCTAGTAGATATGTTTACAAAGGTAGTAACAAGGGAGAAGCTAAATTCCTCTTTAGCTTCTGTTTCTCTTCTAGACTGAACATGAATAAAAGAACAACAAAGTCCAGGGTGGTTTGATCCAGCAGGAGCCTCATGGAGTAGTGGCATAGCTGTAGGATTAGTCTCCAAGTGGGAGATTGTTGTTTAGTGTGGAGCCTGATTAGTCCCCAAGTGGGAAAATGTTAGATTCTGGTGACTAATTAGGGAAGTACTATAAATACTCCATAATTCCTAGATATTTTATCAAGATTTTGGGCTGACATGTAATTATTAATTATAACCCTAAAGCTGTAAAAATACTTGTATAAAAGGGCTTAGGGTTAGGTATTGTATTATTGTAGAGATGCAAAAATTAGTTCTTATGGCGGTATTGAGCTATAAGGGATTACAAATTATAATCAGGTTGTAATCACTAGATCATAATAATATCAGACTTGTTGTTTGGTGGATGTAGCCTAGGGATTGAGTGAACCATGTTAAATCTTGGTGTCTTGTGTTCTTTTCTGTGTGATATATTATTTTTTGATATTGTTTATATTTTCATGTAATTTTTGTTTTTGTCCATGGCTTAATCCTTATAGGGTGAATCATTAAATTATAAAACTTTAACCCTTTATTAGCAGTTAATCCTTAATGTGTATTTTGATCTAAATGCATGCATGAAAAATTGAAATCATCAAAGCATTCATAAAACTTCTGACACAAAATATGGTAACCCAAAAACCTTCCAAATAGAAAGTAAAACTAGGGTGGAGATGATACTCACAAGCTTTAGTACTGCAGTATAAAGTTAGCTTGTTAAGGCTTACAATGATCTCTTCTAATGATCTACCTTGTTAGGAGCAATAATGACTGCTAGGTCCACCTTGCAAAAGGATTTACAAATATACAATGAATTATGCACTTGGTAAAGAGATTTACAAAAGACTATTAAGTCTACCTTGTGAAAATATTTAACTGATCCACCTATTAGGATGAAATAGTAGTTGATCTTTGATCTACAACTTGATTTGCTAAGTGAGATTCCTTTGAGTGTAATGATCACCTTGCTGTTATATATAAATCTTTGTTGCTCCTTATACTATTGTAGCCTTTGTAATTCTATCTTCTTCTCTTCTCTACTATCTATATTATATTCTTACTTCTTATTGGATGTGATACAATACATTACATATATACCAATCCAATTTACAAATTAACAAAGTTGGCTACAATATAGTTTTACACAAAAATGCACAAAGTCAGCCCAAATTATAGGAACTTAGGTTCTAAAGACTAGCTTGGTGAGGTTTTGATACTCGACATCCATAGTTAATGCTCATCATTGTCATGCATTTAGTAGATGTAGAAGTTCAATCCATACTAATCACTTCTAAGTAGTCTAAAATCAGTCTGCATTGGTGACTTGGTGAATATTGTGAAACTTGGCATAATTGAATCACTTGATTCATACTGCATAGCTCAATCAATACTATCACTACGAGCTCAGTATAAACTGAATCACTTGGTTAACACTATGTGGCTTGGTTAACACGTGATTCACATCAATGTAACTGTGAACTCAGTAAGCACTGCAAAACTTAGTTTGCACCAAGGAACTTGGTAAACCTTATGAAGCTCGGTTTACACTACTAATTGCCATCATGGTAGAAACTATTTAGTGCAAACTAAATATTATCCCTTGAATTCAGTAGCAACTGTAGAACTTGATAGAGTCTAAAATGCTTGGTTAACTTTGTTAACTATACAATACACCTGGTAGATACTTATAATCTGAATAAGAGTGTGTCACTAATAAAAAACATGACTTTAATGTCAACAATCTCCCCTTTTGGCATTAGTGACAAAAACACTTATCAGTCAAAACTAAATTTCAAGAACACCTTTTACTCATCACCTTGTGTCTCCAACTCAGTAGAGTACTCTCTTTTTGAGGTTTTTAAAAATTGGTTTTGTAAGAGATCTATCTTTGAGTATCTGTATATGAATAATATGATAATGCTCCCCCATTAATATATGCAATATACTTTACATCTTTTCACATGTGATATATATATTTTCTCCCCTTTTATGTATACTTCCCCTTTACAATATACATCTTCTCCCCCTTTTTAACATTAATGCCAAAGATGTATGCTATATACTATACATTAATGCCAAAATGTGACAAGAAATCTAAATGTACCTTTAAAATCAGCGCCATTGTCTTGTCCCAATTTTCTTGCAACACCTTGCATGTGTGCAATGAAACTTGAACTTCTACTGAAAGTTCTATCATTTGATCTATAATTGAGAAGTTGTTATCATGGATGAGCATTTTGGCATGTGCAATATGTTTTTGTAATGCATCCATATTTGGGAGAATCATGCCCTATATATTTGTCAATGTCGCTCTTATCTTGGCTTCTTCTCTTAGTAATTCTACCTGCATATTAGTTAAGAATTTGATCTTTGTATAGTGTGCAAAGCTATAACTCAGGTCAAGTTGCAACTGTTGTGCACTTGCCTTTAGATCTTCATCAATTTTAGAAATTTTTTCTTTAATTTCTTCGATGAAAATTGAAATATCACAGAGTTTACTAAATAATGTAGACACATTGTTGCAAGAGTTCTCCAATGAGCCTAGAATAGTAGATAGATCTACTTGGTGAATAGCAATCTGCTAAGCTACTACTTCCAAAACTTTATTCTCAAACTTCTTCTCAGCTCTTTGCAATAGTTTCTCCTATTCATTCAAATCGTTGTTGAATTTCTAGACTACCTTTGCTAATTGAATCAAAATTGGTTGAGAAGTGTCAACTTCTGTGTTTAGTGCCTCTACTAGGATATTCATTGCATCTTCAATTAGTTAAAATTATTTATTTATTTCTTCTCTAAGCCTTTTTTTCTTAGCTTTCTTCTAAAGTAGCTCCCCAAATATATGCATTTGATCAGGATTTAGATTGGAGATGTCCTATTTTGGAATAAAAATCTCTTCATCAAGATCAATTTCTTCTTCTTTCTCTTTGCCTTTACTCAAAAATTTTGTTCTCGATTGAGGCTTGGTCTCAACTATCCTTGCACTTATTATTTGCATACTAGGAATGGAAACAATGGTAGAAATAGTAAGACTAGCTGAAAAAGTTGATACTGCACTTATTGATGGAATACCTTGTGTAACCAAAACTGATGTAGGAGGAAGTATTGTATGCTTGGTAGATGAAGTGCTTGTCACTTTTGTCAATGAAGTATTGAGCTAAACAGGTGCAAAAATTGATTGAGTGCTTGTACTTATAATGTTTGTCACAATCAATTCTGTAGTAGCTTTTTCTGGGCTTGATGTTTTCAATTTTTCACTCGGAGAATGAGGAAGTGAGGCTATGACCACTGCAACAATTTTTTCTGGGTCGGTCTCCTCAGTGTTCTAAATATTAGTTAGATCTTCCTTAGTAGCTTCCTATCCCTATTCCTCTTCCTCATCATCTATGTTATCATAATGTGTAATTTCTTCATTATCAATTTCCTCATCTTTTTCAAGTTCATCATCATCTTCATCCTTGTCACTGATATTGACAAAAAAATCACTTTTCTTGTGAAGAATATAGATGTTCTTCCATGTGTTGGTAGCATTTTTCACTACATGTTCAATGTCATTCATCAATATAAGACAAGTGTTGGATCTCAAGGTAAGCTTTTCTTCATTCTTGTTTAATGATTCTTTTACTTCCTTATCATTCAAACTCTGCACGAGTTGCCCCAAGATCTACTCATATATATCTTTATCAATTTTCATAGCATTCTCCCATATTGGCTTGATCTTCTCCATTAGATCACTCAGAATCTATTGAACAAGCTAGTTTAGGGAATATTTCCACTTACCCATTTTAGACACTATCATATCTTCTATTTTCTTTTTCTCCAATATAGTCCTAGACTCATACTTTAGTGATCTAAAGTTTTTTATGTCAGCTCCTGAATCTATTTCCTTTAACCTTTCTTCAAAGGTGGGTGGAGGCCTTTTAAAGATCACATCTCCTCCTTCTTTGTCAAGTTTCTTTCTAGATGACCTCCTTGTGAACACAATAGTAGATGGTTTGGCAGGCTTGGTTATAATAACCTTTCTTCTTTAATGGCTCTTCTTCCTCTAATTTCTCTTTATCTTCTATTTCATCTTCCTCAATGTCATCTCCTTTGCCTTCAGTTAACAAAAGAGAAGAGCTGATTTTCAATTTTTCTATTCTCTTCTTCCCTTTGTTAAATGCCTACGGGAGTTTAATTTCAAGTTCAATTCTTTCCTTTACTTCATCATAGGTGCCAAAGTATGTATCTTTTGGGTCAACAAGCTCATTAATCAGTGCTTCAATAATTTTTTTGGTTTCATCTATGTTTACCTCATAACCTAGAGGTTTGACCCATACAATTCTCAGTCTAATTGCTTGAATATATACTTTATCACTATCAACCATGAAGCAAAAATCATCTTTGTATTCATCAATGAGTTTCTTAAACCTATTATTCATCTTGTCCTTAAATGCATCAAAGAAATTATCCATAATACTCACATAGTTTTCTCCCATTTTAGCTATATATTCATTAATTTGATAACGAACAAGTACATCCTTCCTCCATACAACTATACCTTTGGATGATAAGGACTTTTGTACATAGAAAAATACACAAGTTAAAAGTGAACCAAACTTACAAGGATTGTTCTTTGAAGTTCTTATACTCTCCATATTCTTGTTGAATTGATTTAACATCAACTTGGCAAGGTCAAGTGATATGTTATTTTTGAACGCCTTGAATGTGAGATCCACTGCTTTGCATGATACACTGTTGAGTCTGCTTGAGCTATATATCTTGTGCATGATGACATATATCTCAAACTTTAGTTCCATATCTATAACACAATTGATCATCATTCCCCTTCCATCCCACTTAGCAAGGGTTTTCTCTTCAAGGTCAAGCCAACTTAGGGCTTTTGTCATTTTTGCTTTTGCCAACATAAGAAGACTAGTGATCCTATGAATGATCTTCTTGGTTATCAAAATAGGTTGTTCCAACTTTAGCTAGCCATTATGTACACAAATGAGGGTAAATCTTATCCATTTGATCTGAAAATATTGTGGCATATGCAGAATAAGAGTCAAACCCTTCACTTCAAGGTGTTGATGCTTCGGTTTTAACATGCCATTCACACATAGCTTCACCAAGGTTTCATCCATTTCCAAAGTTCCAAAATCTTGAATAGCACATTGAAAATGTGAACAAATATCATTGATTAATAGTACCTTTGATGGAATTTGTGATTGATCTTTGCTTGGATCTAGGGTTTCTATGACAGTTGGACTTGGCTTAAAGTCAGGTGCCTTCCATTCTATGCCTCAAACTAACATATTAGATCCTTTCTTTGATTTTCTTCTAGTGGATTCCATTTCACTTAGTAGGGTTTTCAAAGACACAAAAATCTCCAATAGTGATTTTCTCAAGTTTCTTAGATGCTCAGAAATCACTTTTCACAAATAACTCTAAAAAATTCATAGTGACAAATGACTTTGATTTCACCCTTTTTATCAAATTTCTCCTTTCAATTGCCACAAATGACTGGTACAATTATTTTCTTAAATGAAAAACTATCATCCACTTCGCTTTTATTGAATGCTCAACAGAGTCATCCACAACTCAGTAACCACACAACAAATATAGTAGCTCTCGACCTTGCTCGGTAGGGTCTTACAACCTGAACTCGCTTGGTAAGGTCTGAAACCTGACCTCATTTAGTGATGATTGGAATCTTGAATACTCAGTGATCCCTTTGCATCTTGAATGCTGATATGGATCTTTCACTCTACTAATTAGAATTAATGTGAGATGTCTTCTTCAGAATCCTAGTTCCAGTTCTCTTTTGAGAGATCGAGTGGAAATGTTGGAGTCACTTAATTCTTGAGCGACATGTTCATTATTGCTTGAACTTGCATTCTTAGAAGATTTTGGAATTCATTTCTTTCTCATTTGCTTTATGATGTTATCAGCTTTTGCCTTCTTTTGATCTTTAATGTATTCATACAGTTCTTGGTAAGATGACCAAGTTTTGTACAAATTAAGCATCTTTTGGTAGTGTCTCTTGTGCTCATGTGATGTTTTACACAATTCATTCCAATGTGTCCAAATTCTCTACAGTAATGACATCTGCACCAAGTGTTAAAGTCCCAACCAAATATAGCTTTTACAATCTATTTTGTTGGGTTTAATATCTTAGGTTTGCATTCTGAATATTTGTGTCCATGCTTCTTACATTTGTGACATTTTCCTTCAAACTTAGGTTTCTCTTTGTATTCATTAGCTCTATGACCATGCTGATTGCAATTGTAGTTTTTTCCATTGAATTTAGCTTTCCCATTGCTCCAACATTTTTTTGAGGTATAGCCTATTTTACCACAGTGATTCCAAGTAGGTCTTTGATTCTTTTGAGCTCCTTGCTTGGATGAGCCACCTTCTTTTGTATATCTAATTCCTATTTTTCCCTTTTGTCTATATTGGATTTTCTCATTCAATTGATTTATGCTTTCTTGAGATTTCATCATCCTCTCATTGGTTTGCCTTTTAGTGTTTAGATCATTCTACAATCTTTCATTCTCTGATATTATATTTATGATTTCTTCACTTGCATTGGTGAGCTGATTAATGAAGTCTACCTACTGAAGGGATAGATGTTGAATCTCATTGTTCTTTCCTTCTATCTCTTCTTTTATCCTATTTTTCTCTTCCATGACTTCACATAATCTTATTGACTAAATTTCTTTCTCTCTTCTCAACTTTCTTACTTCTTCTTGAAGTGTACTATTCTTTTCTAATAGTTCTTTGATTTCTTCATTAGCTTCATTTGAATTTATTTCTAAATAAATATCTTCAATTATTTCTTCAATGTAGATTTGTTCATTCATTTGAATTGCAAGATCTTTTCTTCTTTTCAAAGATTGAGAGAGTTTCTCCTTTGCTTTCTTGAGTTTCCCAATAGCTAATTCCAAATCTAGTTTCTCGTTGTCAATAGCCTTGTCAAGTCTGAATACCTCCATAGCCTCTGATCTTTTCTCAAGCTATTAAACTTCTTTCCTAAGAACCACAATGCTCTAATACCAATTTTTGGAATTATATGTGATAGGATAAGTTACTAAGAGGAGAGGGGTGAATTAGTAACTTATAAAACTTTAATCCTTTATTAGCAATTAATCCTTCATGTGTATTTTGATCTAATTGCATGCATGAAAAATTGAAATCATTAAAGCATTCATAATACTTTTGATACACAATATGGTGATGTAGAACTCTTCCAAATAGAAAGTAAAACTAGGGTGGGGATGATACCCACAAGCTTTAGTACTACAGTATAAAGTTGGCATGTTAAGGCTTACAATAATCACTTCTGATGATCTACCCTATTAGGAGAAATAAGGATTGCTAGGTCCACCTTGCAAAAGGATTTACAAATATACAATGAAGTATGCACTCGATAAAGAGATTTACAAAAGACTATTAAGTCTACCTTGTGAAAGAATTTAACTGATCCATGTGTTAGGATGAAACAGTAGTTGATCTCTAACTTGCAACTTGGTTTGTTGATTGAGATTCCTTTGAGTGTAATGATCACATTGCTATGATAGATAAATATTTGCTACTCCTTATATTATTGTAGCCTTTGTAATTCACTCTTCTACTCTTCTCTTCTATCTATATTACATTCTTACTTCTTATTGGATGTGATACAATACATTACATATATACCAATTCAATTTACAAATTAACAAAGTTAGCTACAATACAAGTTTACATAAAATGCACAAAATTAGCCTAAATTGTAGGAACTCGGGTTCAAAATACTAGCTTGGTGAGGTTCTAATACTCAACATCCATAGTCAATGCTCAGTATAATCATGAATTTAGTAGATGTAGAAGCTTGGTCCATACTGACCACTTCCAAGAAGTCTGAACTCGATCTGCACTGGTGACTCATTGAACATTGCAAAACTTGACATATAAACTAAATCACTTGATTCATATTGCATAGCTCAATCAATTCTATCACTACAAGCTTGGTATGGTTAACACTGGATGGATCGGTTAACACATAATTGACATCACTATAACTACGAACTCGATAAGCATTGCACAACTTAGTTTGTACTGAGGAACTTGGTAAACCTTATGAAGCTTGGTTTACATTGCTCATTGTCATCATGGTAGAAATTGCTTGGCACAAACTAAATATTGTCCCTTGAACTTGGTAGCAACTATAGAACTTGCTAGAGTCTAAAATGCTTGGTTAACTCTATTAACTATACAATATACTCAGTAGATACTTATAATCTAAATAAATGTGTGTCACTAATAACAAACATGACTTTAATTTCAACACCACTTCACCTTCTTACTCTATAGGCTTGGCTTTCTCTTTATCCTTTTTTGCAATGACACATGTGTTGGCCCTTGTAGTAGGTGCTGAAGGTTTTGACTAGCTTGGTTCAGCAACCTTTTTAGGTCTTGACACTAATTGTGCCTTGGCCTTTTTTTTCTTCTAATTAGTAGGAATAGGTACTTCCTCAACTTCTTCTTCCTCAAAACCTTCTATAGTCTCTATTTATTCCTCTTGTTGATCTTCACCCTTTCCTTGTGTCAATGCAAGTGTTGCTTGAATTTGAGTGTCTTCTTCTTCATCATCCTCTTCCTCTTCATCTTCCTATTCTGCACCTTCACTGAATTTTTCTTTTGGTCTCTTTACCAATTTATCCTTCTTTTTTATGATAGAGGTGGTCTTCAACTCCATAGTAATATTAGACTTGGCCATCTCATAGTTACCAAATGCTTTGGCATCTTTGTCTACTTCTTCTACAAGTAATGTTGTTATTGCTATAGAGGCCTCATCAACATTAATTTCATAACCTAATGGCATCAACCATCTTACTCTTGGAATTACAGCTTGAAAAAATGTGTAATTAGAATCAACTAGGAAAAAAACATCATCATAATATTTTTTCACTAATGACACTAGAATCTTTAATCTCTTTTTCATGGATTGTTTGAAGTCCTCAAAATAACTAGTCATTAACGACTCAAAATTTTTGCCTAATTGTTCAATAAACTCTCCTATTTGTATTGCAATAGACCTATTTGTCTTCCATGTAATAGTACCAAATGTGGGAAATATGTTCTAAACATTAAAGAAGATACATATCAAAATAGATCTAAATTTACACTGAGCACTCTTTGTTTTCCTTATTGATCCTAGGTTTTCAATCAATTTTTGTAGTTGTAGCTTGGCAAGATCATATGTATGATCCATCTTCACAATATTGTAGCCCATATCTATTGCAATGCAGGGTACACTATTTAATCTACTTCATTGATAACATTTAAGTGCAATTACCCTTACTACAAAATCTATCGGAGGATCTGTGATGGTGTCTATGGTCATTCCTCTCTTGTTCCACATAGCTCCCTTGTTCTTTTCAATGACTTCTTTAGACTCACTTCTCATAGTCTTTGGCTGATCTAAGGTTTGATACCCTGTTACACTATGGATTATTCTCTTTGTGATTTTGATTGGCCCATTATCTAACCGCACTGAACTATCATGAATTCTACTCAAAAAAATCTAGATCCATTCAATTTTGAAAATATTAGGGATATCTAGGGCACAAGTTAACCCTTTCTTTTCAACAATCTTGAATTCTTCTCTTAACACACCATTTTCACATAGTTTTCCATATGCTTCTTTGATTTCCATGTCACCAATACTACTAATCTTACAATTAGAACATTTTCAAACACCCTGTATTATTAAAAATTGCGGTGGTATCATCAATAACACACCTGAGGGATTTTATTTGTATGCTATGTCTGGAATGGCCTTGAAAATAGGTTGTTTTACCTTATTGCTAACCAAATGAATATTTAAAACCTCTTTTCCCTCTACACCTTTTTCTTTTGAAGAACTAGATGATATTTTACAAAGCTAGGGTTTATGAAATTAGAAATAGCATAGCTCGGCACATGATAAATATCATGCAAAAGCTCATAAAATGATGCCAAATAGTTGTTCAAATCTCTTAAAAATTCTTTGGAGGAAATTTCTAGATATCCTTTAGGTCTTCTTTCTCTCTCTCAATTTTGAATGATGTTAAATGAGTAGAAATCGATCAAATATCCCTTTGAAATACTGCAATTAATGCTAAGTGCTTACATAGCTATAAGCTCGACATCAACTAATTTTTGGCTCACTCAACATCTACTAGCATTTTCATTCTTTCAAAAACCATTACAAGCTTGGCTACTACTAACCAATCTATTAGCTCGGCATCCTGTAGTATTTCACTCAGTAATCATACAAAACTTTTCACGCATGGCAGTAACATGAAAAACTTAAATATTTATCTTTGTTTCCTAATAGCACATTGCATCTTTATTCATGCTTATGTAATCTTTTCAGAACTAAATCCTTTCAAACTAATGTATGATATAACTTTTGAATATCAGTCCCACATACCTCTTGATTGCTTTGTTTGATGAGGTGTGATCACTTGGTCGATTGAGTGAAGTGATCCCTTCTCCACTTGATGTGCCACACTCATTTTTCTTCCATGTCTCATTCATTTCATTTCTAACATTTTCAATATCTACCTTGCCTTTGCCTTTATTGAACTCACAACTTGGTGCCTTTGACCTTGTTGGACAATATCTATTGATGTGACCAAGCTTTAAATAGATAATACATGTGGTTTGACTCAACCACCTTTTGTAGTCACTTCTAAAGTGTGTTCTAATACAATTCTCAAAAACATGTCCATACTCTTGATAGTAGTGACAACTATACCTTGTATTATAGTCATAATTGTAAAAGTTTCCATTGTTCTTTACCTTTGTTTGCCTATTTGATGACCACATGGGTTTGGATCTGCACTCAAAAGCTCTATGTCTATACTTCTGACAGTTATATAAATATCCTTCAAATCTTTGAGTGTGCATGGTCTTAGTTCTGCATTCATGTGCTTGATGACCTTATTTGTTGCACCTATGATAGTAAGCCATGCTCCTTTGCTTAACATTTTGATTTATAGTCTTGCTCCTACATACATTGGCAATATGTCCTTTTTTACCATAATTATGACAAGTAGGTTTAGAATTCTTACCTTTTTTACTCATTTCTTCAATACTTTTGGATGACTCTCCTTCTTCATTACTTGTGTATCCCAATCCAAATGTATCATTATTGGATCTAGGGGATCTCATTAATTACTCAAATTATTTGATGGCTTCACTAGACTTATTAAACTTTTCATCAAATTTCTTTTCCCTTTTCAGGTCATTGCTCAATTACTCATTCTACAACTTCAATGTTGTTATCTCAATGTCCTTGGCATTCAATTCATGGTTGGCATTCATCATTTGACCCAAAGCTTCCAATTGTATGTTAGAAATCCTAGTTACTTCTAATGATTTCTCTTCCAGTCTATTGGTCAAAACTCTTTTTTCATCTTCAATCATGGCTATGTCTTCCATAGCTTTCATTTTTTGTTTAGTCACCCCATATAGTAGTATGGCTTGTGATTCTTGTTCTAACTTCAAAAATTTTAATTTCTTCAGCTCAAGCTCTATTCTTTTCCATTAGATTTGTAATTGCTTCATCAGATTCATTGGAGTCTCCATTTGCAAATACCTTAGTAGTGTCTATCTCTTTGTATTTTGTGTCATTCTCCTCAATAGAAATTTTCTTTCTTCTCTTAAAAAATTTATTTAAATCTTCTCTTGCTTCATTCAAATGATATAGAATGAGATGTATTTCAATCTCCTAGTTCATAATGATCTTTCCCAACTTGTAGACTTCCATTTCCAAGATCTTTCCTCAAATATGCAAAGCTTCACTTTCAAAGAACAAAGCTCTAATACCAATTGTTGGAATTACAATAGGAAAGGTAAACTTCAGAGCAGGGGGGTGAATCAATGCTTTAAACTTTGACCCACAAAACATTCACCACACATCCATCTCATACATTCAATAAGTAAGTTGAAATAGCATGTAAAGCATGTAAACAAGTAAGAATTCACATATATGACACCAAATATGATTACCCAGAAACCCTCCAATGAGAAGGTAAAACTGGGGTAGGGATGACACCTACAAATTTTCACTACTATAGTAATAAAGTGTATCCAATTAAGGTTACAATGTTTGATCATGAAACATGATCTACCCTATTAAAGGCTTACAAAGACTATTAGGTCTTATCTTGTTAAAGGATTTCAACACCTTGTTAAAAGTGTTCCTTGTTAAAGGACCTCAACTCACAATAAAGTAAGCACCTTGTTAGAGGATTTCAATATAGTCTGTTAGGACTACTTTGTTAAGAGATTTAACTAATTCATCTATTATAATGTCTCAGCATTGATCTTGCAATTAGCATTTTGTTGCTTGATGACAGATCACCTCTAAACTGATGTATTATTGATCCTTCTTGATCAAATGTCTCTATGATGTTCACTATTTCCTTCTTTTGTTCTCCTTTAACTAATTATGTAATGCAATGTTAGATCATAATACCTTGGTCACCATGAATGTCTTGGTTTTGTGCATGCAAAACTCTCCTTAATCATTCATACATTCCATTTCATGCTCATAAGAAGTTTAGGGTTTGTCCTCCTTAAGAAGACATAGGTGACTTAGGGTTAGGTATGAATCAATGGCTATGATTCACTCATTTTTCACTTAAACCTTCCCTTTACATGATTGGATGCATTTAATTCATAGAGATTCCAACTTAAGATTCATCCTTATCACCAAAATATCAAAATTCAATCTATAAGTTGACTCAAAAATGGTTTACATAGTAGTTTATGCCAATGCAAACAACTATGACAAAATTGTGTTACTTCACATTAGAAGTCTGTGATGCTCGACATATACTAATTTCAATACTGTGATTTGACATTTGAATGACTTGGCATGCACCACTTGCTTGGCACTTGAATCACTTGGCACATACTATCTACTTAGCACTTGAGTGACTTGACACATGAGTGACTCAACACTCACTATTGACTCAACATGATCTAACTTATACATGTTGTGCTTGGCATATACTACTTGTTGGCATAAACTAAGTAAATGACTTATGTGTATAGACACTCACTTATCAAAACCAATCTGAGATCAACAACAAGTGGTCCTCTACTACCTAAATTCTTGGTGAAACCTTTAATGATGATGTGATGGAAGGAGGATGATATCCATGAAGTGCCAAAAATGGAGACATTTTTGATGAGCTATGAAAAGAAGTATTTTACCACCATTATGCAAGAGTAGCCAACCTACCCATTGAGATTATTTTCCTGAAGTGGAACAACATAGATATCCTTCCAAACATTTATTAACAACCTTAGTTTGCCCATCTGATTGAGTATGATATGAATAACTATGAGCCAATTGAGTACCCAAACATGAGAATAAATATTTCCAAAAGTGACTAGTAAAGATAGGATCACGATCACTAACAATAACCTTATGTGTACCATGTAGCTTTTGGATATTCTCCAAGAAAACTTTAGCCACTATACTTGCTGTAAAAGGATGTGATAATGCAATGAAATATGCATATTTAGTGAGGTGATCAACTACTACTATGATGACATTATGACCTTTAGATTTGGGAAGCCCTATGATGAAGTCCATGGATACCTCTTCCCAATGTTGGCTAGGAATAGATAAAGGTTGCAAGAGACCTAGTGTCTTAATTGTTTCCCCCTTATTTCTTTGATAAACCAAACATTTAGCCACAAATTTTTGAACAGAACCTTTTAGCCCTTCCCAAAAAAAATTTTTCTTGACCCTATGATATGTCTTCAAAAATCCTTAATGACCACCAATTAGGGACTCATATAGTTCATTGAGAATCTTGTGTTTAGGAGTGGACTTCTTATAGAGATACAAGTGGTCTTTATACCAAAGAATATCTCCCTTTAAACAAAACTTATCTAAACTACTAGGGTCACTTTTTATTTGTTGGATGAGATTACTTCTTGCAACTCATTTTTCCACTCTTCTTTGGTTTCTACCACCCAATATTCTTGTAATATTGAAAGGGAACACAATAAGGCTTCATCTTCTTCATCCTTCCTAGAAAGTGCACCGACCACAATATTTTCCTTCCCTTTCTTGTATACAATTTCAAAGTCATATCCCAAAATCTTAGTGACCCATTTTTGTTGCTCTTCTGAAGATAGTCTTTGTTCCAAAAAAATATTTTAGGCTATCATGATCTGTCTTAACCTTGAAGTGTCGACCCATTAAATAAGGCCTCAATTTTTTTAATGCATGAAGGATTGCTAGCATTTCCTTCTCATAAATAGGTTTGAGTTGATTTTTACCTTTTAATTGATGACTCTCTATTGGTGTAAATAAGTATTTACTTATTAGATTTACTTAAGTTTTACTTAGGTTAATGCATTATTTAATTATTTTGCATTATTTTATTATTATTTTAGGTGAGACACTTAGGAGTTTGTGTACTCTCATTGAGTTACACAACTCTAATTATGCACATGGTGTCTACAACATAGGAGTATCCATCATTCACTGATTTGTCATGATGACAACACAGTTATCTGTACTCCTCATTTAACACATGTTGTATACACCACTGATTTGCATGCTACACCATTGTAGGCTTATCCTCACATCATCACACTTAATCTTGTGCTCAATGGAGGATAACCCATATCTGGTGGACATATGCCTGGTTGTATGACATATCATGATGCTAACTTTTATGCATTCTAGAACCTCTCTTGAGGCCTTTATATTCAGGCACTTCTAGTGTACTCTCATCTAGTTATTGAATGAATATCGTCATTCTGATCATACTCTATCTATTTTAGTCTATTGTGTGCTTGTGTTGAGTTCTTTAGTTCTTGGGTGAATTCTGGCCTAAGAAAAATTCTTACATGGTATCAAAGCCAAGGAGGATTCTAATCACATAGCTATTCGAGACTATTCATGCTTTAGCACCTCGACACGAATCTAGAGGATCTGCAAAAATTGGGAGTGTCTAGAGCTAGATCTGACCTCACCGTTGTGTCCGAAGCATCAATTTGGTGAAGATCGACTATAAATTTTTCTATATTTGGTGAAAGTTGATCATGAGGCAAAATTTTTTTGCAAATCAAAACTCAAAGGCCCCAATTTGCAATTTGGGTATGATCATTTCATTGATCTGACTATTTGATTTTCAAATCTGAATTAATTCATCTCTGTAATTCTGGACATTTTTTGGATTTATTTTCGAATTTATTTTTGGTTTAATAAAAAAAAAAAAAAATTTAGCCAAACCGGGCAGTGACACCCCAGCTCGGCTCTTTATTTTTTGGTGGTGGAATTTATTAATCATCCCAGGGTTATTTATTCATGCACGAGCATCTCTGCATACATTGTGGGTTGTAAAACATTTATACCCCTAAAAATCTGGTAAATATGAACAATCCGGTAGGCAGATTCCACAAATGGCCTACCTTTCATCGGCGAGGACAAACACTCTAGCCATATCTTTAGATATCCTTGCGCAGTAGTTTTTTTAAAAATTGAGCATCAATCACTATCCCCACGAATGTGGGACTAAACACATGTCCACCAGCATTGCAGGGAATATACCAGGCATTTGTTCAGATTTTGAAGGGGTAGTAGGAAATCCAGCGAAGTCTTCGCAATCTGTGACCTTCGTAGAGAGACACGTGGCAGTCTGTGATTTAATCCTGCCCACCAACTATTCCCGCCATGTGGCCCAATCTGCAGGCTGATACCTGACAACCACCTAAGTTACTACGCAGTCAACAGTGACTGGACTACATAGTCACAGACACAGTCAGCTTATACGTAGGCATCTGAGTCAGCACATTTGTACCTACGACCAGGCTGCCACGTCATCGGTGATAGATAGACACGTCACCTTGCCACATGTTTTTGTTTGTATAATTTGTACTCTATGACATCATCATTACATCATGCTGACATCATCAAAGGCCAAGGAGATGCTGATGTCATCATTTCATAAGCATAAATTTGATATCCATTTGGCCATCATTTTAGGGCCATATACAACTATTGCGACGGCTATATGAACGTCAAATTTAACCCCATATTTCGCTAATGCAACCCCTCTTAAATTCATTTTGGTTTTTGTAGTATGAATTCTAGAGGCCATAACTCGCACATTCGAACTCCAAATAAGGTGCAATTTTTTTTGAAATTGGGTAAAATTTTCCAAATTTTTCAGTGGTGTAGCTATTTTTTGGTTTTGGTGCATGGATTGTTTAGAAATTGTGTCTTTTGGTGACTGTATCTGCATAATCCTACATTTTGCAACTTCAAATGCTCTGTACAGGCACATCTAGAGTCAAAAAAAGGTTCCATTTTTTTTGAAAATGCTTATTTTTTTTGTCTAATTTTCAGATCTGGCACTAGATTTTAATGTTGTGTGGAAAAAATTATCACTTTCAGCAATAGGGCCTTTCTTTGCTTTGTAATGCTTTAGAATTGTCGCACATTGTAAAGTTTCAGATTTGTACTCCATTAAGAGGTTTTAACAAGCAAAATCAAAAGTCCACGAAGGCCAAAATTGGCAAGTGGCCCATTGTAATTGCACTACTGATAAAGTTCCCAAAGCATCTATTTTGGGGGGGGGGGGGGTTTGATTTAGTGAAAAGGGAGGGTGTTCTAGGTGTTGTGTTCTCTCTTTTCTACACTTTTCTTTTATTTTCTACATTATGGGCAATTTTAAGTTTCCTAAATTAACTCCTCATAACTATGTTTTGTGGTCAATCAAAATGTTGTATCACTTAATGCATAATGGAGTTTCACAATATGTAGATGGTACTCTTTCACATAGAGTTGAGTTCCTTCCAGACTCAGTTCAGGTGCACAGTCTTAAAGATGATTCCTTGGTTGCAGTGGGGAAAGTGAATGATCACAAGAGGTTGTACTCTTTCTCGCATTTTGTACCCAAGTCTCCTTCAAAGGCCTTATTATCTCGATCAAATTCAAATATGCAATTATGGCATGAGCAGTATGGTCATCTTGACTATCGCTACCTTCAACAACTTTGCACATACCACATGGTGAAAGGTCTACCTCAAATCAACTTTTCTAAGGGTGAGTGTTCAACAGATTCAGTGGATATGCATCTAGAGGGGAAGTTACAAAGAGAGAAGTCTTCTAGAGCAATAGGTGTTCTTCAAATGGTTCACATGGTATTATTAGGTCCTTTTTCATTTAGACAGGGTCGCTACATACTCACCTTAGTTGATGACTTTTCAAGGTTCACTTGGGTCTACTTTCTGCATAACAAGAATGAAGTGTTGGACAAGTTTCTAGACTTCAAGGCTCATGTAGAATGGAAATCCAGAAAGGCCATCAAAGTACTCCGCATGGACAATGGAAACATGGATGTGAACAGAAGACTTAAGGACTTTTGCAAACATGAGGGCATTGATCTTCAGACTCCTTTAGCATTTAGTCCACATAAGATAGATGTTGTAGCATTGAGGAACCGAACTCTTAAGTCTATGGCAAGTATCATGATTCATGCCAAGTCTCCCGATCCATCATTAGAATTTGAAGTAATCTCAAGTGCCACTCACATTCTTAATCATTCTTGTCATCCAACTTTAGATGGAAAAACTCCTTTTGAGGCATGGTGTGGCAGAAAACCTATTGTGACACACTTTAGAGTCTTCAGTTGTCCTACATGGGCAAAGATATCTTCCAAGGGATGCAAGGTGCAGTCATCTTAGCCTTGTACTTTCATTGGTTATGAAGACAGTGTGAAGGCATATAGACTTCTAGATCCTAAGACACATAAAATATTTGTGGAGAAGGATGTACATTTTGAGGAAAGTTCTCCCAGCTTGTCCTCTACTCCTCTTCGCACATCATACAATGTGGAAATTGATAGTGATTTTAGTGATAGTGCTTCAACAGATTCAGACATGTGGGGTTCTATCAACATATACAGTGAGAGGTCACTTCATTAGTTCAGTCTGCATGCATACATTGCCACAGTGATAGGTTTAGAATAGTAGGGTACATCTAGTCTTCTAGATATAAGTTTAGTGACAGATTTGGGGGACAGTATCGATGATCTGCCTCTTCTCTTTGATGCAAAATTACCTTCTTCAATTGTCACGAGAGCTCCATCTGACTCTCTTGTTCATTCTCTACATGATCAATTCTCCCTGGTTGAAGTGATTGTGGATACTTATGATCAACAGTTGTAGCAGGGTTCTTCATCAGTTGCAGGGACAGACAGTTCTTTGAGACAAGGTCTTCAGTCAGTTGAGCAGGTTTCAGAGACATCACTTATCTATGGGATTCTTTCCACACACAGTAGAAGCATCTCATTTGTACCCTTGGCATTATTTCTTCCTAAGGGGAGGAACATGATTCTACAGTCTTGGATCAGCTTCTTCATCGGAGTAGTCACTGTTCGACATTCTTCTTTGTGGGGGGGGGAGCCCACCCTGTCTCTCTTCCTCTTCTCATCATTCTCTTATGTATATATTGGATGTATGTCATAATGGGGGGGTCCTGATTACTCCATCCATCCATGCATCCTCTTTTATCTCTCTTTTTTGGGGAGGGTTTTTTCCATGAGGCTTTCCCTCTTTCCCCACTTTATGGGAGATTGCATATCATTATGTACATGGGTACCTAACATGGCCTTGTAGCTGAGACCCATTCTGCATATCATCCTAGATTTTGTAAGCTTAAGGGAATTTCCCTAAGTTGCACTTAAGGGGGGTGTTGGTGTAAATAAGTATTTACTTATTACACTTAAGTTTTACTTAGGTTAATGCATTATTTAATTATTTTGCATTATTTTATTATTATTTTAGGTGAGACACTTAGGAGTTTGTGTACTCTCATTGAGTTATGCAACTCTAATTATGCACATGGTGTCTACAACATAGGAGTATGCATCATTCACTGAGTTTCCATGATGACAACACAGTTATCCACACTCCTCATTTAGCACATGTTGTCTACACCATTGATTTGCGTGCTACACTATTGTAGGCTTATCCTCACATTATCGCACTTAATCTTGTGCTCAATGGAGGATAAACCATATCTAGTGGACATGTACCTGGTTGTATGACATATCATGATGCTGACTTCTATGCATTCTAGAAGCTCTCTTGAGGCCTTTATGTTTAGGCACTCCTAGTGTACTCTTATCCAATTATTGAATGAATATCATCATTCTGATCATACTCTATCTATTTTGGTCTACTGTGTGCTTGTGTTGAGTTCTTTAGTTCTTGGGTGAATTCTACCCTAAGCCAAATTCTTACACTCTCAAAAGCAATTAGTCAACCTTCTTGCATGAGAACTACTCATATCCCATTTCTAGAAGCATCACATTCCACAATGAATTCCTTGGCAATGTTCGGAGTGGCAAGCACTAGAGTTGTACACAGCCTTCTTCAATTTCTCAAATGCTACATTAGTAGATTCATTCCAATGAAATTAATCTTTCTTCAATAGAGTGGTAAGGGGTGCTACTATACGACCATAATTCTTTACAAATCTTCTATAGTACCTTGTCAATTCCAAGAAACCCCTCTGCTTCTTAATGGTTTTTAGAATAGGCCATTCCATGATAGCCTTATTTTTGTTAGGGTCCACGTTTACTCCTTCATGTGAAACTATGTGTCCCAAATACTCCACCTCCTTAAGACCAAAAGTACACTTGGATGGCTTAGCATAGAGTTGATGATCTTCAAGTAATTGTAATGCTTGATCTACATGCTACAAATGTTCTTCCCAAATATTGTTATAAATTAATATATCATCAAAAAATACTAACACAAAATTTCTCAAGAACTTCTTAAAAATGGAATCCATCAAACTTTGGAATGTAGATGGTGCATTGGTAAGACTGAATGACATCACCAAAAATTCATAATGACCCTCACGAGTTCAAAATGTTGTCTTGCAAATATCTTCCTCCTTAATCTAAATTTAGTGATAACCTGATCAAAGATCTAACTTGGTAAAATACATAGCTCTATTTAATTCATCTAGAAGATCATCTATGACTAGAATAGGAAATGTATCTTTAATGGTGTATTTATTGAGCACTCTACAATCTGGACACATGTGCCAAGTTTCATCCTTCTTATGCACCATCACAATAGGTGAAGAGTAGGCACTTTGGCTATGCATAATAATTCCTGCATCTAGCATTTCCTCAACAATTTTTTCTATCTCACTTTTTTGTATGTGTGGGTACCTATAAGGCATTTTGTTTGGTGTTTGGCTCCTTGGAACTAGTTGTATGGCATGGTCATGATCCCTCTTAGGAGGAAGTCCTTTAGGCATATCTCCAAGAATCACTGTGTGATGGTCAATAATTGCTTGTAAATCTAGATGAGTAAGAGCATTAGATTGAGAGACTTCTAATGAACATAGCTAGGCCACAAATCCATCCGCTCCTTTCTTAAGAAAATTTTGCATTTGATGAGATCTTATCATCTATGGGGATTTTTCCTTTAATCCCTTAGCTCCACTACCTTTCCTTTTGATTGAAATTGCATGAATAGTTCTTGGAAGTTTATCTCAATTGTTCCCAATGTAGTAAGCCATTATACTCCTAGAACAATATTTGTTGCACCCATGGATATTGCATACATTGGGGTATCAAGTTGATAATCTTCCATGGATAATTTGATGCTATGAAACTTCCTTGAACAACTAACTATGCCCCCATCTACAATCAAAACCTAAAACTTTGGGGCTGGGTATATAAAAAAATTTAGAAGAGTTGGCAACTTTTTATTGATGAAATTATGAGTACTACCTGAGTCGATCAACACTATTACTTTCTGCTTCTTTAAGAAACCCACTACCTTGAGAGCTTGTGGTGTACTGAAACCTAAAAGTGCATGACAATAAATGATTAGTTGAGAATCACCTGACTCCCTATCCTCCTTTGATATGAGTTCATCATCTTCTTCCTCACTTGGACCTTTGATATAGAACAATTTCATTTCACTACATTTATGTCCTTGACTGTACTTTCCATCACAATTAAAACACAATCCTTTTTCTCTTTTCTCATCAATTTGTTGTGGAGTCAACCTAGTAGGTTGAGGAAGATAAGGTGTTGAATAACCATTTTCTCTTATCACATTAGCCCCTTGCTTTCTAGGAATCAAGAACTTCTTCTTTAACCTATGTGCCAATATAAAACTAATTTATTGAGCTAGGACTAAACATGTGTCCCTCATGTTGAATGTGATCCTTGAGACCACCTAAGAACAAATCATTCAAGTTCTCCTCTATAATTCTATCCACTCTTAAGGATAAATTTTGGAAATTTTGAATATAATCCTTAACTGATCATGTTTGTTGAAGCTTAGCAAGTTGCCTAAAGAAGTACTCTATCACACTATTGCTATATTGTTCTTGGAGTTATTCTGTTAAAATTGACCATGATGAGACCCTTTTTCCTTCTATGAGTACAAAGCCAATGATACCAAATGAATTGATCTAGTTCTAGATATAAGGATGCCATCATGACCTTTTATCCAGATGGGGTTTGAAGTACCTCAAAAAAAATCTCCATTTGATTTATCCATGTTAGAGGATCATTGCCATCGAATTTGTGCATATCCACCTTTGGAAAAATATTCCTAGATCCCATAGGAGTATTAAAACTTGTGTCATTATTAGTCGACTTGAAGTTTTCACCTTGATTGCTTGACAACTCCTTCCTTGTTCCATTCATATAGGTGCTTAACATTCTTTGTATATCTAATATATCTCCTCATAGGTCACACATATCCCTCTTAACCTCTTCCTTGAACTTACTTATTTTGTCATTGGGATTACTATCCTCTGTTGTTTCCCAATCTTGATCAGAAGATTTCCCTAGTGTGGTAGCATTATTTTTGTCTCTTGTTGGAGGCCCTATCATGATGGAAACCAATATTTTTGAAATAAATCAAACAAATGACATATAAATTCTCTTATTTTTTAATTTATTTTTCATTGTAACTTACTAGGGCCAAGATACCCTTAGGAAAAATCCAAAAAAATGGTGAATTTGCTGCCTTGAAAGAAAAATTTCCTAATTTTTTAATAACTTGCTTATTTTTTCTTTAGTTTCTCCGAGCTTTTAAATTTAGGCTCCTCTACTATGTATTCAAAAACCCAATACAAGTTAAACTCCAATTCGGTAGGATGTGAGAGATATCTAGATCTCAATAAATTGTGTAGAAATAGTAATTCTACAATAATTTTCTTAAATTTGCTCCAATTCCTTTGAATCATGGACTATAGCTTCTTTAATATATTATTCAAAACACTTTAAAAATCTTGAAAAAATTCTCTAAAATCTGAAAGTTATGCTCTTCCCAAAATTGCCCCAATGTTGAGAAAAAATCTTGCCTCTATGATGCCAAGATCATGCTCTAATACCACTTGTAATGAAATAACTTGTACAATAGAAGAAATAATATGAAATATTATATAAAATATTTGATAATAGATGAGAGTAATAGGCCACTTCAAGGGGACAACCTCCAAATATCTTTGATGAGAACACACTTCACAATATGATCTTGCAATAAGACTCATAACCTCCTATATATACCTAATTGTGCTTAGGTTGAAAATACACAACCCTACATAACTCTAGGCTGACCTACCTACCTAAATAATAATATAATAATGATAACATGACTTAATTAAGGATTAAGATAGCCCCAAGTGGATTATTCATAACCCTATATACACCAATATTAAGGGCATAACATTGAAACCTTCAAGAAAATCCCATACTTTATATTTATAAGACTTGAGAAGACCATTATTAGTGACATTTTGACTTCTCACCTGATGAAAAATCAACTCACTATCTCCATATACACTTGATGCTTGAATTCCTCTTTTCTGAGCAAGTAGGAAACCTTGAATTAATGCTTCATACTCTACTATGTTATTGGTGCAATTAAATTGAAGCCTAAATGAGAAGTGGTACCTTTCCAATGCAAGAGAAGCCAACATCACACCAGCCTCTGATCCATTTTTATTTCTTGATCCATCAAAGTACATGCTCCATATCCCACTTATATCCTCTTTATTCTTCATAAGGTTAGGGACAAGAGAATCCTTCTCTAATATACAATAAGTACCAAGGCTTGTCTCCAAGGTTTCTAATGTAGGATCAAACTGATATGCACTAGCCCACTCATCTAAGAGAAAATCAAGTATCTCTACTAGGGAAGTGGTAGGCTCATATATTATGTCATTTTCATCTATCTCTAGGATAGATCAATTCATATTGATGAGATCAGGAGTGTAGGGCTCAATATGATTAAGGGCCAAAGGATTTGCATTGATTGAAGCTTTAGTCACATATTTTGTTCTAAAAAACATGTATGACCAATCTGAGGATATGTAGCCACCTATTTTGGTAGTGAAATCTCTTGAAAGATAGATGGTAAAGTGTGGGTTAACTTCAACAACTAATATATCTTGAAGTACAGTACAAGTAGGGCATGCGTGTAGGGCCATTTCAACATTCCTAAGGATTCCCATAGTCTTGACAATGCTACCATCCAACTATAATGCATCCCTAACAATGGGCTCATATTTCATTTGTAAGACATTAGCAACACACTTAGCCATTACTAAATTGCTAGCCCCTTAATCAATCATGCAACTATGGACTAATTTATCCCTTATAATGAAAGAGACATAAAAGGGAGGAGGTCTGATTTTCTTACTTGTTTCTCCTTCTTTTTCTAGTTTTACAAGACTTGTGGCACTCTCCACGCTAGGTAGCAGATCCTTTGGTTCAATGCTCTCCAATTCCTACTACAACAACCTCTTTTGCATGGGTATAGAAGCAACAACATCCCACATAGAGATGTTCATGTTTGTTTTCTTCATCTGTTCTACCACACTGAATGATCCATTAGGTGCTTTGGTAGAAACCTTGGGGGTTGCATGTGTGGGAGGTTGAGATGGAACAACCTGATGATCATTCACATCTCTTCTACTATTATTTTTCCTTTGTTACTGAGGAGCATCTGATTGATCATTTACTACTTGTACATGAGGTATTGCATTTGATGTTGAGGCTTGATTAGAAGGAGGAGGATTAACATATTCAATGGATCTTCTCTATCTCCTATGCTGTAAGGAATGGGATCTTGATTCACATGATAATGCTCTTCCACTTGATGATTTATGAAGGAACAATCACCTTGTTGTTGTAGATGAGAAGCATCAACAGGTTGATTAGCATTGTATTTCTGATTTACTGAGTGTTCTTGTATAATTAATGCCAAATAAGACTTTGTATTTTGACACATGCAATACCCATGGGAGCAGTTACAAGAAAGGCATAAGTCTTGATCTTGAGCAAGATTATTTTAAGGAACTAAGGCCCTATTTAGGTTGGTATTCATTGTTTGGGTGTTGTTGATAGGTCTATTCTGATTGTAGGGAACATGACTATGGTTTGGGGTCCATTATATATGGGACCTTGATACTAAAGTTAGGGAGGCTTATTATTTTGAGCTTGTTGCCTCTTCATAGTCACCAACTCATTACTCATTTTTTTATTTACTGCACTATTGTCCTGTATCTTTTTTTTTGGATCTTGCAACCTCCTATCCATACTCTACATCAGTGTCCACATCATGGCCTCAATCTTCTCAACTCCATTAGAGGATGAGGAGGCTATTGGGACCACATCAAGGGGCTAACTTTCAGAGGAAGTAGGAATAGGGGCTATAATAGGCTGGTGATTAGGCATGTTAGGAAAGAAGGGTATCAAAGGTCTTTGAGCTAACTTACCTCCTTATATCAATATATTTTCTGCCCTTATGGAAATCTCATAAGCATTTGGTAAAGTGTCCCCTCCATAGATTGCAAAGTAGTAGCAATATCACTGTTAAAGGTTCTAAGGTAATAGAAAAATGCATTACCAGGGGAAGGCTTTAGTGCAATAAGTATTCTATCCCATGTCTTTTGAAATCTATAGTTAAAATTAGTCATATATTCATAGTTTTCAACTACTCTACAAGTGATAGGTAATCAATTTTGTCCTCAAAATTCTTACAAATCCCTACTCCTAACCCATCCCAATTAGTAATAGAGTTATGAGGCAAACCTCTATACCATTGCAATGCTTTTCCTTTCAAGGATAAAACTAGAAGACTAACAACAACATCATCCTCTATAATACCATGTATATTATAGACATTTGAAATCTCTTGAATATGTTCTATATGGGAGATGGAAGTTTCACCAGTGAATTTAGGTATACTTTTGAGGGTTGACACTGGAATATCATGTCTTTGAGCTAAAAGGAAAGGAATCCCACCATTAAAGGTGGTGAATGCATGTACTTTAGGCTGAGCCATATGGAATAATGACCTATTTATATGAAAAGATGGAAACATAAGATGTGATCTATCAATAGGAGTGGAAAGAGATCTTGTAGGTGTATGTGCTATTGTTGTACTCCTAACTGGTGATAGAGACAATCTATTTCTCTTTTTTCTAGGGTTTGAAAGTGAAAGCTTAGTGTATTGAAAATTACCTCTAGAAGATGCCCTTGTATGAGCTTTGGGAATGAATCACAAAAACTTGGTCTAGAAATCAAATATATTGTAGGGTAGAGTCACTAAGTACTTGAAAATGAACCTCTTGAAGGCTTGAAGATACTGAGAGTAGCACTATCTTCTTAGCATGTATTGGAACTTTTTTTCTTTGACACTAGTAAATTTATAAAGCTTCAAGAGTTTGTCCCACAAGGTGTACCAAAAACTATTTTCACAAAATTTTGCAATATTTCCTAAAGTTTTACTTAAAGGAAACCTTGTAAAACATGGAAACAACCTCCAAGCTATGGGACTTGAACAATGAGGTTGAGTCTCTGGAGAAGGCTAGCTTCCTTTCCTATTAGCATGCACCTAAACTACACTTGGAGAGGAAAAAAAAGGGAGAAACCATGCATGAAACATCTATTTAATCTATCCTAAAGAGGTGATGCACCAAAATAGAGTGTTCAAACTAATATTTTCTCATACATGCACAATTAACTATTATGACACCAAAATATACAGATTCAAAGTTGTTTAAGCTACCAATCACATGTAGATCAGATGACTAGACAAATGACATAAGGAAGAAGAGATTCACTTAATATGATTCATAGGCCAAAAGAGATATAGTTATGCAAATGATAGAGAAATAAATCTTGCAAAGTACATCAATGGCTAAAAGTGATAAGGCAAAATATCATGAAGTTCAGAGGCAAAGGGAATTTACAATAAGCATGCCAGAGAAATGCCAAAAGAAATAGAGAAGAGTTTGACCTTTTAAAAAGATTACAACATGTGCTTTTATAGCTTAAGCATAATTTAGATAGCTTCTAACCTAACAAGAACCCAACAACTGCATTCAAGATTACAAAGAATAGCTACTGCAAATCTGGGAAATATCTTATCATGGCACACATCCAGATGTAAGAAAATCACTTCTTCACCAAACAGAGCTTTGAGAAGATCGAAATATTGGCCATGGAGGTTTTGACTAATTAAATTGACCATCAAACGGTGATGTAGTCCTCGTTTGCATTTATTAGGCCTAGGGAAAAATGAAAATGGTTGAAGAAGATAAAATACATTAGATCTACCATCAAAGAGTTGCTTCCTCTATTATCAGTACACCAAATCATCTATCATCAGTCAACTAGAGTCAACCCTCAGGCCTTGCCATGTGGACCAATAATATTTAATCATTCTGCTACCCCACAAAGTCTTTCTTCTTTGGCCATCTCAGAAAATCGTGGCTTTGCCACCTTTCCTTTCAACTAACGTCAAATATTTGCAACTGAGCGAACAAACTATTATCGCCATTACATAGCTTGTTCTTGACATTTCTCACTAATTTCCATGACCTTACAAAAACTAAAATCCTAACCACCATGTAGCATTTCTGTCATTGTAGCATAAACTGTGACCTAGCATGAAATGCTCACAACTGTGTGAAAATGGACTTAACCACAGTTGTTGCTCTCCACCTAGGTCATCCTTACTTCATGCAATAATTTCTTTATAGCTTAACTCTTTAACTCATCACTGACCCCAGTGACTATGTGCACAAAGTGATTCATGGCTTCGCCATCGTAACCATGGTTTACAATAAACTCTTCATGATCATGCAAATTGAGAAGGGTCACAACATCACAACTCAAACCCTAGGTCAAGATCATAACCGTGCGACCAAGTGATAAAGAGAGATCACTACATTGCTACTCATAATTGGGTGCTATCCTTTTAAGCTGTGAAGCCATGGTAACTACTAGGAAGACTATGTCATACATTTGCACCTCTCCTTATGGTTAAGTCATAGACTACAGTGACTGGGTGATAAAGGATAGCCACATAATCATGACTTAAGCTTCTAAGGGGATACAACATAAAAAGGCTTGAGACTTAGGATAATAAAGGATAAGAAAAGGTTTTGAATATATCTTTTATTTTATCATTTGGGTATTTTGAATATATGACCATTAGACACGTTTGACAGGAAAACTCAAATTTTGGCGGTAGGGAAAATATGGCTAACAAGAATCAACTATTGGCACCTATGGATGTAGCACTAAATATTTTGCAATCTAGTAGTCCACTAAATAATGAAAAGGAGGAAGATATAGTGGCAAAAATTATTGAAATAATTAGACAATTACAATAGTAGTTCATGATATTTTAGAGTAGAGCAATAATAAGTATAAGGATAAACATGATTAGCTTAGAGCTTCTAGTCACTTTCATATTGATGACAAGGTATGGATACATATTTGGAACGATCATCTTGAAGGACCTGATAGAAAGCTTTTTCCTCTTCATTATGACCCATATACTATTAAGAAACAAGTTGGTGTAAAGCTTTTGAACTTGATTTGTCAGGGTTTTGGGGTTACATCCAAGTTTTCACATGGAATTTTTGTGACTTTATTTTCCTCCATTATTGGGCATCTCTCAATTTGTTGAAGATATTCATGCTATATATTTAAATATATCTACTACATTGTAACCATGTCACTAAAGTCATGCTAAAAAATTGAGAAATTAGAAAATTCCTCTTTAACGGGTGGTTCGAGATGGTCAATTTTCTCATCAAGACACGTGGTTAATCAAGGAAAATATTGGAGAAAATTCACATGTCTATTAAATAATATTGATGCAACAAGGCCCATTTCCTCTTAAGTGGGGAAGAATGATCCAAAGTTTCCAAGGACATCAAACTAAAATTAATCATTTTTAAAAATAAAATAATAATATGTTTTTTCGATTGTTCTAGTTCCTAGTAAATGACATTTTAAGAGGTCTCCTAGTCAAAATTTTAAGTTAAGACCTTTAGTGGTCCCTCAAATTGGGCAATTAAAGGATCATTTTTTTAGGGACTAAAACTAGATTTTTAGTTCTTCTTTCCAATAGTGTAGACAATTTTGAATTTCAAGCACTAGAACAAAAGTTATCAAAGCTGACTTATCAAAGCTTATGATATATGTGAAAGGTCAAGTAGTGAGGATAAAATGTGGAAGTGGAATACATGGAATAAGATGGATATGTGATTAAAAGAAAAGGAAAAATAGGAAAGTATGGAAGATAAGCTACAAAGAATATTATAATCAATAAGGATCTAGAGGTCATGCCAAAATAGAGATCTAAATCTGCAAAGGAAGTTGCTTCATAAATTAGGTCAAATTACTATTAACTCCTAATCATTATAGGATTGAAGAAATCTCTTAATAGAGTTGGCTTAATAGTCACATTGTAAATCCTTTAACAAGGTGACATTTCCATATTGAACTATTTGAATACCTCTAACTAGACCACTCCTAACAGGGTGATGTAAATTCTCTAACAAGGTCTTATTTAACAGTCTATTTTGTAACCTCTATCGAGGTTGGCTCTTAACAAGGCTCACTTTAGAAGAGTGAAAAATAGTGTGACTAGTTACATGATGGTTTTCCCTAATTGGGTTTCCACATGAAATCTTGGTGTCATATTTGTTCATGTTATTTTATTTTTGATTTATGGTTCTGCAACTAAGTTACTAAAGGTTATAATAAATTAATATTCATAAGATTTCTTTGTTAACCAAGTTATAGAATACATTAGTTTTAACTAAGTTGGACAGTATTGCATTATCTGTGAAAAGCTTGATTTGACATCTAGGGACAAGAATTTCTTTTGTGGTAATTGATATGCCCCTCCCCTCTTAGTTACTCTCTTCATTTCCAACAATTGGTATTAGATCATTTGGTGCTTGTAGGAAATATTTCAAGAACCTAAGCTAAATACCAATATGTCATACAAAAGGGAGATTCCCAAGCTTAACAGAGAAAACTTCAACATGGTAGGAATTGATAAAACTACACCTATTAAGCATTGGAGATATTGGTTTGTTCTACTTGGAAAACAAATATCTGCCACCAACTGAACCTGTGATTATGGAATAAATGAAAGAGGCAAAGGATCACAATATAATGATGATTGATATAGCTTCCTCTCTCAACTATTCTAAATTTGATGAAGTCAAAAACTGTCCTACTGCATCTAAATTGTGGGAAAAACTACAAAAATTCTACAGAGGTGATAAAAATGTGCAAATAGCTAAAATAAAAAATTTGAGAGGAAAGTTTGATTGAATGAAAATGAAATAAGGAAAGAATATTATCTAATATAGTGAAAGAATCAAAGAAAGTGTGAGTGAAATCAAAGCTACAGGAGGAACAATAGTTGACGAAATAGTGGTCAACAAGATACTAAGTGCTCTTCTTCCTATATATGCAATTAGAGTTTCAACAATTCAAGAGATGCGATGCAATCCTAAAAATGATATAACCTTGGATGCACTTGTGGGAAGATTGACTACTTTTGAATTTGATAACTTTGATAACTATGCTCCTACTCCCAACAACTTTGAATCTACATTCAAAGACAAACTAACTCTTGGCAGAAAAGGAGAAAACTCAAAAGGCAAATATCTTGATAGTGAAGAAGAAGATGGATCAGATGAAGACATTAAATTCATTGAAGCCCTACTTGCAAAAAGAGTATCAAAAGGGAAAGGAAAATTTAGAGGAAAAATTCCATTGATTTTTTTCTCATGTGAAGAGGTTGGTCATGTTGTTGTAAGATGTCCAAACAAAGAAGATAAAGATGGGAAAATAAATAATAGGTTCAAAGGCAAGAAACACTTCAAGAACTACAAGGACTATGAAGAAAAAGGTATGAAATCTTGTTACATTAATAAAGACTCTGATAGTGATGATAATGAAGAAAAAGTTGTTTACATTGCCATTAAGGATGAATCTAATGATGAGGAAAATGACAAGATGGCACTTATTTCTTCTGTTAGCAAAAATGATACATGGATCATAGATAGTGGTTCTCATCACATGACTGGTCACAAAACTAAATTTGAACATTTAAAATACTATCATGGTGTAAGTGTTAGATTTGGAAATAATGAACCATGTTATATAGAAGGAAAAGGAATCATAGCATTAACTGAAGGAATTAAATGTGAAAATGCCTAATAGGTTGAAGGATTAAGACATTGTCTACTCAGTGTGGTACAACTGAACAATATAGGATACAAGGTAGAATTCATGAATGGAAAATCTAAACTATTGGATGGAAAGTGAAACCTAGTTGGGACTAGCAATAAGACAAAAAGTAATTTGTTTTACCTAGATCCCACTAAAAGTACATGTTTATTGGCTCAAATAAAGGAAATTTTGCTATGACATAAAAGGACTTGTCATGTTAACTTTGACAAATTGGTTACCATAAGTAAGAACAAAAGATGAAGAGGCATACCAAATATGAAGAAACCCAAGATGGGCATGTGTAAACAATGTCAAATTGGAAATATGAGTAAAAGAAGTAAGTCTTTTATTTTTGAAGAAGTTTTGGAACTAGTTCATATAGATCTTTCTGGAACAATAGGTATAGAGAGTTATTTTAGAGACATATATTTTATTTTATTTGTTGATGATTATTCTAGGATGATGACTATAATGTTCTTAAAAGATAAATCTGATGATTTTCAAAAGTTCAAATGGTATTTGGCTAAAGTTAAGTAGGAAACATGGAAGAATTAGAAATGGTTGAGATCAAATAGAGGAGGTGAATCCATCTCAAATGAATTCAATGAATTCTACAATGAAAGAGGAATTAAAAGATAGGTATTAATACCTAGGACACCAAAGAAAAATGGTATAGTAGAAAGAAGGAACAAATCCTTCGTGAAATATGCAAGAACACTAATGACTAAGAAGAATGTTGTAGCAAAGTACTGGAGAGAAGTAATAGACACAACAATTCATACAATAAACTGAGTTCAACTGAAGAAAGGTACAAAGAAAATATCCTATGAATTATGGTATGGGTACAAGCCTAATGTTTGTTATCTTAGAGTATTTGGAAGAAAATGCTACATCTTAAAAGGTGTAAGGAAAGGAAAACTTGATGCAAAAAAAGATGAAGGTATATTCCTAGGTTACTCCAATAAAAAAGGCATACAAATGTTTGAATCTTTCTATTCACAAAAGTCATAGAGAGTGCACATGTGAATATTTATGAGTTTGTAGAAACAAGTGAAGAAAAAAGCAACAAGGATCTTGGAGACTATAAAAAGCTTGTTTACTATGAGGAGAAACCTGAGACTTTACCACAAAGAGTTGAAGCCTTGTGACAAAAAAGTGACTCTCGAAAAACACTGGCAGTATAACCCAAGTCATAGGCAAAGGTGCCTAATTCATAGACAAAGGAACCTGAGTTATAGTTAGATCAGCTAGAAGAGCTTGATAAAAGGGTAGAAGATCATGGAGAACTAAGTGAACCAAGTTCATAATCAAGAAAGAAAGATCCAAGACTTACAAAATATGTTAGAAGACATCATGCACTTGAAGAAATAATTGGAGGAGAGATAGATGGTATATTGACAAGGAATAAATTATAAGTTATGTGTTTGCTTAGTGAATTTGAACCTAGATCTAAAAAAGATGCTTTAGAAAATGAAGGTTGGATAGAGGCAATGGATGAAGAAATTGAGCAAATAGAAAATAATAAAACTTGGTATCTTGCTCCTAGACCTAAGGATAAAAATGTGATTGCTACAAAATGGATATTTAGAAATAGGTTAAATAAGAAAGGGGAAGTAACAAGGAATAAGGAAAGGCTAGTATGCAAAGGTTATGCACAAGATGAAGGTATTGACTATGGAGACACATTTTCCCCTATTGCAAGACTCGAAGGAGTTAGAATATTTCTAGCACATGCTGCACAAAAAGGATAAAAATTATATTAAATGGACATTAAATCAGATTTCTTAAATGGAATTTTGGAAGAAGTCTACATTGAACAAATTGAAGGTTTGATTGATCCAAAAAAAAAGACATGGTATGTAAACTTCACAAAGTGCTATATGGATTGAAGCAAGCTCCAAGAACATGGTATGAGAGGCTACATGGATATTCGGTAAGAATTGGTTTTGAAAAGATAAATGATAATAGTAATTTGTATATAAAGGAAGGACCACAAGACAAGATATTGCTAGTAGAAATATTTGTGGATGATATCATATTTGGAGGACATGAGATGTTATTCAAATTGTTGCTAAAGAAATGAAGAAATAATTTGAAATTTCAATGTTTTGAGAGATAAAATTCTTTGTTTGTCTACAAGTTCATCAAATAAAAGATGGCATATTCATCACTCAGTCAAAATAAATTAGGGAAACTTTGAAAGAATTTGGAATGGAATATTCAAAACCAGCTGGAACACCTATGTCTACTAGACATTAACTTTCAAAGAATGATGATTCAAAAGAGGTAAATTAGACTACCTATAGATCAATGATTGGGAAAATTCGGTATGTGGTACATACTAGATTTGATATTGCATTAGGAGTTGGCATAGTTGCAAGGTCTTTTGCAAATCCTAAAAAAATCACGTGATGGTAGTAAGAATAATTTTGAGGTACCTAAAAGGAACCGAAGAATATGGTTTATGGTATAAGAAAGGAGGAAATCTTGAGTTAAGAACCTTTAGTGATGTAGATTGGGCATGAAGCATTGATGATAGAAAAAGCACCAATGGAGGAGCATTCTTTCTTGGAAAAAGATTGGTATCTCAGACAAGCAAGAAGCATAATTGTATTTCTCAATCTATTGTAGAGGTAGATTATGTTGTTGCAACAGTTATTTGTTCTAACATAATATGGATCAAGAAATTGCTATCAGGAATTAAGGAAGAAATCAAGAAACCAATGGTTATCAACTGTGATAACACAAGTGCAATCAATATATGATCTGAAAGACCTATGATGCACATAAAGACAAAACACATTGCAATCAAGTATTATTTCCTGACAGAATTGGTTCAAGACAAAGAGGTGAGATTGGAATATGTGAACACCAAGGAGAAGATAGTAGACACATTTACTAAGGCATTACCTAAGGATGCATTTATGTATCTAATAGGTAAACTAGGTGTTATTCCCATATCTAATTCTCACTAAAGCACAAAATAGTGATGCATTAACCAAGTTCAATTGAATATTTATCAAATTGATGTAGATTGTCACACTTTAGGTGTAAAATGCACAATATATTGCATATGAATTAGTACAAAAGGTATATAGTAAATTCAAAGTTTCTATCCTTTGACATTTGATGTCAAAGAGGGAGAGTTTATGTCAACAAGGGAGAGTTGATGTCAAAGATGAAAAGGGAGAATTCATTTGGAAGCAACTGAGACAAATCCAAGAAAAATTAGAAAGAGAGTTGGTATGTATGAGAATCAAAATGAAGCTGAAGATATTATCTAATTTCTCATGTTCTTATCATTTTAATGTTGACATGTTGTCTCCCCATCAATGCCAAAGAGGGAGATTGTTAGAAGCAATTCTTCAATTGTATCTTATCATTGATGTTATACAAATGTTAGTGATAACCAAGCAATGAAGAACTAGCTAAATTAATGAAGCATATTAAGTATTGATTGAGCAGTCAAGTAATGAAGAATATTTTAGTGTTAACCGATAAGTCAGGAAATGAAGGATATCTAACTTGTAGTGTTAACTGAGTGGTTGGGAATCAAAGGAATCCCAGTGTTAACTGAGCATTCAATCTCAATATTGACTGAGTGATAACATAATACTCTTGTCTAATAATTCATTGATTGAGGTTGGCTATTTGGATCTTTAATGATTATTTGAAAGGGTATTCAAGCTGGATTATCAAAGCTTATGATATATAAGAAAGGTCAAGTAGTAAGGATAAAATGTGGAATTGGAATGCATGGAATAAGATGGATATGTGATCGAAAGAAAAGGTAGAGCAGGAAAGTGTGGAAGATAAGTTACAAAGAATACTATGATCAATAAGCATCCATAGGTCATGCCAAAATAGAGATCCAAATCTATAAAGGACGTTTCTTCATAAATTAGGTCAAATTACTATTACCTTCTAACCATTGTAGTAGTGAAGAAATATCTTAATAGAGTTGACATAATAGTCATATTGTAAATCCTTTAACAAGGTGACATTTCATGATTGAAGTGTTTAAAGACCTCTAACTAGGCCACTCCTAATAGGGTGATCTAAATCCTCTAACAAGGTCATACTCAATAGTGTGTTTTGTAATCTCTAATAGGATTGACTCCTAATAGGGCTCACTTGAGATGAGTAAAAAATATTGTGACTAGTTGCATGGTGATTTTCCCAAATTGGGTTTCCACATTAGATCTTGGTGTCATCTATGTTGATGTTATTTGCTTTATGCTTTATGGTTCTACAACTAAGCTACTAAAAGGTTAAAACATATTAATATTCATAATATTTCTTTGTTAACTAAGGTAAAAAATAAATTATTTTTAACCAAGCTGGACAGTATTGCATTACTAGTGAAAAGCTTGATTTCACATCTAGGGATAGTAATTTTTTTGTGGTAACTGAGTCACTCCTCCCCTCTCAGTTGCTATTTTCATTCCTAGAAATACCATGATTCTATTCTTATAATATCAAGTAATAATATGGATTTTGGTTTGCATAGAACTCTTTCACGTTTTTCATTTTTTAGATTAAAATAGATATCTTAAGTTTTTTATTCACATCAACTATTTTTGTTTCATCCCATTCCTTAAATCAGGTCACCACTTTCAGATTAGCTTTAGGCTTTTAGCTCCATAGGTGTATATGTTGTAGGAGAGATGATACCAAGGAAGAACTTGCCAAGATAGCTCCTATGATGTAGCTCCATTTTTTGTATCTCCATACGTATCAAAGCTTTATTTTGGGAAATTTCTTTGGTTAGGAAAATACATGAGACAAACTGCAAAAGGACATAATTTTGATATTTAAATTGTATGTCTTTGTTCTTAATAGGTGAAGTGGTTATGGGAAGCAAAAGGATGAGCAAGGTCAATGAATATAAACTATAGAGTCTTGAAGGCGAGCCTAACGATGAGCTAGAAGGTGAAGAAGAATCTTCTATATTTTTTTGAGATTCATAGGTTTTGAATGTAGATTGGTAGTGGAGGCTCAATACTCATTATCAAGATTTTTGGGACCTACAAGGGATTGGATAAGATTTAGCCTTTTGAGTTCCCAGACTTGACTTTGTAATCTTCGTCACAAAAAATGTTTCTCCACTTCTTGTTGAGATTTTGGCTTTGTTATTGTTGTTAGTCATGACAAAGGGTTGAATTTAAGTGGTTCTTAATATTATTGTCATTGCATCCTAGAAGGAGGTCCACAATGGTGGATTGTTTGTTGTCATGGTAGAGATGAGCTTCGATAATGATAGAATCATTTGCAACAGGGAAAGGGAAGTACTTCCCTCGAGGGCAGAGTTGGTTGTACCACCATAGCCTGCATGATTCCCCCCACCTTGTGATCTTCTTTCTTATCATCACACTGTATTTCTCCACCAAAAACTTGTTTAATTTTTTTAGTAATTATGATGTGTAAAATTATTGTTAGATAGTTTAATATGATACCTATAAATTGAATATAATAAAAAAAAAAAAATTTATAAAGTATTTAGATATAAGTATTAATATTTTTACATTATATGTAACCTAATTTTTTTCTTTCAATATTGAGATATATATCTACATATAATACTTAAAATATTATTTGTTGAACTATTTTTTTAATATATAATTATTTACCTATATTCCTTGTAAAATCTAACATGATTGGAATCTAGATGAAAATAGTTATCAAATTTCATGTATCATCTTTTTCTATCTTCAAATTACATCATTTCAACTTCATATTATAAGAATCATCAATCTTATTTAATATCTCTTTAACTAAGAGCCTTAGACTATGAGTTAAAAATTTGATCCTTGGCGAATGACATAATCAAGGAACATACTATCACGCTTTCCACTCATTTTCACCTAGTCAAACTAAAAGACATAGCATGATAAAATATATTACTCTATCAAAACATTTGATGAAATCATCAATTGAGATAATATATAATAAGTGTTTTCCATTATGTATTAATAATATTGATATTTTGTTGCCATGAACTATTTCCCCAATACTCACTATATAACATAAAGCAATATACATGCCAGGTTTTCACTTGAATCCCACAAACCTCAATCCAATATTTTAATTCTTTTTTATTCATTTGATTCCCGTTGGTAAATTTTTAGAGTCGTCTTACTTCCCTTTATGTTTGGATTATATGTTTTACCAGTAGAGAAAATATGTCTTAATTCCTACATACCTTGCTCTACAATTTTGTTATTGATACAATTGATTGATCGGACTAACGTCATTTTATAGTTCTCCCTATATATTTCCATGGTTGCTCTCAAATTTCATAATCTATCATGACTTTTATCATTTGTATTACTATAATTTTTCTTCCACTTGTTGTATGCAACATTGTAACTTTTTGTCTTGGAAATAGGGGACAAGTTTTAGAGGTTTATAAATTTTGTGTCATATTTACATAATTTATATTTTTCTTCTTAGATAGTTTTTATAAGCATGCATTTGCCTTTTAACATTTATATTATGTCTTTCATGTGTGGTTGAACTAATGTTGTGTGAAATTGTTTACTCTATATGTAGGCCTCTAGCTGAACTTTGTGTTGCATGTTTTGAACTTTTCCCATATGCACTTTGTTAAAAATCCATGTAAGAGTATGTTTTTGCAAAATAAGGGTGACGTGAAATAATGTTGCATGAAGTGACTCTTTCTTTAACTTTTACATTCACTCTGAATTTGAAGAGTATTTTTGAAAAAAAAATTCATGCTACCTTTAGAGTGCACTAACTTTGACTTTGATTAGACATGTATGACTTGTTTGAACTTATGTATTTACTTCTGTAACAACTATTTATGTGCTTCTTTTATGTGATTGTATTTTGGTATATTTGGACTAATGTATATTTAAACTTTAGCATTTTCTTTGTATGTGTGTAAAGGGTGTTTGGACAAGTTATATAAAATATGTCTTAACTTTGAGAGCATTTTTTTGTACTTGTACTTTGATGTGTTTGAACTTTTCATCCACATTGTGTGAAAAGTGTACTAACTTTGATAATGACTTATCTACATTGTAAAAATGGTTAATTTTGGGTTTCCTTCACGTGCTTTCATATGAATGATTGCAAATGTTTGAACTACAATTGAGGTTGACATAATGTGTTTCCATCATGTTGCTTGTATATGAATAATTGCAAATGTTTGAACTATAATTGACATTGACATTATGTGTTTCCTTCATGTTGGTTGCATATGAACAAATGCAAGCACTAACTTCATGGGTCAAAGAATGGATATGTGTCACCTTTTGGGCTAACTATGAAGATTTGGTGGGACCAAATTTGGCTAGATACCTTTCAGTCGGAATAAGTCCGGCCAAATCCACATGGCATTGAGTAGACGACACACAATGCATGACTTTCTAGCCAAAATCAATTTGACCGAACCGACTCCAATCGGATTGATTTTGGTCAAAATCCTAAAAATTCTATAAGCTGTAAAAAATCCAATCTACGGCTCATTTGCATGAAACGAGTTTGTTGGAATTGTGGAGCAGGATGGGCTACAGGAGTAATTTGGTCAGATTAGGTATGTCAACAATTTTTTCCAAATTTTTAATATGTTTTAAGTTTATTTTATGTTTCCTTAGGTAAAAATATGATTTTTAAAGTGTTTTTTTAAAAACGTTTTACAATTTTAAATAGTTCAAATATTTTTATTATTATGCTTATGTGTATTAAATTTTATATAGTGTAATAATAGATAACTTAGAAAAAAATATTGAAATTTAGTAAATTTTAGACATTATTAAAAAAAATAGATAAATTGTAAAATATTATTTAGAGAAATAGTAGAAAAATATATAGAAAATATTAGAAAAGTTAGAAAATTCAAAAAATATTAGAACAGTTAGTAACTTTTGAAAGTTTAGAAAACATCAGAAAATATTTATTAAATATAGAAACTTATTTAGAGAGAATATTAGAGAATTTAAATATTTTGTTTTTGTTTTTGTTAGAAAACATTAGAAATTTTTAGGTAAAAGTTTAGAAACTACTGATTGAAATATTTTTAAAAAAATTAAAAAATAGAAAATAGTACAAAAAATTTTCTATCATAAGTATAACTCTATCATTGAAGCAAATGAAACTGGTAACTAAAACCATCAGATTGAACTAAATCAAACTCTAACTCTTACGGTGAACCTAAATTTTAATTGAAATCTTAACATTGAAACTTATAAATATTAGGTAGGAGTGGAACTTAACATTGAATGTAATTAAACCACAACATTAAACCTAATCAAACTCTAACTAAAACTCTCATATTGAACCAAATTAAACTCTAACTCCTATATTGAACCTTAAATCCAAATATGTTGACCTAAACCCTATACTATAAATCCTCTTTCTCTCTCTAACTCCTAAACCCTAAACCTCTCTCTAACCCCATAATTCCTAAACTTATCTCTTTCACTCTCTCTAACTCACATAACTTCATCTCTCCTAACCCTAACCTCCTCTCTCTCTCTCTCTCTCAAAATTTTCACCATATGACTCTCTCTAACTCCTAAACCCCATCTCTCTCTCTCTCTCTCTCTCTCTCTCTCTCTCTCTCTCTCTCTCTCTCACACACACACACACACACACACACACACACACACACACACACACACACACACACACACACACACACACACACACACACACACACACACACACACACACACACACACACACACACTTTTAACCCTTTGTCTCTCTCTAACTCCTACAATCCATCTCTCTAATTCCTAATCCAAAACTTTCAAAGGATTGAAATTGGAGGGAAAACAAGCTCCCAACCCTTTTGGTCAACTCTAAAGCCTAATTCTAAGCCATAACCCAATCAGGTTTTGTGTTTTCAAATAACCCGATCAGGTTATTAATGAGTTAATGCATAATATATTCCATTCACATAACCCTTTCAGGATGCTATGATAGCAATAACTTGACTAGGTTATCAATAACCTAATCAAGTTATGTTTATCATAAATAAACTAAATATTTAGAATTTAATATTTATAAATATAAAAAAAAATTATCTTTAAAATTAAATATCATATATATATATATAGTTAAATATTATCTATCTATAACTATATATTATAAATATACAACTAAATTCATATATAATTAAATATTTCTAATCTATTATTCTATATACAATCATATATATATTCATAGCCTCTCTCTCACTCTCTCAAAAAACCCTAACACCCACTCCTAACATGTAACCCTTCTCTATCTAGGCTAACCCCTAACCCTCTCTCTCCTCAAACCCTAACCTACCTCTCTCCTTCCCTCTAAAACTCCTAGCTTACATCTCTTTTTATCTAACTCTTAACTCCACGTCTCTAACCCTAAACTACTTCTCACATTAACCCCTAACCACTCTCTCCCCCCCGTTGCAAACCCTTAGCCTCTCTATCTCTGTCTCTCTGTCTCTAACTTACATAACTTCATCTCTCCCAACCCTAACCTCTCTCTCAAACTTTTAACCCTATCTCTCTCTAAATCCTAAACTTCATCTCTCTAAACTCTAAAATGCTCTTTATCCCCATAATCTCTAAACTTGTTTCTCTCTCTCTCTCACAGACACACATAAATTCATCTCTCCCAACCCTAACCTCCCCTCTCTCTATAAATTTTAACCCTCTATCTCTCTCTAACTCCTAAACCCCATCTCTAAACCCTAAACCTCTCTTTAACTCCACAATCTCTAAACCTCTCTCTCCATAATTCTTAAACTTCTCTCTCTAACTTTTAACCCTTTGTCTCTCTCTAACTCCTAAACCTCATCTCTCTAAACTCTAAACTGCTCTCTAACTCCATAATCCCTAAACCTATCTCTCTCTCTCTCTCTCTCTCTCTCTCTCTCTCTCTCTCTCTCTCTCTCTCTCTCTCTCTATATATATATATATATATATATATATATATATATATATATATATATATATATATATATATATATATATATATATATATATATATATATATATATATATATATATAGTTCCTTTGTTTAATTCATAGACCCCATTACTAGGTTGAGTTTTATATATTGTTATCTAAACTTGATTTGTACCTATTATTAAAATCAAAATGTAATGTAGTTAATGTTTCTTTATATGTTATATAATAGGTTTGTTTAGCAAGATTCATTAAGTGTGTTTTGATTTAATTAGTTTTTAAAATAATGTGTGTATATATGTATATATATGCATGTGTAGATCTCTATTATCAACTATCTTATTTTGTGTGTCTATATATTTCATCATTATCGCATTTGGGGGTAGTGATTCTAGAGTGGCTAGTGTAGATGGTCATCCCCATAGAGGTTCATTACATAGATCCACTACTAGTACCTAGGATAGGCAAACATTGTTCACTAAGACTATTCAACACTTACAAAGTACACTTGATGATATTGATCAGAGCTATTAGGCTTCACCTACCCTACAACATAGGGAAAAGGTGACTGCAATTAGAGACAATTTCTGTTGAAATCTAATTGAAAAGATCATTATTGAAGAAGGAAGATTGTTGATAAAAAATGTTTTCAATCATTGTTTTGTCACTGATGTCAAACTTGCTATTTGTTGGAATGAAAATTGCTTATAAAATCCAAGTACTATCACTTAGTTGATTGATGAAGATGATTTAATCAATAAGGTGTAACAAAAGCACCTAAGGGAAAGGTTGATTTATGATTTTGTAATGAATTACAAGGATCAGTTAAGGCAATGGTAAAATGATGTATTGATAATACACTTGAAGATATAGAGGTTGGCTATTCTTAGAAGAATAAGTTATAATATAACTGTTTGCAAAGCTTGACTAAATTCATTAGTGGGTGCCAAGAAAGTTAGTTCATGCCGAGTAGATTATTAGTAAGTGCCAAAAAAATGCAAAATTTAGTATGTGCTAAGTGAAACAAAAGGTGTTGAGCAAGTTCAGGTGTTGAACTAGACAAAATGTAATAGGTTTTGAGCATCAGTAAAACTTAGTTGATGTCAAGTGAATCTACAGTAGGTGCCGAGTAACACAATATGTTTTGAGCATCAAAAATTCAACAGTGTTGAGCTGTTGCATTATTTGAAAGTCAAAGATTCACTAGATTTGAGCCAACAAGTTTGTTACCTTGAATTTTGTGAACTAGATAGAAGATAAAAATGTTGATCTAGTGGAACATAATTTTAGATTAACCATTTTTAGGCAAATATAAGTGGATTCCACAAGATGTTTCTGGAAGAAACAAGATAAGGGGAAGATACATCATATCTTACCTAATCCATTCGAACCCAAAACAAGAGTAGGAAGATTAGAGTAGGAAAGGTACTCCAAACTCCTATTTAAGGAGTTATAGGTCAAGGAGCAGAGGGATTGGACATAGTGTGTGGTGTCAAGAAGATGGCATTGAGAGGGAAGAATAGAGTACAGAGACTCTACTTCGATAGGTGACCATAGAGGTGATTGCATTGGCACAACGAGCATGGAGACTCAAGGAGATAAAGCTTGAAAGGAGGACAAGTTGTCAGAGCCACAGAGACTGAAAGCCAAGAAAATTTGTGAACTGAATTAAAATCTAAAATCTGCAAGTTATGTTGTGAGTTATATTAGATCAAAAGCCCTTATTGTTACCCTCTAACAATTGTATCGGTTAGGGAAAAATTCTATGGACTTAGATTGGTTTAACAACCATTTTGTAAATCCTTTAACAGGGTGACATTCCAAGTGAATATTCTAAAGTCCTTTAACCATGCCCACTTCTAACAAGGTGGTTGAAATCCCTTAATCGGGTCACATTTAACAGTGTGTTTTCTAGCCTTTAACAGGGTAGGCATTTCACAGGGCATCACTTTGGAAGAGTGAGAAAGGAGTAGCATGTTACTAGTGGTTTTTTCCAAATTGGGTTTGTACATAAGTCATTGTGTTATGTGTTGATCCTTCATGTCTTATTTTTACATGTTGATTTATCAGTAACTTGCTAAGAAGAATGTTTAGCTTGGATGCCTGGTTAGTTTAAATGGGCTCACTATACTTAGTGAAAAAAATTTATTAGGACATTTGGACCTTGAATAACTGATTCACCCCCCTCTTAGTTATTCTAAAACATTTCTAACAATTGATATCAAAGCCATCTGCTGATTTGGTTTAAAGGTACTAGAAGCAAAAAGATCAAGATGTCTAAGAGAGAAGTTCCCAAGCTCAACATAGATAACTTCACTACATGGAAAAGTTTAATGAAGTTGCACCTTGGATCAATAGGTGATCATGCACAAACCTCAATCGAAATGGAACATGTTGATCCAACAGGTGTCCCTACTATAGAAGATATGAAGAAAAAGAAGGAGCACAATTAGGCAATGCTGGAGATTGCCTCTACTCTCAACTATGTTGAATGTGATGACATCAAGGGATGTACCTTTGCATTCAAGATGTGGAAAGCCTTCTCAAATATTTATGGAGGAGATCATAACGTCCAAAGAGAAAAAAGAGAAAGACTTAGAGGAAAGTTTGATGAGATGAGAATGGAGGAAGGTGAAAACATTACTCAATATGCCTCTAGAATAAAGGAAGTAGTAAGTGCAATAAGAAGTGCGACTGACCATTTAGATGATGAAACTATTATTAGCAAAGTCTTAAGAACCTTGCTCCCCATTTATGCTATTAGAGTATCAGCCATCCAAGAGTTGAGATGCATAACTAGAAACAAACTAACTCTTGAAGGTATAGTGGGAAGACTTATTGCATTTGAGTTATCTAACTTTGATAACTACAAACCTGAGAATCTTGAATTTTCTTTTAAGGCCAAGTTGTTGTTGAAAGACACTAAAGAGGTAAAACCAAAGAAGAAAAGAAAGATAAAATATGCATCCAGTGACAATAGCATAGATGAAGAAGATGTGGAACAATTGGAAGCATTGCTAGCCAGAAGATTTCACAAAGGCAAAGGTAAATTCAAAGGTAAGCTACCTATCATTTGTTTCAATTACAATGAAGTAGGACATATAGGTACAAGATGCACACAGAAAAAGAGCTACAGAGAAGGAAACAAGTACAAGAACAAAAGAGAAGATGATAATAGAGATTACAAAGACAAAGGCAAAAAGTGCTACATTGTTAAAGAAAAGAATTCTGATGAAAATGATGATGAGGTAGTCTATGTAGCCATGAAGAATGAGTCAGATGAAGATGAGGCAACAACACTAGTAACCTATGTAAAAAAGAATGATAGGTGGATCATAGACACTGGGTGCTCACATCACATGACATGCGACAAAAGTAAGTTTTTTTACCTTAACTTAGTATGATAGAAATAGTGTTAGATTTCAAAATGATGCTCCATGTCTAATCAAAGGAAAAGGTTCCATTAAGCTTACAGAGAAAATTTTATGTGATAATGCATATTATGTTGAAGGATTGAACTACAATCTACTGAGTGTGTCACAGTTAGGAAATATAGGATGCACAGTAGAATTTGGAAACAAAACTGTCAAAATCTATGACACTGATGGAAATTTGATAGGAAAGGAAGACCAAACTAGGAGTAATCTATTTTACCTAGATATGGAGGATGTTGCTTGTCTTATTGTAAGATTTGATGATGTGTAGCTATGGCATAAAACACTATGTCATGTCAACTTTGATAATCTGATTAGCATCAGAAAAATGAAGAAAGTCAGAGGTTTGCCTAAACTAAAGAAGCCTAACAACACAATGTGCAAACAATGTCAGCTAGGAAAGATGACCTAGTCAAGTTTCAAAAGTAAAATCTATACTTCCAAAGAAGTAAAAGAGTTAGTCCATAATGATTTATGTGGCCCAATAGAAGTGGAAATCTACAAAGGAGAGAGATATATAATACTACTTGTTGATGATTACTCTAGGATGATGACTATCATGTTCTTAAAGAAAAAATCTAATGCATTTCAAATGTTTAAGTGGTATTTAGCTAGGGTTGAAAAAGAAATAGGGAAGAGTCTGAAGTGTCCAAAATCAGATAGAGGAGGAGAGTTCACATCAAAAAAATTTGAGACATTTTGCAATGATAAAGGAATTAAGAGACAAACATCAACACCTAGAACTCTCTCATAGAATGGAATTGCAGAAAGGAGGAATAGATCAGCGATAGACTATGCCAGGCCATTAATGATGGAGAAGAATGTTTCTCTAAAGTACTGGAGAGAAGCTATAAGTACAACTGTCTACACCCTGAATCGAGTAAAAATCAAGAAAGGTACAAATGCCACACCTTTTGAGTTATGGTATGGTCACTCACCCAATGTAAAACATTTCAAAGTGTTTGGTTGTAAGTGCTATATTCTTAAAGATTCTAGAAATGGAAAGTTTGATGCAAAGAGTGATGAAGGTATATTCCTTGGATACTCCACTAGTAGTAAAGCATATAAGTGTTTAAATACTAACACTAACAAAATTATGGAGAGTGCAAATGTAAACATTGATGAATATACATAAGTTCAAGTTGATGAATCCAAGAAACTAGAAGAGTACAGATCCTTTGTTTACCTCTATGAAGGAATGCCCGTAGGGAATCAACAACCAGTTTTAGTATCAGCCAAGTCACAACCAGTGAATGTCGAGTTGCATTTAGAAGCCAAGTTGTAGAATGAAGATAGTGCACACTTTGAATATGAAACCAGTACACATGAAAGAGATGTGCACAGTGACTCTGAAGCTAAAAGATCAAACTTAGAAACAAGGATAGAACCAAGGCTATCCAAGTATGTGAGAAGACATCACTCTGTTGAAAAAATCATTGGTGACAAGGAAGCCAGACCAATGAGAAGAAATAGACTAAGAAATCAATCATGTCTACTAAGCAAGATTGAACGCAAAACAGTGAAAGATGCACTACAAGATGAAGATTGGTGTAAAGCTATAGAAGAGGAGATTGAGCAAATAGAGAAGAACAAAACTTGGACTTTAGTTCCAAGACTAGTTGATAAAAATATGATTGGTACCAAGTGAGTATTTAGGAACAAGCTAGATGAGAATGGTGAAATTACAAAAAATAAGGCCAGACTAGTCTGCAAAGGCTATGCTCAAGAGGAAGGACTAGACTATGGGGAAACATTTGTACCTATTGCAAGGATGGAAGGAGTTAGAACTCTACTTATATATGCTACTTACAAAGGTTTTAAAGTCTACCAAATGGATGTAAAGTCTGATTTTCTAAATGGCATATTAGAAGAGGAAGTCTATATAGAACAACCAAAGGGATTTGTTGATAAAAATAACAAGGATATGGTTTGCAAACTGCACAAAGCACTCTATGGTTTCAAAAAAATGCCTAGAGCTTGGTATGAGAGACTTCACAAATATCTTATAAAGATAGGATTTGAAAGAATAGATGACAACAACAACCTGTATATTAAGATAGAAAATGGAAAAGACATTCTGATATCTGAAATCTTTGTTGAGGATATAATATTTGGAGGAAAAGATGCACTATGCAAAGATATTGTTGATCAAATGAAATGAGTTTGAGATGTCAATGTTTGGGGAAATCAAATTCTTTGTTGGATTGCAAGTACATCAACTGAAACATGGTATATTTGTGACCCAATCAAAATATATCAAGGAGATACTCAAAATATTTGGCTTAGAGGATTCAAAACTAGTCACTACACCAATGGTAATAGGACATAAGTTATCCAAGAATGATGAGTCAGCTGAAGTAAATCATACAATGTATAGATCAATGATTGAGAAGTTACAGTATGTTGTACACAATAGACCAGACATTGCATTATTTGTTGGAATAGTGGCAAGATTTTTTACAAACCCAAGAGAAAATCATCTTATGGCAGTAAAAAGAATAATGAGGTACTTAAAAGGAACATATGACTTTGGCTTATACTACAAAAAGAATGAAAAGTTTGAGTTGAATGCTTACACTGATGCAGATTGGGGATGTAATATAGATGACAAAAAAAGTACCAATGGAGGAGCACTCTTCTTAGGTAAAACATTAGTCATTTGGATTAGCAAAAAGAAAAATTGTACCTCACAATCCATAGCTAAAGCTGAATATGTTGTTGTTGCCATCAACTGTACCAATATTGTATAGATCAAGAAAATGTTGAAAGGTATGAAGGAAGAGATAACTAAACCTATGATACTCTATTGTGATAGCACAAGTGCCATCAACATATCGAAGAATCCTATGATGCATGCTAAAACAAAGCACATTGTAATTAAGTATCACTATGTAAGAGAATTGGTGGAAGACAAACAAGTAAAGATGGAATATATCAACTAAAAGGAACAAATTGCTGACATCTTCACAAAACCATTACCTAAAGATGCATTTGAGTATCTTAAAGGTAAGTTAGGGGTGATAACCCTATCCAAGGTTGTTTAAGTAATAGCAAGACTGCCCTGCATCAAATGAGTTGATTTTTGAAATAATATAAATTGATGTAGAGGATCCCTATTTTAGGTTTTCCCTGAAGTAATTAAAATGCTAAAATTCCAAACAAGTCACAAGCAAGGTGACAGAGGGAGAAATTGGAATTCTTACAAATGCTACACTTGCATATAAGATGCTAAAATAATATATTTTTGAAATTGTTGTCAAAGAGGGAGAAATAGCAAAAACTGATCAAATCTATAGAATGAATGTGTAAAGGGAGAAATAGAAGCTAAGAGAGAGAAAACAACACAAATAGAACAAATCAATTAGGATGACAAGATTAGAGAGGGAGTAGAACAAAAAGAAAAGATAGTACATCAGTAAAAGAGATATCCCTAATACTTTGAAAGAGGGAGTTACTTACATAATTTAGAGGGAGTCATAAGAAATTCAAAGTTGCTGATAGAATGAATAATTTTGGATACAAAGTTTTTTTTTGTCATTTGGCTGATTGTTTTAACCTAATTAGCATTTTGATAACTTGGCTGATCAGTTTGGTTTTCCATCAATGCCAAAGAGGGAGATTGTTGAAATCTAATTGAAAAGATCATTATTGGAGAAGGGAGATTGTTGATAAAGAATGTTTTCAATTATTTTTTTATCATTGATGTCAAACCTGCTATTTGCTGGAATGAAAATTGCTTATAAGATCTAAGTACTATCACTTAGTTGATTGATGAAGAGGATTTAATCTATAAGATGTAACAAAAGCACCTAAGGGAAAGGTTGAGTTATGATTTTGTAATCAAGTACAAGGATCAATTAAGACAATGGTAAAATGATGTATTAATAATACACTTGAAGATATAGAGGTTGGCTACACTTAGAAGAATAAGTTATAATAAAACTATCTGCAAAGCTTGACTAAATTCATTAGTGGATGTCAAGCAACTTAGTTCATGCCGAGCAGATTATCAATAAGTGTCAAGAAAATGGAAAATCTAGTGTGTGCCGAGTGAAAAAAAAAGGTGTTGAGCAAGTTTAGGTGCTGAGCTAGACAAAATGTAATAGGTGTATAGCATCAGTAAAACTTAGTTGATGCCGAGTGAATCCATAGTAGGTGTCAAGTAACATAGTATGTGCTGAGCATCAAAAAGTCAATAGTGCCAAGCTATTGCATTATTTGAAAAGTTAAAGATTCACCAAATTTGAGTTGACAAGTTGGTTACCTTGAATTTTGTGAACTAGATGAAAGATAAGAATGTTGAGCTAATGGCATAGAATTCTAGGTTAACCATTTTTAGGTGAATAGGTGGATTCCACAAAATGTTTCTAGAAGAAACAAGATAAGGGGAAGATACATCATATCTTACCTAATCCATTCGAACCCAAAACAAGAGCAAGAAGATTAGAGCGGGAAAGGTACTCCAAACTCCTATTTAAGGAGTTACAAGTCAAGGAGTAGAAGGATTGGAGAGAGAGTGTGGTGTCAAGAAGAAGGCATTGAGAGGGAAGAACAAAATACAAAGACTCTACTTTAATAGGTGATCATAGAGGTGATTGCATTGGCACAATGAGCATGGAGACTTAAGAAGACAAAGCTTGAAAGGAGGAAAAGATGTCAGAGCTACAGAGATTGAAAGCTAGAAAAATTTGTGAACTAAATTGAGATATGAAATCTACAAGTTATGTTGTGAGTTATATCAGATCAAAAGCCCTTATTGTTAATTTCTAGAAATTGTATCAATTAGGGAAAAATCTTATGGTCTTAGGTTGTTTTAACAGGCATTTTGTAAATCCTTTAATAGGGTGACATTCCAAGTGAATGTTCTAAAGTCCTTTAAGTAGGCTCACTTCTAACAAGGTGGTTGAAATCCCTTAATCAGGTCACATTTAATAGTATGTTTTGTAGCCTTTAACAGGGGAGGCCTTTCACAGGGCATCACTTCAGAAGAGTGAGAAAAGAGTACCAGGTTACTAGTGCTTTTTCCCAAATTGGGTTTACACATAAATCACTGTGTTATGTGTTGATCATTCATGTCTTATTTTTGCAAGTTGATTTATCAGTAACTTGCTAAGAAGAATTTTTAGCTTGGATGCATGGTTAGTTTAAATGGTCTCACTATACTTAGTGAAAAAAATTTATTAGGACATTTGGACCTTGAATAACTTATTCACCTCCCCTCTTAGTTATTCTAAAGCATTTCTAACATAGTTCATCAGTAGATGCACACTGTCTAAGGTTTTAACCCTTATGATAGTGTTAGTTTGGACATATTTCATAGCACTCTATCCCATAGTGTCAGTGGTGGTTCGAGGTGGAGGGAGATAAATGTGATGGTGTCAATGGAGAGTGTGAAAAGCATGTTCCCATATTATCGACTATTCAAAATGATGAAAGGGTACCATGCTATGAAGTGGACTGATCCATTGGTGGCACCTTTCATATATCCTCATTGGTTGGTTGCACATCACATGTGGCTCCAAAAGGATGAGTTCCCCTTCTATTTTTGCAAACAATTATTTGCAGAATTTCATCTACATTGAGATGTTGATTACACTAATATCCCTAGCCATGCTGGGAAGGTTCAAGGTAGGTTCTTAGATAAATTCATGCCCCCAGATGCTCTTGCACCCATTAATAAATTAGCATTGATTAATTCAAACCTTTTGGTGATGCCAAAACATTTGGAGTTAGTTGTAGCTGGAGATAGATTGGTAGATGATACATGTAGAGATGTGTATAAGAGGATTGCCACTATTTCTACCCAATTGCATGAGATGTCTTTTGATTGAGTGCACATATACATGACATGCTCATGATTTGCATCTATAGGTGGTGGTAGTGTTGCATAATCTTTAGTTGATGATATGTATCATGAGGTTGATATCCCATCTATAGTAGTTGTCTCTGTGGAGTCTTCTCTAGACCATTTGAGGGGTATCAATACATGTTTGTATATTGATCTACTTTCAACCTATCAAGCTATTCAGTTGTTTCCCAAACAACCTCTTAGTGTAGTGCCATCATATGTGAGTGGTATCATGAGAGGTACATTGGAGGCACAAGGTGGTTAGGGATAGGAGGATATATATGTTGCACATACAACTCCACCGCAAATCACAGTTGATGAGGATGCAAACCTCTCCCCCCCCACTACCAAAGCAGATTCTTACCCACCACGACATTCATTGTTCACATATATTCTCATGGATCCTATGCTTGACATCGCACATATGACCTTTAGTGTTATAGACCTGAGTGAGATAGGTAGACATATATTTGCGATGATGATGTCATATGAGAACTTGCAGACACCTACACATCCTGTGCAGTAAGAGACATAGGTCAAACTTTACAAATATGTCTATTTAATTTCCTACAGATCTTCTATTTATTTTAAAATATAATATTAAATTCAATTTAGTGAAGTATATTTTGTGACATATTTCTTTCTACTATTGCATATAGACTACATCTACAACTCTTGAGGGTGGAGATGGAGAGATGCCTATCAACCCTAGTCATCCTGAGTCACAAGTAAATTTGATTGTACACATGTTATTATTTATTCAATCTATACACATGGTCATGATAAATTTGTTCTTATATTGGACACAAGGTTCGAGATCTCGTGTCAGTCAATCACATTGTGGAGCGCAACATGATCATGTTGATATTTATACATGTCATATACATGAGTTTGGTTCATATGTTTTAGATGTTTGATATTGATTTACGGTGATATCATTTAGATTAGAGCTATGGGACATTTTACATTTACAACACACTCATATTTGACATATTTTATATATTTGCATGAGTTATCTGACCATTTACATTTATAGTAGACATATTTGATATTTTCATGAGTTATGTGACCATTTACATTTATAGTTGACATATTTGATATTTTCATGAGTTATGTGACCATTTACATTTATAGTTGACACATTTGATATTTGCATGAGTTACATGACCATGTTTTATAGGTAGTTGATATATTTGATATTTACATTTATAAAATATCTTTTACATAAATGTGGAAACATGTTTTTGAAATCTCTATACATTATTTTTTAGATAATTGTTAATGTGTAAGAAATTTACATGTTCTATAAATTTATGAAAATATGTTTTACATAATTGTCCAGGTGTGTTGTAAATGTGTATAGAAAATGTTTTAGATATATTTGAATGTACTAAATTTAGAAGTAAAGATCTACATTTACATATAATTATTTCATCTATAGAAATAATTACATTATATCTACATTTAGACACTTAAAGCAATGTTAAAAAAAAAAAATTTATGTATATATAAATGTGAAATATTTTTATGAATCATAAACCTATCTATCAATGTAAACATAAGAAATACACACATATCTAAATAAATTAAAACATTATATGAGCATTTAGACACTTAAAGCAATGTAAAAAAAATCATGTATGAATGTTGAATAAACACTACAAGCAATAAGTAATGAGATGACATGAATGTAACTTGTACATGTGCATGTCAAAGTAGTATAGATATATAAGCAAAATATCTAAGTAATGAAATACAAGTACTTATTAACAAAAAAATGTTGATACATATGGTCAGGATCCTCTTTATCTTTAATAATCTCCAACAACTTTTCATGCTCCATGATATTTAACCTCCACTTTGGTTTGCTATGTCCTATTTTTGGCACAATGTCAAAGTGAATCTTTGTGGCTAAAACCAAGTGGCTATAATGCAAAACATTTTGGTCAAGCATGTATTCAACAAATTGAATACCATTATGGTCAATTTTTTTGTGTTTTTGATAAGAAAAATAGGTTTTACAAGGATCCTAAAACCCAAAAGTTATTACATATCAAAGAGCTATAAATAAATCAACAAAAGCCTAGAACAGTACTACAACCAAACAATTGGTGAGATCGAAAGACAAACAAAAAGCCAAATGATAAACCTACTAAAACTAGAAAACCAAAAGATAGAAAAAGATAGACCTTACTCTTTTTCTTTCCTTTCAAGGTCTTGCATTGTTTATGCTACTTCATAGGATTTTTGACACTCCTCAGCCATTTGTTCTTGTTTCTTCAAGAAAGTCCTATCCAGTTGGCTATGGGATATGTCCATTATGGTTTTATCATCCTTCATGTCTTCATCTCTATCCTTTTCCTCATTATCCTTCAAAAGACCCTTGTCTTTCAGCTTTCCAACAAGAGTAACAATTGTGATATTGCTATCAAGATTTAACTGTGTGATTTTGAGTCAAACTCATTGATCCATGTTTCATGAGTAGTGATTCAACATTAATCCATGTCTCATGAGATTAAATGGAACACTTAGATCCTAGATCCAATTAGTGCTAAAATTTCATTAATGTTATTACACTCCGTGTAATGCTCGATTTCTAGAACAACTCTGTTGGGATTTTTTTTAATTAGAAAGACTCTTCACACATCACTTTGTACCACAATCATGTGAACATTTTTAGCCCCAATTCAAGTAATTATTATAGTGATATGATTTATTTTTGTGGTATCCTTATTACTGCCCTCATTCATGCATATCATTTCAAGAATCTATGTAGCTATAAATTTTATTGTAACCTCATAGTTGTAAGTATTTTTTCCCTATCTTCATGTTGGAAGATTGGAAGAAATTGTGGAAAACATGGAAATGGTGGGGAGATGGTAATGATTGAGCATAGAAAAAATGTGGATGAATGGTAGAAGGATCCTTTCATCTGGATGACCATATGTAAAAGTGGGCTTCTTCCTTTTATGAAATCCATGGAAGGTTATGACAAAAATTTCTTTATGTAGCTATTGAATACCTAGAATGATAGAAACATTAGTATAGATGGGATCACCTTTGAAATCAATGAAAAGGCTATTGCCTAGGTCACTTAGATTTCCATAGAGGGTAGGAAGTGGAAGAAGGTTGCTAAGTTCATTGATTAGAGAAATCTCAATAGGATTTTCATAGCCAAGGAAACCCCAGCCCATCTGCATAGTGGTTTTGATAAAGAAAATCTCTCGGATCGATGACACAATGTCTATTTTTATTGTTATGAAATTCTTTACTCTACAAGGTCAATTTTGGGTAAGCTACTATTACCATTTCCACTTGTTGAACCATTTTATATATCAAGATGAGATTTCCATTCCTTTTTTTTTTGTTTCATGATGTGGAAACCTTTGTTATGGAGGTTAAGGTGCATAAAAAATTGGGTAAGAAGTATGTTATCTTGCACTAGGGCCTTATTTTCTGCCTCTTTAATTTCCATCATGCCTTATGTCCCCCCTACAATATTATCCTTTTTCTTTCCTATGTGCCTAACACCAACCTTTTTTTGTCTTTATTGTCAATAACCCTACCCCATTAGGTTTTCTAGGACTCCCCTTAGACCAGTGGCAAGAAGCATAAGAAACACAATGTCATTTCTATCTTTAAGAAGAAGCCCAAGTTATAACTTTATGTAGATTTTTGTGACTCTAATATGGAGCTAGGAGGTGCTAATAGAAAATTCCATGGAATTTCCTCCAGCCCTTAAAGGAAGTAAGTGGTAGATATGCAGCTTATTTTGGAAGAGGTGGAATTGGACTCTAAGTCCAAGGCAAGTGAAAAGAAAAAGGAGAGAAGTGATAGAAAAAATAGAAAGCTAGGAGGGAGATGTATGTTGATGAGGGGGACAAGGTCTTAGAGTTAGAGTGACATAACTTTCTTGTATACTGAGGCTTTTTCCATGAGAAGAGACATGACTCATGTTTTGGAAAGTTTTAAAATAGAATTGGTGGATCTTGCCACCGATAAGGGTATTTCCAGGGTTTAGGTAACTCCTCCCCCATGATGACCACATCCCCCTTTCCGAATGGTTTAGCAGGTGTTGGTGTCTAACCTCTCTTCCCAAGAGCTAATGGAGAATGAGGTATTTCCCTCAGGTCCTATTATTCTATGTTTTTCTATGTTAATTTTCTTACCTTGTGTGCTAGTTAAAAACTTTTATTATAATATTTTAATGGTTCATCTAGTAGTTGTATTTTAAGAACTTATAACAATTTATTGATCCTGGATGATATTTGGTACCTCTATTTTATGCTGGTTAGTAGGTTAGTTTTCTTTTAGTGCTAGTTGTCTTTAATCTTAAATAAGGGTATTGGTTTAGGAGTCATTGTGCTATTTTTCCTCCTAGTGTTGGGTGGTTGCAAGAGGCCTTGCCTCTCTTTTTTCTTCTCAGCTAGTCACCCTATTATTTATTAATTTTAATACCAAAACATAAGGTCTTTTAGTTCAAGTGCAATAATACACCATTAAAAAGATACTCGTGAAAGCATAAGTACACAAACACAATGAATAATAGATTTGACATGGAAACTTCAAACAAGGAAAAACCAAGGAGAATCTAATTCTCATGAAATGATAACACCATTGATTAAAGTGACATTGATTAAGTAATTTTGTACAATAAGACTAACCACCTAAACATGGGGTATAGTTTGTAGGCTAGTTCCCTAAGTAGCTACACCTCAAAATATAATAACTAATAAGTTTTGGCCAAAAGTACTTCCAATAGAATATGGCTCACTTGGAGATATTGGTTGAACCAAACATATGTGGTGCACATTTAGATATCATTTTTTCTATCATTAAAAGGTCAAAGTCTAATCTTTAAATAATATTGAGCCTAGAATCATAACCATCTCACTAGGGGTACCACTAGGAAATAGTTGGGTGGAGAAAATGTCTTGTCTTTTTCCATAAAGAAAAATCATGTGTTCTTTCAATTACAAACATCTCATCTTACATAAGTATAAAATTATATAGAAATCCTCATTTACATTATTTTACAAACATCTCATTAATAAGAATGAGGTAATGTTGAGGAGACAAATATCCTCAATCTGTAATACACACTAGTATATTAGAACTATCAACTTTCTATTGTGGAGTCATTTTGTTATTAACTCTATAATGTACTCTACCTAAATATATCTTCACTTTCATAATTAACTTCATGGTTTTAAAATTTTTATGAAAATAAATTTAAAAATTTGACCTATGCTTGTCGTGAAAATAAAAGCTTTCAAGCCATGTAAATTAGAATTCTAAAATTAAGACTTTTGTATCTTCTAAAAAGTTGAATAGTGACACATTTGTAGGAATGAATGCATATAGTATTGCACTAATCAAGTCCCAATCATAAGGAACCTCCACCTTCTTAAGAGTACAAGGACTCAAATAGAGAATATTAGTGCTCTTAACATAGATGTCATTCCCATATTTTTAGAAAATTATCCAACTAAAAGTTCATATGAATCTAAGTAGTGGAGTAACCACGCTCCATTCTTATCAGATGAGAAGCTTACCTTGTTTAACTTCAATTACCTCAATTCTATAATATCTATTATCCATACTATAACACAATTCTTGTAAGAAAAAATCACGATCAGTCAAGTGATTAGAATAGCCCAACACACTTTAAGAGACAATAATATCCCAAAAGAGAAGATCATAAATAGAGGTTGCATGTACACATCAAGGTCTAGAAAGAAATGTAACCCCTATACTTCAAGGTGTTTTGCAAAACAATGTAATCCCCCTTTGAGATGCCACCTAAGATTCAACCACTAATGATATGAGCAAGAGTATAAGAAGGATATAATGTCATACCCATATAAAGGATTTAAAAATGATTAAAATCATGATCTTAATTTATTGAATGATGAACTTAACAATATTAAACCTTTAATATTGATCTTAAAACATTAAAAAATTGTGAAAAATATACAGTAGAAATAAAATTTAACAACTAAATGATTGGATATATACTTGTATATATATATATGTGTGTAATAGTAGATAAATATACAAAGGAGGTGCATAATCTTATAGTAATCATAATATCACTATCAAACAATATGAACCCAAGATCTACCATGCTAATAAACTTAAAAAATATAAAGTTGCTAGGAAAATTCAATATTTCTAGTATTTTATTTTTGCATTTGCAACAAAAAAAATGAATAGATGTATATACATATCCACTACTCAAAAAATTATATCCACAAGAGTTTAAACAAGGATAAATAAAAATATGTCCTAAAATGCTGAAAATTAAACATGGAGAACATTGTCAAAGTTAAAAATGAGTTAGACAAAATAGGAGTATCCTTACTAATTAATCAAAGGTAACATATGCCAATGTCTAAATCAATCTTATCACATCTAGAATGTCCTTACCAATACATCTAAGCTCTTTCCCAACTATTAAAAGGAGTGAAAAGAAAAAAATAAACATAGATTCTTGAGACTACATTACTAAAGTCAAGCCAACTAAGAGGGTCAAAAAATACCAAAAACCAAAAATGTTGTGAAACCATACAAAATGCACAAAATGGGCATTCTACTAGTCAAAAAACCATAAAAAATACATGAAATATGAACAAGTATTAATTAAGTAAAAATAGGAAATGAAGAACATAGTGGGTAATAATGAGGTTCAACAAAATAGGGGAAAAAATAAATTACGCAATGTAGACTTTACAACTTAAATGTCCTTGGTGCTTTGTCTTGGTTGAAATGTCTTCATATTTAGATCAAAGTTTCAGCAATGATCATAAATATAATAGTGTGTCATAACTAAGCTTAGTAAACAAATGATCAAGAATTATCTAAGACTATAGATGTGTTCCCTATGAGTAACTCTATTAGCCAACCAATTAACAATATCATTTCCTTTCCAATATATGTTATTAATGGTATAACCTCTGAATAATTTTAATACTTTTATAGCTATGTATAGTAACACATTAAACTTCTAATTAGGTGTGTCATTTCTTGTAAAGGTATTGATGATGATGGTTGAGTCCCTCTCTATTTCAATTCTTTCAATATTTAGGTTTTTATAGAGGAGTCCTTCAATAAGGACTCTCATCTCAATGATATTATTGGTCTCTATCCCTGTAGATCAAGCCATTGTTGAAATTTATGAGCCTTATCAATTATGAATAATGAAACTTATTCCTAAAGGACTAGGGTCACCTTAGTAGGCATCATTGAAGTTAAACTTGAATCATCCATGGTTTAGTGGCACTCATTTCAATCCAAGTTTCTTTTGTTTATTATCCTTATCCCCTAAGCCTATTAAGGTTGGGATCTTCAAACCTATCCACGAATTTCTCATTATTTTATCCCAATGATTAGAATTGGTGTCTTATTCCTAAAGGACCTCACTCTTACAATTAATAGTTCCAATTATGGCCACTTCAAGTTTATTGACTAGTTGGAACCACACTATTTTTTTTTGGGGGAAAATCCTTTAATTCCTTTCCTTCTAGACATCCTAAATCAAAATTAGCAAGGTTTTAGCCCAAAGATTGTGATAGAGACTACTTTTTTTGTGTGAAGTGGGCCAACTTAGTGATTCAATGAATCATTAGAAAGAACCACTTTGCAACCTTATTTGAGACATAACTAGGTCCAACATTGAGATGTATATTGATAACCAAACAATATATGATATGTTTTTTCTTTCTATGATTAGCATAGAGGACATAAAGAAGGTCCCTCGTAGACAATTTTAGTAATCCAATAGGCTATGATGATTTTGTGTTAAATTCTAGTCCATGTGTAAACACATGCATTGGGTAAACATGTTGATCCCAACATTAGCTAAGAGGTTTTCACATGAATGTTGATGGTATTCTTGTGGGGGAGTATCCTAGCAATGTTGGAGACATGATTCAATGGTTATGTGTTGCATTCATGACAGAGTTTGTCATTGATGTCAATATACTAGTTATTACATGAATAATGGTAGAGGAACAAACAAAGTTTGTCTTTGCACAATTTGAGGATTAAAAATCAGCTTATACACACTTGATATTATGTGATAGAGTATGTCTAGATGCTACAGTTAAGAGCACGTGTAGAAATATGAAGACTAGACAAAGTTATGAAGAATTTAGTGAAGGCACCTTTTAGACAATGTTTCTAGAAAGTAGGTACTATTGTGTGATTTTATCTCCTAATAGAGATATATTTTGGTTAAATAATTGAGGTAGATGTTGAAGACATGATGAAGATGGCTTGATCAAACATGCATAATTAGATGATCTGTGAGTGAGAAGTTATGAAGACTATGAGTCAAAAGATGACTTGTAATTATGATAAGATGTAAAGTTGTATTCTAACATGTAATGTAATATCTTAAGTTGGTTCTATATTACTATTGTAAATTGGGAAAGCCTCAAGGATGACTCGATAATTTTTTTAGGACTTGGTCTAAAGAAAATATTATTTCCTTGGATGTAAAGTGTGATATGCAGTGATATCTATGTGATGTATTATGCAAGCTTGAATCTAAATATCTTTTGGATCAAAGTAGAGATTGGTGCAATTGAGACATGATGTGCTTACAAGGAAAAATATTTGGCAAGATTAGTTGTTGTTGGACAGTTCTTGATGTATACTTGTATATTTGGTGAGGATAGTAATGAAGCTATTTGGATAGTGAGTCCATCTATCTTCCTTTCAACTCCTAATAAGGTTGGCATAACTCCTGACATGGTTGGAATGTCCTAACAAGAATTCAAAGTCTCATAATAGGGAATCATATGTACTAAATTTATTTTATTGACTCATAACGGGGTCCATTCTTTCACAAGGAACATTTATGTTAGTACATCATCTTGTGGGTACCATTCCCACTAGGGTTTTCCCTTTGATCAAGGGTTCCCCTAGTTAAAAAATCTAGTATTATTGTGTATCTTTCTATGGTTGTTGCATCTACTATTTACATGTTTCAGAATTAATAAGGATATTAAGAGTTGTTTTAATTGCATAAATGATTCACCCCCTCCCTTGTCAATTATCTTGGTGGACTTTACTTTCTAACAATTGGTATCAGAGCATTAGGTCCTCTAAGAAAAATATGAACAACTTAAGGAGATCTATAGCAAGTCATTTCAGGAAAGACAGTATGAAGTTTGATGGAGTTAACTATAACAATTGGAAAGAAAAGATAAAGACACATATGCTATATATGGGTTCAAAATATTGATTGACTACTAAAAATACCAAGGTTGTGCTTGAAGAAAAAGATCTTGAGGGTTGTGAATCAACTAGAGAAAGATACATTCATGTTCAACATGGTTGCTAGAGAATTGCTATTTTCATCTCTTCCTAAAACTAAATTTGGTTAGGTAAAATCTCTAAGACTTTCTCATGAGATTTGGAATTCTTTTCAAAGTACATTTGAAGGTGATAGACATGATCATAAGGTTAGATTACAGAGTTGAATTTGTTTATTTCAAGATGCTAAGATGATGGAAGATGAATCTATAAGAAGTTATTTTGGTAGAATATCAGATATTGTTACAGGAATTAAGACTTGTAGAGGAGAGAAATTAGAAGATGAAGTTGTATTGAAAATATTGAAGACTTTGATACTTGCATACAAATATACAACACAGATGATTGAACAAGTTATTCCTTGCATGATTGATTTTACTAGTGAGACTCTTCTTGGAAGATTATAGTCACATTAAATGTGGATGAGGTAGAGTGGAGAATTATCTAGAGTGGAAATGAATTTTAGCGTACTAAGAGACAAACCTATGTTGACAAGAAGTGCAAGTAAAAGTGGATATTATGCCAATAGTAGCCAAACAAGAGAAGATGAAGATAACAAGATTGATGAAGGACTTGTCCTACTTATGAAGAGAGATTCTAAAGGTAACAAAAAAAAAAGTGTTGGACTTGCAATGAACTTGGTCATTATTCTTGTAAATGTCCTAAGAGAGTAAAGAAGTTCAAGCCTAGAAAGCCTTATAAATCAAGAGTACCTACAGATTTCTTTTAAGTTGATGAGGATGGCGATCTTAATTTCAAAGAGGTAGACTTTTTAAGTAAAAGTGATGATGACGATGATAAAATAGGATTTATTTCTATTAAGGAAGAAATAAATGAAAAATAATAAGTTGGAGAAGAAAAAGAATTAATATCACAAATTGAAAAGAAGATATCTAATTGGATTACATATAGTGGTTGTTCTCATCACATGACTAGAAATCATACGAATAAGTTTGTTGAGTTCAATAGCTATGATGGAGGAGTAGTTAGAGTTGGAAATAATACAACCTTTCATATAAAAGGAAAATGGTCTATTGCACTTGATGGAAGGACTAACTTTGATGATGTTTACTTTGTGGATGTTTTGAAACATAATCTTTTGAATGTTGGAATACTAGTTGACAAGGGATATCAGTTTCAGTTTACAGAAAAAACTTGCATTATTAAAGATAAAGATGGCACACTGATTGGTACTGGTACAAGGACAAGAAGTAATGTATTTCAATTGAATCCTACTTCAAGATGACATGTTTAGTTTCTAAGATGGATGATAGTTAGTCATGGAATGAGAGGTATTTTCATATCAACTTTGGTAACATTGTGAAGGTCAGTACTACATTTATAGTTAGAGATTTGCCTAAGATTTTGAAACCTATTAATATGGTGTGTAAAGAATGTGTAATGGAAAAATAAAATAAAATTTAATTTCCAACCAAGAAATTTACCACTTTAGCAAAATTGGGGATTGTGCACAAATTTGAGTGGTCCTACAAAGACAAGAACATTTTATTGTGAAAGGAATTTTCTGATTCTTGTTGATGATTTCACTAGATTTCTTAGAGAAAAATATGAAGCTTTTGAGAAATTCAAGTTTAAAGATTAATTTTTTGAGATCTGATAGAGGAGATTTTACTTCAAATGTGTCTCATATTTTTTGTGAAGGTAATGGTATAAAGAGACAACTTTCAACCCCTAAGACACCTAAGTAGAATGGGATAGTAGAAAGGGGAAACAAATTAGTAATAGAGGCAACAAGAGCAATGATGCTAAAAAACAATGTATCTAAAATATTTTGGAGAGAAGTAGTAAATACATCAGTATACACTATTAACATAATACATATTAGATGAGGAATTGGTAAGACACCTTATGAACTTTGGTTTAGGCATGCACCTTCTATGAAGTATTTTAGAATATTTGGAAGTAAATGTTGAATTAAAGAGATGATGATATTGGAAAGTTTGGTTTATGAAGTGATGAAGGTATGTTTCTTATATATTCATTGAAAAGGAAAGCCTATATTTGTTTTAATCAAAGATCTAAGACAAGTGTTGAGAGTGCTATTGCGAGAGTTGGTGAAAAGTTTAGAATTCAAGAAAGGTTACTTGATTATAATTCTGATGAAGAGACTAATCTAAGGACTAACAAGGAGAATGTTGAGAAAGAATTATTTCATGATATTGGCATTGATATGTAGACTTCAATTCAAGAAGAAGTACAAAAAAAAAACCTAGAGAAAATATCAGCGTTGAAGCGCTGACACTTAACAGAAATTTGGCAAAGAATCACCCTATTAAAAAAATCATTGGAAGCAAGGATAAAGGAGTTATGAAAATAAAAAAAGGTATAAGGAGAACTATGTTTAATTTCTCAAGTTGGACCTAAGAATACTGATGAATCCTATAAAGATGATTATTGGATAAAAGCTATGAAAGAAGAACTAGAGAAGATTGAAAAGAACAAAAGATGGGCATTGGTTTCCAGACCTAAGGATAAGAATATTCTTGGAAGTAAATGGGTATTTAGAAACAAGATGAATGAACAAGGTGAGGTTGTAAGAAATAAAGAAAGATTGGTATGTAAAGGTTATTCACAACAAGAAGGAATTGATTTTGAAGAAATATTTACACATGTTGCTAGATTAGAAGCAGTGATAATATTTTTGGCATTTGTAGCTAACAAGAATTTCATAGTTTATCAAATGGATGTTAAATCAATTTTTATAGATGGAAAACTTGAAGAAGAGATATACATTGAGCAACCTGATGGTTTTTCTTTGATAGATAAAGAGGATATGGTATGCAAAATGAAACAAAAAAACATTGCATGGACTAAAACAAGAACCTAGAGTCCAGTATGCAAGATTGAATAAGTATTTGACAAGTTTGGGATTTGTGAAAGGTAATGCTAATAGAAATTTTTATTTGAGAAAGAACTATAATGACTTACTTATTGTTGAAGTATTTGTGGATGAAACAATTTTTGGAGGAAATAATGAAGCAAGTAGTGTATTTTCAGAAGAAACAAACAAAGAGTTTGAAATGAGTACGATTGGTGAAATGAAACACTTCTTGGGATTGAAAATTGTACAAAACATAGATGTTATCTTTATATCACAAGCTAAGTATCTTAAAGACTTATTGAAAAGGTTTAAATTTGAAAGTTGTAAACTTGTTGGAACACCTATGGTAAATGGATGTAAAATGTCTAGCAAATTTGAATCGCCTATTTTTTAATAAAATAAGTATACATATATGATTTGTGGATTGCAATATTTGTCACACACTAGACCTGATATAGTTAATGTAGTTAGAATTGTGGCAAGATTTGAAGAAAATCCTACAGAGACCAATTATGCAGCGATAAAAAGAATTTTTAGATATTTGAAAGGCACGGTTGATTATGGATTGTGGTATGACAGATCACATGCTTTTATTCTATGTGCATATACTGACACAGATTGGGTAGAAAGTGTAGATTATAGAAAGAGCAGTAGTAGTGAAGCATTCTTCTTGGGAGGAAGATTTGTTTCTTGGCTAAGCAAGAAATAAGATTGTATTTCATAGAGTATGACAGAAGTAGAGTATGTGGTAGTAGAATATAGTTGTAATCAGATTGTTTGGATGCAGAAAATATTAAAAGACATTTGTATTAAGATTATAGATCTTGTTATCATATATTGTAATAAAATAAGTATAATGATTATGTCAAAGAATCTATTTTTAAATTCATAGACAAAGCATATATCTATTAAGTATCACTTTTTGACAGAAAAAGTTGCTAAGAAAGAGATCATATTAGAGCATGTTAGCACAAATGAGCTGATAGTAGACATATTTACTAAACCTTTGGCAAAGAATAAATTTGAGTACTTGAGAGGTATGCTCCAACTTACCTTTGAGTAGGTGATGTAATGATTATATTAGTCTAGTGGTAAAAGAACATTGTTCCTTTATTTGCATCAAATTCTTGATGTTTCTCATATGGGGGAGTATCTGTGTTTGAGATGAGTCATGAAGGACACTTGGTACTAGTATTTAACAATGTCTTTAGACACTTCAACTTATTATAGATTATATTTTGATAATTGACATAATGATACCTTTTTCATTGATGTCAATGGAGGAGTGAGTAGTATCATGAGAAACATCTTCTAGGATAGAGCAGTAGAGATGAGTACATTATACCTAATATATTCTATTGGAAAGATGTATGTTCTTGAGGGAGAGATTTATATTGATTGGTAAAGAGGATTTGATTGATGAAAGGGGTTTTATTTAATTGATGAAGAGGATTTGGAAAGATGCTAATATGTGGAGGAGATTAATGTCTTCCTTATGCATGATGGCATTCATGGTTAACATGAATGTGGGAGCATATGCAGAAGAGACATATTTGGTATTCATGGAACTTAGATTTTTTTCACCTATGTTGCCATCAATGCCAAAGGGGTAGAATGTTAGCATGAATGGTGATGGTATTCCTATGGGGAAGTATCATGTTAGTGTTGGAGATATAATTTAGTGGTTATATGTTGCATTCGTGACATATTTTACCACTAATTCCAACATACTAGATATTATGTGAAGACTAGTAAAGCAATAGATAGAGATTTGATTCATGCAGTTCGAGGATTGAAGATCATCTTATATGCACTTGGGATTATGTGCTAGAGTATTTCTAGATGCTACAATTAAGAGCATGTGCAGAAATAAGAAGACTGGATAGAGTTATGAAGAATTTTTTGAAGGAACTTTTTAGATAGCATTTCTACATTTAGCGGGTATTGTTATTTGGATTTATCTCCTAGCAAATGATGCCAGAGCACCTCGACCCTAGCGCATTATGAAAATTTTTGTAATGTTGAAATGTTTGAGTCCTTTTTGGATTCATGACACCATGTGAAGAAATGGTGAAATTGTACTGAAATGTATTAAAAAATGCTTGAAATGTATTTAAAATCAAGAAAGATAGATTTGCATCGGGTATATATAAGTTGGTTTCACTAACTACCTAGGATCTCTTTAAAAGAGAGAAATATGTAATCGAAAAGGGATAATATAGAGAAAGGCACAAAGAGAAATTGATATAGTGACAAGAAAGAGGGAAAAAGAATGAAGGCTCTCTGGCAGTAGCTAGAGAGCCATGCAAAATATGTAATTGTAATGTTTGTTAATGGAGTTTATGTTTTGTGTTATCGATTTCTGGTTAGTGATGTTTCATTCTTTTATTTCCTTGTTTTCATATGGTTATATGGCTATTGTGTTTGAAGTTTTTGGTGAAAAAAGCAAAGGTGGCAGTTATGGTCCAAACTGGTAACAAAAAAATAACATTGTTTCAGAAAATAGATCCTCAGTGCGGGGGCCATATCTCCCTAATGCACCATTGGATCTTCCTAAGATTTAAGTATGTTTTTGAGAAACTAATTGCACCCATATTTACTGGAGTGATTGAGGATATTTGGTCTGGTTCAAAAGTTATACCTCCCTAAGTACAGGTCTATCTAGAAGACAACAAGAAGGTATATTCTTGGCAATTTGTTTTAAGAGTTTTGTTTAATGGATTTAGTGGATAGGAAAGTATAAAAAAAGGGTCTAGAAGGATGTTAGGGAGTATATTTGATGAGAGGAATATCCCTAAATGGTCAAGGGGAATTCTGTAAGTGATTGTCCTAAGTGTGGAGATGTGGGAATGGGCAGTTTTGGGGTCTTGTGAATTTGATTTAAGGTGTCTCTGGTTACATTTAGTAGCCATGAATGAGGAATTAGAGAGCATCAATGAGCCTGTTTCATCAAATTCACAAGACCCCAAAACTGCCCATTCCTACATCTCCACACTTAGGACAATCACTTAAAGAATTCTCCTTGAACATTTAGGGATATTCATCTCATCAAATATACTCCCTAACATCCTTCTAGACCCTTTCTGTATACTTTCCCATCCACTAAATCCATTATACAATTTTTTTTTAAAAAATTGCCAAGAATATACCTTCTTGTTGTCTTCTAAATAGACCCGTACTCAGGGAGGTATAACTTTTGAACCAGAACAAATATCCTCAATCGCTCTAGTGAAGATGGGTGCAATTAGTTTCTCGAAAACATACTTAAATCTTAGGAAGATCCAATGGTGCATTAGGGAGATATGGCCCCCACATCGAGGATCTATTTTCTGAAACAATGTTATTTTTTTGTTACCAGTTTGGACCATAACCGCCATCTTTGCTTTTGTTATTGAAAACTTCAAACACAATAGCCATATAATGATATGAAAAAAATGAAATACAAGAACAAAACATCACTAACCAGAAATCGATAACAAAAAACATAAACTCCATTAACAAACATTTCAATTACATATTTTGCATGGCTAGTCTCTGGCAACCTTCATTCTTTTTCCCTCTTTCTTGTCACTATATCGGTTTCTCTTTGTGCTTTTCTCTATATATCCCTTTTCGGTTACATATTTCTCTCTTTTAAAGAGATCCTAAGTAGTTATTGAAACCACCTTATATTTACTCGACGCAAATCTATCTTTCTTGATTTTAAATACATTTCAAGCATTTTTTAATACATTTCAGTACAATTTCACCATTTCTTCACATGGTGTCATGAATCCAAAAAGGACTCAAACATTTCAACATTACAAAACTCATCATAATGCGCTAGGGTTGAGGTGCTCCTGCATCAGCAAAGATGGAATTTGGTTGAGAAAGTTGAGATAGAGGTTGAAGACATGATGAAGATGGCTTGATCAAACATGCGTAATTATATGATCAATGAGTGAGAAGTTATGAAGACAGTGTGCCGACATATTACTTGTAATTGAGAAAAGATGTAATGTTATAATGTAGCATGTAATGTAATATCTTAATTTGGTCCTATATTACTATTGTAAATTGGGAAAGCCTCAAGGATAACTCAATAATTTCTTATAGAACTTGGTTTAAAGGAAATATTATTTCCTTGGATGTAAAGTGTGATATGTAGTCATATCTTTGTGATGTATTATGCGAGCTTGAATGCATATATATTCTGGATCAGAGCAAAGATTGGTGCAGTTAAGGTACAATGAGCTTATGGTCCAAGGACCTATATTTGGAAAGATATGTTTTTGTTGGACAATTGTTGATGTACACTTGTATATTCAGTAAGGATAGTACTTAAGCTATTTGGAAAGTGGGTCCATCTATCTTCCTTTCAACTCCTAACAACATTGGCATAACTCCTAACATGGTTGGAATATCCTAACAAGGATTCAAAGTTTCTTAATAGGGAATCATATGTACTAATTGTATTTCATTGACTCCTAATGGGGTCCATCCTTTCATAAGGAATATTTATATTAGTACATCATCTTGTGGGTATCATTCCCACCAGGGTTTTCCAAGGGTTTCTTAGTTAAATTTGGTGTTATTGTGTATCTTTCTATGGTTGTTGCATCTACTGTTTACATGTTTCATAATTAATAAGGAAGTTGAGAGTTGTTTTAATTGCATAATTGATAACACCTCCCCCCCCCCCCCCCCCCCCCAATCTTGGTGGACTTTACTTTCTAACAAGAGGAAGCTCAAGAGTGGTATAATTTTGTTGTTTATTGTATGTTCCAATCTTAAATTCATCCATATATAATTATTATTAGACTTTTGTACTAGTTCTTTATTTTCTTAGTTGCTTAATTTTATTTAAGTATTTGATTTACTTTATTGGATTTTTTAATCCCCTTCTTTTTCATTTTAACTTGGATTTTTCTTCTTTATTTTACTTTTATTCAAATATTTTAACTTGACTTTTCAATTATTTAATTTTCATTTATTTTAAAGTTGTTTTCTTATTATTACTTTTACATTCTTATTTTCTCATTTTAACTAGTATTTATTGATTATTAATTTTCGCTTTCAAATTATCTTTTTAATTAGTTGATTACAACATTGATTTTTTGTTCATACTTAATTTTACTGTTTTATCATTTTTTTCAATTTTATAATCTTATTTATTTCAAGAACTTATTATATTATTTCTTCTCCTTGCTTGTAAAATTTGGGTTTATAGTATTGTAGGGAATTTATCATTTGTTTCTTTTCTTGTATATTTTCATCTTTAATAAGAGTTATTTTAAGTTCTTGCCTTTGGCAGGAAACTAATAGAATCATGAGGTTCCATATTAGTTACATAATCTAAAAAATTCAAAATATACTAATGTTTGCAAAAGCAATATTAATTTGCATGTTTTTTTGGAATTGAAAAATACAATTTTTTTAAAAATTGTATTGGCTCACGATGCAAAAGGCAATGAAAAAATTCAATTTTCTTCAACAAAAATACAAATATTTTTCCTAGCACCTCTATTAATGAATGCATTAATCGCAACTTCATCTTTTCCACATTTGTGGCAAGTGGATAAACTTATAAAAAAAACACTCGTTTTTCTAACACCTCTATTAATGAATGCATTATTAATTGCAAATTTATCTTTTCCACATTTGTGAAAAGTGGATAAACTTTTTTAAAAAAACAATCATTTTTATCTTTCACCTCACAAATATGTCTAATCAATATTAATTATTCCTATCTATTTTCCTTGCCAAGTTCAAATATAGACTTCAATGTTTTATATTTTTTATTTTAAATATATTTATTACTAGTTTTACGTTGATGTTTATTTTTGTAATTTATAAAATGTAATTGAAATATAGATATTTTAATCAAATATAGAGTTAAATATATTTCTTATTTATGATAATTTATGAAGAAGAACTCATGTGAATTTAATTGGTAGAAATTTAGTTCATACATCATTATGTGTATTATTCATATGTGACACAATTAAATAAAAAATAATAATAAATATTACTTTCTTTTGAAATCTACAAATATTTATCAATTTATTTATAGTTCAACATTTTAACCATGTTATTAGACTTATCCAGTCACATAAAAAAATTCACTAATCTCATATTTTTAGGTGGTTGCACATTTTTCTTTAAATTTAACTATTTCATAGAAATTTAAAATATCACTTCACTAGTGAAAATATAGGTAAAAGTATCAAATTTATATTATTGAACTTAAGAATACATAAAAAAATACACTGTTATCATGAAAATTAAAAATTTTGCCCTCACATCATTGCATTTAATTGTACCATTAATACCATTTAATGGTATTAAATGAGCCTATTGTCCTTAATATCTTAATTAAATCTATTTTTCGGCATCCACGTCACAATTTTCAGAGAGGGGTTTACGCAGGACCAAATTTGCAAGTTATTTGTGACAAGTGGATTAACTTTTTAAAAAAACAATCATTTTTATCTTCCACCTCACAAATGGATGTCTAATCAATATTAATTATCCCTATCTATTTTCCTTACCAAGTTCAAATATAGAGTTAAATGTTTTATATTTCTTATTTTAAATATATTTATTATTAGTTTTACATTGATGTTTATTTTTGACAATTGTGAAATGTTATTTTTTAAAAGTTTACACTATGTTTTACTAGCTACTATTTTACAATTTTGCTCAATTTTTTTAATACCATTAATACTACCCCTCAAACTTACTACATATTTTGGTACTTTGATTTAAGTAATCAACAAATTTTTTTTAATTAAATATTTCAACTTATAATTGAATTGGTAGGAATGAGTAGTTCATTCATATAATATAAATTTTATTATTATTTATATATTTCTTAAAATAATAAAATTATTAATAATTGTCCTTATAATAACATATCATTCTCTCTTTTAGCTCTCTCTTCATATAACATTATATCCCATGGGCCATAGGAATCCTTGATATCAACACTAGCTTAGTTGTATATATACAGAAAAATGTTATGAACGTTTCCATTTTAAAAGACACTTCAACATTTTCCATTAGTTCCTCACTGAATACAAAAAAACTAATCTTGAACCATAAGTTTCCATCAGTAAAACACAAAGGCGTTGACAAGATAGAGATCATTGCAAAAGCTACTTCAGTCAGCCATAAAAACATGAAGGCAAGAACTTTGGCGCATGCACCCCTTGTTCTATAATGGATATAGTGGATAAAGCATTGGAAAAAGATTCAAATGTTTTTTGTCATATCAGACTAGTCTCGAGCACATAGAGTTATGTCATATATAATAACTACATGTCAAACTCAAAAAATGAGCTACATTTCATGTTACATCATAACTTCATTGATTGTTTAGAGCCTTGTAACATTAAGTGGTTCACTTTCTATGGTGTACTTTTCATGAGAAGTTCTAGAACATGGGTGATGACATAATAGTGTGTCCTCATTTTCCCTATGAAGAAAACGTGGATAGCAAAAAATCACCTTCCTTTGATTGAAGTGGGGATTTTGATTGAAGTGACATAACCATTTCGATCAAGGTCTCTTTTGTAGAGTGCTTTGATTAGAGTAAAAGGGCTTCAATCAAATCCCACATAATTGGTTCAGTCAAATTTGTACCCTAATCAAAGACTCTTTTAACAAAATTATCGAGCTTGGTTTATAATGTATATAATTACATATATTTTGTCAAGAGTGAATATTTTTGTGTGGGCACCACAAATGACTTCTATTGAAATCCCTTGGCTAAGGTGACAATTTTCAATTATGATTATTCTGTTTCGATTGATGGATTAATTTCACCTAGTACTAGGTGCACTGATTTTTTTATTTTTTTAATAATTTATTTTTTCTTATAAATCATATGTATATGTAATGTTGTTAGAGTTTAGATGTATATATGTTTATATTTTTATTTTCTATAGTATATTAGTTTATGTTTTGTATATTATTTTTTGTGTTTAGAAGAATATTAGAAAACACTAAAAATAGTTTCATTTTTAATATATTATTTCCTATACTTTATTATAAATTAAAAAACCCATTAGAAAATAATTAGAAATACTTATTTATTTATTTACATGGGCATATATGTTTTACTTTTTTAGTTTAGTTGTTGTATTGTACAATTTTAGATAATTGATCAAAAGATTTAGAAAATCTTGAGAGTAACTTAACTTTTTTTATAAAACCTATAACGTAGAAAATGAAGAGCTTTCAAGTTGGATAGATAAATCAAAAAATTCACATAAGGAGGAGCAGTACTAACATTAATTCACAAGGGAAATCCAATTACTATAAGGAAAAGTAGCAATGTGTGATCTCCTTAATGTAGAAGTTTATTTGGTTTGGTTCCTTCTTTTCCTAAAAGAAGGGTAAGTGTAGGATCATGGTATGCCCAAATGTGGTGATGTGAAAGAAAAAAGTTGTTTCACTTGTCCAAAAGTGCTTTAGAAACCTTGTTAACTTTTTAGTAGGCATGGGTGTTAGTAAACTTGGCCAAAACAAAAATAATGCACAAAGACTAATCAGATATCTAAAATTTACTGCTAGGAATATATTAATAATAATATCATATTATATAATACTAAATTATTAACATAATAATATAATATAGCCTAATTATTGTGCCTTAACATTCATTCTTTTATAATGGCAAACTGCGGTAAGCAAGCGAAAAAAGCAGAGCAATATTTGAGAAAAGAAAGTCAAAACCCTAGACCATGGTAGGGAAAAGGTAGAAACTCATGGAGGAATCTGAAAAATTGCAATAAACCCAGATACTCAAACAGGCAGTGGAGGTTCAATAATTTCAGAGTACAAATGAAGAACAGCTTCTCAATTTTGGACAAGCTTGAGGATCTCGAAGAACAAACCCTGCACATTTGGCACTCGTGCCCCCCAGCTTAAACAGTCTTACAAATGGTGTCTAATGCCAGATATAGCTCAGACTGCTCCCTTTTATGTTAATTCAGACTCCTTAGATAATCTATAATCTCAGCCATTCTTCACAATTGAGAAGTTGGACTACCAATTCAAGATTTTTAATCTAACAAAGTATGCTCAACCATTTAATTGCAAAACTCTTCAACCTATAAGTGGACCAGATTTGGAAGCTGCTCTCACTACGCCACCACCCAACCGGGCTAAGCCCAATGCACTACCTACTAAATCATGTAGGTGCTCATATGTTCCCCACCACTGTAGGCCTATGACCAAGAGCTCCTCAATTTCACAAAACATAGTAGTGCCTGAGATCCTCAAAAGTCCCCTAAAACTGCAAACAAATCCATCCACATTTTCAACACAAAAATTGAAGAATTATGGAATGAATGTCAAAAGAATGGAGTCTATGCAATTTGGAATGGTCTGAAGAAAGATCTTGCTCTCCTTGCTTACTGGTTAGAAGACAACTGTGAAGAACATGTAAGTATCTCTATCTTTTTAGATAGAATCCTTTATTTGAGATGTTTGGACGAATTCATAAAAGAGGAATTTATTTCTATTTTTGAATATTTTTTAATGGGTATGTAGTTAATTTTGTACTATGGAGTCCAAATTTTAGAGTAGAGGGATTAGATATTATGTGTTCTAGGTGGTACAACATTCAGTCATTACCACCAAAGCTGATCTAAGTTGACATCCTTAGATCAATGGGCTTAGCAGTAGGAGACCTGGTAGGTAGTGATTCATCTTTTCAGTACTGCAATGATGTGAGACTGCTCATCAGAACCAAGCTTAATCAACCTATTCAAACACATAAGGAGATTATTACCAACAAAGAATCCTATGTCATCAACCTTCAAACATATGAAGGGGAAATTTCAAAAATCATTAAGTTTGATGAGATCAAGAAAATTAGATTTAGAACTTTGCCACTTACTTCAAATTTTCTTACCAAGTTCCCGTGGATCAAAATTCAAAAAAAGAAATTGAGGATCAATGTTGCATATCAAAAGACACCTTTACTAGATGAGTAGGAAGAGGAGAGACATTTCAAGCTGCAAGAGGGAAGAAATAGTATGGAGAATAACAAGCTTAATCTAGAAGCCAAAACAAGACTCAAATCAATCATTGTGGTGGAACCTGAGAAGGACTCAGTCATGACTCCAAAGAACAAGTCAAAAACAAAACAAAGGTTAAAGAGAAGGAAATTAGACAAAAAGATTCATATCGAGTAGAATAGTGTGTCAAAAGAAAATAAAGCTGCAAAAGTCTATAAGATAAAATTGCATAGAGACCAAGAGCAACCTAAATCTGAGGAGAAGGAAGAGAACCTACTCAATTACAAGTAGCCAGGTATAGAGATTCCAATTAGTAGGACACAAATGGATAATGATCAAAATAGTACAGGTAAGGAAGTTCTAGATCTGAAGGAAACATCTTACCATGAGGGGATGGGTCAAAAGAACATACAAAATATTTAAAATTCCTTATTATTTGATTTAAATCATAATATTGAAGGAATTCATAAAGATGCAAAGGAAGAATGCAAAAGGGAGCAGATTCAGGATCTTTTTTTAGAGGATAGAAACTCAACTCCAAATAGAAAGGAATGGAATAAATCCAAATTTTGGCAAACTCCATCAGATTGTGGTGGGTCTCCTTTTTCTCCTGATGATTAGCAGAATGATGAAGATTTTAGCACAAAGACAGTAGAAAGGTCCCTGGTAAATGAATTCCAGAACTTCCTCAATAAGGACAGTACTGTAGATTTAGAAGTGCCATTTCAAATATCAGAAGATGAGTTGCTTGAGCAGCTTTCTAAGGATCTTGTTCAAGTATTTTGTCTCGAAAACATTAGTATTAGTTTAGAAGCCAAGAAGGAGGAATTGTTGCAGAGAATTCTTAAGCTTGGTGGTAGCAATTACACATATGATGACCTGATGTGTGATTTAAAAAAGATTGAAGAAGAGGATAAAAAAGAAGAGTCAAATTCAGTCAATAGAACATACAAAGGATGCAGAGCAAGAAAGGAAAGGGATTGCTAAGGAGGACAAAGTAGATTTGTTTTCAGAAGATAATGATCAATATGGCATAATAAATCAGATTATTAAAGAATTGGTTTTGGATGAAACACAAGGAAAGGACTGTGAGGAAATCTTAAGTGTTCATAATAATACGGAGCATCTTGGGATAAATATGAATTAGGAAGGATTAAGCTCACCCAAATATGGAAGAGTAAAAGGTAAAAGAGGTAGAAGGTCTTTGAAGGAGCTCAAGGAAGCAGATGGACTTAGCAAGGAACATCAGAAGATAGATCAACTTCTTAACAATGGGAAGGGGAAGAACCTTCCCAAGGAGCCATGAGGATTACTACTTGGAATGCTAGGGGCCTAAATGCTCCTAGCAAAAAAAGGGTTTTAGAACAACACCTTAGACTATTTGATTTAGATATTATTTTAGTACAGGAAACAAAGTTAAGCAAGGTAGAAGGAATGAACCTAAAAAAGATGCTTGGTTTCTAGAGCTCCTCATTTCAAGAATCAGTAGGTGCATCTGGGGGTCTAGGTATCCTTTGGAATTCTAGGAAAGTCTCTATAGATCTCCTAGACGGTAGTAATAACTAGATCAATGTTTGGGTTCAAAGTCTAAAATCCAATCTTCAAATCTTGTTAATTAATGTTTATGGACCAACTAGTAATTTAGGAAAGAAAATGACATGGGATGAAATCAGATTGTTTATGAATAATCATAAGGATGACCCTTGTTTAGTAGGTGGTGATTTTAATACTGTTTTAAATTTAGATGAAAAAGTAGGTGGCATTCGCCACCTCTAGCAATCCTCTCTGGACTTCAAAGAATGGTGTGATAGACATAACTTGATTGATATCCCAAATAGTAATGGGGTATACACTTGGAATAACAAGAGGAAAGACTTTGCATATATAGCCAAAAAATTAGATAGATTTCTCTTTAAAGGTGACTTGGATAGGAATAATTGTAACATTCATTCTACCATTTTACCTATTGCTGGGTTAGATCACTTTCTAGTTAGATTGGAATTTGCAGAGCCATTGAAACCAATCAGAAACCCATTTAAATGTGAAAAAATGTGGTTTTCAAATCCTAATTTTATGGAAAACATAAAGAATGGTGGAATCAAGATAGCTTCAAAGGTTCAAAGATGTTTGTTTTTGTATCTAAAATGAAGAAGATGAAAGAACAGATCCTCAAATGGAATAAAGAACATTTCAATAATATCTTTAAAGAAAAATTAGATATAGAAGACAAATTAAAAAATTTAAATTTGGAGGTAATTAAGAAAGGCATGAATAATGAACGGTATTTGGTAGAAAAAGAACTACTCGCTAAACAAGAAGACATATTATCCAAAGAAGAAATATTCTGGAGACAAAAATCCAGGGAAAATTGGTTAGATGAAGGTGACCGGAACACAAAATATTTTCACAATTTGACCCTTTATAAAAGATCGAAGAATAAAATTACTAGCATTAGAAATCAGATGGGACTCCTCACTAAAAATCCTAGTGAGATAGCAAACACCTTTGTGACTCACTATCACGGGATTCTAAATAATCTAGAGGGGTCTAATAGGGAGGTGCAAGCTAATTTACTTAAAGTTATTCCTAAATTAATCACCCTTGAGGATAACAAATTCCTAAATAGAGCCATTACTTTGGAAGAAGTTAGAGAGGTGGTTTTCAAAATGAACCCCGATAAATCTCCTAGTTCAGATGGTTTTCAGGCTTTCTTTTATCAAAAATGTTGGGATATTATTGGAAAAGACCTATGGAAAGCCATCGAAGCATCAAGGAATGGTGAAGCACTATTATTATAAATTAATTGCTCTTTTCTAACTCTAATCCCCAAAAAACTTGATCCAGAAACTGTTAGGGATTATAGACCCATTGCCTATGTAACACAATTTATAAGATCTTTTCCAAGATCTTAGCAAACAGACTCAAGAAGTTCCTCCCAAAAATAATCTCAGAGGAAAAAATGGGTTTTGTTACAAGTAGATCTATCCTGGATAGTATCCTCACTATTCAAGAAATAATTCATTATGCCTCTAAACACAAGGAGCCTAGTATGTTTATGAAACTTGATACTCAAAAAGCATACGACATGGTTGATTGGAGATTCCTCTATAAGGTACTACAAATGTTTGGTTTCTCACATCAATGGATTAATCTCATCTTTAAATTTATCTCTACCCCCAAGATTTATGTCCTTATTAATGGGACACCTAAAGGTTTTTTTGATATTTCTAGGGGTATCAGACAAGGTGATCCTCTATCCCCTTCTCTCTTCATCATTATGGCATAAGCCTTTGGGAGAGCGGTGACAGATGCCTACAATAAGTAGAAAATTTTTGGTATTATAGTGGCTAGTAATTTGCCCAATATTACTCATCAACAATATGCAGATGATACTATCCTACTGGACAAAAGCACAGTCAAAGAAGCCTTGAATTTAAAATCTATTATTAAAGCCTACATGATAGCATCTGGTCAAAATGTAAATGAGGACAAATCTAAAATCTATTTCTTAAATATGAATAAAGAAGTAGAAGACCAGATCTACAAGGCGATGGGCTTTAAGAAAGTCAATTTCCTTGTAAATATTTGGGCATTGCTCTAGAAAAGGGTTCTAAATCCAGCAAGATCTGGCTGAACACCATCGAAAAAATCGATGCTAGGATTGGGAGTTGGAAAGATAAATGGCTTTCTAAGGCTGGAAAAAGCATAAAAATTAAATCTATTTTATCAGCCATTCCTACTTTCCCACTATCCTGTCTTCCTCTTTCTAAGAGTTCATTAAGAAAATTGGAGTCGAAGCTTAGGAATTTTCTTTCAAAGGATTGTGAAGAAGATAAAAAGCTTGCCCTTATTAAATGGGAAAACATATGCAAACCCAAGGAGATGGGTGGACTTGTGATTAAGAATCTTCAATGGTAAAATGAAGCCTCAGGTGCCAAACTTGTTTGGTGATTACTTAAGGAAAGAAACTAGAAATGGGCTAAGATATTATATAATAAATATCTTAATGTAGATGACCCTTTTTCAATCTTTAGAATGAGGAACCTTCCTAGGGGATTCGAGAGCTATAATTTCATGATAAAGTGTCATCACATTATTAGCAATTTTCTAACATGGGATGTAGGATTGGGAGATGAGGCCTTATTTTGGGAGGATTCATGGGATGGTTTCCCCCCGATAGCTTCTAGTCCCTTTCCTATGGACCTCAGAAACAAATTAGTTTCTACTTGGGGCGACAAAGTTAGAGACTATAAGATGAAAATCTTCTTGGAAGGATCAGCCAAATGGGTGTGGAAATCTTTGGATGGGGTTGAGGTGGACTCTTAGGAAAGAGAGGCATATGAAAAGATTTTTTTAGATAGAAGGATTATCAAATTGAGAGGAAAGATGATCTCATTTGGGTAGCTTCAAAGGATGGTAAATACAGCGTCAAAAATGGGTACAATACCCTAATACATTCATATAGATGGGGTCATATAAAAATTCCTCTTAATCTCTCATGGGATGCCACATGTCTACCTAAGGCAGGCTTCTTTCTATGGTTGGCATCTCAAAATAGTATCTTAATGGCAAATAGATTGCAGAAATTTGGCTTTCAAGGCCCTTCCATATGTGTTTTATGCAAACATGATTCCAAGGATATGGACCACTTACTCTATAATTGTTCATTTTCCCAATCCTGTTGGGAATGGCTAAAATTAAGGTTAGGGTGGTCCTTCCCTCTACCGAAATCCTTTTCACAACTTCTAAAAGGGTGGCCTACAAACATGATTAAGGGTATCTACAATAAGCTTTGGAATATATGTCCGGCTATTGTATCCTGGAAAATCTGGAAAGAGAGGAAGAGATACATTTTTCAAGACATCGAGATGGATCTAGAAGGTTTATTACTAAAAATAGAATCTAATATTGTTGAAGTAATCAATTCATATTTCAGAAAGGTTAGGATAGAGGAAGGATCCTTTTCCTCCTAGGATGGACTCATGAAGAAAAATTGGAGTAATTTGATCAACCCACCTCAAGTTTATACCAAGAGCAGCAAGAAGGCTAGGATCGATTATAAATGGTCCCCTCCCCCGCATGGATGGTATAAACTCAATTTTGATGGAGCATCTAGAAGTAATCCAGGAACGGTAGGAATTGGTTGTATCATAAATGATAACACAGGCAACTGGATTGCTAAAAAAGCCCTTGCGATTCAGCCCACCACCAAAAATTTGGCAGAATTAGAAGCTTTGGAGAAAGGTCTCCATCTATGCCTTGAGCTAGGACTATCTAAATTCATTATTAAAGGTGACTCTTAGATCATCCTCAATGTAATCAGGAAACGGGCTACCCCAAATTGGGTACTAAACTCGAAACTTAGCGATGTTCTTGTTAGATTGTGGTGACTGATCAGGAAAGTACTATACATGGTAGCCGACATATTATGGCCGACATATGGCCGACATGTTATAACCCTAAAGCGGTTTAATACTTGTATAAAAAGGGCTTAGGGTTGGGTATTTTTTTTAGATGTGGTGATACGAAATTGGTTCTTGCGACGGTATTGAGATATAAGGGATTACAGATTGTAATCATGTTGTAATCACTGGATTGTAATAAGATCATACTTGTTGTTTGGTGGACATAGCCCAGGGATTGGGTGAACCACGTTAAATCTTGGTGCCTTGTGTTCATTCCTGTGTGTTCTATTATTTTCTGTTATTGGTTATATTTGCATGTAGTTTTTATTTCTGTCCGTGGTTTATCCTAACAAGAGGTATCAGAGCAAGGTTGTCTTTCAGTTATCCTTTGCAGGAAAGTCTCACGGTTGAGTGGGAGCGATGGCAGATGAGGGTAAGTTGAGGGTTGACAGGTTTAATGGGCAGAACTTCCAGTTATGGAAGATGCAAATGGAAGACTATTTATATCAGAAGGATTTATGGAAGCCGTTGGAAGGAAAAACCAAGAATCAGGGAACTATGTCAGAGGCTAAATGGGATCTTTTGGACAGAAAGGCACTCGGAAGCTTTCAGTTATGCTTGGCACCATCGGTGGCATTTAATATTACAAAAGCAAAGACGACAAAAGATTTGATGAAAACCCTAGTGACACTGTATGAAAAGCCCTCCGCTTCAAATAAGGTATTTCTCATGAAGCGTTTATTTAATATGAAAATGGTAGCAGGTGGATCTGTTGCAGATCATTTAAATGAGTTTAATACTATTACTAGTCAATTATCTTCTATGGGTATCAATTTTGATGAAGAAATTAAGGCTCTCTTGATTTTGTGTTCTTTGCCTGAAAGCTGGAATGGCTTGGTAATGGCGGTGATTAATTCTGTTCCTAGATCTAGTACCCTAAAATATGATGATGTGATCGGTGTTATTTTAAGTGAGGAAACTCGTAGAAAATCCTCAGGTGGATCTACATTAGGAAGTGCTTTAAATGCACAAAGCAGGGGCAGAACGACTGAAAGAGGAAGTAACTCTGGAAATCATGGGAAATCAAGAGGAAAGTCAAAGGGGAGGAGGTCTCAATCGAGAGGACCAAATGATTGTTGGTACTATGGGAAACCAGGGCACAAAAAGAAAGATTGTTGGAATCGAAAGAAAAATGAAGGAGATAAATCAGATGGAGACAAGGAGGCAAATGTGGTAAGTAACAAATCCGAAGAGGATGCTTTGCTTCTATCTTTAGAGAGTGTTGATGATTCATGGGTTTTAGATTCTGGTGCTTCATTTCATGCTACACCTCATAGAGGTTATTTCATTGATTATGTCCAAGGGGATTTTGGGCTTGTTTATTTGGGGGATAATGAACCCTGTCAAATTGTTGGAAAGGGAAAAATTAAGATTAAGTTGTAGAATGGGAATCATTGGCTACTACATGAGGTAAGACATGTTCCAAAACTAAGTAGAAATTTAATTTCAGCAGGGCAACTCGGTGATGAGGGTTGTGTAGTTACTTTTAATGATAAAAATTGGAAGGTTTCAAAAGGTTCCCTTGTAGTAGCAAAAGGTGTGAAAGTAGGCACCTTATATCTTTGTACAGGTCATATTGTTCCTTCTACTTTGATTGTTTCAGAGAAAAATGAATATTCAGGAACAATTACTGCAGTTGAGCAGGGAGAACAAATAGCTGTTGTAGATTCTGATACAGTGTTGTGGCACAATAGACTTGGGCACATGAGTGAGAAAGGTATGAAAGTACTTCATTCAAGGAAAGTTTTACCAGGTCTAAAATGTGTGAATATGGATTTCTGTGAAAGTTGTGTGTATGGAAAACAAAAGAGAGTGAGTTTTGTAAAGACAAGGAAGGAAAACAAAAAGGAGAAATTAGAGCTTGTGCATACAGATGTATGGGGACCAGCCCAGGTATCTTCCCTTGGTGGCTCTCATTATTATGTTACATTTATTGATGATGCAACTAGAAAAGTATGGGTTTATTTCCTTAGACAGAAATCTAATGTATTTCAAACTTTTAAGAAATGGAAATGCTTGGTTGAAAATAAGACTGGTAAGAAATTAAAATGTCTCAGATCTGATAATGGTGGTGAGTATTGCAGTCATGAATTTGAAGATTATTGCTCCACTAATGGTATTCGTAGACAAAAAACTATTCCAAGGACTCCACAGAAAAATGAAGTGGCTGAACGCATGAACAGGACTATAATGGAGCGCGCAAGGAACATGAGGTTGCATGCTGGGTTGCCCTTACACATGTGGGCGAAGGCTGTCAATACTGCAGTATATTTGATTAATAGAGGTCCCTCTACTCCTTTGGGTTGTGGTATTCCAGAGGAAGCATGGACTGGTAAGAAGGTGAGTTATTCTTTTCTCAAGACCTTCGGTTGTGAAGCTTTTGCTCATATAGACTCTGAAAATAGAACCAAGCTAGAAGCTAAATCAAAGAAATGTGTCTTTGTTGGATATGGCATTAATGAATTTGGCTATAGGCTTTGGGATTTTGAAAATCATAAAATTATAAGAAGTCGGGATGTCATATTCAATGAAAAAGTGTTGTACAAAGATCTGTTGCAGCAACATGAGAAGAAAGAAAATGATTATGTAGTGTTGGATGATACTCCAAAAGCTGATGTTCCAACCATTCCTCATAATGTGCAACAACTGCAACAACAAATACCACACACACCAGTGAATGTTAGACGGTCAACAAGGCCAATTAGACCTCCACAAAGGTTTTCTCCCTCTTTGTATTCTATTTTACTTACTGATGCTGGTGAACTTGAAAGTTATGATGAAGCTGTGCAGGTGGATACTAAGATTCAGTGGGAGTCTGCAATGAAAGATGAAATGGACTCTTTGCTGAAAAATAAGACATGGGATTTGTGCAAGTTTCTTGCAGGTAAAAAGGCTTTACAGAATAAATGGGTTTACAGGTTGAAAGAAGAGGAAGGAGGTAAGAAAAGATTTAAGGCCAGGTTAGTTGTAAAAGGATTTGCACAGAAAAAGGGAATTGATTTTGATGAGATATTTTCTCCTGTTGTTAAAATGACTTCTATTCGTACTATTTTAAGTCTTGTGGCTACTGAAGATTTGCATTTAGAGCAGATGGATGTTAAAACCGCCTTTCTTCATGGTGATTTGGATGAAGAAATATATATGGCTCAGCCACAAGGTTTTGAGGTCAAAGGTAAGGAGAACTTAGTGTGCAAATTGAAGAAAAGTTTATATGGCTTGAAGCAAGCACCTCGGCAATGGTATCTAAAATTTGACAGTTTTATGCATGAGCATGGATATAATAGGTGTCATTTAGATTACTGTGTTTATTTTAAGAGGTTGGATGATGATAGCTACATTATTTTATGTTTATATGTTGATGATATGCTTATAGCTGGGTTTAACATGGATCATAGTAAGGGGTTGAAATGCCAATTAGCACATGCATTTGCTATGAAGAATTTGGGGGCAGCAAAACAAATCCTTGGTATGAAGATTTGTAGAGATAGGAAGAACAGAACATTGACGCTATCTCAAGCTGATTATGTTGAGAAGGTGTTGCAACGTTTCTCTATGGAGAATGCTAAAGCTGTCAGCACACCTTTACTTGGTCATTTGAAATTGACTAAGGAGATGTGTCCCAAGACACAGGAAGAGGAGGATAAGATGTCCAAGGTACCCTATGCTTCAGCTGTAGGAAGTTTGATGTATGCTATGGTATGCACTAGGCCAGATATTGCACATGCAGTGGGAGTCGTTAGCAGGTATATGAGTCATCCAAGATTTGAGCATTGGAATGCTGTCAAGTGGATTCTCAGATATTTGAGAGGAACATCCAATAAGTGTTTACACTTTGGGGGCTCTACTACTGATTTACAGGGCTATGTTGACTCAAATTTGGCTGGGGATATTGATACTAGGCAGAGTACTATAGGTTATGTCTTTACTGTTGGTGGGGCAGCCGTGAGCTGGGTTTCTGGGCTATAGAAGATTAATGCTCTTTCCACTACAGAAGCAGAGTATGTTGCTGCTACAGAGGTAGCCAAGGAGATGATATGGCTTCAGTTCTTCTTGGAAGAAATGGGACATCCTCAGAAGGATAATTATTTGTTCACAGATAGTCAGAGTGCCATTCATCTTGCTAAGAATTCAGCTCTGCATTCTAAGACCAAACACATACAGTTACGTTACCATTTCATTCGGTCAATTTTAAAGGATGGACAGTAAAAGCTGGAGAAGATACATACCAATGAAAATCTAGCAGATATGTTGACAAAGGTTGTAACAAGGGAGAAGTTGAACTCCTCTTCAGCTTCAGTTGGTCTTTTAGACTAAATATGAATAAAAGAACAGCAGAGTCCAGGGTGGTTTGATCCAGTGGGAGCCCCATGCGGTAGTTGTATTGCTACAGGATCAGTCTCCAAGTGGGAGATTGTTGTTTAGTGTGGAGCCTGATCAGTCCCCAAGTGGGAGATTGTTAGATTGTGGTGACTGATCAGGAAAGTACTGTGCATACTTCATAAATAGTGGGGAAATTTTTTTTTTTGGGAAGTAGCCGACATATTATGGCCGACATATGGCCGACATGTTATAACCCTAAAGCGATTTAATACTTGTATAAAAAGGGCTTAGGGTTGGGTATTTTTTTTAGATGTGGTGATACGAAATTGGTTCTTGCGGCGGTATTGAGCTGTAAGGGATTACGGATTGTAATCATGTTGTAATCATTGGTTGTAATAAGATTGGACTTGCTGTTTGGTGGACGTAGCCCAGGGATTGGGTGAACCATGTTAAATCTTGGTGCCTTGTGTTCATTCCTGTGTGTTCTATTATTTTCTGTTATTGGTTATATTTGCATGTAGTTTTTATTTCTGTCCGTGGTTTATCCTAACAGTTCTTAATCTTGTAGATCAACTTGCTGAATCCAGGATATATCATATATTTTGAGAAGGAAATCTAAAGGCAGATGTGTTAGCAAATAAAGGAGTGGACGGTGCAAATATTCAGATTATTAAAGGATCTTAGGGTGTTCTTTCATTGATTTTTTCATGACTCTACGACTCAAGAAAACTTCTCTTTATTCGATAGTTTATTCTATATGGTTAGTTCAGCTTAGGACATAGTATTTTGGTCATTTGTTCTTGATTGTATATGGACATATGGCTATATAGAAACAAACCATGTTCTGTTATATAAATACTCTTAGAACATTGATAAGGAGAATTTTGCTAATCCTGCAAATGTAGCTGGCTCTAGCGAATTATAATGACTATATATCAATTATACTTTATCGTGCAAATGTTTCTTCATTTTGATGGTTTATATCTCTCATTTCAGTGAGGGCTTTTGTATTTTGTCCGCAAGTTTTTGGTATGTGTATCACCTTTCATGATATGACATTAGAATACTGGGTATAGGATCAAAATTTGGTAACTTGCCAATCCCAATAAATCGATCAATGATATTAGTTTTAGATTTGTTACATGACTCTTTGTCTTTTGTATGGAAATTGATTATATGATGTTGGTCACAGTTTAATGATTTATATGGTCTAGTGTACTACTCTATTGTTTCTATTAGTTGTAGTTGACAATATTAGAGTAATATCATATAATTTGGACTTTCTCTTATTTGAAAGTTTAGTAGGAATGCCTGGTTAAGGTAGTCTTAGACCTAAGAGAGCTTTGGCCTCTCTCACTCTTTGTTAATCACCAGATAGCTTTTAAGTGGCAATTCAATTTTGACAATAACAAATAGTTCTTTCCATGTAGCACCAACAAGGATGATATTGACCTACTCTAGTTATGGAGTCTGGCCTGTTGGGGCATACTGCTAGGATTAGGTAATTAATTTGAGTTCAATGATTTGGTTGAACATCTAGGTCCAATTAGGGCCTCTCACTCAGTTAGGGAAGCTTATCTTTTAAGCTTATGATGATAGCCTTCTATGATAATAATGTTCTCATTTATATTAGGAATTCTAGTGTTGTTATTTATTTCCTTAGGAGAATAATGGGGTTAAGCTTATGGTCTGACCTTTTGTTTTCATTATGTATGAAGATAGGTTAACTTTGATTGTGGTTTCTTCCAACTTCTTATGTTAAAGGATTTCCCTATCTGCTATTATAGATTAGGAGATTTGGTTTATATTGTGATTATTAACCAATTTTTTGGAAGTGATTAGACAGGGATATATATTATCAGATGCTATATGTAAGAGAAGACTTGTAACATTGTCAAAAGTGGCAAGGAATGATATAGAATGTAATTCCCCTATTATGCTTAATAGCTTCTTAGCTTGTAATTTTAAGCTAGATATTCAAATTAGGGTATGCCCCTTTTATTTTGTAATTATACAGGACTTCGGTCCCAGGCTAGACTGGAGGTTTTCTTTCCCCGTTCTTTCCTACTAGTGCCTGTTTGAATGGAGGAATGCTATTGTAATTTTTAATTTAATTTTAATAAATATTATTAAGGCCTATGGCTGTTTACCAAATTTTAAAAAAAAAACATAATAATATTATATTATATTATATATATAATATAATATAAATAATATTATTAAATCATTAATAGTATAATACTAATAGTATTACTTAACTATTATAATGTTAATATTACTAAACTAATATAATAGTATTTAATATAAAATTTAAAGCATTCAAATGAAAAAGTATAGTATATGATATATGAAATATGCCAATGAATTTATTTTTAAGGCAATCGCAACCAGCATTATTTGTTATCATAGTCATAAGAAACAATGTGGGCCAACGATTTCTCTTCTTCAGTCTCATTCAAATATTTGAAACTTCCTTTAAAAAATTGTTCAATCATCAACAAGAAAGTTGCCTTTTTTGAGTATTTGTTGTTTAATTTTCTAATGAAATTTGTTATTTTTTGTTACAAAATAGGTTCTTTTTAATGATTTTTTTAATCATTTATTAGAATAGGTAGTAATTTTATTTTAGATTATGTTGCAATTAGGTATGGATTGAAGCCAAACATAAAACCCTCCTAATGATCCCCCAAACCATCCACAACCACCTCCAAATAACTTGCAACCACCATCAAATAGTCGCCAACCAACTGAAACCAATCTCCCACCTCAACAAAATAACCTATCCTAAATCCTTGACCATTAGAGGACCTTATAGGAGGAAATATAACATGGATCAAAGGTTTTTAGACAACCAATACCAATATCCCCGCATTACATCCCACATTTCCTAGCTTAAACTCTTTTATTCAAACATGGAGACACTTACCAAGAAACTCAATGTTTCTCTTTATTGGTGAGATTCCATGCATGGTAAGTTTGATTATGGGATCGATTATGACTAGATTACAAGCCTTAATATTATAAATCATGGCTTGTGTAACCTTTTTGTGGATCCAAAAACAAGATTAAAATTTGACTTCTAAAAGCCTATATTATCAATTAAGTGGTGCACCAACAATGCGAAGTGTTAGCACTTTCAAGACCATTGGAGAATGATTTATGATAGACCACCTCAAATTAATATGGATGTCACCCCTATTGGTATCTCTAAATCTTTTTGTCTATTAGTGTCAAACACTAAGTCATATACTAGGCAGATTCAGATGGTTATCACTACAACCAAGCTACTCTACATAGGTTGAGTCATGTGAGAGACTTGTAAATCAACATGTATATGTTGAACTCTATAGGATTTGAGAAATTCTTTGGTCTTCAAGTATCTTTAGTATAAGCTGAGCCTAATTATTGTTGAGTAGTCCAAGAAGATTGATATCATGTTATACAGAAGGCATTGAGTACACGAGAGGCTGAGAAACAACAATGAGAATAATGAATGCCAAGTATCAAAGCCAGTAAGTGTCAAGCAACATAGAATTGACATTTAAGTCAAGAATGATACAAACTTTGAGGTAAAGCATTTTAGCCCAATATAGACACAATATTTGATATTTGTAGAGGTTGTTACAGAGGCTATTACATTGTTATGGAATGGATCACAGATCCTAGTGAGCAATGATCAACCAGTCAGATGAAGAGGAAAAAAAGGGAAGCATCAAGAAAACTCTTTAAGAAATATTTAAATAGAGCATAGAAAAAATATATTTAAAATAAAATAGATAGTGAAAGAGTGAGAAAGCTATTCATGTGATCATAGAGAAAATTAAGTGTAAAAGTGTGAAGAAGGAAAAATAGTTTAGTTTTTGTTATTGCAGAACAAAGGAAGCGACCTTATCAAGAAGTGAAGGACATAATAGAGATATATCAAATTGAAGATCAAAAATTAGAGTTGAAGAGAGGAGATCCATAATCAATTGTAGAGTGCAGACTGAAGGATCGGGTATTAAATCATAACTGAGTCAGGGATAATCTCTTAAGAGAGTGGTTTTAACAAACATTTTGTAAATCTCTTAACCGAGTCCTTACTTTATTTTTAAGTGTAAAATCCTCTCACAAGGTAAGACCTAACAGTCTTAACAACCCTTAACAGGGAAGACCCCTCACAAGGTAGATAATCAGAAGTGATCAACATTGTAACCCTAATAGGTTAACTTTATTACTACAGTAGTGGAGATTTGTGGATGTCATCCCCATCCCAAATTTACCTTCACCTTGATAGTTAGATCTACATGTTACAACATTTGGTTTTACAAGTTATGTTATATATGTATTAGATATGAGATGAAAATGTGGTGGATGCACTAAAGTTGTTTTAAGAGATAACAGTTATATAGATCTTGATTCCATCCCTCCCCTTTAGTATCTTTTTTTCCAATTAAGACTTCCAAAAATTGGTATAAGAGCATTAGATCTATTGAGAAAGTATAACAACTTGGGAGTTAAGATCTTAGAGGTGGAGGCTTACAAATTAGGAAATTTTATTTACAATCAGGTGATTGACATCTAGCTCATATTGAAACCACTTGAGGTAGCAAGACAAGAACTAAGGAAATCTCTGAAAAAGAGAAAGGATATGGCCATTCAACTAATGACACAAATTATGAAGAAGTTGATACTCAAAGACTATTTGACATTGGAAATTCTAATGAAAGTAATGCAAAAATTGCAGATCTACTGGAGAAGAAGAATATCCTACATGAAGAAGTTAAAGTATTGAAAATGGAATATGAAGTTTAGTTAGTTATGCTACATGAAGTAACTGAACCAAAGAAGAATGTTGAAGATGACAAGGTTATGGCTAAGGAAGACAAAAGACAAATGGCTATCAAGCTTGAAGAGAGGTCATCTAACGTGCAAAATCTTTAAAATGCTTAACTTTATATGATGAATCAAATGATGCTTGCAAATCAAGAGTTAAATAGTAATAATATGGAAATAAAAACTCTAATATCACAGACTAACTTACTGAGGAATGAATTGAAAACTGAGAAAGAACTTGTGGAGAAGTTGAACAAGCCTAATGAAGCAATAAAATACCTTGAAGAATTGAGGAAATCACCTATGTTATTTGGCAACAATCCTGGACAAGAACATATAAAGAAACATTCATCCACTGAGGAAGGAGAATCATCCAAGAATGGAGAGCTAAGGAATGCAAAGACCAAATGGAAGCCTATATGTTATCATTGTGGTAAATTTGGTCATATTGTAAACATCTGTAGAAGAAAAAATGGTATATAAAACCCTAAGCCTAAGTTTACTAGTTATTATTTTTTATTGCAAGAAGAAAGGACACCAAATAAATTAGTGTAAACCAATAATTAAGAAAACGTTGACTATTGAACCTAGATTTGAAGGTTATTGTTATAATTTTAAAAAGTTTGGACATAAAGCATATGAATGAATATCATAAGCAAAACACTACTAGAAAAACATGAATGCATATAAGAAATTGTTTTCTAATTGTCACAAGATTAGACGTGTGAATAAGAATTGCAAGAATCAAACACCATCACCAACCAATGAACACAACAATGGTAAAGGAAAAGTGGATGTTGAGAAAACATAGAAGGAGATGAATCAAACCTGGAAGAACAAAGTGGAAGTTGGAGTCAGTGGAACAAATGAAGTCAAGGTCACCCTATCTAATGGAGAAGTAGATCACACCACCTCAAAATGATCAAGAAAGGTATGCAAGGAGTTCTATATTTAATGATATATCTTGCATCAGTTCCTAACATAAAATGTGCTAAAGTTCATATTTGCATAAGTAAAGATGCATAAGACCAAATCTACAAAAAGACTAGGGAAAAAGAATCATTTACATAGTTAGTTCCAAATATTAGTAAAATTGTCTATATTGATTGAGCATTGCAATATGGACCATGTACATTAATGTTAAAGTGATGCATAGGCTAAGTTATATGGAATAGACTAAGTTGTATAGTGAAGATTAAGTTCAAAGGAACAATACCGACTGAGACAACTAGATTCCACATAACAGTGACCATAACATTAATAAAGGCCCTAATTTGAGAAAAAGGAAGTATATATTAAAAGTTTGAAAGAAATTTTTCACACCTTGCATAGATATTTCAAGAGAACTGAGCAATTTGAGCGATAGATTGATTTGTAAAAGAGATTTTAAGGCAATTTAGAGAAAATTTGGAGCAAAAGTTTGATCGAGTGAAGATTTGAGTTGTGCCAAGTTATTAAGAGAAATGAAGTTTCAAACCCTAACAAATAAAAATGGGAGCTTCATCATCCATAGGAAAGAGATAAGAAGTAGAGGTAAGTAACAATTCAAGTGGTGAGGAGTGATGCATGTCCTCTAACTAAATTTTGCATTATTCCTAAGATTGATATGAAAGGCATTTCAATGGGTGTGTTATCATCGATGCCACATAAAGTTATTATGATTCATGATGTACAAAGTTGTTACATGTGTAAGATTAGAGAATTTGGTTACTATGGGATTTAAGAGGCATATGAAAAATTGTGCAACGAAGGAGTTTTGAAGGATGAATTTAAAACTATTGAGAAGAAAGGGTTAACTTGTGCCCTAGATTTTCCAAGGAACTTTAAGATTGAATGGATCAAGGTTGTACTGAGAAGGATCCATGATATGAAGCTATGGCTAGATAATGGACCTATTGAGGTATCAAAGAAGATGATTCACAAGGTTATAGGGTATCCTACATTAGATAAGAAGAAGACTATATGTTGTTTGAGCAAAGAAGAAATTGAGGCTAACACAAAGGCCAATTGGAATGGACGAGGGTTGTCCATCTATACCATCACTAATCCAATAATTGTGTTTGTAGCAAGAGTGATTTCTCAAAATTCTATCAGTCAAGTAGATTGAATAGTGTTCCATGTATGGCAATTGACTAGGCATGGAAAATTGTCATGAAGGATCATGAATATGATCTTGCCGAGTTGTAGAGATCATAGTTGGCAAAAAACTTGGCATCAATTAGAAAGACAAAGATTTTGATGTGTAACTTTGGATTGCTTATAATGTGCATTTTCTTTTATGCTCAGAAATATTTTCTTGGTATTGGTAACATTTTTTGGGAGCAAGGAAAGCCTATAACAAGACAAATCAATGAATATATAACTCAGTTAGGATAACATTTTGAGAAGAATTCTATGGACATGTTTATTGAAGAGTTTAAATAGAGAGTAAAAATAAGGATGAGAATACCAAAAGAGTTAGTAATGAAATACTACAATGATGTATGCTTTCTAGTGGATATAGATAATACATTTGTACATACTGTGAAGCCTAGGAAAGCATACCTCAAGTCATTTGATTATGAATTTGATAGTGACATTGTAAATACAAATATTATTGCACTACTCAAAGAGGAAATTGATACAGAAGAAGAAACTTTTGGTGAGTATGAAGAAGCTAAGTCAAGAATTAATGTTGATATCAAAATAGCTTCCAAGGAGAAGAAAAGAAAGAAAATTATTGAAGACCTAGAGGAGAAATAAGACAAAAGGGAAAAGGAAAAGTACCTTTGAGCCTCACACAAGGTCTTGGTGAAGATGAAGAAAGAGAGAGTGGTGAGAAGGAGGAAGAAGAAGATCAGGGTAAAGCCCTAGTAATGGTCACTCCACCAACAAAGAAGGATAAAACTATGAAGATAACAAAGCATGACGAAAAGGAGGTTGCAAAGAACTTAGTAGTGACACCTCTCTCTCCTTCACACTAACCAAGCCAAGAACCAAGGCGACAACAGCTAGTGCTGAGAATTCAATAAAGAAAGGGGTAGTCAAGGTTACCAAACCTAGTGGCTTTAGCATATAAAAGAAGAAAACTCAAGCCCTTGTGAGCCAGCCTAAGAGGAGAAGATTGGTAAAGAAGAAAGAAGGTGAAGAAGATGATGTAGAGAGAACTAAACTAGAAGAACCAAAACAACACCAAGTCATAGCACCCAAAAGACCAACAAATATTGATAAGTTGTGTGCTAATATTAGGATCTCTGCAGGCTTATCAAGTTTTAGATTTGTAAAGTATGACATATTGAATAGTGTTGATAAAACTAAGGTAGAGGAGGCCATTATAGACATGATGGCTAATAATAAATTGTTTCCTACTGAATTGGAGAAGAAGAATCCAATTGATTTGTACAATAGACTAGATAAAACATGGCATCATGCATTCATAGTAGAGAAAGATATATGAGAAGGCACATTAGCTAAGATTACACCTGACTTGTCAAAAGATAAGAAGGCAACATTTTTGGAGAAGTATAAGAAACAATTTGTTCCTATATTTAGAATTTTTTATGATTCTTCAAAGTAAAATTGAAGCTGTAGTTCTGCGGAATGAGTTACTATGGAAGGGTATTTTTGGTATTGTCACTACAAAAGTAACACATGAGAAAGAAGTTGAGATTGTGACCATCCAAGATGATCAAAGTGATGAAGAGAGTTTAGGTGTTTCAAGTTTGCAAGGTAGCATTTCACTTATTCATGCCACCACACCTAACACTCCAGTTCTCAAGAAGTAGAAGGCCTCAAATACATAAAAAGAGAAGCAAAAAGAAAAGGAATCAAATAAAGACACAAGTGTAGACATTTCTAACAAAGGTCAAGAAGGACCAAATATGTTAGGACCTCAAAATGAGGATGAAAGGGGGATAAATCCAATAGTACTAAGTGTTATCATTGTTGTCTCAAGCATCGATATCCAAACATGACCGAGTGGTGATACCCCTTCACCAACTCCTAAAGTAGTGTCGAGCAATAGAACTCATTTTCCAAGAAAAGGAAAAGAAATAAAGGATAGTTCACTAGATATTTCAATTAGTCTAGATGAAGTTATTGAGATGTCAAAATTGGATTTGGAAAATCTCACTCTTGAACAAAAAATTATGTAGCAAGAATTTTGGAAAAGAGAAAGAAACAAGAAGAAATATGAAGGGAGCAACAATAGAAGCAAGTATTTCATGATATTTAAGGAGATATTTATTTATTCATTCGATGTACATAATATTGATGGGCAAGCCCCAATTATTTATGAGCTTGTACAAATTGTTGAAAAAATAAATGTTGGGGACATTGAAGCCAATGAAAAATTAATGGTGTGGTTAGCTAAGAAGTTTGAGAATAAGGTTGTAAAGAAAATATCAACAACCATTACTGAGCAAAAGGTTGAATTTTAGGTACATATACAAAACACTAAGGAGCTTGTACAAAAGGTACACCATTTATACAACATTTTGTATGATGTGCCAAGATTAACAAGTGATCTTAAGGAAAACATCCAAAGGATTCAAGATGAAATACATAAAATAAGAAGATTTATTTCAGAGTTAGCTGAGTCTAGCTGAAGACATTATAATAAGTTATTATTTTCACAAGGTAAATTGGTCAAGCTACAAACAATTGATAGTAGCATGTAGGCCAAATTGATCTCTATCCAATCCATGTTGATACCTCATATGGAGGTTATGAAACATGAACTAAAATTAGCTAAAGATCTAATCTAGGTAGATCACAATCTTTCAATTATCGACAATTTAATTGATTTGGCAACTAGATTGGAGTTGCAGAATCACATTTTGGAATCAACTAGAACCACTCGGGATCATGTACTTTCAATGATTAACCAGGTTCACAAACCATTCATCAACAAATGTGGTTTGATTCCACCCACTCAACCCCAGCATCATCCATAAGTGACAAAAACAAGGGGGATGTAATGATGATTACATATTGAATGGAAAAATGTTGAGATTATAAACACAAACGATTCAAAGTTTAGAAGATAGACATGGTATGACACTACAACAATCAAACTACTTAGAGTCATGAATATATATATATATATATATATATATATATATTACATTGATTATTGCTTATTCATTTGGAAAAAGTTTTGAAGTTCTATAAGAATTGAGTCATAGGCTTAGGGGGAGTACTCTTATTCCTATAATGATGTAATCATGACAAAGCATTTTTGCCACTAATTTCAAAGCGCAAGATTTTTGGTATCTCTAAATCTTGTTGTCTATTAGTGTCAAACACGTAGTCATATACTAGGCAGAGTCAAATGATCATCGTTGTGTCTAAGCTACTCTATATAGGTCGAGTCATCTAAGAGACTTGTAAATCAACATGTATATGTCGAGCTCTATAGGAGCAAGGAAATTATTTGGTCACTCGACATTTTCAGTATAAGTTGAGCCTAATGATTTCCGAGCAGTCTAAGCACATTGATATCAAGTTACACAGAAGGTGTCAAGTACAATAGAGACCAAACAATAATAGCAAGAAAAATGAATGTCAAGTATCAATGACAGTAAGTGTCGAGCAACACAAAATTGACATTTAAGTTAGGAATGATACAAACTTTGAGGTAAACCATTACAGACTGACACAAACATGATATTTGATATTTTTAGAGGTTGTTATAGAGATTATTACATGTTTATGACATGGATCATAGATCCCTATGAGCGGTGATAAACCAATCAATTGAAGAGGTGAAAAAGGGAAGCATCTAGAAAACTCTTTAAGAAATATTTAAATAGAATGGATCAAAACCCTATTTTAAAAAATAGATGGTGAAAGAGTGAGAAAGCTATTCATGTAATCATTGAGTAGATCAATAGTTGAGTTTTTTTATTGTAGAATAAAGGAAGCAACCTTATCAAGCAATCAAGTACATAACATAGATATATCAAATTGAAGATTAGATACTAATTGAAGAGTGGAAATTCATAATCAATAGTAGAGTGCATACCAAGGGATCGGGTACTGAATTATAAGTGAGTCAAGAATAATCTCTTAATAGAGTGGTTTTAACAGACCTTTTGTAAATATCTTAATTGATTCCTTACTTTATTGTAAGTGTTAAATCCTCTCACAAGGTAAGACCTAGCAGTCTTACAATCCTTTAATAGGTTAGACCCCTCATAGGGTAGATCATCAAAAGTGATCAAAATTGTAACCCTAATAGGATAACTTTATTACTGCAGTAGTGGAGATTTGTGGGTGGCATCCCCACCCCAGTTTTACCTTCACCTTGAAGGGTTTTTGGGTAACTAAATCTTTTTCTTATGTGCTTACATTTCATGCATGTGATTGATAGTTAGAAATACATGTTACAACATTTGATTTTACAAGTTATATTATGCATGTATTAGGTATGACATGAAAATGTGGTGGATGCACTAAAGTTGTTTTAAGAGATAAAAGTTATACATATCCTGATTCACCCCCGCCCTCCTCCCCCTTCTCAATATCTTGTTTTCCAATTAAGAATTCCAACAACCTGACTTTACTTTTTGTACGCTAAAGTTGTGCTTAACCATAAGGTGGACTATTGCTAGTACATTTGATGTAGAATTTTGATTGCAATTCCAATGGAGAAGGCAATCTACAATGAATTTGAATTTTTAAAAAAAAAATCCCCCATGTTCATCATATTTTTGACACCTATTTAATAGGGATTTGAGATTTTGATGTGCGCGGGGGCTACTTAGAAAAAAAAACAAAGCATACCTAAACATTTCATTACCATAGGAATAGGAAATAGAGGAGGCACATTATTGAGTCTCCATCTCCTTGTATTTTATTATATAATACTAATGGTATAATCGAGTCTCTAGTGAGTTATCATTCTATTATACACTTTAATATTTAAAGAGATCTCAAGCTAGCACGAATACTATCTCCACTTGTGAAGAATAAAGCCCTCCTCTTGCATCTTTTCTTTAAATGTTAAAGTGTATTCTTTTTTAATATGCAAAGTTCATACACAAGTTGATAGAAACTAATAATGCAATTCTCCTAACCCTATTGTTGATTGTTCAATGTGATTGAAATTAATTTTTAGAATTCAAACTTGGTCTCATTTTCTTCTTCAATTAAATAGGTACATCTATTTGAATTCCTGACATCTGAATTCATGTTAAATTTGAAGCATTAATGATATTTAAAAAATAAATTTAAACTTGCATAGAGCTATCTATTCCCAGTCTCAAAATTGTGGTAGCTCCCAAATTAATCAACCATTTTATTTACAAGGATAACTAATATTTAGATGTTATGAATGTATGTGCCCTCTTTTTTACTTCATTTGAGACAATAATTTGTGTTATCATTCCATAAAAAGACATGTTCAAAACCATGAAAAGATGCAATTAGCAATGTGACTATTATAGTTATGATAATTTTGGACAACAAGAGTAGTTTATGATTGATCATCTATGGGCCACAAAAAAATATTCGAGAATTGTCCAATGGAAAGACAATGATGTGGAGGTAATATTGATTTATTGAAAATCTTATAAAGAATGGTCAAGCCAACTAATTATATAGTTCCTAAATTGATTGTACTATCTCATGCTTGATTAGTTCAATATTTTATTTTACCATAATAGATTAAACCAACTTCGTAGCCATTTCCCAATTATTATGGTGATGTTTTTTAATCTCCTACTTCCAAATCAAAACCTTTCCCCATCATGAATACACATTGAAAGAAAAAAAGTTGGGTGGATATAGATTGTCACTATTGCTAAGCTTGTAGAATTAGATCCCAGTCAATCAATCCATTAGTATAATCATGAGAAACATAAATGAAAGGTGTATATGAATGGATTTTAGAACTCTAATTAACTAATTCTCATGAAAATGGAAAAAAATGGATTTAGCACCAAGTATCCCAAGTTTACTCTGTCGTAAGTTTAAATAATTCTAAGTGTAAAAGTGATCCTAAATAAAAATAGACTTATAATCCAAAGTTTCTATAGATATATTTGGATTCCCTTTTATCTCTTTCAATCATATTTAACCATTAGAACCCTTTACTATACTCACAACCAAAACTCCTTAGATATAAGCACCTTCCAATATGTTTTCATTAATATATTTGACCAACCTAGAGGTCAATGATGCATGTTACAATTTTGAACTTCTTGAATTATTGTTGCAATGAAAACCATTATGATCAACACCCTACCCATAGAGATTTATTCCTTGGTCATTGTCCATGAGATAACTATCACAATATTTTAAAGATTTGATTTGAAGGGAAATGACATTTCTGTAACATAAATTATATTTTTCCTTTTGTAGAAAAAATTTGAACAATAAGAATCAATGTACATTGGCATATCTATAGGTCCAAACAAAGTGCTTGAATTTACAAGATTAGTTTTACTTGAAATAACATTGCAATTTTTTTATAAGAGACCATATCTATGACAACAAATATGTTATTTAGCCATGTTTAAAAGATCCTTTTAGAATACTTAGCACTTCCCTTCACCACACTTTTATAGTATGACAATAAGTTTATTTAAATGATATATATCATGGTGAATATAGAAATATATATGTAAAAGAAAATAATGGTATAAAAGGATAATTTTTTTCTCATTTTTCATTTTTTTATTGTGACAGTTAAGGATATTTTGCTAATTAGTATTTCATTTTACCCTTTACATCCTTGCAAGGTAATTATGGACTCAAATGTGCATTCATTTGGAGTGGGGCCTATCTCATTGTCCTTTTTTAGTACTTGTGAATAGGCTAAGTACTATTGTATTACTAAAGGTTGGTGTTGACATGATTTGAATTTTGTAAACATATGCTTTTTGAAATTATCACAATAATCAAATTAATTTTGTAAGAAATGAATAGATGTTCCCAAGCAAGAATGAATTAGGTGGTGTAGATTGTGAATATTTCAAAGTGTACATTTGGAATTTAATTATAACATGCTTATGCTTTTGTTAGTTTTTTTGTTTTTACTTATTGCTTAAAACTCTCCTAGTGCATTTAAAATTTGTGTTATATTAGTATGAATTTTTTGCTTAAATGTTGGAACTAGAGAAAATAAAAATACAATTTTCCTTACTAAAAGGCCTCTTTCCTTAACTGGGAAGGGAATTGAAAATGGTTGTCATTATTATGTGCAAGTATTTTTAAGTTTAGGTATTATGGAGTACAAAGTATTACTCCCATAAAATATTCATGTTTCCATATAGTTCCAAAAATATAGTGACAAAGAAATGAATATGTTAACTCTAGCTAGTAAACACTGTCACCGAGTCACTATATTGACTGAGCACTAAAGTCATCGAGCATTTGTAGGCATAACTGAGTTTAGAGAATACTGTGTGACAACATATTTAACTAGCAGAGATGAAGTACTGTACACTAAGTTTTACTAAGGCTACATACAAATCTGGAATTGAAAACAAGTTTAAGTAAAAATCTTAGTGAGTGGGAATCATGGTTTACATAGATTGAGGAAAAGATTTGAAAAGATTTATTGGTAAATGTGAATTGACTATGCATGATTACAAGATAGGGAAGGCTAGTGAAAATGCAAAGAGGAAAAGTATAGAATAAGGACTATTCTAGAGTGTTGGTTTCACTCTATGATACATTCTAGAGGATTCCTAAACCCTTACTAGGTCAGAGATAATAAGAGGAAAAACTAAACTATTTAAGGACCTACATGGAATAGTTTAGAGTTTTTGTTAATATGAGATTTTTTGTTACAGTGAAATTATGATGAAAAGGGTTTAATACAGAAGGAAGAGCAGAGATTCAAGAAGCATAAGGACAAATTTGATCTATCAGTCATAGGAGTTGATGTATGAGTGAAAAGAAGAGGGATTTGAACTAGTAAAGTAAGTTACATTATATAGATCAATTTACTGCTATTCTCTAATTATTGTAGTAAATTAAATCCTTTCACAAGGTAGACCCAACAGTCTTATGAAAAATATCTTTACCAAGTACACACTAGTATAGTGTTGTAAAATCCTTAAAGAAGGTAGATCCTAATAGATCTATTTGTATTACTCCTAGCAAAGTAAGTCACCAAAAGTGACACCACATTGTAAGCCCTAACAAGGAACCCTCTTACTGCAGTAGTGATGGATTTGTGGGTACCATCCCCACCATATTTTTTCCTCTTAGCAAGCATTATTGCATGACCAAATAATTGTGCTATGTGTGATGATCTTATAGTATATGTTTATGGTTTCTTGCAAGATTAGGTTAGACAAAATAACTTTCATTGACAAGTATTTGGTTAATGTTATATGCTTACCAAGTTGTAAAAAGGGATAAGGGTATTGTAGATTTAGTTTGTTAGTTAAATTTTATGAGGGTATTGATTCACCTCACCTCTTAGCATCCTACCTTTCCATAATACCCCAATAATTGGTATCAGAGCTAGTTCTCTTATTAAGGGCTTTTACTCCATTAGAAAAATATCCAAATCATGGAGAGGTATAAGCTTGACAAGACCATTTAGAATAAAAAACTAGAACTAAGGATGAACCTAAATAAAATTAATGATATGAAGGAGAAACTTAAGAAGTCACTAAGTAAAAGAAAGGAAATTTCCTAACAAATTATTGACATGACATATCATGAAGAAGTGATTGAAGAACTATTTGATGGAAACATGTTTGATGAATTTAATGCTTCCATAGTTGATCTACCTAAGAAAAATCATAATCTTATCAAGTAGATGAAATCAATGTCAAGAGAACAAGAGTTACAATCTACTAGGATGTGTGAACTATTGGAACAAAAGAGACAAGTTAAAGATGAGAAAATAATGATTGAAGAAGATAAGAGACATATCACTACAAAACTTAATGCGAAGGATGAAGAAATATTGAGGCTAACTCATGTTTACTATGATATGGTAAACCAACTAATTGATGCAAATCATGAAATTGGTAGAAAGATGGAAGAAATTATTGAATTGAGATCTGAAAATGAAAAGTTGAAGAATAAAATGACATTATAGAAAGAAACCAATGAAGCCCAAAGAGATCAGAGGAAAGCATAAAAATATTAAATGAATAACTAAGAGGCTTGAGGGGATCGAGAGACACATCTAAAATAGACTACACCAAGCATTACACTACTGACCAAGGATAATCATCTAAGAAAGATGAACAATGGAATGTATACAAAGTCCAAGTTAAAGAATCCTACATACTATCACTATGGAGAACATAGAAACACAACAAATGTTCACAAAAGAAAAACTAAAAAGCCAATGTTACTCCTAAATTTGATGTTATTATTACAATTGCAATAACTAGGTCATCAAGCATATGAATGGAGATCCAAGTTTAGTTGGTACCCTAAGAAGTATGAGTTTAATGGATACTATTATACTTGCAATAATTTTGGACACAAGTCATAAGACTATAGACCAAAGAAGAAGTGCATTGGACACCAAGCAAGAAAGATAATACAATTGCTTGGGACTATAATACATGGTATAGTTACACTACACGTGGAAAATATGGCCACATTACTGCTAATTTCATGAGGTTACACTTTGGAGGAATATTTGGAAACTAGAGGAATCCCATAATCACATGTTATCATTGTCACAAGGTTTGTCACTTAAGCAAGAATTGCAAGTACCGAGTATCAATATCTAAAGAGGAAGATCTAAAAGGAAACTAAAAAGTCAACATGGATGAAGTTTGTGAACAAATGAATAGTGGTTAAGGAAGTCAAAATAGAATGAGACATCAAATGCAACTAATGGTGGCACATCATCTAATGGATTAGGTGAAATCTCTACTTCAATTGTCAAATATTACATTAGTTCCTTAAATCAATGGAATGAATTCCATATCATCATAATGTACGATGCATTTGGAAAACTTGTGGGTGCATGAAGTTAATGAATTCGATAAAGCCATACTGAGTAGAGAAGTCAAGATAAATGTTGATTAAGTGAGTTTGATATATTAACTAAGTTGAAGATGGAAGCATTGCTTGCCTAAGTATCTTATAGCCACTGAGTGAAGTTTGGAAAGAAAGTATGTGTTTAAAACCAAGTACATAGTACATATCATTTAATATCCCTAGTAAAACATTAAAAACACCTTTATTGTATAAATTGGGGTTTCTACAATTTATTTTCTTACCTTGCATTTTCAAGCTTGAAGGGTGAGTTGTGCATTTGAGTTATTTGTGTGTGCAATCAAATTCTAAATCTTGTGAATGCAAATTTTGTCAAGATTCTTGGTATGAAGGAGAATTTGGTTCAAATCAAATAAATCTTGAATATCTATTTATCAAAACGCTAACTTGTAAAGATTGCATCAAGATCTGCAATGATGAAGAGGAAGACCTAGGTCAATACTATTAGACTAATTTAAAATGAGGATTGTGAAGAGCCAAAACTCAAACTGTATTCTAAAGTGGGTACCCAAACTAACAAGGTTGGTGCATTATCATCTATTCCATCTAGGTCTTTGTTGGTACAAGATATCCATGTATTTTATCATTATAAAGTTGGTGAATTCGGAGACCATGAATTACAAGAGGTATATGATAATTTGTGTATGGAGGGGCAATTGATAGAGGAACATAAACACCTAGAGATGAAAGGTTTGACACATGCTTTGCATTTACCAAAAGTGTTCAAGGTAGACTAGATACAAAATGTGTTGAGCCAAATCCACAACATGGAAATGTGGTTAGATGATCTAATTAAGATTACTAGAGATGTGATTCATATGGTAACAAGATACCCTATAACTGAGAAAGTAAAATCTATTCAAATGACATCAAAGAAAGAAATCAAAGAAAATACCAAAGCATAGTGGGATGAAAGAGGCTTGAAGATTTCCACAATTAATAATTTGGAGATTAGATTTGGTTTATATGTTGTTGCATATAAAATCTTCCAATCAAGCTAACCCAAAAGTGTGTTGTGTGTTCCTATCAATTTGACCTATAAAATTATGAAGAAGGGACATAAACATGACCTAGTGGAGTTATAGTTGAAGTAGCTAGTTGAGAACATGAAGACTATCTGAGTGGCTAGCTCTAACACATATAAATTTGGTTCATTGTTTGTATGTATATTGTTTTACATGTAATTTTTTTTCCTTACAATTGGAAAAGTTAATTGGAAAATAGAAAAACATGTTATGTACCAAATCAATGAGTTTATTGAAAGGTTAGATGAAAATTTTGAGAATGAAATGTCTACATATTTCTCTGGGTATAAAGATAGAATGAACCAAACACATAGGATCCTACCTTAGCTGATTGTGAAATATCATGATGACATATGTTCTCTTGTGGATATTAACACCATTCATGTAAAAGTTGTGAATCCAAGGGTTGTATGGCTTGAATCCATGGAGTATGAGATTAATATTGATCAAGCAATTGAGGCAATTAAAGCATTTCTCAATGAACTTGTGGAAAAGGAAGCCAAAACTTTTGGCACATATGAGGATGCAAAGTAAAGGATCAAAATGGATATTGTTATTACGAAAATTGACAAGAAGTATAGGTAAATGATTGACATACTAGAGAGTGCATTTGTGAGAAAGAAAAAAATTCAAACCTTAATGATTACTAAAGGAAAGGGAGAAGATATTTAAGAAGATGACAAAAGGAAAAGATATTGTAATTTTTGAACTTTAAAAGAAGAAAAGAAAGAAGAGACCATGGCTAATCCTTAGAGCCCCATGAATACAAGGTTTAGAACTTGAGTTGTTGTAGAGGTTACTCCATCAATAAAGAAAGGGATTGTTAAAATAACTACACCTACACAATTACAAGTTAAGACCTCGTAGAAGAAAAAATAAAAGTATCTACATCTACTAGCTGCAATCCAACAAAGAGAAGGAGAACATTGATTCTTAGAGATGATGAAGCCATTAAGGATAGTGAAAGGTGAAAATCAAATGAGGCAAGTTGTTTCAGACTTGTTGTACATAAGAGGCCTGAAACCTCTAATGAAATAGTTGAATCCATTAGAGAAAGTAAAGGTTTATCCACATTTAAGTACTTCAAGTAAAATTCTACGAATGATGAGGATAAGAAAAAGATAGATGACACCTTAATAACTATGATGACTAAAATCAAATACATATCTCTTGAGATTAGAGATATAATTCTCAATGAGCTTTATCAAAGAATTAACAATAGATAGAAATATGCATTGAAGATTGAAAAGGAAATGAGAGGAAGGTCACTAGCCAAAATTAAGCCTGACTTTGGAATGGAAGAGGTAAATAATGTATTAGAAATACATAAGGACAGATTTGTTCAAAAAGAGAATAGCTCTCTATATTTTGACAATAAATTTTCAATATCTTGAAAAATATTATGAAATGATATAGAAACATATATACAATATTAAATATCCAAAGGAATTAATCCAAATTGATGATGATGAGCCCCTAATAGAACATGAACAAGATAACAAAGAAGATGTGTATGATAATATCTCCCCACAAGATGTTATTGATTCAATACATGAAATGGTATAAGATATAATTGAGAGAAAATAAAATATTATAATTGAAGATATAACATGATAAGATTTGACCCCTAAGGTATAAATAAAGATGAAGATGTCATGATTTATCTTGAGCAACATATTGAAGGTCTAGCATCTATCGAGCCATCTCATGCTCATATACCAAGATTCAGACCTGCTATTTTAAAAATTAAAGAATATCCTTAGATTGAAACACAAATGTAAGTAATATTCCCATTGGTTATTTACATTATTTATCTTATGCTATTCCAATGGACACCGATGGAGAGAAAAGAGACACAAATGCAAGTCAAATTGAGGATAAGGATCAAAATATACAAGGGGGAAATAACAAAGATAATGTAGACATCGAGCTTAAGGATACTAATGATACTAATGGGAACACACAAATAAATGAGGAAACGACCAAACATAAAGTAGATGATTCTCCTACAAGTGAAGGAGCACCAACCCATGGACCTCCAAGTGAGGGAAATATTGGGCAAGAACAATCAAACATTGGAAGTGAGAGAAAGAAAGGATTTGTCACTATCAAGATTTACACCACAAATTGTGTATCATTAGAAATTGGTTGATCCATATAAATAGGAAAAGAGGATGAAAATAAAGAATAAGAGAAGAAAGATAGTGATCAAATTGATACTACACAAAAAAAACTAGAAGATATGCGTCTTGTGCCACCATTGCAAACTGTAATAATTGCAAGTGTTGATCAAAGTGAAAAGAAAGATGATGAACATAAAAAAATAAAATAGGATGCTAAAGATCCAATGCCACCCCAAGAATCCTTTAGTAAAAGTATAGTTCACTCAAAAAGGAAGGAAGTTGAAGAGAAAGAAGAAGAAGACTACACCAACCACTAGGTCCAATCTAGTCACATTAGATGAAGTAATAATAATGCCTAATTGGAATCAAAATAATTTGGATGTAGATGCCATGGATGTATTTAGTGCATTATGTACCAAAAAATTCAAGCAATAAAGACTAACAAAAGATCACAAGCAAAACAAATTGCTTCATGATGTGAAAGACATACTGATGGAAGTTGTGCCAGATATCACATTGAATGTAAAGAATCCAATCTAAGAGCAATTAGTGAAAATTGATGAGAATCTCATTGAGCTTGATATTGATACTTAGTCTAAGATGATGGAGAGAGATGAGAAGAAATTTGAGAACAAGGTACTAGAAAAGATTGTAAGTGAAATTGCCATAGACAAGTGGGATTATCCACTACTGTCATCGAGCTATATACTATTGTGGAAAATGTTTTAAAATTCTTCAATAAGTTATGTGATATACCATTCCTCACAAGTGAAGTTAAAGGCAAACCGGAGAAAGTGAGTGAAGATATGAAAGTAAGCACTAATGCACTAAAAGTTGATATAGTGCCACATCGTTGCATTATTCCCAAGTAAGATTTCTTATTGGATTTTAGCATGAATTGTTAAGAGAAGGGAGAAGATTGTGAGAAAAAATAAATGAAATACAAGAATTGATGGTACCTCATTTTGAGGTAATGAAGAAGCATATTCAAATTGCTAAGGACTTAGTTTCTACCCCAAGCTTATCCATTGCAGATCATATAATTGATCTGACAGCTAATTACAGATACAGAAGCAAATGATTGAGTTGATAAAGACAAATTGGGACAATATTATGGCCATTATATTGAAGCATCATAAATATTTTCTTGATCACTTTGGATTATATCCAAAGTATGTATTTCCATTTTTGAAATTGTTTGACATAAGTGTCAAAAGGGGGTTATTATATGTTTTATTTACTCCATAAAGTGGTACATATGATTAAATCGTATTGTGTTTATGTAAGGAGTTATAAGGAGATGATATAAGGAGTGAAATGACTACAACAAAAAAAAGAGTTTTGAAAATTATTTTGAAAACACATGTTATACCAAGGAAGTATGTGTATAGGGGGAGTTGTACAAATTTCAAGTTATTTATATGCATAAATTTGTTCCATTAATGTCAAAGGGAGAGATTATTACTCCCATAAAATATTCATGTTTCCAATTAGTACCAAAAAGATAGTGAAGAAGAAGTGAATGTGATAGATAGTGAACATTGTCACTGAGTCACTACATTTCCTGAGAAAAGAAGGAAGTGAAGTATGAGTTGGTCAATTATTAGTGAGATTTAGTTTATACTGAGTAGTTCTATATTGGACAAGCACTAAATTCAAAAATTATTTGCAAGCATAGCCAAGTTCATAGAATACCCAGTGAAAACATATTTACCTAGCAAAGACAAAGTGTACACCAAGTTGTACAGAGGTTGCATATAAATCTAGCATGGCACAAAAGTTTATGTAATAATCGTACCAAGTGGGAAACATGGTTTACACAAATCAAGGCAAAGATTTGAAAATATTTATTGGAAAGTGTGAGTTGACTATGCATGATTATAAGGAAATAAAGGCCAATGATAATGCAGAGAGTAAAAGTATGGAATAAGGACTATTCTAGAGTGTTGATTTTAATCTATGATACATTATAGAGGATTACTAAACCCTAATTAGGTTAGAGATTGTAAAAGGAAAAAGTAAACTATTTAAGGACCTACATGGAATAGTTTAGAGTTATTGTTGAGATGAGATTTATTGATGTAGTTAAGTTATGATGAGAAGGGTTTAGTATAGAAGAAAGAGAAAAGATTCAAGAAGCATAAGGTTGAATTTGGTTTATCAGTCACAAGATGTGTTATATAAGTGAACAAAAGAGGGATTTGAACCAACAAATTAATTACATTATATAGATTATTTTATTTCTATTCTCTTATCATTGTACTTGATCAAATCCTTTCACAAGGTATACCTAACATGCTTATGAAAAATGTATTTACTAAGTAAACACTAGTACAATGTTGTAAAATCCTTGAAGAAGGTAAATCTTATTAGATTTGTTTGTGTTACTCCTAGCAGCGTAAGTCACCAAAAGTGAGACCACATTATAAGCCCTAACAAGGTACCTTCTTACTATACTAATGATAGCTTTTTGGGTGCCATCCTCACCACAATTTTCTCTCTTACCAAGGGTTTCTCAATGACCAAATACTTGTGTTATGTGTGATGATCTTATGGTATATGTTTATGGTTTCTTTAAAAATTAGATTAGACAAAGTTACTTTCATTTACAAGCGTTGTGGTTAATGTTATATGCTCACTGAGTTGCAAAAGGGGACAAGGGCATTGTCGATTTAAATTATGAGTTAAATTTTTAGAACATACTGACTCACCCCTACCCTCCCCCCTAATTCTCAGCATCCTAGCTTTCCATAATAATTCAAAAGAGAGATACCCTACAAGGAGTAAGTTCACTTTCATAATCCATCATTGATATTGTGGAGGTAGAATAAATTAATTAAGGTTTTACTTAGGAAAGTACCTATGCAACAAAATATTTCTCCCCTGATCTCTATATGAAAGTTATAGCTTTAAAAACTAGAACTTGTAGATTTGCTAAGAGCAGATTGAGGCATACACTTTCATACGTCAAGTAGCAAAAAAAATCTAGTCCATGCCAATTAGTCCTAGTTGGCCCTTGTTCAAATGATTACTGTCTTTGATACTATTCAATCCTACTCTATTTGTCCATAGTTGCTTGGTTTAATTGTTACTTAAGGTTGCATTTTAGGTTGGGCATGATAATACATGCAACCCACGTGCAAGTACATGCAACTTACATAAATTCTCATGCACACAATTGACTAAGATTTGATAGGGGAATATAGTAAATCTACATGTTCAAATGGTTGTGATAGTGATTGTTAATCTAATACTAACACATTTTTTGATTTAATACCCACACTTATTGATTTAATACCCACACTTGTTGATTTAATTTCTTATTTTTGGACAATATTGCACCGATATATATGACACTAAATTTTTATATCTATTCAATGAATATTCCTAATTGAATAAAATTATTCTCTGTTGTAAAAGGAAACCAATAATATCATGCCACATCAATTACAAAAGTATGGTTATAATTTTTGTATAACCATTGGTCTCACCTTTTTTATCGGTTGTTAAGTACACCTTAACAAAAATATTGTTAATGTGGCATCATTTTTTATGGTGTGCACTTGAAACTTTAGTTATAAGAAAGGGACTTGTCAAGTAAGTTGTAGAAAATACAAGTGGTTTCAAATTACCAAGTAAGATTTTGAGAAGAACAAAGTTACAGTTCTCAAGTACTGGGTCTCCTCCCCTATGATGCCTCCAAATATGCTCATATCGGATTGCAACATAGAAAGCAATAGACCACATGCTTCTTCCTCCTTAAAAACATATCCTTTGGTCATATTGAAGGAGATTACTAGCATCAGTTGAGGAATTTTGATGTCATAACTATCAATTGTATTTTCTTGAGAGATTATAAAGCCTTCTCAATAAATACCCTATGTAGAGATAAATGAAAATCCATATGATTTTAATACTTGACATTGTTCTCTCCTTGCAACCAATTTATATTGTCACAACTTTAAATAACCAGTCACTTTGTTCTCCTCATATCCACCTCCATGTCACAATATTGTGGGTGATATATAGATCAAACTTTTTGGACTAATCACCAATATTACCCTTTGGGATTTTTGGCATGGCTTAACCACCTCGTGTGTTCTACAAGTCTAGTGGTTGTATTAGGCATTGGTAGGTTGATCTTTTGGTACAACAACAACCCTAGCTTGTAACAAGTGGTATCAGAGCTTAGTCACAAGTTTGAATCTCCTTAGGTAACACTAAGGGGCCGAGGAATTGTTTGATTAACTCTCAATGTTCACCTTCAAGATTTGTAACATGGGTCAATTGCCTCATGTGTTTTATTAGTCTAGTGGTTGCATCAAACATTAACATGAAAAAATTTTGGTGCAACAACAACCCTATCTTGTAATAAGACCACCTAAAATTATACCCTTTTCTTTGCATTTCTTAGTAGCCATAGCTTGTTTTTAACCTCCTACACCTTATGTTATGACTTTTTCCTTCCCCTCTTACACCCTCTATTTCCTTTTAGTATTATTTGTACATTCACTAGTACATTTTCCCTTATTTTTCTACAAAAATTTTTGACCAAAAGCCATATTGGCCTATGATTTTATGTTTTTTAAAAATCTTTTTCCCTGTGTTGGTCAAAATTTTGACCAACTTGGGTTCATAAAAAAAAAAAATTAAAAAAAAAAAAATCATGGGAGCTTTTTGAGAAAACATTTGAACACAAAAATTTGGCAGTGGCTGATCTTGATTAGAGAGGAGGGATAGGAAAAAGGGGTATGGAACTCAGGAACAGAGATGGGGATAGGAGCCCCACCCTAGCACCCATAACCATGAGAAGGTAAATTGCGAGTGCCTTTACCTTTGCTATGAGATGAACTAATTATGATTCCTCGTAGGGTGATGGGAGTGTGATTCTTTAGGGATGTATCTGGCATCTCCCAACAAGTTTCTGCTATCAATGTCTTCAATGTCCTACAATTTTCCAAACCTTGTATTTTCTTCATCTGTTGACCAGACTTGATGATTACAAATTCTTGGAGTGAGACTGACTCTACAAAGTTTGGAAGCTCATCTAATCCTTGCCTACATTCTCATATAATCAAACTCTCAAGGTTAGGCAGAACAATATTAAGGCTTATCCTTTTCAGCTCTATATAGCTCTCCATTTTTTTAGGCACACATTTATAGTATTGACAGAAACATATCTTTCTCAATTTATACGAGGATTTCTCACGAGTTCACATCATGTGTTATAGGTAGCTTGCAAAAGAAAAAGGAGAATAAAGATGAAAGTGAAAGTTTTTCTAAGCTAGATGTGCCCCTTGAAGAAGCTTAATTTTTAGATAGTGATAATACAGAGGTTTTATCTTTGGATACAAAAGGCAAGGTCTCAAAAGGAGAAGCTCAAGTCGATTCTTCTTTACTAGCAGCTGAAGGTGAAGGAGATGGATTGTGTAAAAGTTTGCTTGAAGATATTTTTAAGTGTACTTACAAAGACGTGCCTACTACAATTGATAAGTGGGTCAAAGATGGTAATCAATTTCATAGAGAAGAAGCTAAGATTATTTTCAGGCAGCTTAAAATGTGAAAAATGTTTGGACGAGCCCTCCAAGTCAGTGTCTTTTATCATCTTTTCTTTCCTAGTCTTGAATTTTTCATTAAACATTAGTTTTCCTTTGAAAGAGAGAAAAATAATCTAATTTAGGAATTTTGTTAAACATTAAATATGTTAAATTTTCCTACATGCTTTCTCAAATTTAGGGGTTTTGATCTCTTCTAATTGGTGATTATAGCCCACATCTAGATATTTGAGGCTGGGGCAACATTGTTGACAAATTGATAAACTCTCAAGACATAAACCCACTAGTGATATATATTTCAGGCTCCACAATGATGAAGAAAAGGATCCTAATAGAATAGTCAACTTGGTTAGAGGGCACCCTTCAATATTTAGATATTGAAGGTTAGTAAGATGCACAAGTGTTTCTAGTAAGGAATTCAACAAATGGTTGTTTATTATCAACTCCTCTAATTTGGTCAATTGACCAATGCTATCTGGTAATCCCATGAAACATGTCTCATCCAAATCCAACTTCTTGAGTGATTCCTGGCTTGTGACCAGCTAAGGAAATTCCTTCATTTAAGCACATCCCCAAAGAATTAGAATCTAGCAATCTAGATCCTGAAGTTTTATTAGAGTTTTTAAAAGAAGAAGAGGTATGTCATTCTATTAATTTTATTAGAAATACATTTTTTATACGCAATCACAATGATATATATGGTTTACTTGTGTGCAGAAACTCAAAAACTTAAAAGGCATTTTCTTTCATGGAAGAAATGAGCAGCCTCCAATCAAAAATTAAGGACTACCATCTTGTAATATCCTCCCCTGATTTGAACTTTGGCTTGAAGAAATTTAACTTAAAGAATATTGTCAAACACTTTGTATGCAAACTCATAAGTTGATTTCCTCAATAAATTGATTTCCAATGAGTAGATTTACAAACAACTATGAAGTGAAATTCAAAATGTGTAATACACATCATAACATTTTGACAAACACTTGGCATACATTCAACGATATATGAAAAATTTGGAAACTCTTTTAATGTGCTGATAAAGGGTGATTTTAAATGTAGATGTGCACTTACAACTACCTTAAAGGCTGCGACAACTATTCAGACTTGTATTCAACAATTATAATGCATAGACATGAAAGTATGATAGAAGAAACCTAGAATTGAATGTTGTAGTGATTTGTGAATGGAGTGACCGCCTTCCAAACTTCTAATCAGCCAGATAAACAAGTAAACTTGATACCAACATTGTTCACACACTGTAGTAGCACTATTCACATGATACTATAGCAAAACACTATTCACGCAATATTGTAGCAAAATACTATTCATGCACACTGTAGCAATAACTAAATTCAGATCTGCACTTTCAAAACCTTGTAAATTCTTTATGTGAAAGCACCAAATCAAACCCAGCGTGTTCCCTGAAGTGAAAACACCATTGATCCTCATGACTGTGTCTTCCAAAAGCGAAGAGAATGCTAGAAAAGAGGGATTCTGTCCTCCAAGCCCAATAATCAAATATCTAGCAACATAACATTAATCTTCATCCAATCATGCTTAAAAGAAGCTCTTCCATTTCTTTTATATTGTTCTCACAAGAGCTCAATCCTTCGTTTTCTCAATGTGGGATAAAACATAACTCCCTTTATGTAACTTATGTCTCCAGTGTGTTATAAAATAAAGGGGACTCTTTTAATTTAAATATTTCCCACAAACTATAGTCTATGCATTAATAAAGTTAAATATTTAAATTTAACTTTATAAAATAGCTTTATTAATGCATAACAAAACTTATCAATGATAAACAAGTCTTCTTTTCAATTTTAAACAATTACCATTGACATACCGCTACCACTAGATGTCCGACCATGTCCAAGATGACTTACTATAAATAGTAAGTATGCCCAAACTTGCCTCAAACCCCTTAGAAAGACCTGCAACTAAAACTATCTAGGCCAAATGACCTCTAAGTCCCTTTAATGTCCTGGTTAGCCTATAGGACCATGGGGAAATAGGCTAACGACAACATCATGCTATGAATGCTAAAAAGGGGACAGTACAGTCTGCCCTTCCCAAAATTTCTTTTCCTCAAGCAATTTCAACTCTGGATACTATAATATCTACTCATTTTCCCAAGTAGCATCCTCTACTGGTAGATTCCTCCACTTGACCAAGTACTCCTTGATGATCCACCTGCGAAGCACCCTCTTCCTAGAGTCAATTATAGCCTCGAAAACCAAGATAAGCTTTCCCTCATCATCAAGAGGTGGAAATACTACTAAAGGCACCACATTGTGGCCCAATGCCTTCTTAAGGTGTGACTCATGGAACACATTATGCACTTTTCTATCTGCAGGCAACTCCAACTCATAAGCTACTTTGCCCACTCTCCTGATTACTTTGATGGTCCATAGTAGTGTGGTTTCAATTTCTCTGCTCCACTCTTCTTGAGAGAAGACTGTCTATATGGTTGTAACATGAGGTACAACATGTCTCCTACCTAGAAAGACCTCTCAACCTTGTGCTAATCAGCATATTGCTTCTGCTGATTTTTTGCCTTTTGCAAATTTTCCTTCAAGGATTGCATAATGTCCTGACACTCCTGCAAAATATCCTTGGCCTTAGGCACCCTACTGTCCCCAAATAGCAAATCCAAAAAATTAGGAGCACCATACCCATATAGTGCCATGAAAGGGGACATTTGAATAGACATATGGAAAGAGGTATTATAGCAGTACTCCCCTAGATGTAGCCACTTCACCCAAGCCTTCTTCTCTCCTGCAATGTAGTTTCAAAGGTACCCCTCAACCCATTTATTCACTATCTCTGTCTGCCCATCAATTTGGGGGTGGTAACTAGTACTCAGAGTTAGCTCTGTTCCACACAACCTGAACAACTCCTACCAAAAGTGGCTCATAAACCTACTATCCCTATCACTGACTATGCTCTGTGGCATCCCATGTAATATAAATACTTCTCGAAAGAATGGCTCTGTTGTTTGTACTGCTAAATATGTGGACGAAATCGCAAAGAAATGTGCAAATTTTTTCAATCTTTCTACCACAACAAAAATACAATCCTGACCCTGTGAATTTGGAAGGCCTGTGATAAAATCCATGAAAATGCTATCCCACTTCTTCTCTAGTATAGGTAGGGGCTGTAGTAAATAGCCTAGAAAGGAATGTTCTTGTTTGTTATGCTGACACACTGGGCACTCCCTAATGAACTGTAGCACTTCTGACTTAAGCCCCTTCCAAGTGAAGCGCTCTCTCACCTGCCAATATGTCTTAAAAAATCTTGGATGTCCTGCTAATGGTGAATCATGAAATGCTCTCAAGATATTTTTCTTCATGGCAGACTCAGGTACCAAATAAATCCTTCCCTTGTAAATGATCAAATCATTTACAATAGTGTATCGACTATCCTGAATAGCTCCTTCAATAACACTAGATGCCCAACTATCCTTGGCATACTCTACCAAGATCAACTCTCTCCAATCATCCATGACTATCCTAACAACAAGAAAATGAGGCCTTCTGTATAAAGCATCTGTGACAATATTTTTCTTCCCTTTGACATAAACTATGTCAAAATCATAGGCCTGTAACTTACTCACCCATTTCTATTGCCTTTCATTAAGATCCTTTTGTCCAAGGAAATGTTTCAAGCTATTATGATTTGTTTTTACTGTGAATCGGCTCCCTACTAAGTATTGCTTGAACTTAGGTAGCACGTGCATGATTGCTAGCATTTCTTTGTCATAGATGCCGTAAGTTTTCTCTGTAATACCCTCAACCAACACATAACCAAATAACCATACAACAATACTCCATACATACATAATAGATTAAATCTCGAACAAATTTTTTTTTTATAACCAATATCCATTACAAATTAACCTTTATACAATAGGTACAACAAAGTACTCATAATCAACAATGTAACATTTCAAAATATTACATTAGAGTATATAACATATCTATACTCTTTTATTATAAGTACAACAACTTAAATACATTTGAATTAACACTAGTTCTAAATGTAAATAATCATTATCTTCTAAGTCCATATCCAACCCTATCTCGAACCTGAAAACAAAACAACACAACCACAACACACCAAACAGGGCTTAGTAACACTAATTAAATCAATAATATCTCTAGAAAACCTGCATGTTAGATTTTATGACAAAACTATATTCATTTAATCCATATAACAGATATATTGAAAATACAATTTTCTTTTCACATTCAAATATAAAGCAAGTACATAATTTCTTACACGCAGATATGCAAAAATAAACTCGCACAGAATATGACAAGGTAATGATTCAGTAGTCCATGGGTGTCAACATAAGAATCTATGTTCAGCCACTCATAGAACTCAATATGTCAGGTGAAACCATAATGTTCTTATCTTATTATATGATTCCCAACCCATGAAATTTTAAATATTACCAATTGATTAAATAACTGTCATAAACTTTCCCATAAGGATCTAGACTAGTGTCGGAGGGCATCTGGCAACATAATTCTATCACCACAAGTTACTTGCTTTATGACAGCCACCCAATCTAAAGGATCACACTTGCATAATCTAACATACACATAAATCTAGTTATACTAATTGGAAGAAAACTTAGATTAATTTTCCAATTCCAACTAATACACTTATTTCATTTGCTTCAATATAACAATTGCACCAGCAAACAGAAATATCATATGAAACCATTTTTTTTCAATCTTCCAAAGTATCAAATGAAGCCATATTTGTAACCACGCTTTTCAACTACATAACAGCTATATTCAATTAAATAGTAAGAAATTGACTTTTCTAAGATTCATTATATTTACATTTCATTTTAAAACGTAATAATAAAACTATCCACATATACTATTACTTACTGACGTTAGATTATAAAACAATTAATCAATTTCCATTTCCAAAACCAGTAATCACAATAATTTCCAAATTATATATCTATGGTAAATCTAACAATTTGATTCATAAGAAAATACATATATAATTATACTTATATTCTCACACCTATATATATATATATATATATACAGATGTATTTTATATAAATACAAACATAAATATATAATACTTACAAATTAAACTTCAGATCTATAATAGATATGTATAAAACTTATTTCTTTTGCTAAATTTTAATTCCTAAAAAAACTTCATTTCAAAATAAAACATCATATAAATCCTATCGAAATGCTTCAACAGACTCCACAATGTTCAAGTTTGGACAAAGTTTAAAATAGAAGAACATTAACAATGATGTCGTGTTTCAACTCCTAATTCCAAATCAAAATCACCATACTTACAAATTCAATCCGCGTCACACACAAAAACTCCCAAATACCAATTTACACACCCACGCGAACTGTTTAACAAAATGCCTCTTCCCAGTTCCAACTATCAACATAACTTAAAGTTTGGAAAATTGATTAATCTTCATGCAGTTATATATGAATACTTAATATCATACATAGTCAACAAAGTATCGACTGGATTAAATACAACTTCCATCACGTCGACAATTGAATGAAACTATGCTATCAAATGTAAAACCAATCTTGTTCAAGATTTTTACTAACTGTTTGTCGTAATACCTATGTCTTGTTTTGCAAGTATAATTCACAAAACTACTGTTTCAAACATATGATATCTGTTTAACACATTACCTAAAACCAATGACATCAAACATAACTGAATCCCCAACTTCAACTCATAAAACTGTTTGATAAAATGATTGTGTTACTATTAACTTGCAAACCATTGAAAAAATAACTTACTCTTAACCGTTGATAAAATAAGATCTCTGGAAATTCACGGCCGTGATCGAATGTCACCACAAACTCTTAACCATGGCTAAGTTGTAAATAGTAAACAAAATATTAAACACCAAAACTAGGGTACACACAGAGCTCGACTCTTTTTATAGCCGATAATCATATATTATTTCAAAAGCACACGCATGAATTACAACCACAAACATACATATTAAACCACAAAACCCAAATACAAACAAAATTACCATAACGAAATCTCCATTACCACACTCGAGTATGGGTAGACACAGAGCTAAGTATCGCACATAGAGCCATGCTCTACATATATCCATGCTTGAGTGTATATACACATCATAAAAACTTATTTTAACATTCTTACATTCGTGCACCCGATTCTGGGTTTACATGAAATTCAACAATGAAAACATTAAATACTGCATACACCCAGAGTTGGTTGAATTCCTCTTAATCAACAACTTTTGTATTCAAAAATCACCATTGCTAAATAAAACATAAAAATGGATAGAGGATAGAGTAAGAAAAGCCCCCTGCCTGAATAAATGTGAAATGAACACAAAAGATGTTGCCTGGAAAAACCCTCTTCTTCCAAAATCACAGCCCAAGCCTTCAAACCCTCAAAATCTAGACACAGAGATACCAATGTAACTTCCTTAACAACAATAACTGAGAAAAGTGAAACCACGAAATGACAACAAAACCATCAATAAAACAAAATCATGAACCTCTAAAATGCTGGTAAGAAATGATAATATCCATAATGGTCATCAATTTCCCCATGAAAGCGCAAAGAAACCCGCTCAACAGAGCTTCCGTAATCCCCAACTAAAACCCAACAATGGTGGTCTGAAATTAGGCTTCAGCTAACTCGACAACCAAAACAAGCAATTCAATGCCCATAACTGTGAGTTTAACACAAACATAAAAAATAATGCAAATTCCAACAGATGGCAGCCAAAGTACCAGCTCGACATTCGAAGAGCCTTCCCACCATAAAAACCCACTAACCTTGCCGCCATAAACCAAAACCCAAAACCCCCATGCCAAGCTTTAGTTTAGGCATCAATTAACTTAGGCAATGCTTTAGTTTTAGGTTTTATGACTTAGTTAAATCCCATGCCATAGATTAGTTTAGGCACTAACTCACATTAATTTAGTATTAGGTACTAATCTAACATTAATATTTGTATCAATATTAATATTAATATTAATCCTAAGAAAAATTAATATTGCTTACTAATTAATAAGTATACATATATGTATACATATAATTTACAACTTGTATAAATATAAATACAAGCACACGAATACATAACAATTACATATATGTGTGTGTGTGTGTAAATATTAACTTATATATATATATATACAATCTTATAAATATACATACATATATATATACTTAAAAACTGGCAAACAACAGGTTCAAGGTGCTGCAAAAATTTTAAGCCAACTTATACAAAAATTTGAAAGTACAAATCAGACAAAGGTAAAACTGAAACCATACTAACATTAATTCATAAAATTTGATTCCTGAATCTAGATTGATTCAGATAATAAGATTCTGAATAAAACACAATACTGAAAATATTAAAACATCTATTCTGAGAATCAGATTTTGAGTAACCTCTAAATTCTCGAAGAATTTAACATGATAATGCTAGAATTTAAAGTAACTTTTAACAAGTACCAAACTATCCAGAAAAGTAAACTAATCTAAGAATTCCAAGGTATCAAATGAAGAACTATCAGGGCCATGACATTCTCAACACCTCGTAATTTCTTGCTCTCATATGCGATGGGATGTTTGTCCTGCATGAGGATAGCTCCTACACCCTCTCCCGAGGCATCACACTGCAGCTCAAAAGGCCTAGTGAAATCTGGAATGGCTAAAATAGGACATGTACTCATCAGCTCCTTGAACCTGTCAAAACAATCCTAAGCCCTCTCTGACCACTTGAAACTGTCTCTCCGTGTCAAATCTATAAGTGATGCTGCTATCTATGAAAATCCCTTCACAAATTTGCGGTAGAACCCACAAAACCCAAGAAATCCCTTGAGTTGTGAAGTGTTCCTTGGCAGTGGCCAATCCAGAATGGCCTTGATCTTGTCTAGGTCAACCCGAACACTTCCTGCACTAATAATATGCCCTAGATAGAGCAACTTTGTCATCTTGAACTCGCATTTAATCATCTTCGCATATAATGACTCCCTCTCTAGAATGTTGAGCACTACATCAATATGCTTCAAATGTTCCTCCCAAGTATGGCTATATATCAGTATATCATCAAAAAAAATCAACACAAACTTCCTCAACTGATCTTTGAATACTGTATTCATATAGGACTGGAAAGTGGTGGGAGCATTAGTCAACCCAAAGGGCATGACTAAGAACTCAAAATGTCCGTAGTGGCATCTAAAAGTTGTCTTCTCCACATCCACCTCTAGAACCCATATCTAGTGGTAGCCGAATCTCAAATCAATCTTAGAGAAGTAGCATGCATTATGCAATTCATCAATAAGCTCATTGATGCGCATAATAGGGTATCGATTCTTGATTGTCTTCTTGTTTAGCTCCCTATAATCAATGCACATCCTCATTGTACCATCCTTCTTCTTCACCAATACCACTGAAGAAGCGAAAGGGCTCTTTCTTGGTCGTATGTGCCCCATGTCAATTAACTCCTTGATTGCCTTTTCTATTTCATCCTTATATCTCTTTGGGTGGTGGTAGGGTGTGATGATGACTGGCTTAGCCCCTTCCTCTAACTCAATAACATGCTCGATTCCCCTATTCGGGGGTCTCCCTGGAAGTATCTCACCAAACACCTTAGTATGTTTGGTTATTATTTTTTGTATGTTAGGTTCATACTCCTGTTTATGCTACTATGTCACCTCAGGCATTACTCTAAACTCTGATGTCCACTGCACCTGGTCGTGTCTGAAGAAAATTTGCATCTGCTTGAGTGACACCACTCAAAGTCTCCCATCTGATAGACCTCTGAGCACTATCTTCTTACCATTTGCCTCAAACCTCATTTCCATTTTTTGGAGGTTAAATATAAACTCTTCTAGAGATTTCATCCAATTCATCCCAAGCACCATATCCTGATCACCAATGTTGACCACAAAGAAATCTCCCACCATGTCATAATCTCCCAAATGAAGCTGCAAGTTGGAGATTTTCTTGGTACAGTCAATTTTGAATCCATCGACAACCATCACCTTAAATCCCCTATGCTCCTCTATATGTAGCCCTTTGCATGACACAAACTTCTCATCAATGAAGTTATGTGTTGCCCCTAAGTGCCACAAATCTTTGTCCATCCAAAGTTCCCCTAACTCTGAAAGTTTCGGCCTCTTGTATGCTGGACAGCTGAGCTATCATGTTATCACTACGTGCTTCCTCATATGAAGAATTATCATCATCTCCATCTAATTCTGATGAATTCTCTAAATCTCCATCCACTAACTCTTCGGCTAAAAAGTACTCCATCTGCTTATCTTTTGCTTTCAATGGACACTTATGTGACAAATCCCAAGGCTCCCTACAATGAAACCAAAGCTTCTTCATCCTAAGATCATTAAGTGTCTCATTGTCTAGCCTCTTACTTTCCTCCTTAGGTGGCTGAGCCTCTCTATGGAAAGGTTTCATGTCCTTATCTTTCCTTGAAGGGAAACTCTTTGCCTAAAATTTATTTTTAGAAGCTGAAGAGGAATCCATGTCACAAGCTTTCTTAATGGCTTCTTACAAAGTGGGAGAGTTGAGAGATTTAATCCACCCTCTTAACGGATCAGCTAACCCATCCATAAATAGAACCAATATCCTCTGTTCAAATACATCTGTGACTAACACTCCAAGTTTTTGAAACTCTGAAATGTATGTTTCCAATGATCCCCATTGTTTAAGCTGAGATAACTCCTTGAAATAGAGTTCTAGATCCTTCCTGTCAAAACGTTCAATCAGTCTCTCCGCAAACTCCACATATGAGGTAATGTGTGCATGATCCATACTGACCATGCCATAATGCCACCACTCATGTGCTAACCCATCCAGATGAATTGTTGCATACTTAATAGCTTCTTCCTCAGCAATAGGGTTCAATTGAAAGTATGTTTCAAGCTTTTGAACCCAAGCTCTTGCTGTAGACTTCCCAAGCCATCATAATATGGTAACTGAAGTTTCCCTACTTTCTTCTGTAGCTCATAGCTTTGGTTCCTATCATGTGCACGTGGCATATGCTTCATCTGCACATCCATATACTCCCTAAAGATAATTGCAGTAGTAAAATTTGGACCTCTGGCTTCCCAATCTCTCCTCAACTGGTCCTGTATATCAGTGATCTAGGGCTCTGGTACGGGCTGCTCTAGAGCTCTAGGAGGAAATGTGGGAATCATGGGCCTCAAACTCACTGTCCTAGTTTTTTGGGGTGCATGATCGAAATCATTCCCAACTTGTTCACCTCCATTATGTGTCCCATCCTAATTATTACCATTTTGATTATTTCCTCCACCCACATTCGCATTCAACCCCATTTGACGAGCCATCATCTGCATCATAAGCTCCAATCTCTGACTTTGTTCCTATGCTCTATGCTCTGCTAATTGTTGTCCCTGTGCCAAGGTGTCTAATAACTATAAGAATCTTTCCTCTCCCTAATCTGGACTAGCATTCCTGCCTCTGCCTAATCCTGTATTCTTGTCATCTCGGTCACCCATATTGTTGTCTTGATCAAAGAATACCTCCTCTGTGTCTGTATGATTGGATTCTATGTCCACCTACACGGATGAACTAGATTGTTCGCTCTACAAGTCTGAAATCCTATTTTGTCTTGCTTTGGTATTGTGGAAATTATAAGGCCCCTGTCACATGCTCAAACATAAATTCTCTAATTTTAGTGTTTTGACATTTCGTCAAACACTTTCCTCTCTATCATGTTGTTCCAAATTCCCTATAAGACCCCCATGAGATGGAAAGACTTATAGCTCTGATACCACTATAATATCCTCCCCTAATTTGAACTTTGGCTTGAAGAAATTTAACTTAAAGAATATTGTCAAACACTTTGTATGCAAACTCATAAGTTGATTTCCTCAATAAATTGATTTCCAATGAGTAGATTTACGAACAATTATAAAGTGACATTCAAAATGCGTAATACACATCATAACATTTTGACAAACACTTTGTACACATTCAACGATATATGAAAAATTTGGAAACTCTTTTAATGTGCTGATAAAGGGTGATTTTAAATGTAGATGTGCACTTACTGCTGCCTTAAAGGCTGCGACAACTATTCAGACTTGTATTCAACAATTATAATGCATAGACATGGAAGTATGATAGAAGAAACCTAGAATTGAATGTTGTAGTGATTTGTGAATGGAGTGACAGCCTTCCAAACTTCTAATCAGCTGGATAAACAAGTAAACTTGATACCAACATTGTTCATGCACTGTAGCAGCACTGTTCACGCGATACTGTAGCAAAACACTATTCACACGATACTATAGCAAAACACTATTCACGTGATACTATAGCAAAATAATATTCATGCGCACTGTAGCAATAACTAACTTTAGATCTACATTTTCAAACCCTTGTAAATTCTTTATACGAAAGCACCAAATGAAACCCAACGTGTTCCCTAAAGTGAAAACACCATTGATCCTCCTGACTGTGTCTTCCAATAGCAAAGAGAATGCTAGCAAAGAGGGATTCTGTCCTCCAAGCCTAATAATCAGATATCCAACAACATAAGATTAATCTTCATCCAATCATGCTTAAAAGAAGCTCTTCCATTTCTTTTATAGTGTTCTCACAAGAGCTCAATCCTTTGTTTTCTCAATGTGGGATAAATCATAACTCCTATTATGTAACTTATGCCTCCAATGTGTTATAAAATAAAGGGGACTCTTTTAATTTAAATATTTCCCACAAACTATAGTCTATGCATTAATAAAGTTAAATATTTAAATTTAACTTTATAAAATAGTTTTATTAATGCATAACAAATCTTATCAATGATAAACAAGTCTTCTTGTTGATTTTAAACAATTACGATCAACATACTGCTGCCACTAGATGTCCGGCCATATCTAAGATGACTTACTATAAATAGTAAGTATGCCCAAACTTGCCTCAAACCCCTCAGAAAGACTTGCAACTAAAACTATCTAGGCCAAATGGCCTCTAAGTCCCTTTAATGTCCTGGTTAGCATACAAGACTGTGGGGAAATAGGCTAATGACAACATCATGTTATGAATGCTAAAAAGGGGACATTACACATCTCAAGTGTATGAGCAATTCTTTAAGAGTCCTGGCATACATGGATCTAGACTCTAGGCTAAGTCAAGACTAGTTTGACCAGTCGAATGAAGAAATCTCCTACTATTTGGGGTTCGAGCATATGGGTTTTTAGTAGCCTAATAGGCACATTACAAGCTTTATTCTCTAGGTGATTTTTTAGTTTGTAAGTTCAAGAATTCATTTTTTAGATGAAAATGTGTTAGATGCACCTGAGATTTTGAAGTGTTACCTATTTCATAAAAGCAACCCATGCTCTAAATCATGCAAAAAAATTTAGTTTTGAGGGTTTCATAATCTTGACAACAACACATGGTCATCTACAACCCTCCATACAAAAACACATTATGCCCCCCCACACTTTCTCTATAACTGGGGCCTCAACCTATGGAAATAATACATTTGGAATGGTCTCGAGATTCCCAAATCCAAGTGTTGTTAGTTTCAATAAAATAGGAAATCTTTGCAACTACTTAACCAAATGAAATACCATGGATGCCAAAATACACTTAAGTTGATGATTTAGCTTATATAGTGCATGGAACTTAAAAAGTCTTACATTAACAACACAAATCTAACCATTAAAAACTATAATGATAGTGAAGAGATTCATCAATATGCAACAATATGACTTTATTAATATCTCAATCTACATACATTAGGTTTCAAGACAAGCCATGATCTGTAGAACTTTACTCTTAATGAAATCACTCCATATACTTGTTGCATACGACATTCTCCTTAGCAATGAAAAACATCTCCAACTTTCAAGGTTCCTTCACATTGATTACCTTTGGATGATTATATTGTCTCTAAATGTTGATTACTTATTTCTTTACTAGAATCAAATGCCCTTGTTCATTTGATTATGTTCTTCTCTTTTGTTCTATGTTATATATTAATGATCTTGATCAGATTTGAACTTGCAAGTACATTATTTTTGCACTTACTTGTTGATTAGATTGATGCTTTCATGGATTTTCGTCATGAAAGTTTCCTCTTTGATGAATTCAATACCTTTTAACTCTCTCAATTCCCACATATAACAAACAATAGTATCTTGACTTTAACCAAATACTAATTCTATGCATAAGATATAAGATATTTAGTGCTCATTATAGTTGGTACTTGATTTCTAATGCTATAATATTCCTTGTTGATTGCATTTTTGTATTCTAACAACCAACATCATACTAGGATCTTGTTGTTCCATACAAAATTTCATCATATAAAATCATTATTCTAGAGGTGACATCATGAAATCATTCAATTCAAGACACTCAATCGATAACCTTCAAGGTTTATTGCCCTTATTCAATCACCATATTCACAAGATCGCCAATCACTATGCTACAATGTTTCTCAAGAGCATTAGTTCAAAGGGTCATCAACTTAATCATCAATAAATCTTACCTTATCAATAAAATCTTATTCTTTCCATTCAAGGTTTCAAACATATTTATCAACCCAAGATCCTTGTTCAATGTCCTTATAACCTACACACACAAAACCTTTACTCTATTGCCAAGTTTCATTATTAACATACCTTGTCCAAATACCCATTCTAACAAACAAGATTCTTACATTGTTGTCAGAAACCAATCAGTGAACTCATTATCATAATGATATTATAATCTTCATTATATAATACCTCCAATGTTGAATTAGATATCTTTGGGCATCAAGCACTATCAAACTCTTACAATATCCTTGAGAAATCAACAGTGAAGTACAATAACATGATATTATCTATTACTTATAACAAGGAATATATATTCACTGTTAACATTTGAAGTATGTTGATGAGATTTCATTTAATCTCAACTTTTGGAATCTTCAACATAAGGAAACCTTAGTCCTTCCAATTCATAATCCTTAATGAATTGGTGAATCAAACTTCACAAAGGAATAATGGTCCAAAATTATTGTCAATATTTAGACAACTAAGCTAAAGTTTTCATGCAAATTATATTGTTTATCTTCATTGGAACATCCACCCAAGAGTATAGAGCACCAATTAAGTTTTCCTCTTCCTTATTAAGCTATTGTCATTGTTCACAAAACACTATATAGTATTCTTTTGATTAATAAGACTTGTTACAACTAGAATACATGGATCTTACTATTTTAAGCCAATAAGGCATCATGACATCCTCACATGGAACCACTTCTCAATGCAAATTCAAAACCAAATGAAAGATTACTGAGTTTACTATAAAATTCCATAATATTAGAATTTTTGACTAGTTACCTAGCAACGGTTTCAAAAATATTACACAAAACATAGATATCTTCCTCATTATTAATGAAATCTAATCCCACAAAAACCACAATGGTGAGGACTCAATGCTCTTTCATGCTATGCAAATGAATCTTTAGAAATAAGTCAAATATACTATAAAGAGAGTATGTAAACAATGCTTTAAATACGCTGAAATAAGTCATATTTATATTTTTTGATAGTTAATTTTGTTGTATCTATTCTATACACTGGTGATTCTAAGATCCATTATCTTGAATATGTTAAGATAGTAAAATCAAAAGCATCTTGGTTTGGTGGCACTGGTTTTCAATTAGTTTTAATAGAGAAATAAGTGATCATTGTTCATTGACAAACCCTCGTTGGAGAATAAATGTGATTTTCACCTTAAATACAGTGAACTATGGGTACAAAAACCATCTTTTGGTTGTGAAGCATCCTTATCCAAGGGGATCAATGTCCTTTCTCTTCAATTGAATCGGGTGTAGAGGTTGTGTTTCATCAATTAGGTACACTGCATAATTGAGTGCTATATTGAAATAAAGAAACACAACTTTTGCACACTTGATTCCAATCAAGAGAGAAAGCACATGGAACCCTAATGTTTGACGAAGATGTTTCAAGACTGAAAGATGGTATCCTACCATTCATACCTAAAAAGAAATATCATGATCTAATATGCTCTTCCAATGCATAATGCTCATCGGTATACATGACTTCCAACATGAGTCATCCTTAGAATCATGTACTCTTATAATGCATCCACCATATAAGCCATCCCATACACCCATCATAACTTATATTCAACATCTCATGAAGAGTTAAAATGTTCCTTCATAGATCATAGGGAAGATCTTATATGATATCTTGGAAATTCTTTCGAGGCAATGAAGATGGGATACCATATTTCGATTGTGAAGCATCCTTATCCAAAGGAGATCAATGCCCTTTCTCTTTAACCAAATTAGGTGAAGAGGTTCCTTCAATAGCAATGGCTATTCTATGAGGGCACCCCTTTGCCCAATTTTTGAACAACAATAGAAACTTGCAGGTCTTTGTATAGAGAATTTCTCTGATTCTCGAAGATTTGATGGAACTCGCACCAAAGCCAAAGGGAAAGGTTGTGAAAAGGCTGATGATTCAAAGCTACCTCCTTTTACATCACCACAAAAGAATGGATCTGTACCATCCTCAACTAAAAATGTGAATAACAGAAATAGGTTTGGCTAGGTATAGAGACATGAAACCAATATCACTAATGGAAGGTGGTCTCCACTTCCACAGGACAATCATAGTGAAATATCTAGAGACACAAATTTTACTCCTCAATATTTAAACAATTCATTTGGAATTGAGGCAAACCCTGCAAATGGGAATGCAATTCAATCTAGTAAAGGGTTTGTTGTTGGCAATGGAGGTTCTAGTAATGCAACTCCTCACCCTATAAAAACTAGAGGGAAGGCATCATCAAATAATTTAGAATGTAGTTCTACTAGTAGTACACCTACAAAAAGTGTCTCAAGAGCACTCAACAATGGAGCTTCTTTTGGCACGACCACCAACAGTTTTAGATTTCCTACTTCTTAGAACTTAGTTGCAAGAATTGGTCATGCATGTAAAACTCTTGTTGTGGCATCAACAACACCTACAGTGGTAAATACTATTGAATTGCCATATTTTGAACTCAAGTAAGATCCTTCATTTTGGATGGATCATGATGTGCAGGTGATGAATCTATTTTTCTTCTTCCCATTAAGTAGAGTGTTTGGGCTGGAAAGCGAAACTTTGTTTTCAACTTACATTTCCAGCTATTTGTAATTCTAGTTTTATTTCCTTCTCTTTTCCTTTATGCAATTTCTTCATCTCCTTTGCTTTAGCTTTCCTCTTGGCATCTTTCTTAGCCTATAAACATAACAAGTTAGAGAGGATTCTATCTAGAAAATCTGATCATAGAGAATATTACTAGCACTTGCACCTGGAGAGGGTGCAAGAGTACAACTGATAGGGTCAAGCTGTAATAGTTTGATAACAAGAGCTCATATATGTTCAAAAAATGTGTGTATAGAAACATATAGTAAAAAAATATAGCTTACATGCATGCCTAGAAATCTTGAGAAAACATAGGAGAATAGTAGTACATTATGACAATGCTTCATGATCACATCTAAAGATGGCAATAGTTTATGATTAGAGTCATTCCTTCTAGCAAGAGTTTCTATTATTCCTAATCTAATTTTCATATATCCCTATAACCATTAAGAGGTTTGTCACCAGTAAAATTCATTTATTGATCAACTGAAAAAATAAGGTCATGCATAAAGTTTCAAACAACAAGCACGCAAATATTATGATATGAGGTAAATGTTATTAGAAAACCTAAATACTCCTTTATGCTTCTAGAAATATAAGCATAAATGAATTTTTGAGAGTAGATAGATGAAACGATTGAAATTTTGAGAGTAGATAAATTAAATAGCTGACATGCAACAATCTAGAATGTGTGGTAGTTGACTTGCATACTATGTAGCCTACAAAGTTTTTATGATCCTTTAAGCAGCCCAATTGGCTTAAAATTGGAAAGGTAGCTGCTCAAATTAAAGTTTCTATTCGACTACTATATATGTTGGGAAGTTGCAACCATCAAAATTACATATCTACATTATTATCACACCAAGGTCCCATAACATGAGAAACTACGCGTTATCAAAAAAAAACACAGAGGCTATCTGGTCTAGAGCCCAACATCATATGGAGATGCTACTTGTAAGTGATACAAAATGACAATGTTATCTACTCCACTATCCTCCACTATATGAAGTAACTACCCATTACTAGTCTAGAACAACAATGTCATCTCCTTTAGGATTTATCATCATATGCTAGAGTTATAACCAATAATTGCAAGTCTACAATTATGCATCATGAGTTTAGCTTACATACTATTTTGTGTCAATCTATCATGATCACTAGCCATCCAAAGTTTCTTCCCTTGTCATAGAAGCTTATTGATACATCGAATGTATTAGAGAAGAAATGACTTCTCACACCCTACTAATAATTTAGGGTAACTAGTATTCCAGGAACCAGTACTATATAGTATTCTCTATCATTTCATTTACCAGTAACAACATCTAAAAGCACGAAGCCCATCTTTGAAATGATGGAAATGAGTTGCATCACTTACAATTATAGATCTTTTAGAAATATCATGAAGATGTAATGGCACAATTAATCGATGGAGATTATTCAACATCATCAGGCCTTTTGCAGGGAATGTACCATGGCTTGATTTTTGCGATAATTGATTGTTGCAAAGGGAATATCCCTAGTCTCACATCCACATTACAAAAAACATTTTTTATCCATCGTGATGAGGAATCATGGAATATGATCCAAAATGTTGATGCAAATTAGATATTTACAATTCTTTCCAGAAGCTTTACACTCAAAGTAATTATTATTAAGTACAACAAGAGCTTCCTTCACATCACGGGCTAGATTCAACAACATTTGCATGAATTTCTTTTTGATGTTGATGATATGTGTCTCCTACTAAGAATAAATGTACTATACCCTTATTTAATATCTAGTTACATCTAAGACTTTTTACCAACCCTTTCTCTTTTATCATTGATTTCCACTTGGTTGCATCATCCCATCTTATAGTTCTAGAATAGATACTTGAGAGCAATAGATAAGCTCCAAACTTTTGAGAATCTAATTCAAGGAGAAACTTTGCCACATGTTCACCAAGCTCAATATTGCAGTGAATTTTGTAGGCAAAGAGCAAGTTACCCCACACACTAACGCTAGGCTCTAACGGCATGTTTATGATGAACTCATGAGCAGAGATTGGGTCCATTGGGCTTGAGATTGAGGAAAAGTCTATCCTTGTTACAACTCATAGACTTGAAATTATGTCACCAGCAAAGAGAAATTGTAGAAGATGTGAAAAGTTCTAGTTCACGGGACATAGCTAAGAACATGACTACCTTTGAGGAGAAGAAAAAGTCCTCTAACTTCTCATCCCTTGCTCTTAGAATTGGTGCATGGGAGGTAGGTGATTCATGCCTTCAATAATATCAGTATTCACATAAACAACATAACCCTAAATCTTACTCAAGAAATGACTTTAACATAATGTTGATCAATTAAATTTGGGTATTTTGTGGTTTTCTTTGAGCTATTGTCCATTCAATCAATTTATTGGTATTGGTTTATTTGCAATATATTTGAAGATATGAAGGTGACTTGGTGGCAAAATGCTATTTCTCAAAACAAAAGCTTGTTTGGCAAGTATTGGAAGGTGGGTTGAAGAGAAAAATAGAAATTCAATGGGGAGATAGCTCTAGTCTTGAGGCAACATGTCCTCAAAATGGACTAGGCACCCTTGAAATAGAGATATGGTATCTAAATTGAGCATATTCATAACTTTGTAAGAAATTGAATTTTAGATAAAGGCATGATATATGATATATTGCAAATGAATATTAAGTAAGGAAAATTTACAACTATTTTACATGTACAACTATTTAGGCCTCCCATGTTCTTCAAAGAATCTGATCCATAGCCAAGAAAGCACATAATTTGGCAAGCAACCTCTAACTTCACCTCTAGTCAAGTAACTCTCTACAAGTTAGTAAATTCATCCCTTGTATACAAAACTATTAATCCAATTGAATTCTTGATTGCATATCAATTAGAACTGTTCAACTTTCTTTTTGACATAGGATGATTTAGACATTAAATAGTCCAACAGTGATTTAACAATGTTACCTAATGATTGTTAAAGAAATATTTGGATAAGTTTAACATTACCCATTTATCAATGGATTTAGTATTAGTTATTTCACTATTTGAAAATTTTGACCAATTATATGTTATGTTAGAGTAGACTCAAATTCAAGACCTCTAAGAGAAAGACTCATAATAACTCTTGCCTTTGATCAATGCAATTAAAATTACCCATTCAATTGTTGAATAGGTTTAATGGGTTTAGACATTTATCAATACATATCCTAACTGAAATTTCTTATATTATTTCAAGAGACATTTGTTGCATTTTTCCAAAGGACAACTTGACAAGCATTATCGTAACCTTATTGAATATGATTCTCACTTGAAGTTGCTAAGCAAGAAAGGTTTATCAAATAGAGGTTCTCCATTTTTTGAGATAGGATTTATAGATTAACAAAGTCTTTACTTTAGATTGCTGCAATAGAACATTCAAAGACATTTTTATTTGTTAGTTGAGGAATTCGTTGTGTCAATGGTGTTCAAATATTTCTTGCAGATGTGAAAACTACCACCAAGAACAAAGTTCCTTTAGTACACTCTTAGACACTAAACTGGGTAGCCTTTTGTATTGAGACAAGCAAGAAAGTTGTCATTCTGAAACTGCATAAAGACTATGTTCCAATTCGGATGGAAGTAAATACAATAATTTTCTTCTCTATAGTTGAAGTAATTTTGAAGTTGAAATGAATGTGTATACATATTAGTTTCTTAAATACTATTGCATAAATGTTTTGTGAGTTGGGTATGCATCTCTATCAGTGTTGACCATTATCTTAATAGTTTTTGGTTTATTATTATTAGTGCCTAGATGATGGAGCTCCAAAAGTTAGAGATGCTGCATTTTCAGTATTGGTAGATGTGGCAAAGGTATGGCAATGTCAATATATGTTATTTTGGATTTTTTTAAGGTTGATGCTCATTGGACTTGTGGTTTTGCATTAGCTTGTTGAATGAGACCTTTAGAAAGATCACTAGAAAAACTTGATGAAGTAAGAAAGAAAAAGATTTCAAAAATGGTTGGAACATCTAGGAGTGGTCAAGCCATAGCTGCACCATCAATAGGTAATATATGTGACTGTATTATTCTTTCTCAAGAGAGACATGGGCTACAAGCATCTGAATTGAATTGGTGTTGTTGCCTAGGTTCATCACGAGCTAGAGCACGTGGTGGTGTGACTTTAAATTATGAGGTGATACTTTGGCTATATTTAGGATACATGAAAAATCAAGTCATTTTTGTGTACATTTGACATTTTAAATTTTAATGGCTTCTTGTCTATTTTCATGGTGATAGCTTTGAAAATCCAACTATTGAGAAACTCATAGTTAGAAAAGCAAGAATTGGAAATTGAGATTTTCACAGGTTATGTTTCTTAATTTGAAACCTATGTATGATGTTTGACTATCCATCAACACATTAAAAGAAAAAACATTGGAGCCCCAACTTTGACTTGGATTTTGTGGCTTGGCAACTCAAATCAATACATAAATTCCTTAAAAAACATAAATTATATGCACAACAGTTACAAACTATATCGAATTGAAGCACTGGCTAGACAATAGGGAAATAATCTATAGTGTTTTGTTTGGACATGTTTTTACTTTAGGAGGTTTTAACAAATGTCAAATTAGTTAATTGATGTCAGGACTTGTATGTTAGTAAAGTAGTCTTCAGAATAGTGATGATGAGTTATTACCTAAGTCACAAGGTACAAATTCAGATTCTTGTCGATCACAGAATTTAGATCAAAATTTTATTTCATTTTTTGGTGCAAATTGAAGTGAAGCAAGCTTTTCCTTTTCTCATTTTTTTAGTCTAATTGTAATCCAAGCTACTTCTTTTCTTTTACAACAATTATAGCAAATATTAGTCCATCTCTATGGTTTGTGTCTAGTTTTTCCCTTGTCATAGATGTAACTTTTATAAGTGCTTGACATCTGTATACTTATACAAAAAAAAAGTGAAAAAGGATTATTTTCATTGAAGTCTGATATGATTTTTTTTTGGAGACATATTCTGCAATTGAAGTAATTGGAAGCTACCTTGATGGGTGCCTTGAGAAGAGAAACTGTGGTTGAAACTGCATCGAGGTGTCTTGAAACTGAGATTGAACACCTAATCTGACTGGTATGACCAAAGATGATACATTTAATTCCTTCTATGAGTTCATCTACTTTCAATAGTCAATTTGTGAGTTTAGAAGAAACAATTAGAACCCATGAGTTTAATGTTTTAAAGTTAAATAATAATAAAAATCTTCTAATCACTTCTAGGGCCCTTAAGAAATCACCTTTTTAATAAAGCTGAATGAAAGTTAATTAGGATGTCACTTTTCTACTAGCAAATAAATTGAATACTATCTAAATATAGATTTTGTATGAACTTGGTTTGTGATGACTACCCTACAAGTGGTTGAAAATATTTTTTGTATTTGTTAGATTGTTTTGCATTCCAATAGAGTAGTGTATTCTCAAAAAATTTATACTTAATGGTAGAATGTGCCTGATAGGATCATGGAAGAGAAGAAAATAATTTTCTATCTAAAACTTAAATTTTAATCAAAGAAGAGTTATATTTAGTTGTTGAGTTTTAATTATCATTGTTGGAAATGATTGAAAAGATCATGAGGAAAATTGTTGAAATGATCATAAGGAATTGGTAAAGAATGTTCTCAATCATTGTTTTGTCATTGATGTCAAACTTGCTACTTGCAGGAATGACAATTGCTTTAGTGATCCAAATACTATCAAGTGGTTGATTGAGAAGGAGGAGGCAATCAATAAGCTATAACTAGAACACCTAGAGAAAGGTTGAAGTTATGATGTTGTAATGAAGTACAAGGATCAGCTAAGCCATTGATGAAAAAGTGTATTGATGACAAACACAGAGAATGGGCACATTGAAACATATCAAAGATGTAAGGTTTTAGCTAAGACATCTGTAAATCCTAACTAAAGTTCATTGGAGAGAGGGAGCCGAGCAAGCTAGTAGGTACCGAACAAATTCCTAGTTAAAGCCGAGTGAGTAAACTTCAAATGCTGAGTGAACTTCATATGCCAAGTGAAATTCAAGTGCCGAGTAAACTTCAAGTGCCGAGTAAACTTTAGATGTTGAGTGAACTTTAGGTGCCGAGTAAAATCAAGTGTCGAGTAGATACAAGTGCCGAGAAGAAACAGATGCTAAGCGTCAGAAAACCAATAGTGTCGAGTAACACAAAGATGTCGAGCATCAGTAAATCAAAAATGTCGAGTTGCTGCATTATTTTAAAAATCAAAGATTCACCAAATCCAAGCTGACAAGGTTGTTATCTAGAAATCTGTGAATTAAATGGAAGATAAGAATGATGAGTTGGTGGCATAGAACACCATGTAGAACATTTTTTGGAGATTACAACTAGAGTCTAGATGAAGTTTCTAGATAAGAGCAAGATATAGGGTAGATACATTGTATCCTACCTAATCCATTTGAAACCCTAAAGTTGGAAAGGGAGAATCGAGCGGCAAAGGCAAACCAAATTTCTATTTAAGAAGTCATAAGGTCATGAAAAAAATAGAGGAGAAGGTGGTCTCGCATAAATGCATGAAGTGTTGAAGGAGGTGCTAAGGAGAAAGAGAGCATAGTTACTCTATTTTGATAAGAAGACCCTAGATATGATTGCATTGGCATGATGAGTAAGAAGACTCAAGGAGATGAAGCTTGAGAGGAAGACAAGCTATCAGAGCTGAAGTGATTAAAGACAAGCAAAAGGATAGAACTAAAGAGTGATCTGAAGCCTACAAAGTATGTTGTAAGTTGTATCAGATCAACATTCCATTATTGTTACTCTCTAGCAATTGTAACAGCTAGTTTAAATCCTATGGACTTAGGTTGGTTTAATAGCCATGAGATAAATCCTTTAACAGGGTGACATTCCAAGTGAATTTTCTAAAGTCCTTTGATCAAGCCCATTCCTAACAGTTTGGTGAAATGCTCTAACAAGGTCACATTTAACAGTGTTTTGTAAGCCTTTAACAGGGTAGGTTTTTAACAAGGCATCACTTTAGAAGAGTGAGAATCAAGTAGCATGTTACTGGTGGTTTTTCCCAAATTAGGTTTCCACGTAAATCATTGTGTCATGTGTTAATCTTGCATGTTTTATTGTTGCATGTTAATTTATTGTAACTTGCTAATATGGTTGATCTAAGTTTGAATGGATGAAAAGTGTATGGATTCATTAAAAGTAGAGAAAAAGTATTATTAGGGTATTTGGACTTTGAATAACTGATTCACCCCCCCTCCCCCCCCCCCCCCCTCTCAGCTATTCTAAAGAATTCTAACAATTGGTATCAGAGCCAAACTGCTATTTCAGTTTAAAGGGACTATAAGTAGGAAAGATCAAAATGTCTAAGAGAGAAGTCCCCAAGCTCAACAAAGAAAACTTTGTTGCATGGAAAAGTTTGATGAAGCTACATCTTAGATCCATAAGAGATTATGCCCAAAATTCAATTATTACTAAACATGTTGATCCAACCGGTACTCTTACTGCAGAAGATATGAAAAACAAACGGGAACGCAATCAGACAATGCTGAAAATTGCCTCTGCACTCAACTATGCTGAATTTGATGATATCAAAGGATGTGACACTATATTCAAAATGTGGAAAGCCCTATCAAACATCTATGGAGGAGATTAGAATGTCCAAAGAGCAAAAACAAAAAACCTCACAGGAAAGTTTGATGATATGAAAATGGAGGAAAATGAGAATGTTGCTCAATATTGTGCAAGAATAAAGGAAGTGGTAAGTGCAATAAGATGTCTGAATGGTCAATTGGATGAAGATACTGTTAATAGTAAGTTCTTAAGAACCTTTCTCCCTATCTATGCTATTAGAGTATCTGCAATACAAGAATTAAGATGTGTACCAGGAAACAATCTAAGTTTTGAAGGTATAGTGAGTAGACTCACTGCATTTGAGTTATCTAATTTTGACAACTACAAACATGAGAATGTTGAATCTTCTTTCAAGGCCAAGCTATCACTGAAAGATGCTGAACAGGTAAAATCAAAAAAGGGAAGAAAGATGAAATATGTATCCAGTGACAGTAGCACTGATGAGGAAGATAAGGAACAATTGGAAGTACTACTTGCTAGAAGATTTCATAGAGGTAAAGGAAAATTCAAAGGTAAGATGCCTACCATTTGTTTTAATTGCAATGAAGTAGGTCATATTGCTGTCAGATGTACACAGAAAAAGGATTACAACGAAGGCAACAAATATAAATATGGAAGAGAAGACAATAAGAGAGATTACAAAGACAAAGGCAAGAAGTGTTATATTGTTGAAGAAAATTCTGATGATAATGATGATGAAGTTGTTTATGTAGCCATGAAAGACCAATCTGATGAAGAAGAGCCTACAGCACTGGTAACATGTATGAACAAGAATGACAGATGGATCATAGACAGTGGATGCTCACATCACATGACAGGAGACAAAAGTAAGTTTGTTAACTTTACTCAGTATGATGGAAATAGTGTTAGATTTGGTAATGATGCTCCATGTCAAATAAAAGGAAAAAGGTTCCATTAAGCTTATAGAAAAAATTTCATGTGATAATGCATACTATGTTGAAGATTAAACTACAATTTGCTAAGTGTCTCACAGTTAGGCAATATAGGATGCAAAGTAGAGTTTGGAAACAAAACTGCAAAAATCTATGATACTGATGGTAAACTGATAGGAAAAGGAGATCAAAAAATAAGTAATCCACTTTACCTTGAAATGGATGATGTCTCTTGTTTTGTTGCAAAATTTGATGATGAATGGTTATGGCACAAAAGGCTATGTCATGTCAACTTTGACAATCTGGTCAATATTAGTAAAATGAAGAAAGTCAGAGGTTTACCAAAATTGAAGAAGCCTGATAATACCATGTGCAAACAATGTCAGCTAGGAAAGATGACAAAGTCAACTTTCAAAAGTAAAAACTATGCATCTAAAGAAGTACTTGAGTTAGTTCATACTAACTTATGTGGTCCAATGGAAGTACAAAGCTATAGAGGAGATAAATACATAATGTTGTTTGTTGATGACTATTCCAACATGATGACTGTTATGTTCTTAAGACAAAAATCTGATGCCTTTCAAATGTTTAAGTGGTATGTGGCTAGAGTTGAAAAGGAAATAGGAAAAAGCCTAAAATGCCTGAGATCAGATAGAGGTGGTGAATTCACATCAAAAGAATTCGAGATATTTTGTAATGATAAAGGAATCAAAAGACAAACGTCAGCTCCTAGAACTCCCCCACAGAACGGAATTGCTGAAAGAAGAAATAGATCTATGATTGACTGTGCCAGAACATTAATGATGGAAAAGATTGTTGCTCTAAAATACTGGAGAGAAGCTGTAAGTGTAGCTGTTCATACACTGAACCGAGTACAAGTCAAGAAAGGTACAAATACAACACCTTTTGAATTATGGTATGGTCACTCACCCAATGTAAAACATTTCAAAGTGTTTGCTTGCAAGTGTTTTATCCTTAAAGATGCTAGAAATGGAAAATTTGATGCAAAAAGTGATGAAGGCATATATCTTGGTTACTCCACTAGAAGTAAGGCATACAAGTGTTTGAATACTAACACTAACAAAATTGTGGAAAGTGCAAATGTAAACTTTGATGAGCATACAGAAGTCCAAGTTGAAGAAAAAAAGAGAATGAATGATTATAGAACCTTTGTGTATTCTTATGAAGGAATGCATGTCAATCAAATTGAAGCTCAACAACAAATTTCAGTTTCAGCCAAGTCACAACTAGTGAATGTCGAGCTGCATTCAGAAGCCAAGTTGGAGAATGAAGGAAATGCACAATATGATTCAAAAGTCAATACACATGAAATAGATGAAGAACAACCTGATAACTCAGTACATAGTGACCTTGAATCAGAAAGATCAAACATGGAAAGAAGGATAGAACCAAGATTATCCAAATATGTAAAAAGACATCACCCTGCTGAACAGATAATTGGTGACAAAGATGCAAGACTAATGACAAGGAACAGACTGAGACATGAATCATCTCTGATTAGCAAATCTGAACCTAAAACAATATATTGTGCATTACAAGATGATGATTGGTATAAAGCTATGGAAGAAGAGATTGATCAAATAAAGAAGAACAAAACCTGGAGTTTAGTTCCCAAACCAGTTGACAAAAATGTGATTGGCACCAAGTGGGTATTCAAGAACAAGCTAGATGAGAATGGTGAGATTACTAGAAATAAAGCTAGACTAGTATGCAAGGGTTATGTTTAAGAAGAAGGATTGGACTATGGGGAAACATTTGCCCCTATAGCTAGAATGGAAGGAGTAAGAACTTTACTTGCATATGCTGCATATAAAGATTTCAAAGTTTAACAAATGGATGTAAAGTCTTCTTTTCTAAATGGTATACTAGAAGAAGAAGTCTACATTGAACAACCAGAAGGATTTTTTGATGAGAACAATAGGGATATGGTTTGTAAATTACATAAAGCACTCTATGGTCTGAGACAAGCACCTAGAGCATGGTATGAGAGACTTCACAAGTATCTAGTGCAAATAGGATTTGAAAGAACAGATGATAAAAACAACATGTACATCAAAGAAGAAGAAGGTAAAGATATTATTGTATCTAAAATCTTTGTGGATGACATAGTGTTTGGAGGAAAGGAAGTGCTTTGCAAAGTCTTTGCTAACAAAATGAAACATGAGTTTGAAATGTCTATGTTTGGAGAGATCAAATTTTTTGTTGGATTGCAAGTATATCAACTAAAACATGGTATATTTTTGACACAATCAAAGTATATAAAAGAAATACTCAAAACATTTGGATTGGAGGAGTCCAAACCAGTCAAGTCAGCACACCAATGGCGACAAGAAATAAGCTATCCAAAAATGATGAATCAGCTGAAGTCAATCAAACAATGTATAGATCCATGATTGGAAAACTACAATATGTTGTACATAGAAAACCAGAGATAACATTACCAGTTGGAATAGTGGCTAGATTCTCTGCTAATCCCAAAGAAAATCATCTCATAGCAGTAAAAAGAATAATGAGATATCTTAAAGGAACTGATAACTTTGGTCTATACTACAAAAAGAAATGGAAAGTTTGAACTCAATGCATATATAGATGCAGATTGGGGAGGCAACATTGATGACAGAAAAAGCACAAGTGGAGGTGCATTATTTTTAGGTAAAAGGCTAGTTACTTGGACTAGCAAGAAACAAACATTCACATCCCAGTCCATTGCAGAATCAGAATATGTAGCAGCTGCAGTCAATTGCACAAACATTGTGTGGCTCACACATCTATTGAAAGGAATGAAAGAAGAGGTAACAAAACCTTTGATATTGTATTGTGATAATACAAGTGCTATAAACATATCCAAAAATTCAGTAATGCATGCAAAAACCAAGCATATTGCAATCAAGTATCATTATGTTAGAGAATCGGTAGAAGACAAACAAGTGAAGTTGGAATACATTCACACAAAGGAACAAACTACAGATATCTTCACTAAACCATTGCCCAAGGATACTTATGAATATCTTAGAGGCAAGTTGAGGGTAATACCCTAACTCAAGCAATTTAAAGCAACAAGGATGCTGCCCTGCATCAACAGGAACAAATCATTGAAATATCAACAGAATGATGCAGAGGATGACAGCAGGAGCAGAAACTCCAATTCAGTCACAAGCATGGTGACAGAGGGAGAAAACGTAAGACGCAAAGCTTATATTTTGCATGATAAAGATGCTACATCTTTGGCATTTATGTCAAAGAGGGAGAAATATGCAGAAACCTAATCAATACAAAGCAAGAGGGAGATATATATGAAAGAAGGAGATTAATGAAGAAACTGAAAGATATATATGAGATCAGTAGTAAAGATGCAGCAGCCAAGAAAAGTAGCACACAATAGTAGACAACGTATACAATCTTGGTGGTAACTAAGTTAATCAATTGATCAGTTTGGTTTTGCCATCAATGCCAAAGAGGGAGATTGTTGGAAATGATTGAAAAGATCATGAGGAAAATTGTTGAAATGATCATAAGGAACTAGTAAAGAATGTTCTCAATCATTGTTTTGTCATTGATGTCAAACTTGCTACTTGCAGGAATGAAAATTGCTTTAGTGATCCAAATACTATCAAGTGGTTGATTGACAAGGAGGAGGAAATCAATAAGCTGTAACTAGAACACCTAGAGAAAGGTTGAAGTTATGATGTTTTAATGAAGTACAAGGATCAGCTAAGCCATTGATGAAAAAGTGTATTGATGACAGACACAAAGAATAGGCACATTGAAACATATCAAAGATGTAAGGTTTTAGCTAAGACATCTGTAAAGCCTAACCAAAGTTCATTGGAGAGAGGGAGCCGAGCAAGCTAGTAGGTGCCGAACAGATTCCCAGTTAAAGTCGAGTGAGTAAACTTCAGATGCCGAGTGAACTTCATATGCCAAGTGAACTTCAAGTGCCGAGTAAACTTTAGATGCCGAGTGAACTTCAGGTGCTGAGTAAAGTCAAGTGCCGAGCAAAAATAGATGCCAAGCGTCAAAAAACCAATAGTGTTGAGTAACACAGAGATGTTGAGCATCAGTAAATCAATAATGCCGAGTTGCTGCATTATTTTGAAAATCGAAGATTCACCAGATCCAAGCTAACAAGGTTGTAATCTAGAAATCTGTGAATTAAATAGAAGATAAGAATGATGAGTTGGTGGCACAGAACACCATATAGAACATTTTTTGGAGATTACAACTGGAGTCTAGACAAAGTTTCTAGATAAGAGCAAGATACAGGGTAGATACATTGTATCCTACCTAATCCATTTGAAACCCTAAAGTTGGAAAGGGAGAATCGAGCAGCAAAGGCAAACCAGATTTCTATTTAAGAAGTCATAAGGTCATGAAGCAAATAGAGGAGAAAGTGGTCGAGCATAAATGCATGAAGTGCTGAAGGAGGTGCTAAGGAGAAAGAGAGCACAGTTACTCTATTTTGATAAGAAGACCCCAGATATGATTGCATTGGCATGATGAGTAAGAAGACTCAAGGAGATGAAGCTTGAGAGGAAGACAAGCTGTCAGAGCTGAAGTGATTAAAGACAAGCAAAAGGATAGAACTGAAGAGTGATCTGAAATCTACAAAGTATGTTGTAAGTTGTATCAGATCAACATTCCATTATTGTTACTCCCTAGCAATTGTAACAGTTAGTTTAAATCTTATGGACTTAGGTTGGTTTAATAGCCATGAGATAAATCCTTTAACAGGGTGACATTCCAAGTGAATGTTCCAAAGTCCTTTGATTAGGCCCATTCCTAACAGTTTGGTGAAATGCTCTAACAAGGTCACATTTAGCAGTGTGTTGTAAGCCTTTAACAGGGCAGGCTTTTAACAGGGCATCACTTTAGAAGAGTGAGAATCAAGTAGCATGTTACTGGTGGTTTTTTCCAAATTGGGTTTCCACGTAAATCATTGTGTCATGTGTTAATCTTGCATGTTTTATTGTTGCATGTTGATTTACTGTAACTTGCTAATATGGTTGATCTAAGTTTGAATGGATGAAAAGTGTATGGATTCATTAAAAGTAGAGAAAAAGTAGTATTAGGGCACTTGGACCTTGAATAACTGATTCACACCCCCCCCCCCCCCCCCTCTCAGTTATTCTAAAGAATTCTAACAATCATGCCTCCATAAAGCCCTACTTAATTGTGAAATGTGCATAATAGGTACGAAAGAGAGAGGAGGATACCCGTTGCAGTTTGTAATCTAATTTTGGACTTGCAACATTTTACAATCCTGATCACAAGCCACCTATGAATAGTCGAGTGGTTAAACTTGTGTATCGTCCTCTAGAACTTTTGTTAGGTGCTACAGATTATGGTGTAGGTGTTGATCTCTAGAGTGTAGGTTGCACACTTGTTGAGCTACTTGCAAGCAAGCCAATAATGCCTAGACATACAGAATTAATTGTAGAAGTCAACTCATGATTATGTTTCTTTAGTTGATATTCTTGATTACAACATGCATAGATAGTAACCTATGCTTATATAATTTTGTGAACTAACTAATCTAGATTTATATGTTTACTTCTACATGCCATCTTGTGTAGAAATAAGTAGGATTGTATTTTGAATTACTTTTTTCCTCCTGTACAGTGAGTCATGATTAGTGAAGATTGCCCAACACTATTTGGGTTCAATTTGTTGAACAAAATGGAAAATAATAGCAAGAGTTATGATTTTATGACATCCTAGGAGGTTGTTTTTTATATTTTCATTTGTTTATATCTATATATGTATTTGTGTATAACATGTTGACTACCAGTGGTACTTCTGATTTTCTCATTTCATTGAGTTTGAAGCATGTACATATGTTTTACTAGTAGCATGTCTTGTATGGCAGCAAAAACTCCTTAAGTTTCTGGTTATGATGCCCCTAATTGTCATAGCACAAAAATCAATTTAGGAGAGAATTTAGAAATTGCCTTGATTGCCATATTGTTTTTGGATTGTGTGAAACACAATGGATTTTTTAAAAAAAAATAGCAATTGTTCTTCATGATCTTCATCTCCATTTCTGTAAAACCACAAAAAATTTGGTAAAAAAAAGCGTGTTTTGCACAATTGAATTTGTTTACCTTAGTAAGAAGAATTTCAACATCATCAAATCTTAATACACTTTCTTTCTTGCCAACTTGTTGTGGCCATAACTATGCATCCTTGTAATTATTTTATACTTTAGGCAGACGGGTAGGTAGGTAAAACAATTGAAGAATTTCAGCACTTGTCCTATATCCTCACTTGTCATAATATTACCAGTTTGTTTTATAGGTAATGGGTTGAAGTCTATTGTATTCATAATTTTATTATTTCTTGAAATTAATTATTATTATGTGTTAAGTTCAAGGAGACTCAAACCCAAGCCTCCCATATGAGAGGCTAACTATTTACCATTGGTGGATGTTATCTAGATCAAACAAATATCAGCTATATAAACCTTATATCTAGACTACTTCAAATAATGGAGATAAATTTATATAAAAAATTATATCTGTTACATCAATTTTAGTAATATCAATAATGCTCTTAGAATAATAGAAGCAAATTTAGGATGGGAAGAAGTTTGATATGTTTTTGATTTGTCTCTTTATGCATAAATGTCAATTTGTTCCATGCTATATCAAGCAATTGTTTCTTATCTAAGCCATTTAATTTGCAACCTTTTAAATCCATGCAAAGAAAATGTTGGAGCAAGAGACTTTTTCTTCTCAAAGGTGTCCTCTGATTTTAAAATTAAATAGCTTAGATAAGAAACAATTGCTTGATACAACATACCAAAAATTTTGACCAAACATTGGTGGAAATTTCGACCAATTCTTGATAGTTTTCTACCAAGACTTGGTTAAAATTTTCACCAATTATTAAAAAACTTTCAACCAAACATTGGTGGAAATTTTGACCAATTCTTGATAGTTTACTACCAAGAATTGGTCAAAATTTCCACCAATTCTTGATAGTTTACTACCAAGAATTGGTCAAATTTTCCACCAATTCTTAAAAAAAATCAACCAAACATTGTTGGAAATTTCAACCAACGATGACAAATCAGAGCTAGCTAAAGTTAAATTTTTTTGAACAATGTATTGGTCGAAATTTCGACGAGAAAATTTACCATGAGCTGCTTGGTCGAAATTTCAACCAAAATTCGTCGAAAATTGAGTTCAAATTTACTAGTGATTTTTTTTTGTCCATTTGCATGAATTGTTCCATGTCATCCAATCACTCCACCTTTCCTTGTATTTTTTTGCCAAACATTTTTTTTTGCCTTCAAACTAGTCCCAAAATCATCTCACTCCATTTCCTTACATATTGAGGATTTCGTGCATTTGAGAGTACTCAAATTTTTTTCCTTAATACCAAAGTTTTCTCTCTTAGGCACTCCCTCAAGTTGTCTCGTTTAAGATCAAGTTTCCCTTGACAATAAGAGGGGTTGTGTACGATGACTTAAACTACAAGTCTACTAGATTCATTTTCTATGCTAGCAATTATTTTTTTCAAAAAGAAATGGTATCTATATACTGTAGTAATGGCAAAGATGCTTCCTCTCAAATATGTTCATTCTCATTTGTTGGGAGATAAGAACTATCCACCCTTGCACAAAAAATTTCCCCAAGTAACCTTTTGTATTCTATACATCTTTATTGATGATCATCGATCATTCATTGTTTCTGTATTATATTTCGACAACAATCCTTTTTCTTCCCATAAATGCCCTTATAGAAGGACCATACACAACCTATGCTTTGTTAATTCAACAACATTGACTATATTTGTTTATTTATTTTTAATTTTTCATTACCTCAATGAAAAATGTGACATAATAATAACTAATGACTAATCAAACTAAAACTTAAAATGAGAAAATAAAACTAAAAATAATAATAATAAGAGAAAAAAATTTAAGCAAACGAATTAAAGAGAAAATGAAGTTAATATATTTGAATAAAAGTTAAATAAAAAATTAAAATACTAAAGAAATCTTGATTAAAATAAAAGAAAGTGAAAATAAGAGTGAGCAATAAAAATAAACAAAGAGAAATAAAGAGTGATTAAGACAGATGTACAATAAATATTATTATATAATTTAATCTAATTAGTAAAATAAAATACATTTAAAATGTATAAAAAGATTTAAACTAAAAAGATATTGAACCCATTAGAAATCAAATAAAATTGAACAACCCCACAAAACAAAGAAATAGAAACTACTAAGCATTTAGACAACCGAAAAAAAGCAGTATCCTCAACTGCAACGGCTCTGGTTCATCCATGGCCGAAAAAAACAGTATTATCAGCTGCAACGGCTTTGTTGAGTTCATTTGTGGCTTTTAAAGTATTGTTATGGTTAGAAGAAAAACTTAGTTGAAAGCAATACTAACTTTTAAAAAAGCATTATTATTATCGTTGAAGCTCTGAAGTAAATGTGTGCTTTCATCCAAATTCAAGGGAACTGAACCATGCCAACGGCTCTCTTGCCCCATAAAGCCAGTATTACCGTCGGAAAAAAACATTAGTACCGTTAGAGCCAAGTCCTTATATAAGAAACCCCACTTTTCCTAGGGCAGACGGAGAGAGTATAATAACTGAGGGTTTGTATTGTAATCTCAATGCGAATTCGAGTCCCCTGTAATGGATAGCTAGGGTTTTGTAATGCTCCATGATATTTTTTGGCAATGGATTGTCAATTCGAGTTCCCTGAAATGGATAGGCTAGGGTTTTGTAATTTGTTGGCAATTCGAGTCCCCTGTTTTGATAGGCTAGGTTTTTGCAATTTGGTGTTAATTTGTGGTATCCTTGATTCCTGGGAGATAATATTATGATTATGCACAAGGGAGCTCTCAAGCATATCAAGAAAAATTTCGATTTCAAGACCAAGGTAAATTCCAACATACCCTGTTCTGCAGTTTTACTGTTTTGTTATTTTTCTTGTTATTTTGTTAATGGGACAATTGATTGATCAGGCTAACATCTTTTTTAGTTTTCCCTATCTATTTCCATGGCTGCTCAGAAATTTCATAAGCTGTCATGACTTTTATCATTGATATTACTATAAATTTTCTGCCACCTGTTGTATGTAGCATTGCTACTTTCTGTCCTGGAAACAGGGTACACGTTTAGAGGTTTACAAATTTCGTTTCATATCGACATAATTTTTAATTTGCTTCTTAGATAGCTTTTATGCCATATTAGATTTAAAGTTGCCTTTTAATGGTGCAGTTGCAGCCCTGGCCACTCTCTGGCTTCCAGAAAAATATTTTTGGCAATGAATTCCAAGATTTCTTGGGCAGATTGGCTTTTGCACTTACTGAGGAATTCTTAAACAATCTCAAAATTTCCATCTTTTATTTCATCAAAACTACGTAAGGTTTCTATTTTTGTTGTTGTAGGATTCGAATTCACCTATAGCAGCTGGTGACACATTTCCAGTTGATGCTAATATTCATTTTTGATATTTGTTGCATCTGATGGCGATTCCTTTCTTTGAATATACTAATGATTTTCTGTTGGTCATTCATATTCATATACTACAGCTATCCTGGAGCAACTGGTTGCATCAGCTGTTTTATTTAAGTTTTCTCAAAAGAAACATTTTAGTTGATAAAATCTAGTCACTTGCTCCATTCAGTTTACAGATTAATTATCAGTGGCAGCATCTTTGATTGAGGTTGGTCTCTACTGGCTGCATCAGCCATTTTTCCCTTGCAAGTGCAGTGAAATTTTATTTATGTTGTACTTCTGAATCAGTTGTTGAAATTGATCAATTATTTGTAAACTGAAATGTAAATGAGTTATTGTATAATATAATTTTTTTATTTGGGAGAGGTTGAATTTGCCCTCTCCTTGAGATTGAAGGGAATGATCACTGGCCATGATCATTCTTTTCAATCTAATGTTTCTTGTTAATACTAACATTTAAGCTTACTTTTCATTTTTATTTTATCACATTTGATTGTTTGATTTTTCCAGTGTAGCATAGCTATTTAGTTATTACAATCTCTTTTAATTAAGATGTAATTTGGTAATATTATATTAATTACCTTGTGCTATTTATATGTTGTAATCTAAACTTTTGTCCGATCATATGTATTGTATATTTTAACATGGTATTAACTGAGCAGTATTTTCGGCTTCTAAAATAGAATAATGATGCAAATTGCGTCTTAGACAACCCGAATTCAGAAGCTCTTGACATTGGTGATTTTAGACCTCTTCTTCAATTTGTTGGCATGGCATTTCCTCCCTTGTTTGTTCCTACATGCTTGATAGCTTATTCCTTTTGTGGTTATGTTTTGAATCATATGCTATTCAGGATTGAAAAACACAGATTCTTGTGAGACATGTATAATCCTGTATAGTTTCAATTTTAGCAAATCATTCTCAATTTGTACTTTATTTACATCTTTATGAATTTGATTGGGCTCACACGTTCAGAATTCTTTTAGGCGATTTAATTAAGATAAGAAAACAGTATATATCATCCTATAAGATTTGAAGGAATTAAGTAAAATATGACATTTGCTTTAGTAGAAAATAATGAGCTGTCAGTGTCCTGGCATTTGTATTGTATGACGCCTTCTGCTCTTGGCTTGTGGATTTGTCATATTAGGACGTCTTAATCATACCATACTTATGGCTCACCATGGGGGTTATTGTGATGGTTTTATATACTAGATTTTGATTGAATTCAAGTTTTGATTTTTTTAATTTTTTTTATTAGCTCTAGTGAAAATTGTTAAAAAATCATAGGAAAAACAGGAATCTGAATCATTATTTTATTAGGATTATTTCATTAAAATGTAATTTAGTTAGTTTTTAATTATTACAACTGTTTAATTTTGGATGGTCAAAATTTCCAGGAAATGGTGACTGGCCATTCTTTTTAGCCTAATGTATCTAGTTGATTTTAATATTTTAATTTTTAATTTGTTAATTAAAATGAAATTTGGAAACATTTAAATAATCTGTTAATATGTTTTTTGAAACTCGTTCACTTTTAACATTTAACATTTAACGTTCTTATTGTGCATTTGAATGTGTATAAAATTTATTTCAGCTTTGGCATCTATTTTATTGCATTGAATTTCAATGTATATATGTGTGTTAGCTTTGGAAACATTTAAATAATCTGTTAATATGTTTTTTGAAACTCGTTCACTTTTAACATTTAACATTTAACATTCTTATTGTGCATTTGAATGTGTATAAAATTTATTTCAGCTTTGGCATCTATTTTATTGCTTTGGTACTCATTTGTGGGAGTAAAGAGTATGTTTGGACAAAATTTGTGTAAAACGAAGTAATGTTGCATTTGCATATATTTGAAGAGTGTGTAAAGTCAAATATAAAAACTTCATTAAATGTTAAAGACATCAATTTTCCTCAATCCATGTTAAAGTCAAATATAAAAACTTCATTAAATGTAGTAAGTAACGATTTCTGGAAGTGATTATGTTGGATTTTTTCCATCAATGTTTCTGATTGCACTTTGTTGCACTTGACATGTGTGAGCTTTCATGTTAACTTTGTATAAAGAGTGTACTTACTTTGACATTCAACATTTACATGCATAATTTTGTGTTTGAACTTATTTGTTTACTTAAATGTTTTGGAGGAACTTCCTTGAAACATAAGCTTGTTTTTTGTTTTGGTATGTTTGGACTATTTGTGTATTTAGATTTTAGTATTTGCTTTGTGTAAAGGGCATGCTTGAACATATTGTGTGAAATGTGTTAACTTTGACAACTAGTTTTTGTGTTTGTACTTTTGATGTGTGTGTGCATGTGCATGTTTGAACTTTTGCATTCACATTGTGTACAAAGAGTGTACACATTGATAATAATTGATGTTTTATGTTTGAACTTAAAGTGTAGGACATTTGGACTTTGGGTTTTCTACATTGTGTCTTCGATATTAACATTGTGAGTTGACATTGACATTATGTGGTGTATGTTTTAACTTGAACACACTCTGCGTGTTGTGTTTCATGTGTGTTTTTGAAAGGTAACTTTGACATTTCTTTGTGCGGTGTTTACATATAGATTAATGCTAGCATTAACTTTGTGTTGTTTATCGCTTTAGATTAATGTTTGACATTTTTTTGGGGGTGAGTTTTGTCTATGTCATCTTTTCTTTGGCACTTTCTTTATCTTATGGGTTTTTAAAAATTTTGTGCATTGTGTCAATGAATTAGCTTTGTCATTTACTCTTTTGTGTGAGTTTTGTCCATGTCTTTATCTTATGGTTTTTTAAATTTTTGTGTGATGTGTTTGGAATTAACTTTTAATTTGTTTGTTTATGTGTGTATGTTTTTTTGTTTTTTTTTGGTTTGAAAGTTAATTTTAGTGATCTACTTTGTCATTTACTCTTTTGTGTGGTGTTTGTTTGAACTAACTTTTACATTCATTGTGTATGTTGGAAAGAACTTTTAACATTGATTTTTGCACATTAGCTTGGACATTTAATATTATGTGTAGAGTGTGTAAAGCAGCTTCGTTTGAACTAACTTTTACATTCATTGTGTATGTTGGAAAGAACTTTTAACATTAATTTTTGCACATTAGCTTTGACATTTAAAATCTGCCCATTAACAATTAAACATTTTTTCCCGCTCGTGCTCGCTACCCTAGCAGTGGTTTATGCAGCTGAGCCTTGGCTGTGGCCATTGGTTGGCTCTTGCAACCCTATCGTGGCCTTTGGCCCGTCTTTGCGTCCTCCTCTCTTATCAGAGATGGTTTGCTAATGCTGGTCGTCGGTTTGTGCTTGTTCGGGATCTTGTTTCGCTGTGTTTCGTTGTGCTTTGTGCCTCTCTTCATTGGTTGTTGGTAGCCGTCTTTGGTTACAAGGTCAGGGTGAGGGAGTTCTATGCCTCCTACCGTTGTTCTTGGTTCTAGGTCGGCCTCTATGCCTTCTGGGGGTAGATTTTCCTCTTATGTTGATGTGGCTACATTTGAGGCGGGTCTTCATGTGCTACTATCTTTAGATTTCAGGGTTTTTGGCCCTCTCTTTCTAATCTTCATGCTTGGATTTCTAAGCACTGGGAGTTGTCACGAATCTTCTTAAGGCCTGGTGGAGTTGTCACGAATCTTTTTAAGGCCAAGAATATATACAAAATCTTTGATTGTAATACTGATATTATTGATCATGTCAATGTTGTTTGGTACTCTTCTTATGATGCTGATGTTTGGAAAAAATACTTTGATATCTTGTGGAAGAATGTTGTTGAGCCTAAAATTAGATGCTTCAGATGGTTAGTCATGTTGGACAAGTTGCCCATTAAGAGAGATTTTTCTAATTTTGATTTTTTTGTAATTTATGCAAAGTTCCTGAAACTAGTAGACATATTCTTTTAGATTGTACTTTTGCTAAAGAAATATGGAGAATGTTTGGAATTGTTTATCCTATTCATGTTAATATTCTTGATATTATCACTGGTCATATTAATGGTCTTCCTAAAGATACCAATTTATTTTGGAATATATTGTCATCTAACATTCTCTGGCAGATCTGGAAGTGCAGGAACAAGGAAAGGTACCAAGGTAAGCCAAGGGATCTTACTGAATTTTTTCGAAAACTCACTTATTTTAAAAAAAATTTGCCGGTGCAGGCTACCATGCTGATCGAGCGGGATAAGATGAGAAGGTTCCTTCACGATGGGCATGTTGCTTGTTTCTACTACAAGTTGAAGCATGGATACCAATGGCGTAGAACCCTGGATGATCTGCAAGCTTTTGAGCACGCTTGCATTGGGCTAAATAGAGAAATCAGTAGGAAAGTGAATGCTAGAAAAGAAGGTTTATTCAAGCTGATGCAGATTCAAAAACGTATAAACGTCGTTTGGATGGAGGGTCCCTTTGGTTGGACTGCTTGGGTGGTCAATTACTATGATGTTCTTAGTTAGTTAGTCCTTCTCCTCTTTTTGTTATGTGGTACAGCTGAGTCTGTTCTTCCTTTGTGAGGCTTGGCCTCCTTGTTGATTTTTGTGGTGGTACTTTGGTTGCTCTGTATTTTCTAAAACTCTTATATCTAAAAGGGAAAAAAAAAAAGCACTGGGAGCCCATTTTAGATAGTGAGGTCCATATCTTTCTAGTGGCTAAAGGTGTTTTCATAGTAAAGTTCAATTCTGTTAAAGACAGGAAGACTATTTTGTGCAATCACAATTTTTCATGGAAGGATAGATTTCCTCTTATGGCCAAACCGTGGCATATGGATTTTGATCCGCTTACTGAATCCTTTAATAGGGTTCCTATCTGGGTTCGGTTATTGAATCTCCCAATGCATCTCTGGCTAGATTCAGTTTATGAAGCTATTGGGGCTACCATTGGTGATTTTTTATATGTGGACCCAGAGACTTTGGATATCCTTCATTCGACATATGCTAGATTTCTTGTAGATATGGATATTTCTAAGGGCCTTCTTGAGTTGGTTTGTTTGGATTCTTCGAGGGGCTCTTGGACCCAAACTTTGGATTATGAAGGTATCCCTTTTCGCTATAGAAAATGTCATAAGATTGGTCACATTGCTGCTCACTACGCTGTTGTGAAGACTAAATCTAGGCGACCACCCTCATGGTGGTCAGGGGCCTCTTCTGAACACTATACGGTGGTTAAGTCCTATGATGCGCCTCTGGATTCAGCGGTTGTATCTATAGATGTATCTTCAACTGATGATCTTTTGTTGCCGGTGTTAGAGGAGGTTCCCGTTCCTTCTCTTGCCCCGGTAGTGGACGTTCCTCCTAGTCCTATTGGGGGCTAGGACCCTTTACTCTCTCATGCCCCTGCCCTTGTCCTTCCTCCTAGTTCTAGGGGGGGCCAGTTGGCTTTGGGCTCTTCTAGGAAGATTGTTGGTTTTCCGGATTCCCCTGGGCTTCATTGTTCAGTTTCTTCTAGGGATTGGATTGCTGAGGTAGCTAAGGTGGAGGATTGTTGGACTGTGGTAAAAAGAAAGAACACTAGACTATCTGCTCCTCCTTTAGAAATGAACCTCCGATCGTGCAAGGGTGGCTCTAAATCAAAGGGCAAATCGTGATATATCTGGGTTTGCCCCCTTGTTGGATCGTTACTTTTGGTTGGTGATAGGCTTTTTGTCACCTTGGTCACCTTATGTTTGGGGAGTGACTAGTTCTGCTTTTGGTTGTAGTATCTTTGTTTCTGAACTTATTGAAAATCTTTAGACTTGTACAAGGTTTCAAGATCCCTTCAAAATCTATTTATCTTATCAAAAAGTTTGTTTTGCACTGTGTGGATCGTGTGTATGCAAAAAAATGCACAAATGCATTCATGAAGCACTACGACCCCCTATAATATGTTAGAATCACTACCAACCCTAAAGAGTGTCCTATAATAATTGATGTGTTTTGAGGGATCCCAATGGGTCCTAAGGGGTTATAAGACCACTAATGACCCCATTATAACCTTGTAGGACACAATAGAACCCTTTATAGTGTTTCATATGCTCCTTAATGAGTTTTAAGAGGTATAACAACCCTAATGTCTTTCGTATAACGATTAATGTGTTGTAAGGGGTCTTCATGGGCTCTTATTTATCCTAAATAGTCCTACTGGGTCCTAAGGAGTTATTTCCTAATGGGTCGTAAGAAGGAGAGGGAGGGAGGGAGGCAGAGAGAGTCGAGGAGGATAATTAAGTTTTAGAATAGGCAGAGATGGTGATGGGGGAAGAAAGACAAAAGAGAGAGGAAACAAGAAGAGACATGCACATATATAAATACATACATATATCCATATAGAAATAAAGATATATATGTACACATAGGTACATACATATTTACACATTATACACACACACACACACACACACACACACACACACACACACACACACACACACACACACACACACACACATAGTAAATGCTAAATTTACAAACATACATTTTTATGTCTTCATAACCTATATGTGGGATTCATAAATTTTTAAAATGATGATTTTAGTTTACATAACTCATATGGGTTATGTAAAAACTTGCACATGAAAACCTATATGATTTTGCTTGACCTAAAAGGGTTGACAATATCCCTAAGCCTTTCAAGCCAATTATCCCTCCATTTTTGTCCATAAAACACATTTTTTCATCTTCTCTAACATGATTTCTTGATTTCATTACCACTAGGTTTACAAAACGATCAAGTAGGTGGGTATTTCTATAATTACCTCCATAATACCACACATCTTCAACCAAAAAGATTTCATGTTTATTATTCTTGTATGTTGCCTTTGTCATTCGTATTTTCTCTTTCTGCACAGTTGGCATCTTAATGTCCTCTTTTTTCAAGGAGTGTAATTAAGTTTTAGAATAGACACAGATGGTAATGGGAGAAGAAGACAAAAGAGAAAGGAAACAAGAGACATGCACATATATACATGCATACATATAACCATATAAAAATCATTATATATATGTATGTCTATGCATGTATGCATAGTAAATGCTAAATTTACAAGCATACATTTTTATGTCTTCAGAATCTATGTGGGATTCATAAAATTCAAAATGATGATTTTAGTTCTACATAACTCATACGGGTTATGTAAAAACTTACACATGAAAACCTATATGATTTTGCTTGACCTAAAAGGGTTGAAAATATCCCTAAGCCTTTCAAGCCCATTATCCCTCCAATTTTGTCCATAAAACACATTTTTTCATCTTCTAACATGATTTCTTGATTTCATTATCACTAGGTTTACAAAACAATCAAGCGAGTGGGTATTTCTACGTCTTCTCAGCCTTCTAGATAACCATATATTGTTTTTAATCTTTGGGTAGCATTCGTAATGCAAGAGCATCTTGGTTACTTTAACAATCTTGCATCAAGCAAAAAGATTTCATGTTTATTGTTCTTGTATGTGGCCTTTGTCATTCACATTTCCTCTTTCCACACAGTTGGCATCTTAATGTCCTCTTTTTTTGAGGCATGCTTGTTTCCTGGAAACTTGAGTAATGTGTGGGTTTGGCTTTGATGAGGTTACACATGGTATCATGTCTTGTTGTGGCATTGGGGATCTCTTCTTGGATCATGTGTGGACTTATCTTTGTCCCTGTAGATGTTTGTTTGCTAGATTTGGCTTCAACGAGGTTATGCATGGTATCATGGCTTGTTGTGACCTTAGGGATCTTTTCTTGGATCATGCACAAACCTATTTGTGCACCCATACTTTGTAATAAATTTCTTTGTTTTTGTTATTATATATTTTGAGATCTACGATGAGGAAAAGTAGAATGAAGTTAGATAGAAGGAAGATAACAAGAACCTGACTTTGTAAGCCCAAGCTTCTAGCTCACAAATTGTAATTTGAATGTAAATGGCTACAACCAGGTAGGCCTTATGTTTGGCATGTCTGACTTGTGTCTTGCTAGATATTTTGAGATCTAAGATGAGAAAAATTAGGATATAGTTAGAAAGAAGATAACAAGAACTTGATAAGCCTGAGCTAGAAACTCGTAGATTGCAATTTGAATGTAAATGGCTACAACCATGTTATATGAAGATTGTCTTATCATATTTGCATTGAATTTAGTATAATTTATTGTGTTGGTTTTTGTGTGCAACTCCAACAAGAGTAGCTTGGGAGTGGATTTTGTGACCCTCTTGCCTTACATTACCATTTACATCAATTACCATAGTAATTTTGGACAACATTAGCATAGTAAACTTTAATTTGTTTACAAGTGCCTTAGCAGACCTTAAAGACATATGTCAAATTTAAAACTAATTGCATATTATTGTTTGACAATTCGATACACGTTTAAAAAAATGAAGTTTATATTTTAAATTATTTTAATGCCAGTTATGCCCAATGTACAAACAAGTACCATATTTTTAGTATACAACCACTCCAAAATATTATAAAAGAAATACTCTACAAAAATTTACACAAAATAATATTAACTTCTTGATTGAGAGGTTTTACAAATTATGAAACCTAACTATATGATTTGTGAAGTGCACAAAAACACCAATAATTTTTTGTGCACAAGAGGTTTAACCTCTTAATCTTATCCATTTTTAAAAAAATTAGTAGTTTAGAAATTAGATTTGGAGTACTACAATTTTTATTCTTTCCACAACTCAAAAAAGTTGTTTGAATGAGAACACATTCAACTTCCTTTCCAAGAAAATTTTCCTTCAAACAAAGCCAAGGAAATAAATAGAAAAGAGATTAGATGGAAACCTAGTTACACAAAGAATAGAAGCTTACTTCTCTTAATCAATAGAATGTTTATTGTCTTAAAACTAAGAGTTCATATTCTGTTTTCACTTCCCTATATTCCAAAATATTTTCCATATGGGAACACATTCTAACTTCCTTTCAAAGAAAATCTTCATTCAAACAAAGCCAAGAAAATAAATAGAAAAGAGATTAGATGGAATCTTTGGTCAAAGAATAGAAGCTTTCATCTCAATCAGTAAATGCTTATTGTCTTAAGACTAAGAGTTCAGATTCAATTCTTGCTAACCTTAGATTCCAAAATCCTACTTGAATGAGATCATGTTCAACTTCCTTTCAAAGAGAATCTTGTTTTAGATAAAGCCAAGAAAATGAAAAGAAAAGAGATTAGATGGAAACTTGGTTATTCAAAGAATAGAAGCTTCCACTTATGAATCATATAATGCTTATTGTCCTAAGACTAGGAAATCAAATTCAATTTTTACTTTCTTAGATTCCAAAACCTTGTCTGAATGAGAAAAGGTTCAACTTCCTTTCAAAGAAAATCTGATTTAAAATAAAGCCAATAAAATAAAAAGAAAAGAGATTAGATGGAAGCTTGGCTATTCAAATAATACTCTAAATCAATAAATGCTTACTATCTTAAGACCAAGAGTTTGGATTCAATTCTCACTTCCTTCCATACCAAAATCTCATATGAATGAGGAAACATTCAACTTCCTTTCCAAAGAAATCTTCCTTGAAATATTGATATGAGGCTATAGAAGATCCTCTTCAAAGTAATGTTATGGATCTAGTACACTTTAGCATGATTGGTGTTTTAAGTAGGATTTTATCAACACCATTTGCTTTGTAGATGGTGAGCATAATTAGTGTTTTCTTTTGTGTTTCAGCAATGTTATTATAACTTGTGCAATTTGGTGCCCATTCAACCTCATTTGTTATGTCTCTTCAATAACTTTTGAAATCTTGCATAACTTGCTCTAATGTTGCACTATGGAAATCATTAGAAGTCTTTGTTCTAGTTCTTTCCTTGCACTTTGGCTTCATCATTCTTTTGGCCCAATAGATAGTTAAAATACACACAACATAAAGTTACATTTTACATGTACTCATCCATAAGCACCCGATGAATGTGAACGTTATTTAAAAATCAAAGATCTTTCATACACTCCACACAATTGAAAAAATTAGTGTCAAAGTTCTTTCCAACTTATTAGACACACAATGAATGCCAAAGTTCTTTTAGAGAAACATCCGAGTGTCAAAGTTCTTTCCAACTTAAACACACAACGAGTAACTTTTAGCACAATCAAACAAACAAATAAAAAGTTCATTCTTCACATATTTCACACAATATACAACCACTCACATAGAAAATGACGAAGATATAACAAAACATGTTAGACATAGAACTTTTTAATTTGAAGATAGTAAGCATCAATGTTCTTTCCTACTTAGGCACACAATGAATACCAAAGTTAGTTTACAAAAATCTCGCACAAGATGATACCAAGATTAACTTTAGACATAGAAAAATGACTGTCAAAGTTCTTTATTTCGAAAATTGTACACATTCCACACAAGTGCAAACAAAATTTTTCCATCCACTTCGCACAATAGAAAAATGAGTGTTAAAGTTCTTTATTTCAAAAATCGTACGCATTCCACACAAGTACCAACAAAAGTTTTCCATACACTTACACAATAGAAAAATGAGAGTCAAAGATCTTTCCAACTTATACACACCATGAATATCAAAGTATTTAAAGAAGTATCATAGAAGACTAATTTTTAGACACAAGCAAACCAACAAATAAAAGTTAATTCCAAACATAATTCACACAATATACAACTGCTCACATAGAAAATGACAAGTTATAAACATACATTCAACATAGAATTTTTTAATTCAAAGAAAATAAGTGTCAAAGTTTTCTCCAACTTAGACACATAGTAATTACCAAAGAAAGTTTAAAGAAATATCACACAAGATAATACCAAGATTAACTTTTGCACACAAGCAAACAAACAAATAAAAGATTAATTCCAAACATACTGCACACAACATACAACTACCCACGAGAAAATCACAAAGTTATAAAACAGTTCCAACTTTTTAATTCAAAGACGCATAAATAGCATTAACAATCAAAATGTCAGATTTTTTTTTCGAATACAAAAGAAATGTCAAGGTTACCTTTTAAACATGAATATCCATAGAATTTGTTCAAAATTTTGAAAAAAGTATACTAGTAAATCAAATACACAGGAAAATCCAAACACCTGTGAAGTGAATGGATTGCCAAGGTTTGTCAACTCTTCACACAAAGTTAATGTGATAGTTTAAACACAAAACATTTTTAGAATGTATTTACCACAACTTGTTCGAATTTGCGCTAAAATTGAGACGCGCATGAAGTTAGTTTAAATATGCCTAAGCATGGACACAAATAATGGAGACATTCCTAATCTAAAGATATTTAATTAAATGTAGCTTTAATAACACGTACGTCACATATATGCACAGTTCATAACCAAATTTCAGACATGTAGTTTATCTTGGAGATTTGCTAACAAACTTGATATCTGAAGGGAAACATTCCAGCGGATTGTTCAGAGTTCAGGGCAAGAACGTGGCATTGAAGATGGCAGAGCAATGTAATCTGCAGGACTGGGGAGATATCAAGCAGAGCCATTCCCAGCCATAGAAAAATATGCATGTCTAGTTTTTGCGTCATGTCTAGTTTTGTCACAGCTGGTTCATGTAAAACTTTGTAATATTTATTTTCTTATTTCAATAAAAAAAATTCAAACAGTCTTTTCAAATATGAAGCGAAACATTCTTGGAAGTGACTATTGAATTCTCCCACCCACATTTTTTCATTTGTATTAAGAAAAATAATAGGAAGATAAGATAAGACAAGATAAATCTATTAATGTCCAACAAAAGACCACTAAGGGTATAACGGAATCTATTAATGTCCAACAAAAGACCACCAAGGATCTAAGGGACTGAAAGCATACAAGCAAGAAAGCAGTGGACTACAAGACACCAAATGTTTAGGAAAGAACAAGCAAGAGCAAAATAAAAAAAACAACAAAAGGACCAACAAGGAGGCAAGAACTAGGAACCCTTCTTCCACTGAAAAAATAGATTTTCCACACATATAAAACTATAAGACTGAAAAGAATGACACAACCTATGATCATTCTTTCCAACCCCAAGAGAAGAGGGAAAATTGCACCCCTCCCAGAAAAAAATAAAAATTAATAATTGATTATTATAAAAATTACAGACTGATTTGATTTAAAGGTGCACTAAAATTAAAATATATTTGCATTGCCTGCAATAACAATTGACCCTAGACTGCCACCCCATGATATTTGGCAAAGATACATATCAACACAATGTCATATGCCTCTGAAGCTGAAAATGCCAATTGCCTCTGGCACTTTGAATGTTGTTGTTTAAATAGATCTGCATACTTGATCAGAATGGAGAGGAAGTATGCAGCTCTCCTGAAATTATAGGAATAATTATTGTGTTATAAGATATTACAAAAATTAGTAAAATAATACATCTGATACACTCGTTATTACCTCCTCTGTTTGTGGATCGGACTAACCTTCCACAGGCTTTCACCTTGAATTCTTTGGTGTAAATAGCATAACTTATTAAATAGCATAAAAACTTATTAAATAGCATAAAATGCTAGTAAACAGCATCAATTGTGCTTCCAATAACCTTCGCATTTCTAAAATCACAAGGGGATTTAAAGGCTCCTTCAAGAGGAATTTTCATCGTGGGAACTTTCTTTGATGGAAGAAGTTTCTTCGACAGATATGTAGGCAAAGGTCTCCCTTACTGCATTACATGCTATAACGCGTTATATTGAATAAAAAGTTAATTACATCACATGGTAAAACCTTTCCTTGACATGGATAGTGTCATGGTAGGCGTATGGATCTTCAGAAGGAATTGAATGTTCAAAGGAGAGAAGCTAGTAAGGTTTTCAATTTTTTTTTCCAAGGAAATGCAGTAATCTTAGCACCAACACCAGAGTTTTGTCCTAGAGTAGGTGTAGTTGGTAAACAGATGATCTTGGGTTATTGGACATTTGGGCTCTATTCTTTGATCCCATGAGTTTGATCTAGACGGATGCTAGCATATCACATAAAGTACATATAGCAGTGGACTTGCTCCATTTATTCTTTGAGAAACTAAGAATAGGAAAATGAGAATTTAAGTTTGAAAATGCTAAAAATTAAATAGAACAAAAACCAAAAAATTTGGTAGACAGAGCAGGGTAAAACTTACGCCAGGATGAACAGACTGAAATATATATAATCAGGAGAAAACATATAAATTTACATCAAAATGGAAATATTCGTTACTGAATAAGCAAGCAGGGCGTATAGATTTGAAATTATAACTTTAACGTACTACCATCTGAGAATATGTAAATAAGAATTGAAGTTGAAGTTGAAAATGTAGAAACTGTAATGAACCCTTTTTGGGGTTCATCATTTATCGACAACTTTTCTTTTATTTATATTCTTTTGTCATATTTTTTTTCCAGATGATTTTGATAATCTTCTATCTGCTCTCAGATTGCGGATCATTCCTTCTTTCCCTAACCCTCCTTTTTATTATGCCCTTGCTGGAATCAGATTGACGGCCTTCTTATAGCTTGTAATTTGAAAGGATTGCACCTCTTCATGTCTGAGAGGACACATCTCCTACCAATCATCCTTCATGTTCTCTCCATCAGATGTATGATAAGGTTTAGTTTATAAATGTTTATTGAATTATATTTAAATGTGTATTAATGATAATATAAATTTATATTATCATCAAATGATTGAATAGATTATAAATATTTATTTTTTGTGAATAACCAATGATAGCATATATATATTTATTTTAATTATATAATTTTATTCAATACAGATTAAATGTGTTTTATAATTGTAGTTTATGTATATTGAATAATAGCTATATTTTATAGGGTATATGTTATATAATATTGTATGTTATTATAACATATTCAAATATATGTTGTTATAAATATAATACCATATTGTATTATTGTTTATATTAATTCTTGTATCATTAATATATATTATATTGATTAGTCTATTAATCAATTTATTATAATTATCATTAGTTATTAATATCATATATATTCAAATGTGAATATATTATAATCTTCTTTGGTTTCATAATGTAATTATAATATTTATTATTATCTATTCATTATTATTATTAATTATTATCATTGTATAATATGTTATTCAAATATTCATATATCCTTAAATTTGGGCTGATGACAAAAATCCAAGTAAAACAGAAACCAAACAATATTGCAACGGCTGAAAATTTGAGCTTTAAAATGCTAAAAACCAGATAGAATAGAAACCAAACAAAGTTGCTAACAGATAAATTAACAGATAAGAATTTATACTTCATAATGCTAAAACATGTGAGAATTTATGCCTCAAAATGTTAAAGACATTGAGAATTTAAGCTTCAAAATGCTAAAAGCCAGAAAAAAAAACAGACTACATTCCAAACAGAAACCAAATTAAGTTGCAAACAGATGAGAATTTTACTTCAAATGGTTAAAACCAGTTAAAGCATGGGGTGGGGAATACCTCATCAGATAGTAGTTTTCCCACCTATATAGCACACTGTATAACGCCTGAAACTGATTCTAGCGGAAGCCACTTCAGTTTTCTCTTGAGTCTACAACCAGCATTGCTCAACTGTGTTGGGAAACAACTTCCTTAGCCATGCTAACATATCCCAAGCCAGCCCTGTGTTATTTAATTGCAGTAAATACAGGCCATATAGATAATGAATATAATAGCTGTACATTATACCCAAGAAAACTATCAATTGACTAGATGGATAAAGGAGAAAATAATTCAAGCAGAGCAATCTTTGAAAAATAAACTTGTGCAAACTAAATAACACAAAGGCTGAACAAATAAACCAAGCTTGTGCACAACAAAGATGAACATGAAACCTCACACATTGGATGATAAAGCAGTTTTTCTTTAGTCTCTTCTACATTCCTTTACAATCTTTCTAAAACCAGCATGATGTACAATAACCATTTTAAACAACATGCCATCTTTTCTTGTGAAACTGGCAAGAGAACATGCAACAACTCGATGAAATGTTTTGGAAAATATAATGACCAAAGTTATTTGTTATGCAAAGACAGAAAATCCTGAGTGTCAAACAAGACTGATTATTAATCTAACCCCAAAGCTAATAAGAAAGAATGGGTATATACCTCTATCAAACAGTTAACATGGATCTACTTTATTATCTTGACATAAATAAAAATTCTGTGACAGTGAGAGAAAATTCAAACAGAGCAATCTTTGAAAAATATGTTTATGCTCATAAACTTTGATTTCTCCATTCAAATCTCCTTATTTCATTTTTATATAATGTAAGAATTAAGAAGATACTAAAATTCACAAATAAAGATTTGCTTTTAGGATTCAATAGTCATCCTTTGTGCAGGATGACATGTTCTTACTGAAACCAGAAGCAATATGTCTGATAAGGAAAAATAACTTGAAAATTAATCTCAATCAAACTAAAAACTCACAATCAAATATAAACCATATCTCACTTCACTTTGTCAAACAAGATAGAAATAAGGTGGCATGGCCATGCCAAATAAGATGAGAATAATAGCTTTAAAAAGAGAATATAAGAAAGACAATGAAACCAACAAAAATAGAATGACAATAAAGAATTTTTTTTTAAAAACTTCAAATGGTCCATGGACAAAGAAACCAGCAAATAGAATGAATGTACTAAACAAAGCATTCCAAACATTCACGAAGACACTGAAGGGAGTCTGACTTGCAAAATCTAGCAATTTACAACATTATGGATTATAAATGCAACAGAAAATTATGTATTAGCATTATCACATTATAACCTATAATAATTTTTAAGTTGTTTTATTTTTCAAAATTAAAGTAAAATATGATTATAACTGTACATGTCATATAGTATGATTCCTTGAAATAAAAAATTACCCCTGTGAGGGCGTAGGATGAGCTGAGCATTGTGTCAAGCAGGGGGCAAGTCCAACTTAACAGTGGCATAAATTTGGCTAATTACCAATCTAATACTCGTATTGTCGATCGAACATCAATAGGTGAACATTGTTGATTCTGTGAGCTGAACTTAATGTCAGAGCAGGAGCTAAGTCCAACTTAACACTAATGTAAATTTGGCAAGTAATGGTAAGCTAATTACCAAATTAAGACTCTGATTTGTCAATCCTACAACTTGCCAAATTAACATACCATTGCACATGATACAAAAAAGCCTTCGCAAATCTCTGCAGGTGAATACAGTATTAGCAAAGAAACACGAAATAGGTAACCCCAAGCATGCCCTCATCCTATCTAATAACTAAAACCCTCTACCAACAAGAAATTCAGAAAGCTTCTTTAGAAAGCAAAATTGAACGGATTTGCCAAAGTTTTATCTGCACAGAGCATTTCTGGCATTATATTAGCATTGGCAATCAAAGAAAGACTAGAGATAGAAACAATATGTTCAGAGACTCGAACGTTTATTGTACATGACTTCTTAGATTAAAAATGATAAAAACAAAATTTGAAAAGTTGGCAAACATAACAAGCTCATTCGTTGCTGCCACAATAATAATATGTAGTAGGCATTGGCCTGTAGCTACATATATAACTGCAAGAAAATCTGAAATTGGAAAGGAATCTAGCTCAAACGGAGAATACCCAATATGGGTAAACTGTAAACATAGATTCAAACGGTATAGACCTCTGCAGAAAAACTCAATTATCTTAATGCTTCAGTGGACCCTAGATAAAAATTACAAGTTCAGCGGTTAAATCCGTCCAAAAAAAAGCTCTAATACAAAACCTAAATTATGGTACCAATAATAAACAATATGAAAGGGAAAAGAAGTTCATAACAAAAATTGAAATGCCTCGAACACAAAAGCAGATCAAACCCTCGGCGGATTCAAAACCCCACAGAAAACTTGAGGAATCAAGAGCCGCATTACCTTGTTATATAGGCAATGAAAAACAGAGCCGTTGCAGCCAGACATGAAATCAACCAAACGAAAATCAAAACCATATAAAGCAACGGTAACAACACAAAATTAAAACCATAAAAAGCAGAGGCAGTGTTTTTTCTTCATAGAACCGTTGCAGCCAAACTTTGAAAGTTGAAACCAGGAAACTAAAAGCAACGGTATTAAAACGAGACTAAAACAATAACATCATCAGCAGAGGCAGTGCTTTTTCTTCACAGAGTCGTTACAGCCTAGACCTAAGGGTTTGAAAAAAGGACTTGAAAACTATATAATAAGGAAATTAATTTAAGGGAAAGTGATGTAGGTAAATATTGATATGGAGCTAGATTTGTAGAAGAGAGGGAGAGACAGAGAGAGAGGTGTAGACAGGGAAATAAACATATATTGAGGACTGGAATAGAGAGGGGTAGATAGGGATATAAGATATAGAGGGCCAGATAGGGAGAGAGAGAACTGCGAAAAAGGAAATAGGAAGTGACATATAAAGGGAGGTAGACATAGGGAGAGATATAGGAGTTGGAAAAGTTGGACATATGATGAAATAAAGTAAGGCAAAGATGAAATAAGAAAGATGTTGATAGATAAAGAGGCAAAGTGATATAGATATAAAGGTCTAAGAAGAGGAAGAGTGAGAGGGATGGCTGGATAGTGAGAGGTAGAAATTATAGAGTAGAGGAAGAGAGATGAAGATGGAGGTAAAGATGAAGATAAGAGACAAGGAGAACAATCGATAGAGAGATAGAGAGAGGTGCACCTTTATGTATTTATTTGTCCCTCTGTCCTTCTCTTCTTCTCAACCTCTTTATGTCCCCTCATTTGTCCATCAATAAATCTTATCATCATATCTCTTTCTATCTCAACTCTAAATTTGTCTATGTTTATGTCTCCCTTTGTATTTTTGTGGATCTCTTTCTATATTTACCTATTTATCTATCTCTATCTTTTGTTCTCGTAATGCTTTCATTATATATTCATCTCTCTCTGTCTCTCTCTCACGCACACACACACAACATGACCTTATTGATAAATGATTTTAAAAATAAATCATTAAATAATATCTATAGTATTATTTGTAAAAGTCTATAAAGTAATTATAAATACATTAAGCAAACAATTACATATCTTTCATTTATTCCCTATTATGTTTAATATGAAATGTATGCTTAAAAATAATTTAACTAAAATATAAGTTAATTTAATTAATATAAATTCAAATTTTGCTATAATTTCAAACTTTTATATTTTATAGTGAATGATCATAATTTTTAAATATTTATAGTTCTCAATAGTTTTTTTGTGTATAATATTATTTACATTAATTTGTAAGATAAAAGATTTTTCTTTTAATATAAAATATCTGATAGTATTTTTTAATATATGTAATTTAATAAACATTCACATTTTAAAATTTATTTGTCCTCCACAAAAGAAGGTTGAATGGGAGTAGTATAAATACGATTTGGAAATGAACCTAACAATGCTTAGCTATTTGAGTAATTGTGATAGCGACAATGTCGTCCCTTCCATATTTTATTTGTGATTCGCCGCCATGAGTTTTAAGGGTAAAACTATTTAAACAAGAGCTCTGGTGGAGCTATAGTCCCTGCCTATTGTTTTAGAAACAAATAAATACACTTAGTTTAAAATTTTGATTATGTAGATTAACATTTAATTAAGTGTATAAAGAGAATGTGTGATATTAAGTAATTGAAAATGAATTTAAATGAATTTGAAAGCAACCCAAATTAAAGGCATGTATTGTAAATAGTAAATTTTGTAATTTGTATTCATTTATAAGATGACTAAGTTTTTTTAATTTGTAATAATCATCATCATCAATATCACTATATGAATTCTTCATCAAAATAGTCATATTCATCCACGCTTGATAGTGTTATGCCTTCTAAATTCATTGTTTAAAGAATATATGAAGTCATTTGATGATTTGTTCAGGAGCCATTCCAATCCATACAATTCAAAAGAAATTAAGATTCAATATTTAAAAGTAAAACATTAGTTACATACATTAAAAGATAATTCAAAAGTATGATAGTTCATTTTTAACTGGCAAAACAAAACAAAACTCAAAAAGTAGAAATATGTATTTTTAATATTTAAATATTATTCTTGTTATAAAATAATATAATTTTAAATAATTATATATTTAGAAATATTGCTTAAATCTAAATTGATTACTTTTATATTATATTTCAACCTAATAAATGATAATAAGTAATTATAGAAATAATATAATTTTAACATTTATATAAGAATATTTCATTTTTTACAATTAATTAAAATTAGAATATTATTAAAGATTAGTTATTTCATTCTAATATGAAAAGCTTAAAATATTTATAATAGTATTTACTTATAATATAATATTCTTTAAAATAATAGTAGTATTACCTAAAATCTCTATAAAGAAATATTATAAGATTTTTCAATATTTAATTCATAAATTTTAAATTTTATTATAAAATTATAATAACTAGGATAATACTCAATAATTCAAAAAACTATAATCCATAAAATCTACGCATGGTATAGGATCTCCTCTACCTGACGATGGCCAGAGTATGGAATGGATTTCAGGCTTTTTCACCTCCTGTGCATATTTTGTACATTTTGGATGATGTCTCTGCAATTTAATAGCTAAGAGCTTTTCCATAGCCGATGTCAACAGTGGTGACTAGAGGAGCGGATTCCCACCTTGGCATATTTGGTTGAAAAATCTTTTCCTTGCCCTTGACGTATTCTAAACACCAAGCCGATTCTGCATACCTCTCTGAGAAAATTGCTATATGCAGAGTGGCACTGCGGATTGCTGCTTCTATAGTTGTAGGCAAGAAATCCCCAACTTCCAGTTCCTCTGAATCTAAAAAAGCTGCTACTTTCATGCTCACGAGAATATCATAAATTCTTCTGGCTATTGTCTTTTTAACATCTGGGCTTCGATGATTGATAAAAACATCAAAAGAGGGCTTTTGGATGGGTGTTGGGGGTGTACATGAATATTGTGAGATTTCATGGAAAGCACCTTCGTTCTCTGGTATAGAGCTTGCTGTACCTGAAGTAGATGCAATGGAATTCGAATCCATTGAGCGTCGTGAAACAAAGGAAGAAACTCAATCTAAGCAGCATGAAAACAAGCTCTCAGAAGATGATGGAGAAGACGAAGAAGAAGTGTTTTCAAAGTCCCTCTCTGTTGGAGCAGAAGTAGTAGACGTTGATGCCATGGGATTAGATTCAATTAAACACCAAGCCGATTTTGCATACCTCTCTGAGAAAATTGCCCTTGGCGTATTCCCACGTTGGAGATGTTTCCAGAACAACGTGATGTCATTTTTTAGCAATTTCCTGAGTCAAAAATTAATTTTAACCCCTGGGAAAATGGGCAACGACCAATATGAATTTAATATTTATTGTAGAAAATATATTTTAAAAATAATCATTTGAAACCTTAGATTAACGATAGCTGTTTCTAAAAAAATGAATAGGTGCCGCCACCGGGAACATTAGTTCCCTGCCTATAGATAGGCAGGGACTAATAATAATAATAAGTACCACAAATCCTAAATTTATTAGTAGTCCCTTTCTCAGTAGCTATACGAAATATCAAAACTTATTTCACAATAAAATTACTGTGCACAAATTGATTGATATTGGTGGTGTTGAATTATGAACTTTCCACGCCAAATGTAGGCTCTTCGTTGAAATCTGTGCGACCACTCACAAAAAATTGGTGAGGAAAATGAACGGCCAAGATGCTTTCAATGGTCGTCCAAACCTTTAAGTCATTCTAAACCGTTCATTGCAACAATCAACTCACCCACTTCATATAGGTTTTGTCCATAGCTATACGAACTAGCAATTGCATCTTAGTGTGCAATAAGTATGCGGCAATTATTTGTAAAAAATATTAAAAAATTTTCCTTTGTTATTATTAATGGATAGTTACTTATAATATCAACCCAAAAAATATAGAACTTTTTTGAAGATGAATATAGTATTGTAAAATTTGTTCTTTTAACTTTCATTCTCAAAATTATAAGCTATAAAATATTTAAATAAGAAGATGCTTGTTAAATTTTTGGAAAAAGAAATTATATTCCAATAATTTAATAAATTTATTTGTTTGTTCAATATATATTATTCTCAAAATTTGTTTGATTATATGAAATATATGTTAATTCTTATTTTAATTATGTATGAGAAGTTTGAAATTTAAAAGATGCTAGTATATTATTTTCTATTGATGTATTTGTGTAGTTTAAAGTATTGGTTGGAACCTAGATGCAGAAAATAGATGTATTGGAATGGTTTCACAAATTTGACATTAAATAATCTTCTTGCACCTAATTAGTAGGATAGAGTTGGAAATCTACAATTGCATATGGGGAGCCAATTCTGTATTTGACATCAATTTAAGTTTTTTTCGAAGACAAGTCTAATGTAATCGTTTATTTTAAAGACATTGATCTTGTAATCTATATAGTAAATAGATGTATTGGAATGGTTTCACAATTTTGTCATTAAATAATATTCTTGTACTTGATTGGTAGAATAGAGTTGGAAATCCACAATAGTATATGGAGAGCCAAATTTGTATTCAAGACATCAATTAAAATATTTTATGAAAAAACAAAATGTAATTGTTTATTTGAAACTATTAATTGTAATATATATATATATATATATATATATATATATATATATTGAAGCAGTTTTATAGTTTTTCCAATAAATAATATTTTTGCACTTGATTGGTAGGACAAAGTTGGAAATCCACAATTGCATGTGGAGAGTCAACTAAAGGGGAATGAGTAGAGGAACAACCACATGCTTCATCTTAAATACATGTATCTTCCTAATGAAAGTGCACAACCCTTCCAACTCAATCCAACTATCTTGAAGTTTTATGATATCCATTTCTTCTACAATAGACATAGATTAACATTCATGTTTAATGTTATGCATAACATCATGTTATCTAGTCAACACAACTAAAGATAGATCGTAGACATCAGTTGCAAGGCATCTTAATTTATTCATAGAGCAACATGATTCTAGTATCTTAGTGGTTTCTTCCATTAGAATTAAGTTGTTGCTAACACATGTTGTATCTCCAATTAAGACGTCAATGATTTAATGACCTCTATTTCTCTCATTGTCTCTATCTCAATATCTCTCCTCTCTTCCCCTCTCTCTCTTCCTAGTTCACTCTATTTCTAGGCATCCATCTCTATCCCATTATCTCTACTTTCTACCTATATATATATATATATATATATATATATATATATATATATATATATATATGTATCCCTTTCTATCTCTCAACGAGAATTTTAGAAACCTGGGATTAATAAAAATAATACAACTATTTTCTACTATATATAAATATACCATTCTTAACTATTTTCTAATGTGCCTTCATTTTTTCATGTTTTATTATAGATAATGGGTTGAATCCTAGATTAATTATTACTTGTTGAGGGTAAGTGCACCAAGTTGTGGTGCCAAAAGGGGGGTATAAGTGGACACTTTTTTCTTGAGATCTGCAAATTTTGAACTTCAACAAAAATTTGAAGATAGTTACGCTCAAAATTTTAAGATATGACAAAAACAAAAGTCGTAGTCCTTTGAATCTAGTTTCTAAACTACTAATTTTTTTTCAAAATAGTTTAGTTTTAGGTCCTCAAAAAAGGGGGCCACAAAAAGTGGTACTGTTTATTCCAAAAAAACATAACACAGCACAAAGTGTGGCCCCCCTAAAATTTTAACTTTTTTTTTGAAATTCTTTAATCACTCTAGTCAAAAGTTACTTAACACTGTGCAGTTTATCCCAAATTTTTCAAGTAATTTTATAATGTGTATTTTTTTTAAATAAATTTTTTAACTAGACACATCCCAAAAACGTGAAATATCTGTGTGCTCCCCATAGAAATAATTGAAAACTAATCTAAAATCAAAACTTTTTTTTATCAAAGTGTGTAAAATGGAGTCTAGTTTCTAAAAAACTTAGTTGTTTCAAAATTCGATGAATGAGCTAAAATCTATAGCCTAATTAGTACATGGTGGTTTTTGACAAAAAATGAACATACATTCAAAAGAAATTATAGATGAAAGGTTTGAAATAGTTCAAATAAAAAAAATTATATGGTTAGATAGCTAACACAGAGACCTATAATGCTATGTAACTTGATCTTATCAATACCTAACCATGAGGAATCTTGAAGGGGAGCACACAAGAAAAAATAATCATTTTTGGTATGTTTGCTGGAAAACACGTCTCAGAGCTGTTCATAAACTCCAAACCTTTGGGTTGGATCTCCAACGCAAAACCAAGCCTTAGGCTTGGGTTTAAATAAGCTTTCAATAGCGCATGCGCCCTATAGCGCGCACATGCTATCTAAAACATGATTTCTCAGTAGCGCGTGCACGCTATAGGGTGCACACACTATAGTGTGCATGCACTATTAAGACATAAATTGCATAAGAGAACTAGGGGGGATAAAGGAATGGCCATGTGTGTGTGAGAGAGAGATAGAGAGAGAGAGTAAGGGATGGGAGAGGGGAGAGAGAAAGTGAGAGAGTAGGGGTGGCAAAGAGAGTATATGATGGGAGAGAGAGTACAAGATGTGAGAGAGAGTAGGGGTGGAAAAGAGAGAGTGCGGGATGGGGGAAAGAGATTGAAAGTAGGGGATGGGAGAGAGAGGAAGTGTGAGAGAGAGTACAGGTTGGGAGAGAGAGAGATTAAGAGTAGGGAATGGGGGAGCGAGAGAGTAGGCGATGGGAGACAGAGTGGGAGAGGAAGAGTGAGAGAGAGGAGGATGGGAGTGCATGTGTGTGAAAGAGAGAGAGTATGGAATGAGAGAGGGGGAAGACAAAGTAGCTTGAGAGAGAGTAGGGGATGGGAGAAGGAGTGGGAGAGGGAGAGAAAGGGGGGATAGAAATGTGTGTAAGAGAGAAAGAGAGAGAGAGAGAGTAGGGGATAGGAGAGAGTGTGAAAATGTAAGAGAGAGTAGAGAGGGGGAGAGAGAGAGAGAGTAGGCAATGGGAGAGGGAGTGGGAGAGGGAGAGTGAGTGAGAGAAAAAGTAGATGGAAGAGGAGAGAGGGGGGATGGGTGGGTGGGTGTGTGTGTGTGAAAGCGAGAGAGAGAGAGTAGAGAATGAGAGAAGGGAGAGAGAGAGATAGAGAGAGTAGGAAATGGCAGAGGGATGGGAGAGAGGGGGAGAGAGTTTGATAGAGAGAGGTAGTAGGTGGTGGGAGAGGGAGTGGAAGGGAGAGAGAGGTGGAATGGAAGCGTGTAAGAGAGATAGAGTAGGGGATGGGAGAGAGTAGGTAGTGGGACAAGGACTGTGAGAGAGAGAGGGGGGGAATGGGAATGTGTATTTATTTATAAGAGAGATAGAGTAAGGGATGGGAGAGAGTGTGAGAGTTTGAGATAAAGTAGGAGGTGGCAGAGAGAGCTTGTATGGGATGGGGGCGAGAGAGAGAGAGAGAGAGAGAGAGAGAGAGAGTAGGGAATGGGAGAGACTGTGAGAGGGAGTAGGGGATGGAGAGAGAGAGTGAGAGTAGGGGATGGGAGAGAGAAAGTAGAGAGGGAGAGAGAGTACGAGAGAGAGAGAGAGAGAGTAGGCGGTGCAAGAGGGAGAGAGAGGGGGGATGGGAGTGTGTGACAAATCTAGAGAGTAGGGAATGGAAGAGGAGAGAGAGAGGGAGGATGGGAGTGTGCATGTAAGAGAGATAGAGTAGGGGATGGGAGAGAGTGTGAGAGAGAGTAGGTGGTGGTAAAGAGAGCTCGTACAGGATGGGAGAGAGAGAGAGAGAGTGAGATTACGGGATGGGAGAGTGTGAGAGAGAGTAGGGGATGGGAGAGAGAGAGTGGTAGTAAGGGATGGGGGAGAGAGAGAGAGAGAGAGAGAGTAGAGAGGAAGAAAGAGAACTTGAGAGAGAGAGAGAGAGATAGTAGGCGGTAGGAGAGGGAGTGGGAGAGGGAGAGGGAGAGAGATAGGGGGATGGGAGTGTGTGTGACAAATGTAGAGAGTAGGGGATGGGAGAGAAGAAGAGTGGGGGGATAAGAGTCTATGTATTTCTAAAAGAGAGAGAGTAGGGGATGGGAGAGAGTGTGAGAGTAGGGGGTGGTAGAGAGAGAGTACGATGATGGAGGAGAGAAATTAGGCTATGGGAGAGGGAAAGAGAGAGGGGGGATGGGAGTGTGTGTGTGTGTGTGTGTAAGAGAGACAGAGTAGGGGATGGGAGAGAGTGTGAGAATGTGAGAGAGTAGAGGATGGGAGAGGAGAGAGAGAGTAGGGGATGGGGGAGAGAAAGTAGGCAGTGGGAGAGGGAGTGGGAGAGGGAGAGGGAGAGAGAGAGAGGGGGGGAATGGGAGTGTGTGTGACAAATGTAGAGAGTAGGGGATGGGAGAGAAGAAGAGTGGGAGGATAAGAGTGTGTGTATCTATGAAAGAGAGAGAGTAGGGGATGGGAGAGAGTGTGAGAGTGTGAGAGTAGGGGGTGGCAAAGAGAGTATGGCAATGGGGGAGAGAAATTAGGTGGTGGAAAAGGGAAAGAGAGAGGGGGGATGGGAGTGTGTGTATAAGAGAGACATAGTAGGGGATGGGAGAGAGAGTGAGAGTAAGGGATGGGGGAGAGAGAGAGAGTAGAGAGGAAGAAAGAGAACTTGAGAGAGAGAAAGATAATATGTGGTAGGAGAGGGAGTGGGAGAGGGAGAGGGAGAGAGTGGAGGGATAAGAGTGTGTGTATCTATGAAAGAGAGAGATTAGGGGATGGGAGAGAGTGTGAGAGTAGGGGGTGGCAGAGAGAGAGTATGACGATGGGGGAGAGAAAGTAGGTGGTGGGAGGGGGAAAGAGAGAGGGGGGATGGGAGTGTGTGTGAGAGAGACAGAGTAGGGGATGGGAGAGAGTGTGAGTGTGAGAGAGTAGGGGATGGGAGAGGAGAGAGAGATCAGGGGAAGGGGGAGAGAAAGTAGGTGGTGGGAGAGGGAGAGAGAGAGGGGGGATGGGAGTGTGTGTGTGAGAGAGAGACAAAGTAGGGGATGGAAGAGAGTGTGAGTGTGAGAGAGTAGGGGATGGGGGAGAGAAAGTAGGCAGTGGGAGAGGGAGAGAGGGGGGGGGGATGGGAGTGTGTGTGTGAGAGAGACAGAGTAGGGGATGGAAGAGAGTGTGAGTGTGGGAGGGTAAGGGATGGGAGAGGAGAGAGAGAGCAGGGGATGGGGGAGAGAAAGTAGGCAGTGGGAGAGGAAGTGGGAGAGGGAGAGAGGGGGGGGGGGAATGGAAGTGTGTGTGTAAGAGAGACAGAGTAGGGAATGGGAGAGAGTGTGAGAGTGAGTAGGTGGTGGTAGAGAGAGCTCCTACAAGATGGGAGAGAGAGAGAGAGAGAGAGAGAGAGAGAGAGAGTAGAGAGGGAGAGAGAGATAGTAGGCAGTAGGAGAGGGAGAGGGAGAGGGAGAGAGATAGGGGGAATGGGAATGTGTGTAAGAGAGACAAAGTAGGGGATGGGAGAGGAGAGAGAGAGTAGGGGATGTGGGAGAGAAAGTAGGTGGTAGGAGAGGGAGAGGGAGAGAGATAGGGGGGATAAGAGTGTGTGTGAGAGATCTAAAGAGTTAGGGATTGGAGAGGAGAGAGGGTGAGAGAGGGAGAGTGAAAGATTGTAAAGGATGGGACAGGGGAGAGAGAGTAGGAAGAGAGAGAGGGAGGGGATGGGAGAGAGAGTAGGCAGGATGGGGAGTAGGGAGGATGGGGAGTGATGTGATTTCACATAGTGCATACGCACTATAGTTCTTATGCACTATCTCAAATCACCTAAAAATGGTAAAAAACCAACCTTGGGGCCCATTTCATCCAGTTCTTGCTTTTGGTTTGTTATTCTGACAAAAATCACGGGTTTCAACATAGAAAACACTATTTCAACACTTTTGGAAGGAAACAAACACCAAATTCAATCATTGGATACGTGATTTGAAGATTTTTTTAATATTCCTTGTATAGAAAAGGTTAGTGCAATCCATTTTAAATATTGTTTGTCAATATATAGATACAAATTTGATTATAATTTGACATGTTATTTAATATATAGTGAATTCATTGAAAATTGTATGTTTGAATGAAATGTTATTTTGGAATGGTTAGAAATTTGACAAGTCATTTGATATATATTGTGTATTCATTCAAATAATTATAATTTTTATATGTAATTGAATAATTTGTAATTTACACATTTTAAGTAATTCGGATGTTTGAATAATTTGACATGTAGAAATCATCACCATGCCAAGGAAGAAACCAAAGATTCAAACAAATGAAGATAGGGAGAGAGATTTGGCAATTAAAAGAGATAAAATGAAATTACTACGTGAACAAAGAAAATTACAAAGCAATAATGAAGAATTGACTTTTGAAGAGGATCAAGAACCACCAGTACAAAGAAATAAAGAGGAAGAATTAGAAAGACAAAGAGAACGAATGAGATTGTTACGCTCAAGAAGACAATTGAATTGTGAAGCTACACCATCCTCCAATGTTGGATTCATATCGTCCGCTACACCATCTTCCAATGTTGGAGTACCATCTTCCAATATTGAAGGCATATCATCCTCTCATGTAGAGAGACACTGATTTGTAGATCTAACGATATACACACTCCATCATGTCATGTTGAAAGCACAACATCAACACATCAAGTAGGTGATATTCCATCTTTTACATCTTATTGCCAAGGCACATCATCTTTGGTTCAAGGTACGCAATACACTCAACCTTATATTGATGTTCAAAATGTTGAGAGAATTGAAGAGATTAGAACACCTTCTAGAATTCATTTTAGAAGACCAAAATATTTGATTGATATTGATACTAACATTTTGAAATCAATGCCTAACAAGATTAGCAAGCATACTTGTCAAAGAAAAGTTAATAGTATGTGGAGATTATTTTTTGAAGAATTAAATATTATAGGTCAATGTCAATTATTTGTTGAAATGATGAGAAATTTGAAATTTAGGCCTATCATGAATATTCTTGGGCTAAGAACAATGGACGATTCAAATGAAAGAAATATTGTAAAGAATCTAATGAGTGCTTATGACAAAGTGGGTTCTAAATCACGCACCAAAGATAGTAATATCACAAGATGAGTACTCACATTAACAATAGTAAGTAGCCAAATGAAGAAAGCTCAACTCATGAGAAAGACAAGCAAAACATTAAAAATTGGTAGAGGTACCCTAAGGAGAGCCATGCTAAGGCGCGAGAGATTAGAAGATCCAAAAAAAAATGAGTTATGGACATTTAGCGATAGACTACCACGAAAGGATAAAGAAATTAGTGAAGCCTTGAAATCATTGATCAAAGATTTTTGGAAAAATAATACACGTGTTTCTTCTAATCAAAGAGATGTTGTAAGAAGGAGGATTGGTAGCCGAAATCGCAAGCCACATGCGAAACATTTTTTGGACTCAACTCAGACACAATTTTTTGCAAAATTTATTTGTATGTATCCTCAAATTCGAATAAGTCAAAGATTTTTTGAGATGGGTAAACTTTTTTATGTGAAAATAAATCACACACGCACAACTTGTTGTTGTAGGATACATATTGAATTTTCTAACCATTTTGATGTTTTTAGGCATATATGCGTAGTTTTGCATTCTCAGTTTGTTTTGCAGGATTGTGACATAAAAGAGCCACCAAGATCTTCAAGAGAACTCATATCCAACATTTTATGTGAAATAGGGGATGACCAAAAATTTTACAAGATATCATGCTTGGATGTTACGTGCTTATTTTGTGGTTCTTTGCAACTTTTATCAACTTGTCAACATATGGATAGTACACATGCAATTGGAAATGAAATAGTAGATTACGAAAAATTCAAGACAGTGATAAATGCTCTAAAAGATGGAAAACATGGTAAAAGATGTGATCTAGTCATTGAAAAGATTCCAGTGTATGAGTTCATGAAGATTTTTTGTGAAAATGTTATTTATGAGTACGCAAGGCATACCCATAGAGCTCGATGGTTGGATTTGCAATTCAAGTTGTGCAAAGATATGTTTCCATTGGATACCATTGTTTTAGTTGTAGATTTTGCAGAGAACTACACACTACAACCACAAAATGAGGTGCAAGAAAAGTATTATACATCTCAACAAGTTTCCATATTTGTTCACATAGCATTCATGCATTCACCTACAAGTACAGAGGATGACAGGAAGATTTTGAAAGAGTACCATTTTTACATCAGTGATGATCGATCACATTCTACGAAGTTTGTACATGGTTGTTTTCAACTATTTTATGGAGATTTGGGTAGCAGGGGCATATCATTTTGTTAGCACATTATTTGGTTAGACAATTGTGCATCTCAATTCAAGAATGCACGGATGTTCTATTGGTTGAGCAAGATGCACAGGTTGTGTAGAATTCAATATATGTGGAATTTCACAGAGGATGGTCATGGTAAGGGAGAGCACAATGGTGCAGGCACATGCATTAAAAGAGCCTTGGCTCATGAAGAACTAAAGTACAAAGATGGAGCAAAATTGATAGATGCAAAATCCATCATCCAATGGTGTAACGCTACAATGAGTCCAGGTAAGGAAGGTGAGTCTACAGTTCGTAGATTGTTTTGGTTGATAGATATTACTAACATTGCACTAGATAAGGATTGTTGCACACTAACAGGATCTAGTAAGTTACACTCTTTTAGAAGCTCTAATGCAAGTTCATTGAGTATCCACACATGAAAAATGGCATGCTATTGTCCATGATGTGCAGAGGAAAATTGCGATGACTGTGAGTCAACTGAATGGGTGGACAAATGGGATATACGGGTGTTGGACCCAATTGACACCTATCATCCCCCACAAGCATTGGAAATGATAGAGATGGATTCGTCTATTAACTTTGACCGCTTGTCAGATCTAGTGCAACCTAGTAATATATATATATATATATATATATATATATATATATATATATATATATATATATATATATATATATATATATATATATATATATATATATCTTTGGAATTTCAATATGTAACTTTATAACTTTTACCCAAGTATTTTTTGAATTAATGACCGCATTTTGTACATTTGTCATTGCAGGCCATGTTTTTGCTGTTATTGCACCTAAAGACAATGAAGAAGGGACAGATTATTATTTGTGTCGTTGTGTTGAAGCCAAACAAAAATTGGATCACTCAGTTATAGGTGGTGAAGGTTTAGAGTACCATGTTGGTGCGGTGGTTGTAACAGGCACATGGCTTAGACGATATCCTATGAAGAATCCTAACTTGTGGTTATTTGAGGATTGGCAAACAAAGAGGAAGATTCTTCATTATTCAAACCTTGTTGTCACATCAAATGTCCACTTGATAAAATATGGTGGAAAACCACATAATAAGATTCTTTGGAAAGTTCGCGAGTTAGATCATGAGGCAATACTTGAGACATTAAAATGTCGAGCAAATCCAATTGGCTCATTAGATTGAATAGGGAGAGAGGGAGAGAGATAAAAAGTGATCAATTGGATCCAAATACAATGTTACAACCTCTTTCCCAAGACTATCACATGACTATGGTGGACCGTATTGTTATGATGTGTAAGTGATGAGATTTAATTTTTATTTGTTTAGAATCTAGATATATTATTTGAATTTATATTAGATTCTTTAATAGGACCCATTTTTTTAATCTTATCTTAGATTTTTTACTGTGCTAATTCTTCATTTGTAGGTCACCAAAGAAGAGGGCTAATAAAGTTGACGCACAAGCGATAAAGGGTGAGATGCCAAAATCATCTTCGAAATGGTATTATCAATTTACATCCTCAATATTTATTAGTGTTCTTTGTTCAAGTACCTTTTATAGTTCTCTCTAAGGATTCCAATTTGTTGGAATTTGACTCATTATTATCATAAAGTTGGCATGTTGGAAAGGGTTAATAGTTGATTATGTATATTCATTCCATGTGTGTTCCATGAGGTTAATACTATTGTAACATGATCAGTTTGTTCAAGTGACATATGATGAGGTTGTTTGTACAATGTAATGATTGAGTTGAAGTGATTTATGAAGTAATGGTTGTTTGTACACTATATTTTTTAGCATAGACTTCCTAGAATAAATTTTTTACTATGCTTTCAATGACAAATAGAAATTTCAATCTGCTTATAATATGATCCTCTAGTTTTGTTATAGCATGTGCATACATTATCCCTCAATATCAAACATGGAAGGCTATTATCTACTATATTTAGAATTGTTCTAGTAGTTCATACACATGTTAATAATAACTTATTTCCAAACCCAATTGAATTCAACCTACAATATTGTTAAATTATGTCAATACTAAGGTTTGTAGCATTATTGGTCACATTCCTAATACCAACTATTCCTCACAAGTTTACACCAGCAAACATATTTTAATGGAGATGTATATTAGAAGATTCAACACAATGGTGATGCATTTGGGTCATGGCTTTCATGAAGAGTTTGACATAGTTTAAAATAGTTATAAGTACATACTTCTAGGAGGTCACATTCTAATGACTTGAAACAGATTTACAATGCTCAGAACTTCCATTTGTTTAAAGTAGAGCACAATCATATAGAACTGGATTCCAATCAATTCCTAGAGATGTCATTCAATTCAGGATAGTCACCTCATAGTCATCTATCTTTTAAGAAAATCATCACTACTTACATGTGATGCTCTATATGGCCTATTGTGTGGTGACCGTTCCAAATATAAATTGTTCACCATTTCATATGAAACTAAACTATCATTGGAACCTAGATGAATTCTTGTCATTCACAACTTATCTTGACTCTTATATTGTGCTCTAAAAATTAATAGCTTTGGTTTCACTTTTTTGGTTTTCCCCTTATAAAAATCAACATTTATCCTTTAGTCTCCAAAATTAGTTAAACATAAGGATGTGAACCTCTATGTTCTCTAACTTCTTGACCCTCTTCTTAATCTTCCTTTCACCTTGATCATTTAATTGACACTTATTTGATGTGTTCCCTACCCTTCCTATAAACATCCATGTTCCTCTACCTAAACAAAATCTTCCTCCAACTCTATAGCCTCCTCTTTGATAAGAAAAAAAGATTCATTACCCTTGTCATTTCTTCCTTGTCCTATTCCTATATTATTGGTTTTTCTTCCCTTCCTCTGTTTGCATTTCCTCTACCACCTTCTTGTCTCTCTTTCTTCCTATTGACCATATCTTATGCACTTATAGCCAATTGGAAACTATCTCTAAGCATCTTAGGAAATATCAAGGTAATCCCATTTTGCAAGTTTTATATGAGCCCATTAAGATATCTTGCAACATTTTCATCTTTATGCTCTAATCCACCTCTTATGCTCAACTTGTGAAATTACTCTATGTAGGTCATCAAACCCATCTCCTTTCTTTCAAGTTATTCCTTATCCTCTATTTTTGGATTGTATTATTTGATGGAAGAGGCACATCCTTCACCATTTGGTCATGTTTGTTCCACCCTTACAAAACCTCTTTTCCATTACACTACTCCACCATGTCAATGTTGTCCCTCTTAGCTATGTTTTGTATAGCTTTACCTTATTTTACTTCACTTATATCTCCATAATTATAATAGTTCTCTTGGGAATCTATCAACTCCAAAACCTCTTCACTATATATCTTGCCATGATAGATATGGAAATCAATTATTGTCTTTCTTATACCACATTGAAATATCTTCAACAACCTTATCATCCTTCTTTCTTCAAGATCTAAGTCCCCTCCATCCTCTCCATGAGGATTCTCAAGTGCTTAAGCATCACTTTCTTGTTCTTCATGCACATCCCTTGTAGGAATCCTTTCCAAAGCTTCCAAGATTTCCAAGATGGTTGCATTTTACTTGCTTACTTGTCTCAGTTCTCTTTACCTTATTGCATCTTAGTCTCTTTGTTTCCTCAACTCTCTATCCATTATTTTAGTAGCTTATATCATCTCTTGTATCTCCTTCTATATTTTTTTTTTGGAGGCATCTTCTCAATATAACAATCTACAACACGAGTAACTAATTTTGCACCCCTCAATAGATCTACTAGATTTGATACCAATGATTTGAGGAGTCAAACTAGATCCCCAAGAAGTAATAAAAATTCAGCAAATGACTTGTTTCAAGAATAGATTCAAACCATTAAACTAAATACCTACCCTTCTCCAAAAGGGTCCCTCCAAATGTTCAAATTGGGTTACCAAATTTATTGGCTTGTCCCAACTTTTTCTAATGTCTTCAAATATCTCAATTAGGTTGTTCCAATAGTCTAAATGCATATCTTTAATAGGTTTATTCAAAACCCCTTACTTGGACATTATCTAGGCTTGATCTTAGTATCGCTATGAATCAGGTAATTCCTTATTTTCACCAATTTCTCCCAAACCCCATACAAGTAAATTATAGTTACAAATACTACTATTGGAGTATGAAAACATAGAGCAATCTCATTTTTAGTTCATTTGGACCAACTATTTGATCCAACACCATGGATTCAACAAAATAGGCCTAATTACCCTTCAAAACTAGGGCTTTCTCAAAGTGCCTTCTCTAACCACTTTCAAATTCAAACAAAGGTTACTTCACCTTTCCTTGAAAATAAATGACATATTATAAAGGAAAATATCAACTACAAACCAACAATTTCCATTTTTAAGAAAGAAAGCATTTCCACTTTATCTCTAGTCATCTTAGTTTCTTGCACCAAAATCACATCCTATTTATGCTACCAAACCACATTCCGCAAAATATCCTTCTTATGAGGAACATTCAATCCTCTAATATTCTATGATATGATATTCATTTATAACTTTTGTTACAACTCTCCTAGATGGTGAATTGTCTCCCATTTACTATATCAACTTTACTTGCCAATTCTCTTATTTCTTTATTATTCTTCCTACCCAAACAATAATTCTTACCTTCCACATTAGGTTTGTACTTTCTCTTAGTAACCATGTTAAAAAAGGGGCTAGTAGTTGAGAACTTCTTCTTCCTACTATTGACTTCTTCCTAAGTGTGGTAGTTGGGGTGTAGGAAGTCAAAATGTCCTAGGTAGAGGGCAAAATGGCCTAAAAGGCAAGGTATACCTTACCATGGGGCAATGGATAGCTTAAGTGATTAGTAACTAACTTACAAAAGGGTCTCTAGCATGAAATTTCTAAGGGGTGACCTATTTGACAAGTTGGAAGTGTAAAAAGGCATGTAAGCAAGAAAAATTGCAAAAGTTGCTCTATTGCAATTTTGCAATTTTTGAAAAAAATGTTGTCCTTTGCTAGAAATTGGAGTTTTTTTTCTTTAAAACATAAAGAGGCTGATGCAAAACATTAGGAGGGGAGGAAAATACCTAGGAGGAAGTATAAATGACTTCCCAAACCCTAAAGTGAGGAAGAAGTTGTCATTTTGAAAAAAAAACAAGTGTTGTAGCATGCATTTTGAGAGCAAAAAGACTGGTTTTTTTCAGTTTTGATGTTTTCCTTCATTATTTTTGCATGTTTTACCTGATATAATGCTAGATGGCATCATTTAGAACAATTTTTATTTAGGAAGTTTGGCTTGAAAACATTTCGTTCGGTAGTTATAAAAATCTTTTGTTTTTAGGTAGTTTGTTGTCCAGTTTACAACACTTTGTAAAGAAAATGAGATAACTCACTATCCCATCGTAGGAATTGTATGAACTTTTGGGGATAGTGATTACACTCAATTTACTATATGCAGGAAAAATCAGGGCCCTTCAAAATGTTGTCAAGCATTTTTAATCTCTTGCCCTAGGCGAGCCAAAGCAAGCTCGATTAGGGAAGAGTTGCATAAATAAGCATTTTACATTGCAAGATTGTGGATTTTGTTGCAGGTTACTAAAGGAGGTTGGAAGAGGAGTGAAAGGAGATTCTTTGGGTGAAATGATAGTGCTCCACCAATCCATTTGGCCAACAAACAAGATAGGACAACAGGTTGTCCTTTGATTCCTTGTAGCTCTATTTTGGAGCAATTTGGTGAAATCAGTAAAGAAGAAGGCTTCAGCAACCTATTTTGACATGATAAAGGAGTAAATTGCAAGGGTGTGAGACTCCTTCCATGATACTACAAGTGGTTGGTAAGATTGGTCAAGAAGACCTAGTTTGATTGAAGGTTTTCAATGATCTTCATTGAGAATGGCAGCCTGGCACGTAGCAAGAAGTGAAAACTTCTCAAGATAGTGGAGAAGGGTTTAGGATTGTGGTATCTTTTCTTGAAAAAGATCCTATAAATCCATGTGGTTATCTTGGAGGACACCCTAAGTCTCAAAGGTAGACTGGAAACATGAATCAGTGATTGATTCATCCCTTCTCTCCCTATCAGTTGGGTGCAATACAAATTCATGGAAGGCAAGAGTGGTGAGTGAAGGAAATTAATTCTAGAAGATTAGTCATTTAGAGTCCATTTGAGTGGTGGAAGGAAAAACCCTCTATATTCATGTTCATACAAACAATAAACCCTTGTAAATAGGCATATTTTTGGGAATCCCTTGTACGGATGACCTGGGTGTCGATTGGAAACCCAATACTCCAATCCACTTAGTGATCCTAAAAACTATTGAATGAGACCTAATACAAGCCTTGGAAATCAATATAGCCAATAATGCACTCTTGGAAGCCAATTGTGAAGAACGGTGCAATGAGAGCACTAGGGAGACCCCATGGTGAAATAGAGTTTTGAATTGATTGGTGAGGATTACTATAATAATGGAATAGAGAGAAGATTCCCTTGGAATAGGGTATAGGAGAAATACCCTAAGAGGCTAGGAGAAAGCCTGGAGTGAGTTCTACTAGTTGAGGCTAAAACCTTGTTCAAGATCCTCCCCATCATTTGTCCTCCAACTCCAAACTATTTCCAATACCAAACTGAAAATGATTTTCTAGAACAATCAAAACTGACAACACCAAAAGGCTAGATTACCATGCACCATGCACCTAGTACATACCAACTATTATAAAGACTCAAAACTGGCTATTTCAGTTTGCCAACTAGGCTTAGTTTAAGGCCATTTAAAATCAACTCACAATCCCTTGACTTTTGGAACTCCGATGACACAAAACAGTCTTAAGAGATGACTCAAATGCAAGGATTCTTTTATTTTTTTGGTCTCACGATCAACTTTACAATCGTTTTTACAAAACTCTCCTTTCTATCCCCTTTACCCTAGGGCTTTCTAGAAATCTTACTTTTCAATGTCTCTAGAATCCCAAAATGGTTTGAACACCTTCACTTTGGTTATATTAGATGACTTCCAATGTAAAATGAAACTCTTGTTTAGAGAAAACACTAAATCCACCTTTGGAGCAATCAATTTCGACTACCCAAACTTGTCTCCCACATGTGGGATTGAGGTTTTAAACTCATTTAAACTCTCAAAACCAAATGAAACCTCCCTTTGGACCCTTTACATGACTTGATTAAGCCCATTTTGGCTTATATTGCCAATGTTGGCAATTTTACAAAATATTGCACTTTTAGTGCCTTTTACATCTTTTAGAGGCTTCGATAGCCTTATTACATTATTTAATACCTTTATAGGTCTTTTCTATCCACCCCTAACCTAGGATCAATCCTGATGCAGAGGATAGGGTGATGGACCCAAGTAACAACCGAAAATGAGCAAATTTGTAACAATGTGCCAAGTGACCCTTCTAGGTCCTGATGGGAAAATCCTACAAACAGTCAAATCTAAGATTTTTTTAGGTTTTAATAGTTTTTTTCTACCCTATCTAGCATGTTCCCATCAACACCTTTTAGTTTCCATACCCTTTGAGCCAAAATGTATAATTCACCCAAATGTTGTCAATGCAAAAATTGCAAAGTTGCATTAGCAACTTTTAGGAAATAACCATAAAACTATCTATATTCCTATATTCCTTTGAGGTTTTACTATTTTTGAACCTTTTCTATTTCATAGAATTGGAATCAAGTGAAAAATGTAAAAATTGCACTTTTTGTGCAAAGTTGCATTGTTGAAAGTTGTAAAAGTTGCTCAAATTTGCAACTTAGTGGAAAAAAGGTCGTGGGATCGAACTGTCTACTTTGTTAGCTTCGGGTGGTTGAGTAAACCCTATCCTCAACCTCATCTTGTCCCCTTCAGTGCTTGAACATTCTCGGGCACACTGAACCGGAATGTCCCCAAGGGTCACTAAATCCCATAGGGCTGCGATCTTTGACGGGGTATATCTTGGAGCTCGTGCGAGGTATGGATGTGATTCCAATTCCTACAGGACCGTGTTGTAGAGGCCTACAATAACTCACTTTTTGGAGATCACATTCCATTTTCATTTTACAATGGCGGTGAACCCACAATAGTGGGTTACACTTTTTTGCCTAAACTGACACTGAACTCTGAATTTTTAAGAAAACGTTCACTTTCAAATGCAAATTCATGTTTAACGGTTAGGAATTTGAAGATGAAGTAAACTAGAGTCTTTTAGGATTTTGTGTCTAGATTCTAAATCTTTTTTTTTTATTTGAAAAAAAATTATTTTATTGAATTATTTTTTCTCCTACGAAAATTGGTAGGATATCAAAAACCTGATTTTTAAAAAGTGACACTGTTTTTGACACACATAACTTTTTTTCTACAATATATATCAATGTGATTCTTTTGAACTTAGTTTTTTAACATCCATACCTAAACCGTAGAGTTGGTCTTATATCTTTATCATTAGTATTTCATATTTTATTGTAGTTTAAAGTTGGCATAACACTAATTTAGACATACGTGGCTTTTGACACATGTAACTTATTATATATTTACCCAATTTTTAAAAAGTAAAATTTAATTGAAAGGTGACTCAAATACGGAGACCGTACTTATTTTTCAAAAATTTTATTTTTATATTTACTATTTTTCCATGAGCGTTGAATATCGTAGTTTATTTTTTACAATAAACCTATATTTAATTCATGTTAAAAAATATATACTTAAAAATTTTGAAAAGCACCAAATTCATAGTCATTAGAAAGCTAGTTCAGAGTACTTCAATCATGTAGAATTTTAGGTCTTTAGTGCTCCATTTGAACCTGGTAATTCAGCTCCGAAGAAAGGAAATCATTGAAAAAACTTCAAACTATTCATGGGGGCTTCTAACTAGCTAGTTTCGATAGAAACTTAGTTTCTATCGAAATTATTTTACAAACTTTCGATAGAAACAAAATTTCTTAGTTTCTATCGAAACTATTGGGAGCTTTACCACGCGGTTAGCAAACCGCTTCCCTAGTTTCGATCGAAACTATCCACCTAGTTTCGATCGAAACTAGGAAAGCCGATTAACCCCTTAGAAGCAGACCATAGGGGTGTTTTTTTAGTCAGCTCCTTAGGATTTTTGTCTAGTCGGCTAATAAAGAGGTTTTTTTTAAAAAAAAATTTGTATATAAATATGAGTTTCATTTTTTACAATTTGCATTTATGTGAAATCAAGTTATTGGCTTTTGAATTGGGTAGAAAGAAATATTTGACAAACTTCAACCTATTTTCAAATTTTGGAGGAAGAATTTACGACATGGGCAATAAAGATAAAAGAGCAAGTAAATAAGCACGAAGAAGAACTAAGGAACAAGAAGATGAAAATCGTCAAAAAATGCTAGCAAGATACTATCTTAGATTAGGTACACCTGCACAATCTTTTTTCCAATGTATTTAATTAGTTTATTTAGTTAGGATTAGGGTTTAAATCCAATTAGGAATATCATATTTATCTTAAATTAGCATTACTAGATTAACTTAATATTAAGAGTTTATTTGAAATTATGTTCATATTTAGGCCATTAGGGTTTATCCAATTATGTCCATATTAGTCCTTAGGGTGAATATTACATTATGAATAAATTTAAATTATGAATTTATTTAGCATGGGAATTACCTTGTTTATTCAATTATGTTAATAATTTATAGTCCATTAAGGTTTATTAGATTATGATCAAAATTAAATAAATGAATTTATTTAGGACGTAGTCAACCAGGACAACCTATCGACATTGGAGAAGGTTCATCCCAAGTTCAAACAGGTACATGTGCATCTCTTGCAAGTATATAATATAGATCTTTCTAGAATTCTAGGTCTCTATCAAACTTTATATCTTTAATTTTTAAATTTAGTGAGCGATATTTCCCCTTATAAACTTACTTGATTTTATTTGTTATATCATGCACATGCAATTCTAGTAGATGATGAAAATGTTGGACATGAGGAAATTGAAGATGAAGCAATGGATATTGAAGAAGGACCATCTGAAGGTTAGATAATTTAATCAAGTACATAATATTTCACTCTTGAGTTAAACATGTATATATGTATACATATATGTCCCCTAAATCTAGATTGTATCTTAAGACTTTGTTTCATTTTTTCTTGTGCACCCCGAGATCAAACAACAAATGAGAATGTTAATTTAGCTCAAAGATTGAAGAGAAAAATTAATCATAGAAACATAGATCATTTAATTGAAATGGATGTGGAAACATTGAGAGAATATGCTAATCAACCTACACATACTACGAAGAGGAAATTGAATAAAAAGTCTAAAGACATAATTGCACAATTTGAGAATCTATCAACAGTGGAGAAAACTCAACTATTATCAATTTCACTTCTCAAAGATGAATTAAAAGAGCCACTGAGACTATTGGGTATAGATACAAGTATAAAAAAGATGAGGACTTCTAAACTAGAAAAAGATATTGTTGAAAGTGTTAAGGAAGGATTACATTCCATTGGGAAAAAAACTAGATATGCAGATAAATCCATTGCACGAAGAGTGATACTAACATCTATTTTAAATAAGAAAACATCCCAAAATAGATAGATCTCTTCATTATCATCTCATTTCAGGTATAGTCGGAAGACAGTACTACATTATCTAAAAAGGAGAAATAATTTGAATGATAGTACATTAGAAGGCAATTGGGCACTAATGTGTAGAGCTCCTCGATCTGACATGATTGGGGAGACAGTTAAGAAATTAGTTATTCAATTTTGGATTGATAATACTCATCCTTCCCCAAATAGAAGAGATATCGTCAAGTAGAGGATTGGGCCCAAGGAATATATTCAACACGCAAAACATTGGTTGGATGTCACTCAACATGAATTGTATCTCTCATTTTGTAATTTAAATCCTAACATAAAGATTGGACAAACAATGTTTGAAAGATTGAAGCCCTATTTTTTGAAGATAAATAAATCTTTTGAAACATGTTGTTGTCGATATCATGTTGAATTTGATCTGTACTATGAAGGGTTTCGAAAGATGATAGAAGAAAGTGGTGAAACTTCTCAAAATACTTTTCCTAAATGACTGAGTCAATTCATAACATCAATCTTATGTGACAAACCAAATGATTGTGTCCGTGAAATAGATTGCATAAGAGGAACTTGTGAAACATGTGGTAACTTGACTAAATTTCCTTTGAGAGAAGAAGATACTAATACGACAAGGATGGTAAAATGTAAGAGATATAAGTACATAAAGTCAGAAACAAAAGCTGGAAAAGAATCAACAAGTTTAGAATATGTAGAGGATGAGATATCGGCTGGAGAATTTATGTCAAATTTTTGTAAATTGATTAAACCATATATACGCCATGCATTTTTTGCTAAGTGGCAAGCAGAACAATTTCAAACACTAAGAGAAACTTTCCCACTTGGAACAATTCTATCTATTGTTGACTTTGCAGAGAATTACTCTTTCGTATCTCAAAAACAACTTCAAGCAGAATACTACTATATAGAGCAGGTTACTATTATGGTTCAAGTGTCTTATCGACATGCACAAATTGATCTGGATGGTGTGGAAAGTACAAATCAAGCACGAGTCATTAAAAAAGAGTATCACTTTTATATTAGTGATGACAAAGAACATGACACACATTTTGTGGAACATTGTTTTAAGACATTTTTTGAATATTTGGAAAACAAAAACATTAAAATAGAAAAACATTTGGTATGGTCAGATGGATGTGCAGCACAATTTAAATCAGCTAGACCATTTTATGCATTATGTAGATATCATCGATACCTTAATATACCACACATTTGGAGTTTTTTTGAGAGTGGACATGGAAAGGGTGAGCATGATGGTGCAGGAGCTTGTATCAAACGTGCTTTAAGAAAGTATCAAATGGACTATAAAGGATATCACATTAATAATGCTCATGATGTGGTTGAGTGGTGCAAAACACATTTTTCGGTGCCAACAAATATAGATAACACATCATCAGAAGCGGATCGAGTCATACCATTTAGAGTGTTTTGGGAGGTATCAGGTATATATAAATTAATTTGTTCATATTTTTAAATTGAATCTTTAATTTATATTTAATATGTTACCTTAGATGATCTCTAACTAAATTATGGACCTTGTGTACACATTCAGGTGTTGATAGAAGATCAATGCATGCATGCAAGAGGGTAGAGAAGACACGATCTTTACATTCAGTCATGAGTACAAATAGTAATGTGTGGTCATTGTATACAAAAGAATACTCATGTTTTTTTCCTAATTGTATTGATGAAGACTATGGTGGTTGCATTAATCAAGAACGTGGATATGTGGGTGAATGGACTTTGGTGCCACTAGATGTTATTAATACGAATGAGTTTGAGGACAAAAACTATGATGATATTCCATTGATTTCTAGTGATTATAACCATATTTTAGGATTGATCAGAGTTGGTATGTATGAACTATATATATACCTGGATCATGTACATTTATACATTTTTCATAATTTTGGTTAATTTTTATTATATATATGTACTTATGTAAATGATGTGTATCCAGAATTTTGACATATATAATTTTGTGTAGGAAATGTTTTTGCAGTCATAGCAGAATTGGAAAATGTAGAAGGTGCTAGCTATTATTTATTACGTTGCACCATGGAAAGAGAGAAGCTAACAAAGACTGAAATAAGTGATGAAATTGTTTTTCCCACAGGTTAGTATATAGTTGAATTATGTATATATGTATGTCAAGTATCTATATTTTTAATGAATTCAAATTCTTTGACTTAAATTCAAGATTGAGGTATTTTTTAAATGTGTACATGTGCAGGTTCTGTTGTTATACAAGGAACATATTTGAAGCAAATAAAAGTACTTAAAAGTGGGATTCATTTCACCGATTATCAACCTAACAATAAGGTATATCAATATAGTAACCATGTTATTGCCACTGGTCTAACTCTTCATCCAGTCAAAGGACCTGGAATACGTAAGTGGAGGCTTCATATTGATGATCATGAGAAAATATTAAATGTTATCCAAGAACGAGTTGATCCACTTGATATGAGATAGAAACAACTCCTAATTTGAAATGTAACTCAAGAAAAATTTGAAATTTGGTTCAAACTATTTGAAATTTGGTTGAACAATCATTTGATCAATTTGAAATTTCGTGGAATAACTAATTTTCTAAATTGAACTTTTACTCTTTCATTTTGAATTTTCTAAAGTAACTAATTATAGAAGTTATGAACTTATATGTACATGTGTGTACACTAATTACCTGACATGTGCACCTTGAGGGAAAGAAATTCGAACACCACTTGTCTTAAGAGGATGAAATTAGGAGTTTGTAAAATTAATTATATTGAACTTTCTATTTCACTTAACTTGTCAATTTTTGGACACATGTACGCTTTCAATTTAACTAATTAGGACATGTGCTTTCAATTTCAGGACATGTGAGCTTTCAATTTAACTGATTACCTGACATGTGAGCTTTCAATTTTAGGACATGTGAGCTTTCAAGTTCAAATTGTGATTTGTTTAACTAAATTTTGAACATGTACACATTTTAAGTTGGACTTGAATTAGAACATTGGGCTTAAGGGGATAAAATCCTAGGATACATGTGTGCACTTGAATTAAAATTTCACTATGATTAAAATTTGAAATGTAACTCAAGAACAATTTGAAATTTGGTTCAAACTATTTCAAATTGTGTTGAACAATTTGAAATTTGGTTTCCAATAACTAATTTTCTAAATTGAGCGTTTACTCTTTCATTTTTAACTCAATGCAAGAATTCATTTAACTTTCTAAATTATATTGAACTTTCTATTTCATTTAACTTGTCAATTTTAGAACACATGTACACTTTCAATTTAACTAATTAGGACATGTGCTTTCAATTTTAGGACATGTGAGCTTTCAAGTTCAAATTGCAATTTGTTTAAACTAAATTTTGAACATGTACATGTTTTAAGTTGGACTTGAATTTTACAACATTGGGTTTAAGGGGATAAAATTCTAGGATATGTGTACAAATAAAAGGGATGAGTTCTATAGATTTACTCGAGTTAGGAATTATGTACAACTAATTACCTGATACTTTAACATTTAATACATGTTCAATATATCTAAATTTAATCAATATATTAAACATGCACGTACATATCTAAATAAATTACTTACATATCTTAGATAGAAACAATTTATAATATACTAGATCTAGATCTAGTATGTACATTAGATTCCACAACATAATGCAACATGTATCAATCATCTCGAGAACAAATAACAAAAACATGTATCTATCTAGAGATCTATCAGAAGATAATATCAAATATAAATATAGTGTGCACACATGTAGACATGTAAATCCAGGTACATCTATATCAAATCAAATATAAATATAACATGCATCATGTGTGTATATAAAGTGTCTATCTAACATATATTAATGTCTCTCTGGATGAAAGTCTACAACAAATCATCTAGATAAAAAAAACTATATATCATCATGTGCAGGACTATCATCGCCACGCCTCCTCACAACACACTCTGAAGACTGACTAGTATCAAGGTGCTCACTAGGATGTGCTGACCCCTATATATAAATTCAAGAGAAAGTGATATCAATACATACATACACTTAATCAAGAGAAAGTGATATTGAAATACATGTACATGTATTTAATCAAAACATAAATAAACATTACCTGTCCACTACTGACATCATCCAATGAGTCTCGACGACATACATGATCTGGCATCAAAGCTGGAGTAAAAATAGGCACGTCCCCCTACATTGTACACGTGCACAGGCAACACATCAAATTAAAATTTCTCTACATGATTACATTTGAATCTACGTGCATGATATACATGTACATGTGCACACATGCACATGTCTAAATTAAATTAGTTTGAAATGATTGAAATTTTAACATGAACTTGAAATTTTTTTTACCTGTGTAGATGGTGGCATCTGATAATACTCGGACTGCCTAGCATCGATCGTGTCCACTAATGCATCCAGATTTCGTTGCGTCGCATCAAGCTCAATCTCTGCATCTACGCGGGCCCCATGGTTGGTGACTGGCACATGTCCTAATAATGACGAGCCAAGTGGACTATGTACATGAGATGGCATAGAAGTAGAATCATCATGTGTCAACAAGTCCATCCACCCTGTGATAGACAAGCTCAAATCAACATCATCAAGGCCCACATCTGAACTCTGAGCCTACACTGTAACACTGGCTGAAGGGTCTGTGGTATGTATATGTCTCTGTGGAGTAAAAGAGTGGTCAGTAGATGGATCATCATGTGCACTACCACCATGACCACTACCTGATCAATGAGAGGAATATGGCTGAGGATGTGTCCTAGTACTACCATGGACATGACCTCAAACATCTGATATGGGTATGCCAAGATGCTCAGATACAAATCTATATGTATCTAATAAATCCTCAGCCAAACCAATCATAGTATCTCGTGCCAACACTCCAGTGAGACCCTCTAAGCTAGCCACTGAAGGGATGCCTGCTGCATTGTACAAGTCTCCTGAAGATGAAGCATAGGATGATGATCTGGAACACTGACGAGACATCAAATACTGACCAACCTCATCACTCGAAATAGATCTGACAGCTACTGCAATCTCTCCAACTCCCTGAAGGACCCCACGTAACTGAGTGGTACGCATGGCCTCATCAGCTGATGGACCTAACACAGGGGAAATAGCAGGTGCCCTCTCTCCGACAATCGATCTATGTGCCAGTGGGGGACGACCTGGCTGCCTATCAGCCAATCTACCACGCCCCTATCCTAAATGTCTTGGTAAATCTGTGTAGTTCACCGCCCTGTGTAAGCGAACCTCTGCATAAAGTTGTCGGGCAAAATAGAGTGGAATTTGGTTGTTATTTGGATAATGACCATGGGCAGCAAGGAAGCGTGGGTATATCAATGTAGCCATTTGTGGATCTGTACACTTAAGGGGAGAATACCCCTTCACATACTTTTGTGAAAGATAATGAGGGAAACATTCCCTCTTCAGGACATCTTTGGGCACCAAGCCCTACACCTCCTGGAGTGAAAGACTAGAGGAGACCTCTTGTCTCTTACTATCAAGGACAGCCTGTATAGTATGTGCAAAATATGGGGCAGTGCCATGAATCTCATCTTGAATAAATTTCAGGTTGCGTAAGATAGTCTGGCATGTACCACTATAAACACTGGAGCATGTGCCACTAGTCAGGGATTCCTGGAGTCTATGAATCTCCTGGTTAGTGCGATCATAGAGCTCCTAAGGTGGGATAGGTAGCTGATCATGGGGGACATGATGCTGCTCAGGGGGGACAGGCTGCTTCTCAGGGCTTGGGATAGGCTGCTCGGGCCCAGGTATAGGCTGCTCAAGGGGGACAGGCTGCTCGAGGGGGACAGGCTACTCGGGGGGGATAGAAGGTTGTTGATCAGCCATGTCAATGTATGTAGGTGCGTGTATAATGTGTAAACCTGAAAATTAAAATTAAAATGTATGACATTTAATAAACTTGAAATTTATATTAACATATATGTATGTACAATTTGACAAAATTAAAAAACTTGTATCTAAATTGTTTTAATAAAATTAAACATGCACGTACATGTCTACATATATATAAAAGTCCTAAAACTTAAATGAACATATACCTTAAAAGAAAACTATATTTTAAAACACATATGTTGTTATATATATAATGTTTGTAACTCAGGGACCTTTTAAGAACTACATGTCTGCAAGTTATATATCTATCTAAGTTAGATTGAATGTTCAAAGGTTTTAGACATATGTGTGCACATAAACTTGTCAGATCTATTTGCATATATAGATCTATTTGTGTACATATATATAACATTGATGGATCATTTCGAGACCTTGATATCAATGTTTAATTAGTTTTAGGATTAGGGTTCAATTTGGTTTGTACTATTTGATTAGGTTTACATGCTTAGGTTTCAATTAGGACAAGAGTTAATAAATTGAATTAACATTTCAATTCAATCTTAGGGTAACGGTTCAATTTTTTTAATGGTTGGGGAAAGGATTTAAGGTTAAATTCAAGGTTTCTACTATTAACTTGGGATATATAATTACCTTTTTATGATCATGGTTTAATTCAATTTGGTTTATAAGTATAATATTAACTAGTTAAGGGCCAGGGTTACCTTTCAATCTAGTTCGATATATTCAATTTGGTTTAAGGTCAAGACCCAGGGGTTAGTTTATTTTAGTGTTAAATATTAAGATATAATGCTAAATTATGATATCACTCATTTTTTGATATTTTGATATGATGGACATGTCATAAATGACATTTCTATATGATTCTTTTGATATGATATGCATGGATTATATATATATATATATATATATATATATATATATATATATATATATATATATATATATATATATATATATATATATATATATATATATATATATATATATATATATATATATATATAAATCTTATGATTTAGCCCGTAAATTATCATTTATAATATAAGGGTTTAGAAATTAAATTTTAAGATCTTGAGGTTAGGGTTAGGGTTTGGATAATTAAATTTTAGTTTTAGGTTTACCTGGTTAGAGTTAGAATTATGGTTAGGGCTATGATTTAGGATTGATACCATGATTAAAGTGTTAGGATCATGTGGTCGGAGGTCCCAAGTACCTGAGTAGAAATTATAGTCTAGATCAATTAGGTATAGTAAAGTAGGCAAGTTAGCATTTAGTATTTAGGGTTATAGTTATGATTCTAGGGTTAGGGTACATTGGGTTTACATTTCTATTAGTACTATTTATAGGGTTAGGATATGGGTTGACATTGGTATTAGTATTATTTTTAGGGTTATGGTTTGTACATCAGTGTTTAAATTTATGGATCTAGGATTATGATTAGGGCTTATAATTTAGGATAAGGGTTGGGGCTTATCATCTAGTATAAGGGAACTTACCATTATAATTTATGATTAGGGTTAGAATAATGGTTTAGTACTTAAATTAGTTTATATCTAGCTAGCTTTTAAAATTAGAGTTTAGCATTTAAATTTAACAAATTTTAGGATCTTAGTGTACACATACATCTTGATTCTACGGTTTAGTATAATTTAGGGTCATGGTTTAACATTTATTCAATTATAGCTTATAGGTTTGTACATGATCATTGCTAGAAGTATGGTTAGAGGGTTAGGGTATGGGTTTACATCATGTTGAACTAGAAGTATGATTCTGAGGGTTAGGATTTGTATTAGCAATAAAAAATTTGATTATGGTTTTAACACATAGTTTAAATAAATTTATATAATTAAAGTTAGGATCAAGTATTAATATGATTTACTATTTAATGTTGGGGTTTATCATTTAGACCTCTACGGTTCAAATTGAGATTTAGAAAAGTTTTATGGTTTCAAGTGTGCATCTAACATTAGGGGTTATAATTTATGATTAAAGGGTTTTGCAGTTAGGATTATGACCAGGTTTAGTATAATTTAGGGCTATTCTTTAGCATTAAGGAACTTAAGACTTAAAATTTAAGTCAAATATATTTAATCTTTACATGAACATTAGATTCTATGATGTACATTTTTTTATGTAACTTGTATATTATTTAATCAAGTTATGTTCTTATAATTAACTTTTATTAATTAAAGGTTGTAACATGTATTCTTTAGGTCATACACATTCTAAGTTATATATGTTTCAAGTATGTATGTATATGTATGTTATATTCTTACCTAGATGCAAATTAATCTCTGGCATTCTTATATATGTATTTAATTTAGGATCTGGACCCAAGTTAAGACATGTGATTGAATTATAATATAGTTAATTATATACTTAGATTATTTTTAAATTCAATTTACAAACTGACATTATAGTTAATTCTAAATGAGGCCTAGCCAAGGGATCCAAAGAACTAATCAAAAGTTTTACTAAGCAAACAATAACATACATACAATAATTTACAATTATAAAAAACATAAGAGATTGCAAATTCCTTAATGAGCACATTTACATTTCATTTTAAAATAATTATAAGTACTAAAATTAAAATAAATAACACATCCACATGAAATAATATTAACTAGACTTCAGTTCAATCCATTTAAATAATTTATATACATTTGTTCCGAATGCCACTTGGCAAATTAATTCAGAATGCACAATCATCCACTGTACATGTCACAGGGTATGAAAGGCTGAAAGAATATACATTTATAAAATAGTTTACATCATCCATTTTCGATCCATGAAACAAAGTACAATACAATTTAAGTAAAATTATTTTAAATAGTATTAGAAGTTTTTTGTTTGGATCCCTTGGCGAGTTGTTATGTGATTAAGTACTTACTTATATATGTTTAGGGTTTTATTGTACATAACTATATGGTTAGGTCATGATTATAGTTTAAATAATGAATTTAGGTCGAGGTTATATGGTTTTAGGTCAAGGTTATATGGTTCTAGGTCAAGGTTATATGGTTCTAAGTCAAAATTATATTTATTTGTAAAATTACATGTAACTTAAACAATAAATTTACATCTAATCTAATCATTCAACATTGTAATAAATACATAAATTAAATACATTTCAAAACATCTAAAATAATAAATTTTTAAATAAATTTTAAATTAAAAGACAATATTATATACTTAGATCTAATTTAGAGATTCATAATAACATTAGAGGCTTAAGCATGAATAGTAAAATAAAATATACAAAGAAACATATATAAAAAACAATAAAATATACAAAAAAACATATAAATTTTAACTAAAACAATAGAAAAAAGGAAAAAACAAATGTTTCATACCTTTTTTAGACGGTCAATAAAGCGGATGCCAGGCTCTCTCCAACTTTTGATCGAAATAATGAGGAGAGAATCCGATCGCGCCACTATTTATGCTAGCAAATTTCATAGTTTCGATCGAAACTTAAGTAAAGTTTCGATCAAAACTTTTAAACCGCGGGGAAACTCGCGTTCAAAGTTTTGATCGAAACTTTACTTAAGTTTCGATCAAAACTATTCGCCGTGGTTAGTTTCGATCGATAGTTACTTTCTATCGAAAGTAACTAGTTTCGATCGAAAGTAACTAGTTTCAATCGAAACTTTGAAAAGGATTTTCTATCGAAAGTATACGGGTAATTTTTTGGATCCGCGCTTGTTTGGAGGAATTTCTTCCTCCAAAAAAGTGCAACCCACTATTGTGGGTTCACCCCGCCATCTTGGGTGATGCTGAAACTTGCAGTGTTGGCTAGTACAAAGTTGCAAACTGCCAAATCTCTCTCACCTTTCGTCGTGGGATCGAACTGTCTACTCTGTTAGCTCTGAGTGGTCAAGTAAACCCTATCCTTAACCTCGTCCTATCCCCTTCAGTGCTCAAACATTCTCAGGCACACCGAACCGGAATGTCCCCAAGGGTCACTAAATCCCATAGGGTTGCGATCTTTGATGGGGCATATCTCGGAGCTCGTGCAAGGTATGGATGTGATTCTAGTTCCTATAGGACCGTGTTGCAGAGGCCTACAATAACCTCTCTCACTTTTTGAAGATCACATTTTGTTTTCATTTTACAATGCCATCTCGGGTGATGTTGAAACTTGTAGTGTTGGCTAGTACAAAGTTGCAAACTACCAGATCTCTCTCACCTTTTGTCGTGGGATCAAACTGTCTGCTCTGTTAGCTTCGAGTGGTTAGGTAAACCCTATCCTCAACCTTGTCCTATCCCCTTTAGTGCTTGAACGTTCTTGAGCACACCGAACTGGAATGTCCCCAAGGGTCATTAAATCCCATAGGGCTGCGATCTTTGATGGGGCATATCTCGAAGCTTGTGAAAGGTATGGATGCGATTCTAGTTCCTACAAGACCATGTTGCAGAGGCCTATAATAACCTCTCTCTCTTTTTTGAGATCACATTCAATTTTCATTTTACAATGCCATCTTGGGTGGTGCTGAAACTTGCAGTGTTGGCTAGTACAAAGTTGCAAACTGCCAAATCTCTCTCACCTTTTGTCATGGGATCGAATTGTCTACTTCGTTAGCTCTAGGTGTCCGGGTAAACCCTATCCTCAACCTTGTCCTATCCCCTTCAGTTCTTGAACATTCTCAGGCATGCCGAATCGGAATGTCCCCAAGGGTCATTAAATCCCATAGGGTTGTGATCTTTGATGGGGCATATCTCGGAGCTCGTGCAAGTTATGGATGCGATTATAGTTCCTACAAGACTATGTTGTAGAAGCCTACAATAAACTCTCTCTCTTTTTGGAGATCACATTTCATTTTCATTTTACAATGCCATCTCAGGTGATGCTAAACTTGCAGTATTGGTTAGTACAAAGTTGCAAACTGCCAAATCTTTCTCACCTTTCATCATGGGATCAAACTGTCTACTCCATTAGCTCTGAGTGGCTGGGTAAACCCTATCCTCAACCTCATCCTATCCCCTTTAGTGCTCAAACATTCTCGGGCATGCCGAACCAGAATGTCCCCAAGGGTCACTAAATCCCATAGGGCTACGATCTTTGACAGGGCATATCTCAGAGCTCGTGCTGTAGGGCCCATTTGCCATTGCACCAAAAGCCATGACTGTTAGTGAACATGGAACACCACATAATTAACCACCTGTGGGCAGGGGAGCGCATCGCATCACCCAACAATCTCCCCCTCGACGTGCATACCAGGTGCTTACACAGGTCGGGAAGGCACCGGAGAGATTTGAACCCATGACCAGGCCAAAACCAGGCTCTGATACCAATTGTTGGGCCCATTTGCCGTTGCACCAAAAGCCATGACTATTAGTGAACATGGAACACCACATAATTAACCACCTGTGGGCAGGGGAGCGCGTCGCATCACCCAACACGTGCGAGGTATGGATGTGATTCTAGTTCCTACAGGACCATGTTGTAGAGGCCTACAATAACCTCTCTCTCTTTTTGAAGATCACATTCCATTTTTATTTTACAATGCCATCTCGGGTGATGTTGAAACTTGCAGTGTTGGCTAGTACAAAGTTGCAAACTGCCAAATCTCTCTCACCTTTTGTCGTGGGGTTGAACTGTCTACTCTGTTAGCTCCGAGTGGCCAAGTAAACCCTATACTCAACCTCATCCTGTCCCCTTTAGTGCTCGAACATTCTCGGGAATGCCGAATCGAAATGTCCCTAAGGGTCACTAAATCCCATAGGGATGTGATCTTTGATAGGGCATATCTCAAAGATCGTGCAAGTAATGGATGCAATTCTAGTTCCTACAGGACCGTGTTGCAGAGACCTACAATAACCTCTCTCACTTTTTGGAGATCACATTCTGTTTTCATTTTACAATGCCATCTCGAGTGATGTTGAAACTTGCAGTGTTGGTTAGTACAAAGTTGCCAATTGCCAAATCTCTCTCACCTTTCATCGTGGGATCAAATTGTCTGCTCTGTTAGCTTTAGGTGGCCGGGTAAACCCTATCCCCAACCTCATCCTATTCCTATGTGACAATGGATAATCAATATTGAATAACTTTAAAGATGTTAAGAAAAGGGGAAATTTAGTTTAAAACATTGATAAATTGTTAATGAAGATAAAATATTGAATGGACTTATATCAAAGGTAGTGATGTAAAAATAGAAGATATGAGTCAAAGGGGGATAAATGAACTATTGGTGAATGCTACTCAGGGAGAGAAGTGTTATAGTTAAGATATGAGTCAAGCAAAGACATGAAGTAGAGAAGTGTTACAAGGAGGAGATGAATGGTTTATTAGTTCTACGAGTATTTTCATAAGGGGGAATATATAATAGAAAAAAAGTGGAAACATTATCGTGTTTCATCATAATTTGAAGATGATAAATATTGGTGAATAGAGGAGGTTTGAGGCCATGAACCAATTATCTAGTAATTACTTTGAAAACCAAACCTAGTGTGACCTTATTAGGTCTATGTACTTTACATGGGTTAGGTGCTACAGGAATGGAATTGGGAATCTAGGCTTTGGAGTCTTAAATAAATTTCCAAAGGGGGTCTGAATCTACCCATAGAATAGTTAGATTTCAACCTAAGAGGAATTTAAGTCCAAAAAATCAGATTAGGAGACCTACAAGGAATTCTATGATAGTCAACATTTTGTACTGTATGACAATTAGAGGGTTAAACCAAGAGTTGATTCTCAATTAGTTCAACATAAGGAAGGTGTCCCAATAGAAACTTGGGGTTGGTGAAGCCATTGGTGAAGAGTTACAATTATTGGCTTGGAATAGGGCTAGTGTCCCTAAAACAAAAAGGTGCAAGATCTTGATTGGAGAAATACTCACCTTGGAGGAGTTCACAAATGACCCTATCACTTTAGATAGGCCACAAAATATGATATCCTAAAGGAGTGAGATATTAGGAAGGCCACAAGTTTAGTTTGGTAGATTAGGAACAAGAAAGTGCTTAAACCTCACTTCTTCCTCAACGTCTCTACATTAGTGAGGGGGAGATGAAGAGGATAGATGGCTACATAGATATGGAAAAAATAGAAATACGAAGAGGGAGGAGGGGAATGAGAGAGAGTGAGATACAAGATAGAGTGAGATACAAGGATAACATGAGCCAAAACTACCAAATTGTAGTGCTTGAATCCTTCATTAGAAAATCAACACCCAAATTTGAATACGAGTCTACAAAACAATATGTTCCTTCCACTTGTCATACTCTTTTATTTCCTTTTAAAGATGCTCTATGATTTTCCATAACATGCATTGTAAATTCGTTAACAAGTATAGCGCCCTCTTACAAGTATCTTATGTGTCATCTTAGATTCGTCCCCCTCTCATGTGAGATATCTCTCTTTCTTATACATCACAACTATTTATTAAACTTTTATTTTTACCTTAATCTAGTTACTATAGAATAATAAAAACACATTCCAATCAATTGGTGATTATGTTACAATCGTGAATGTATGAAAACACATAAAACTATCAATGATTATGTTACATTTATGATTTTTAAAATGACTTTGTTTTGCAAATAATCCATCTTTTCTCTACTATTGTATCAAAAATTCAAACTAATTAGGTATTGAATTAAACTTGATAAAAAAATGATAGAGAAGGAAAACTTTAAACATGAACAAGATCATAAATCATATGACGATGACATATTGCAAATGATTAACTTATGCTTAAATAATGATAAAGTTTATTGTTAATCAATATTCTATCAAAGTTTTGAATAGATTAGGTATTGAATTTAATTTCATACATGCACATATCTAATTTAATGTCATACACGAACATATCTAATTTAATGTCATACATGAACAAACATGAACAAACATATCATATCATATGTCATATATGAACAAACATAGCATATATATTAACCAATAATGACATAAGTCAAATAATGTCATACATCAAATAAATGTCATACATCAAATATAGAATGTCATATACATCAAATGTGTATCGAATATGTCCACTGATGCCTATATATATATACATGTCTAGATCAACTACATCTTTTCCTTCCCACGAGGGGAAGGAAACAAGTCTCTCAACATCCTCTGCCGTCGTGTGGAGGGAGACAGTGGAGATGACGAGGCCCTCCTGACATGCTCTCTTGACCTCTTGTTGAGGCTCTTCTCCAGCTCCAACTGATACAAATAAAGTAGATATGAATCAATATTTATTATACATTGAAATCAAATATATGTACATACAAAATCAATTATTTTCTTACCGCCAACAAACAATCACTCTATAAGTTCACCTCAAATGCTCGTGGATGATCAGGCATGACAAGACCCTACAAACAATTCAATAAATATAATCAAATACACATATCACCAACAAAAATATTGTACCCAAGTAAATATCACCAAAGTCATCTTATACCCACCAATTCCAACCCAAGTTTTGATTGTGGGTCCAAGATATTTAGAGCATGTGAGATTTGATCTAACAACTTATTTTTGGGTTTAGAGAGAAAATACATGTCATAAATGGTAAGATAAGGTCCAATAAATGAAAGGAATTATTTGATTGAACTTAAAATAAAGAAGAACACTTATAGATAAGGGTAACCTTGAGTTTTTAAAGAAAATGAATCAATATAAGACTTAAATAATAATTTGAAGGTCCAATGAGTGTTAGGAGAGTGTGAAATCAATGTAGGAACCCATAATGTATATTAAAATGGGGCTAAAATTAATACCAAATAAGTGTTCTTACTTTTTCAAATGATACATGTAGTCCCCACTTTATTGGAAGCATGTGTCCACCTCATGCACACAATAAAATAGAAGAAAAAAAGAGAAAGAGGTAAAGATTTTGGAAAAACTACAAGGAGATTAAATATCACCAAGCTTAAGGACAAAAGCTCCCAAACCAAGAATATTAACTATTACATTCATTTGCAAGGATACATAAAAGAACAACAAAATCCTAAAGCTTACTAAGATTCCAAGTCAACTAGTTGAAGAGAACTCACTCAAGAAAATATCTCAATCTCAAGCATCGTGTTGAAAAAGCTATAGCAAAAGCTCAAGTGGTCACTTGAGAAAAGAAAGAGCAAAAATAAAAAATAAGAAAATACTCAATGATTTATCCCACTAGCATAGTTATAAGAGTATGAAAAGAAGAGAGAAGGGCCATGAATCCAAAAGTCTAGTAAGTTATCTTATCCAAGTTTATTTTGTATGAGAGGAGGAGGAGGACAAGAATGAAAGAATGTAGAATTTTGTTATGCAAGTTCCATTCATCTCAAAGAAATAGTGAAGGAGAGTTGATGGTGTTGATTCCAAAAACTATAGTCTCTTTGAATCCTAAGGATATGCCTAGTTCTATCATCAAGTTCAACATTTGACTTTGGCCTATGAATAATATTAACTTAAAACACAAATTCTCCTGCACTTATGACTCTACTAGACCAAGGTGAGTATATCTAATCACCAATTATATCTTTAAACTTGACTATTATTTATAGAAAACTTATAACTTCCATCTTGTAGGTCCTACTCCTAGTTGCAATCAACTTGGAATACAACTAATCTTATATTCCTATCTTTACTTTTAATTTCATTATCTCCTACTCTTAGTCCTCATACCTTTATTTGATTTTCCTACTTCTTCTCTACTTCTAACTTCAATATGCGCTCCTAGCTCTTCTTTATCTAATTCTTTCACTGCCACTTCTACCTTCACTTCTAGTTTTTGAATTTAAAGTAGCCAAAACTAGGGGGCTGACCCTTTAACAACAAATTGACCTACTATCAGCAGATAACCATTAAATAAAACTACCCCTTACCACTTAATAAAACAAAAACAAGGTTTCGATCCATAATTAAAAGAGTATCAGTAGGCCTAACATACATACTGCTTGTGTAAAAACCATAAAAGCTATAGTAATATATAAAAAAAGGTTAACATTAGAAATTTTGAGATTAACTATTATAAACAACAACTAAAACAAAGAAAAATCTTTCATACCTCCGTCAGTGGCTGTGAGCTAGCCACAGTTGCGGCCACTCCACTATCAACAAACTATCGAAGATGAGGAGGTGTGTCCGACATCATGAGCTGCATGTCATACAATACATGTTACATCTAACATAAAACATAAAATAAATATAATCAAATGAATTAAATTAACATGAAACAACTGTACTTGTGTGAAAGCTTGTATGATGTCTATGCTCTGAGTTTGTGGTAAAGGTTGAGGGTCCTGTGGAGAACTGATGCACATGCATAATTTTTTTTGTCAATCCTTAATATGATTACGTAATAAATATATATATTAATTAAAATGATTAAATTGATACATACCTCAAGACTCGTGGAAGGGACAAAAAATGGGCCTGGAGGATCGTTGTTGGGGCTAGCAACACTCTAACCCTGAATTTTGAACAATGTCAATAGATGCTAATTAATTAATCATTCACTATACATATGAAATGTGATCAAATTAGTAAATTATAATTGTAATTTACCTGTGTGTCAATGCCAAATGTCTCGTTCAGATTCTGATCGGTGACAAGCCCATCATTTGCACCATCTCCAGCATGAGTGCCAAATGTGCATAGGGATCCGTATGAAGTGCACATGTGACCACAACGTACAGAAGGCTCCCCCTCAACTAATGGGCTCGTGGAATGGACGAGGGTTTGCGTCAAAGCATTAATGGTCCCTAGAGTGCTGGCCTCTACATGTTCCTTCACAACTGAAGGAATAGTCACATGCTCACACTGTGGCTTAACCATAGGTGCCCTAACTACATTAGGGTCACGAAGTGCTCCCGGCCTCTCAAATGATGACCCCCCACCTCTACCTTGGGAGTCTAATATATCAAAATAATTGGGGATCTCCCCAAGGACAAATTCACAATATAATTTCTTCAAAAAATACATGGGGACCTCGTGATTGTTGCAAGGAGGGGCATCAAAAACCATCCACCATCTATCCCAAAAATTGTTTCTAATAGCATAGTGTATGCACCAATGGATGGGAAATCGTTTAGTACCCTCTCTAACAGTATTTTTCTCACCGAGTTTTCTAAATAATGCACATATACTACCTTTTGGTATTTCTTTTTTTTTTACATCTTCATATGACAATTTATTTGCATAAAATAGTTTTTGTTCATCCCTCTTAACCTGCCAAATATCTAACTGACCACTAATTGAGGTTATCTGGGTGTTAATGGATTCGAGGGATGATGCCAATTGAGCCCTCATTGGATTGGTTTGTCCAGATTCTTTCAACCGAGTAATGAGTCTTTCTAATTCAATTTTGCCTCTCTCTATTTCATTTATTATATTTTCTTGTGTGCTTGGCGGAGGTCTTGCAATTGGTTTGGGTTGTGGAATTTGTTGTTCTTCTTGAGGAGGGTTTTGGTTTTGAGGGTTTTGAGGCTCTTGTCGATTTTTCAATTGATTATGGACATTTCTTGATAAAAAAATCAATTGAAATCGAAATAAATAAACAAATCTAAATGAAATTTGTAAAAACCCTACAAAACAATATTAAAAACCTACAAAAAAATATGAAAAACATATTAAACAATGCAAAGTTAAGTTAATATCACTTACGGCATCATCGTGGGTGTGCTTGTTGTCTTCGATTTCGTTGGCGAGGAGGCATATTTTCAAATGAAGGTGAAAACTTGGGTTTTTGACCTGCGTATGCACTGTTCTCTGTGGGAATAGCAAAAAATGAACATAAAAATGATGGGTTGCGGGTCTGGAGCCCATCATATATAATTTTTTGATAACGCAAATAGTGCGTGTATGCACTATTGAAATTAGGAAAAAAAAAAAAATGTCACCCTTTTGGCACCACAACTCGATGCATATGCCCTTGAGATTAATTATTGTTTTCTAGAAATAAACAACATATAAAATATTGATATTAATGCTTGCTTCCAAGAATTTGATTTGTCCTATTTTTTATTTGGAGGACCAAACTATTTATGCTCTTGTGCTTTATCTTCCAACGATTATATAAAGGTCTCATGTTCAAAATCTTGTGTGGCCTACTAAGAATTGATTGGCAATATTTGGCTTTTAGTTGTGCTAAGAGTTTGCCTCAAAGACCTTACAAACATTATAGTGTGGCATTTTTGTCACCTTGAGAAAGAAATGCACTTTTATGCTAATCTAGCATGTGGTACTAGGTGCAATTTCTTTGATGTGATTAAGTCATTGGAAGACATAAACCATCATCAAGGTTTTGCATGTGTTCAATGCCTTGTTTTTTAGTAGAAGCAAGCAATTTGGTAGCTATGATTGATTGACATATATAAAAACACAATGAAAGAGCCATTACAACACATTTTGGTATCTAGGCGTGATTGACATATATAAAAACATAATGGAAAGAGCTATTACAACACATTCACTTTTCTATGTGTATGATGACGTTTATACATGAAATTTGTTTAATTTTTTTATAAAATTCAAGATAAATAAATAAAATTATTATTTCATGCTAAAATACATCATAGTTGTCTGTCTAGTTCTGCATTCCACCATATTTTGCCCTGGCCCCACTGTGTTTGACATCACAATTAGTTCTTGATTCACCAACTGTACTGCATATTCCCTTTCATCCAAAGCTTGTTAAGAAGAGTATGGATTGGCATGGAAAGTCACCGATGCATCACGTGGTGATTCATGAGTTACCAAACTTGTGGTTTCTTGGCAAAGTTAGTGTGAGAAACTGAAAAATAATTGGCATTGACCTATGGATGGGATGTTGTTTCTTTCATATGTAAACATATCCTTGTGTGGCATCCTTTCTGGACATCATAGAGCCATTCTTGAATTTTTCTTGGCATGAGAGATGTGCTATAGGGGAATTTCATTATAGTGGTGAGGGATTATAGAAAGCCCCAACATCATTCATAATTGCCTCTTGTTCCCACACATTTAAAATTGTAATTACCCATTTCCAGATAGGATTGGAAACGAGGTCTTCCAAGTTAAGAGAGAAATTATTGGATTTAATATTAATATTAAGTAGTGTCATGGGCACTTAGCATTTTCTAGGTGGGTATGTGTAGGATCATGGTGTGCCAAAAAGTGGCGATGTGAAAAAAAGAGAGTTTGAAGATGCCTAAAAGTGCTTCAAAATCTGCTTTGACTTTTTTTCACCTATCCAGGAACCAAACCTAGGAGGTAAGGCCAAGCCTTATCGGATATCCGATATGATATCGAATATCTGACATGTGACGGAATATCTAATAATTAGAGTAATAATATTATATCACTATTATTATTATTATCTAATATTATTATTATAATAATTATTATTATCTAATATTATTATTATAATAATAATTATTATAATATAATAGTATGATATATTATTTAATATTAATATTTAATATGATGATATTATTATTTAATAATAATATTATATTAAATAATAATAATAATATTATTATTATTATTATTATATTAAATAATATATCATATTAAATAATAATATTAATATTAAATAATATATCATACTATTATATTATAATATTATTATTATTATTTAATATAATATTATTATTATAATTATTCTTATACTATAATATAATAATAATATTATTATTATATTATAATCGTATAATATTATACTATAATAATAATATTATAATGTATTATATTATAATAATATATTATATTATAATAATATAATATAATATTTAATATATTATAATATATAGTAATGTAATAATATATATAAGATATAATATAATAATAAAAAGTAATATCTTATAATATAATATAATAATATTATTATTATATAATATAATATTTTATATTATAATATATAGTAAATTAATATAATATATAAAAAATATAATATAAAAATATATAAAATGTAATATAATGTAATATATATTATATGTTATATGTTATATTATATATATTATACTCATTATATGTTATTGCGGCCATATCGGATATCCGATGTTATATCGGATATCTGATATAATATCGGATATCCGATACCTGTGCATTGGATTAAATAAAATCATAGACCCATGGGCCCTCATTTTACGTGAATTTGGGGCTAGTATTACCATTATCGATCAGATATCAGATACGAGATCGGATATCAAATACTTAGGTATGTTTTTTTTTTTCCCAACTCATTTTTAACCTAAATTTAATAGATTTTAGGATGATTTTGTTTGTTTTAGTTGAATCTAGGGTTTTTTTGACAAAAATGGTTAAAATTTAGATTTTTTTTTAAATATATATTACGTTTTGCAATTCAATAGGAATGGTTGATCAGAATGATGGCATTGAGGCAGGGAATAATATTCCTTGTAACCCACTACCAAACGATCCAGTATCCCCACAAAATCATCCACCAAATGATCCTCTACCTCCTCAAAACCCTCCTCGAATCAAGGATTTGATAAATGAAAATCTCACCGAGTTGAGAGGTTTGCATAGAACATATAATAATGTACCTGCACTGGCTCCTATGTTATCCACATTAAACACCATAGTGGATAACATTGAAACCCTTACGAACCAACAAAATGCCGCTCTTCGTTGGTGTGATGAAATGCACCAAATGTTTGATGATGGTTTGGATTATGATGAGGTCACGGACCTCAACATAACCAAAGATGATTTGGCTAGCCTTTTTGCTAACCCAAAAACGGGTATACCAGTTGACCCAAAAAAAACTAAACTATTGATTAAATGGTGCACAAATGACGCCATACGTGTAAATTTTTGGGATCGTTGGTGGATGGTCTTTGATATCCCTCCAAATGGTAATTTAGACATACCATTTTATTTCCTTAGAAAATTATATGCAGAATTTGTGTTGAAACTTAAAGTGAACTATTGGAGCATGAAGCCCAACATGGGCTTAGGACTAGGAGCTCCTCAAGATAGACCCTCTTCCCAGTGAAAGAAACTTGGCACTTTCATCCCTGATATCTCCCCCCCTCCTCGAGTGTAGCATCCAGATATTATGGCAGAGGCTAGATCTCAGACCATCAAAGCCATTCATAGGCTGAGTAGCCTAATGATATCTCAGGCTAGGTCAGTCCTACCTCCTCATGTTGATGATGTTGGTGCCAGTTCATCATCGACTAGCTCATCACACATTTGTGTGCCTCACACTTGCATTACATGCAAGAATATTTTCCTGGGTCCCATAGGTGATCTTCCTGAGTATCATTTTGTATTAGACGAGGATACACCAGACGCACATGCAGAGGCTACAGACCCTGATGCGAGAGAGGAGGGGAATGCAGAGGCATGGACTCCTTCGGTGTCGGTACATGTATACATTTTTTTGTTATGACATATGCGATTTAAAGTTAATTTTTATAATAGAGTAATTTTAATTTTTAAGCCATACTGACTTTTACATGTATGTGATCTTCATTCATGTTTAGTTGATGACCGAGGAGGAGCTCAGATAGATAGATGATGCTACACTCTCGGCCATTTCATTTGGCCTTGAGACATCTACGGTACATTATGTTGTGTTTGCATTTTTTTTTCTATTTGATATTGTAGCATATATGGTTGCTAATCTTTCTTTTATCTTGCAGATACCACCTGCCCTAGGGGGACAAAGTGTGGGGGGTGAGCCAGCATGCACTGACAAAGGAAAGGTAATTAGATGTTTTCTAATTGATTAAATATCAATGCATTCTTGTAAAATGTTTGTGGTAATCTCATTTAATTACATTCTTTATTGTATATAGGGTGTGGCTACTGGCGATGAGCCTGTACAGATTCGACGTCCTAGATCATCAGGGATTTCCATTTGCACAGAGAGCCCCATTGTATGTATAAGTATCATTTATTTTTTATTTTTCTTATTGATGCAGAGGAAAGTATGATTGTTGTTCCGTACAATTTCTGTGATTATTTCCATACCAATAATGATTCATGTCTTGCATATGTTCATTACAACTTAAATAGGCTTATATGCACCTGTCCAACTGACCAAGTTGGTTACAAAGGTTTATTTAATCAAACAAATACTAAATTACTACTTTCCCTCCAAAACTAATATGACCATTTGAATTTGAAATTCAAATTTCAAACTATAGTTTTTATGCATTCCCTAACTTTCTAAACTATTCCATTGACTCAAAATTGGTCATATGGATTTATTAAATGCAACTAAGTATGAAACTATCCTAAGACTACCCCATATGGCTCTTTTGGCCATTTTACATCATGTTGACCTTAGGTCCTTACTAGGACTTTTATGACTTTTGTCTTTCAAAGTACATTTTTTATTACATAATTCCATTATTGGTTTTAATATATCCCAATTAACAATCAATGATGTCTTTCATCCTCTATCTTCATCTGGTACCAAGGCTCTCTTAGATGATTTAATAGGTGCCCCTGCACCAAAAACCCCATCTTCAAAGCAACTCTTGTCCCAAGAGTTAAGGGGTACTATCTTCTTTCCTCCCATCCTTCTAGAGGGATGTTTGCAACTTTGCACCTGCAATGTATTACCTTGCACACCTGCATACAAATCATTAGAAACAAAAAGCATTGGATCCTTGTTACCAGTTATGGCAACCTTACTGCCTGCTAATTGTGAACAGTCATGTTTTATCCATGACAAAGGCTGAATAACTTGTTGTCTGAGGTCATGTTGACTGTGTCTCTTATCCTCCATGGATATGTTCACTTCTTTGTTCACTCTCGTCACCAAAGGACGCCATACTATTCCTATCATCACTCCTTTTGCTGTCACTATCTACTTGTAAGCAGAATTCTGAGTTTTTTCTTGAACAATCTCATCCTTCATAACCAAAAGAGGTGGCTTCAGTGGCAGATCTGTCATATCATGTTTACTCTCCCTCTGCTCCTGCAAGTCCACAAACTCTTTCTTGCCAAAACAAATAACTCTTTCCTCATCATGACCAGTCAAAGGATTTAGCTTAAACTTCACACCATCTTTGTGTAATATATAAACATTTGATAATCCAAAATGAATAGTGTTCCTTGAGGCTTGCCAAGGCCTTCCAAGGATTACATGGCAGCATGTCATTAGAATGACATCGCATATAACTTGATCTTTATATTCTCCTATAGAGAAATCCACTATTGCTTGCTCCCTTACAACAATATTTTGTGCATCACTGAACCAAGATGCCCTATATGGTCTATCAATAGGATACTTCTTCAATCCTAGTTTATTTACCATTTCATAAGACACTAAATCAACAAAGGAACTAGAGTCTATTTTCATCTTACAAATCTTACCATGGCTCATGCAATTTGTCCTGAAAATGGATGGTCTGGTCTCCTTTTGCTGCTGCATTTGTGGTCCTCTTCTCACCATCAAAGATTCTCCTTCAAGTTCAGGGTCTACATTATCGTACTTCTTTTTTTCCTCTTCTCCTTGGTTCAAGGTGACTCTCCTCTCCTCCTTCTTGAAATCCACACCTTTCTCAGGGCACTTGTAAGATTGATTGCCTACTCCTCCACATGCTAAGCATTTACCTGTGAAAACACTATTACCTCTTCCACTTCCAAATCTTCCTCCCCTGAAACTTCCTCTTGTCTCAAATGTAATCTCTTTTCCTTTATCTTTGTCTTAATTGTTTGAAGTGTCAAATTGACTTCTTACAGCTCTTCCTCTGATTGTTCCACCTCCTCTCTAATTTGGTTGCTTCTCATTCTTTCTCTTCAACTTCTCCTCTGCCCGGATTGCCAACTGAAAACATTCTCCAAGTGTCCTTGGTACATTCAATCCTATTTCATCTTGAATATTGTACTTGAGGCCATTAATGTATCTATCCACCTTCTCATCTTCATCTTCCAGTCCTCCCCTAATACTCAGGGTATGGAATTTCTTAGTATAGGACATGACATCCATATCCCTCTGTTTCAAATTGTTCCTTCTTATCTTTATTTGGATTGCTAAATCATATGGCAAGAATTGATTTCTCACCACGGTCTTCATTAGGCAAGAATCTGAAATCTTATTCAATCCCCTTTTGATGCAGAGTCTGCAGCAACTACCTTCCACAAGCCAATAAATGGTTGTCACAATCCAACTTAGGATTCTAGGACTTCTCACAAGTCCTCTTACCCACTCTAGGTATACTCAACCTCCAAGCCAAACAAGTCAATCCCACTTCAAAAGCCTCACCAACTATCACTAGAAATGGAGACAATCATGGACATACTATTCCAACCCAGAATCATCAATTTGTTTGGTTCCACCAAACTCTCAACACACCTTTGCACTTCTAGGCCTACAAACCTTGTAGCCTTCCAATTAGCTTCTTTACACTTTTCTCCTAGTATCCCTTAACAAAATAGGGACTTCTCCATAGGTCCAAACACCCTTCTTGGCACCTGCTAAGAATCCAAAAGCTTTTGGGTTGATCTTGCTCCAGCACCCTCCAAACTGCTTCTTGGTACCTAGGCCTAGTTGATCAAGTTAGGCTAGGGATTCAAGGAAGAATGGGCAAGGTGGGTTCCCAAGACCCAAAACACTTAAGGAAATCTCCAACACACTCAATGCATCCAACTCCAACACTCAAACTGATCAGAAGTGCCTACAACCATGATTGTCACCAATTACCTTGCAAAAATTGGTCAAGCACATGGGCTTGCTTGACCTAGGGCCGACTTGGAAAAATAGTTCCCCTTCTCTCCAAGCCTCCAACCTCTGGCATTATGTTGCCTAGTCTCCTAACTTGCATATCCCTCAATTTTAGAGGGTGCCACCGGTGGGAATGCAAGTTAGGGATGCATTTGTGGAAGGGTTTAGGAAACAAGGCTTTTCAGACCACCTTCTACTAAAATGCAGATAACTTTTAAACCCCAACTCCTTTTTGAGTCAAACCAAAACCAAAAGTTTCCTAACTCACCCTTTCAACTATTTCATACACATAGCAATCATATAAGTTTCGTATGGATCTGTACCAGTGTAACAGCCGAGCGATTACCAGTAAATTTCCAAAAAATTAAAGTTTTTATTATTTTTTCTCCAAACCACCATACACTCTGATCTCCCCCTTTCAACTGAGATCACATATGACATATATAAAGGTCTACATGACCATTGGAACAACCATATAGGCATTCCCAACCATAAAACAAACAAACAACCACTTTTTGCTAATACTGTTTAGACTCTAAATACCCTATTCTAAGGCCTTTTGGTCCCATGGAGTCACTTGGTTTATGACCACACCAAAATGCTCATGGGCCCTACATGTGCCTTTATTAAAAATCATAGACCAATTGTAAAATATGGACCAAACCTTTATTCCAACTTCCTAATCTACTTGAATCCTCACTTTCATGGAGTGGCAAGGTGTCCGGCAACATAGATACTTGTTCCCCCCTGCCACATAGGTTAGGTGCCCTGCACCACCTTTCCTCTCTCTCATTCTGAACACTAGTCCACCAAGTGAGTGTTGTTCCTCTCAGTCTTGCTTTTTCTACTTTTACCTTCTTATCTGCCTCTATGACTTCAAGATCAAAGTAGTTCTCAAGGGCCTCTATCCACCCCAATACTTCTTCACTATCCATTTTACCCTGGTATAGTGGCAAATCAATATGGTTCTTCCCAGCATTACCTTGTACTGCCTTAATGATTCTCATAAATCTCCTTTCTTCAGGATCATCTGTTGTCTCATACTCTTGCCTTGCATTACCAACCTCTTCTTCTTCATGGTTCTCTCCATGATTTCTTCCTCTAACCTCTTCTCCTCTAGGTTCTTACCTTCCCTTTTCTAAGGATTCTATCCTTGCAATAAGCTTTAGCCTCTCTCTTCTCATCTGTCTTTCTTCCCTCACTCTAGATGCTTCAAGTTCTCTCCTCTCTCTTTTCTCTCTTGCCAACTCTTCTCTCAATTCTTCAAGTTCTCTAGCCATTTGATTTTTAGGAGGCATTTTCACAACAAGTTTTCTTCCTTCCTAAGGGCCAACTCACTGATTCTCTTTCTTTCCTCACCAAGAAATCTCTAGACACCACTTATGTAACTTTCAACTCTAGGACACACAAGGAAGAATTAGACACTCCAAGGCTTCAACAAAGGGACCAGCACACTAAGGATGAAAAAGACTCCTATGATGACAAAACCTACAACTTATCTACTCCCAAAAGACCTTGTTGATGCTCTAATACCATTTGACGCAGAGGATGGAGGATCTAACCACAAACTTGCAAATTCAAGCACAATATGGACCCAACCCCTATGTTTCAATGGTGTTCCCAAATGCACACAATGCCACCAAAGACTCCAAACTTGGATTTACATACACCAAGTGTTCCCTCCACCTATACAAACCTTTAAAAACTTAAACCAACATTTTTCTAAGGTTTCCAAACCCACAAATCTTCAGTAGATACAAAACAGACCAGTTTTGCCCTTTACTAGGCTATTCTCTTCTTTAGATCAGCAGACCCTGTTTTCTTGATTTTTCTCCCAAACTTTGCAAAACAACAAGAAAATAAACTAGCTTTTCAGATACCCTTTTTTTATTTTTATAACATATCCAAAAATAGGATATCACTCCTTTGGAAAGATTGTACGAAACAGGGCAGTTTGTCTCAGAATTAGGCCTAATTAGACCACTTTTACAAAGCAAGTACCTTTCAAACTTTCAATCTGACTTAATCCTTTTTCATAGTCTCTTTTAATGGTCTAAATCAAAGGATTTTCAAGATTATAGGTCTTGGTCACACTCCTAAACACCCAAACTTTAAAACCCTCCTTAAATGGCTTAAAAACCAGGGCCTGCTTGTTCAAACCCCAAAACTCAATTCTAGAACTTCTCCTTCAGAATTCACCATGCATTTACATTTCTAAGATGATATTACCACTCATTCCAATATCAGAAAGCACTTACAAAACAAAGGATTCTTCAAGTTGCTCTTGAAAATCAAGCACTTTCATTCAATTTTCTAAGACAATCCGTACAAATCTGACCCTCCAGGCCGTATAATCACAATTTATAAGTTTCAAGGGATGGTTAGTAACCCCCTCAACCACCTCCAATTGGTTTCATTTTTTAACTCTTCATAAAATTTAAATTATGGAGTTTCCCTCCAAAAAACACAACCATTACTATTCAAATTTCTAACTATTAAACTATGCTTTTAATGGGCTTATTGAACGTTTTGACTTGTCTAATGACAAGATATGATCATGAAAACCTACATGAACCTATAAAATGACTTATCTACCATATGAAATCCTAAAATCCTATCTCATGCCCAATTATAACTTTTTTCCACATATGAGTCCAACATTATAACTTTGTATGCTTCCATGAGCCATAATTGCTGCAAGGATTGCCCATCTGACTTCAAGAGATGCTCCATGAACTCTGTAATGCCTTGGATCTTCAATGTTCCCCTGATGAGCATGGGATGCTCCTGCGTCACTTATCTTCATAAATAAATTCAAAACTAATTTCCGTGATATTAAAGACTACTATTTTGTATCTCATAGGAGACTCCTAGTGCACATGAGGTCTAATGGGACAATTATGTAGATTTGATGACACGGCCACTCACTCTTGAGGAGGAGCCTACAATAGTAATTTGTAGTTTGAATTCATGATTAAATATGTTATAAATTTAGCATGCTATGAATTATAACGTTATAGATTAAATTGTAGATTCATTTGACAAAGGTATTTGAACATATACAGCCCACAATCAGAGAGGTACCAGCATTGCCGAGGGCATACGAGAGGAATCCTGACCAACGCTGGAGGTCGACGAGAGAGGTATTTATTATGAAATTTTGATAGTATTAATCTCCATTATGGAAAATATCATTATGCATTTGAGTAATTCAATGTTAGATACGTAGAATCATATAAATTTAGTAGCCTAACTTTGGGTTTTCCTTTTTTGTTTATGTAGGAGGCATCTGATCCACCTAGTGCAGCGAAGAGGCTGCATTTTGATCATCCACCAGCACCCTAGGATAGTATAGTTTTCGTAGGATGCATCATGAGACATTTTGAGATGGCATATGCCACATTGTATACAGAATAATTGATATTATACACATTCTAATGGCATGATCAGCCACATTTTGTATATGGATCTATGTATTTTGATATATATTTGAGTACTTTGTCTATGGATACATGATCTTTGATATATATTTGTGTAAAATTTTGTTTATGGATACATGTATTTTGATATATATTTTTGTCATTTATGTGCACAATGATATACATATTAATTTAGTATCTAGTATTGTTCAATTTATCGTGGATCATGTGTCATGCCCTAAATTTTACTAGTAAAAACACAACAATTTTTTTTTTTTTTGTAGCTTATGAAGTCACATAAGAAATTACATATTGTAAAACAAGGTTATCATTGAATAGGAGCTCAAGACTCATGTGGATAGTGTCATCCGGTTGTAACATTTTAGTCACAGGTGGTTTTCAAATAGATTGGATGATAGTCTAGTTCAAGTTAGCGTCACGAGTCAAACAAGAAAGTTTAAGATACAACACTCATAAATTAGTGAGGTAATTCATATCCTAACAAGCCTCTGATACTAATATTTGATTAGGGTCTGTCGGTTGTATCATATGGACTAGGTCGTGATTCTAGCATGTAAGGGAAGGGGATCAAAATTACTTATTATCCTCATTACCAATGTACACACATTCATTAATCATTACAATATATATTAATGTGACAATTACCATATGGTGTGGAAGTGTAGTATATCTTAATCGATTAAACACATGTATCTAGAGAATTTAGATTTAGTACTCATCACATGAGCACCCTTAGTCAAATAAGAAAATGTGCACTTATCTACCACACTATATCGGATGTAACCATTGGAAATTAGAAAGAATATGCCCCAAAGGTAGCTTCGAAGTCTACATTATGGAGAAGGGGCCACTTGCATTGATAGTATCCATCATTCAACACATTAGTTACACAACTTATGGAATAAACAATTTGTTTTATGTGCCAAACGTGTATCATGTGCTTGCATCCATATCTTACTGATTACAGGTCCTCTCGAAGATTGGACCAATACTGAGTCATTTTCTCCCTCTTTATTCTATTTAGTCATCCTTATGCATTCTATCAACATTGCTTCCTCACCAAACTAGCACTCACTACAGTTTCCTAAACACAAAAATTACTATTTCAATACATAAATTAAACTCACTCTAACAAAAGACAATTACTAACTATCTAGCTCATCAACTACTAACTAATCTAGCTACATTGCCATGCTTTTACATTTACTATTTTAATTACTATAATTACTATACTATTACATTTACTTTTTACATTATTACATCTAATTATTCACCATAAGCTCACTTTCTCACTATCAATATTATTATTATCAAAGCATGTTAAGATTCAAAGTAGTTTCATAGTACGAATTAGTAAGCACATAAAATGAGGAACTCTTAGTAAGTCTAAGGGCCAATTCAAAGTACTTAACTCAATAATAATTCACAATATGTATTTAAACACATCCTACTACACCATTGTATGGAGTGTGTCAATTTAAATTTGTTAGATGAATTGTTTATGCAAGGATTAGGTGCAAGCGTATAAATAAAGTTTGTATATAACATACCTTGTCGTTCTGACATATATGTATTCATCATTTCATGCAACTAACATAGTAAAATGTTGTGTACATGAATCATATTATCATTACTTATACATAGGGTACATGAGCTGATGAGCTACCTCTAATGACATGCCTATTGACCCTTATTACATACTAGCTAACTAATGCTTTATTCCTACACTACATTTTCAAATTGGTATATATATTCTATCGACTTTGATATTCTACTAATATCTTCAATCGAATCCACAAAATTCATTATCTAACTAACATTCCCTCAAGCCAAATATAAAATTCACTTGACATTAAATCCAACATCTACATAGGTTTGTCATGCATTCAATTCTATATAGTAACTCTTATCTATCAACGTGCTTTATTGACTAGATAAAACTAGATTTGAGTTATTATTTTAATCCACCATACATCCTTATCCTTGATTCTCCAATCCCATCATCCCGACAACTTACTTCATATTAACCCTATTATATGTACATCCAACTATCCTAATTTACAGTCTTAACACTAATTTAATTAAACCCTTCGTACTTAACATCATGTTCAATTATATATGCATTCTCGTAAACTTATTTATTTCATTTAATTTATTTTCCTATATTGAGATTTTCCATTACCATATGGTTTAATTATTACATGTTTCTAAATGAGCCCCTTGATATAAACATTACCCTTAAACTAAGGTCAAATACACTAAGTGTCATTAGCCTCTATTCAAGACTTGAAATGATTAAATAATTATCTGATAAAAAAAAAAAAAAATCTAAAGGGTGAATCTCCTATCTATCTTAAATCCTCATCATTCCCTAACTCTTACAAAGGCCACATTTCTTCCTACACGTGGTCCCCACAAGGTCCCAGGTGGGTCATGCACAAAATTTTGACTAATCCAAGCCTTAGGACATATTCTTCCCATCCCTCCAATCAAAAATCCTAATGTGAACAAGTCATATTAAATGTCAACTTGAAATTCTCCTAAGTAAAAATCCCTTGGGATTGCTATCCCACTCCCCCTTAATTTCAAGTCGACTACCTATGCTTGGGAACATGTGACCACTGCTGCAAGGAGGGGATGACTAGTGCATAAGACAAGGATGTGACATAAACCCTTTCTCCTATACACCCAAGTATATTAATGGGGATGAAAAACCTTTTCAAGAAGGCAAGCTCAAGGATAAAAGTTTTGACATGACATGTCAGAATGAATGTCAGATTTAATAATACGCCTTGGGGAGTGGAGAAAACTTTTTGCATTATGATGGCTTAGGAAATGTTGGGGGCTACTATAGAAGGGCGGTCAAGATCAATCTTGGCTTTTATTTTATTTTTGAGTTAAATATTTAAATTTGTCATATTCTCTAACATGCACACTAATATGCCTTTATTTATTTAATTACTAATTTATTATTTGAGTGTTGGATGTGACTTAGAGGTCACAAGATTGTAATGTGTACCATTCTGTCACTTAGGAAATATATTAGTCTAGGACACTCATTAGTCTCTATATGCTATTATTATTATTTTTATTGGATAGCAATCTAGAATCTGGGAATATTCTTTAATATTTTATTGCTCTGTATTAAGGAAGGGATTTATTTTCCTTTACCATACATTTTCTAGAGAGGAAAATGCATGCCTACAACAATGTATCTCATAGATTTTATTATGTCTTCTCTTACAACAAACTTCATTTTGTTATATCATGAAATTAATTTGATGATTTCCTTTCTTAGAATTGCATTAATCTTGGTAATTATAATCAATGTTATCCATGCATGTGATATGAACATAAAATTTTCCTTCCAAATTATTGAGTGCACAACAAGATTGTAAGCAATCTACTAAGTTTTAAATTTATACAATCAATGGTATCACATAACATCTATGGATTGTTATTATCAACTAGTCATTTACAATATCACAAGGAGAAAACTTTCTTTCACATTTTCAAATGATAACAATGATGTCAAAGAAAATCTGTTCATAACAATATAAACTCCAAATGAAACATTCATATACAACCTTATCAATTATTTCCTCTACACGTACATTAGGTAACAATAATACAATCTCCTTCCATCACAATGGGGCAACATAAGGGACTTTTCAAAATCATAAGGAACATGAACATTGAAAGATATGGACAATGAGTAGCATGAACATTGTCCAACATGATCTTTGAGAACATGAACAAGCTGGTGAATCCTCCTTCACAAATGAGGGCACAATGTCAAGTTTTCTCATCCAACATCAATCTGCAAGATGATCATTCCAAGCCATTTCTATTGCTCCCTTGGACACAAATCTGCATATGCAACACAACAAAATAACAAGGACCATGGGTGCTTTCCACCCAACCATAGACCTCAAAGAGACCACCCTCGCACTAGGGAACAAGGCTCAAACTGGGATACACATACAATCTTTCAATGCATAAACATTACATTTCAAACTTGAACAATTTCCCCCCAAGGCTATTTCACAATGGCTTCACAGATGGAACCATAAACATAGGGTGAAGGTGTGTTCTAAAATGGAGACTTTCCATACCAAACCATATCTACAATAAACAATTTTCATGCCCTCTTGGGGCTATCATAATTCAAAAAATTTCATGCCCTCTCGAGGCTATCATAAATCAACAATTTAATGCCCTCTCGAGGCCTCCACATTTCCTCGTCCAAACCCACTACCATCAGCTGTAACTCCTCAAACTTCCTTTCTACACCATACTTTCCTTATCAACCCCAGCAAGATATGAAATGTTATGGCATACAATGGAGCCCATACTCCAAGGTTCTCAATACATTTTTCGAACCCAACTTAAGCCGTTCACCCTGAACTTCTCTTCCCTTCCCACAAGGGTGAGTGTAAGTCCCATGCCCATAACAATACTCAAGCACAAAACAAGAAAAAAAAAACCAAGTAGAAATAAAACAAGAAATTTTCAAGAGCACATCACATTTTCACAACACAATATCAACACCCATAATACAACAAGGAAATAGACGAAATCCAAACCTCATACTCACAATACTCCACACAATACAACAAGATGCACAATGGTGTCACACTAATCTACATGGAATGAACACCATTCAAGCACTCACATGAATGCTACTCCACAATGCAATGCAATGCATACTCCATTGATAAACTCCACACTTGCATATTTGCTTAACCATGCTAAAAGAAAGAAATGGAAAAGAAGCAAGTTTGAGATAACAACCTTGGTCCAAGCTAGGGTAAGGATAGTTGTAGTAGAGCTCCCCTAATCTCCCTCCAAAACCTAACTGTCTCTAAAATTAGAGAGCGGGCAAACACCCCACTAGTTTGGCCAAGACCCTCTAATAAAGCCTTCCCACTAACTTATTTTAGAAAAAACACTAAGCCACTACTTCTTACAAACTTGTCTCCTCTAACGGTTCATTGATAGCCCTCATGAGCTCTGAGTTATCACCCTCGAAGGATTGACCTCAAAATGCACTTAGAGCACCTTGGAGACTCCTCGGTACGGGGTGGCCGCAAATGATGGATGGTCTTCATGGCCAGAACAAGGGTGTGACTAGGGTTCACTCACCCATCTAGAGGTAATGGCACTGACGATTCGATGCCAAGATCAGCAATTTCAAAGTTATGCTATGGTGCACCTATGAACTGAGGCACACTATGAGTTTTGGCATCGAGCGAGATTGTTGTGTTGAATCCAAATAGAATGTGATCTCTCAAAAATGAGATAGGTTATTTTAGGCCTTAGTATCACCGTCCTATAGCATTTGACAGTTCATCGATAGCCCTCATGACCTTTGAGTTATGACCCTTGAAAGATCGACCTCAAAATGCACTTAGAGCACCTTGGAGACTCCTCGGTATGGGGTGGCCACAAATGATGGATGCTCTTTGTGGCTAGAACAAGGGTGTGACTAGGGTTCACCCGCCCATCCAGAGCTAATGGCACTGATGATTTGATGCCAAGATCAGCAGTTTCAAAGTTACGCTGTGGTGCACCTATGAACTGAGGCACACTGCAAGTTTTGGCATCGAGCGAGATCTCTGTGCCGAATCCAAACAGAATGTGATCTCTCAAAAATAAGATACGTTATTTTAGGCCTCAACATCAACATCCTATAGCATTCAATAGTTTATCGATAGCCCTCACGAGCTCCGAGTTATGACCCTCAGAAGATCGACCTCAAAATGCACTTAGAGAACCTTGGGGACTCCTCGGTACGGGGTGGCCACGAATGATAGAGGGTCTCTATGGTTGGAACAAGGGTGTCACTACAATTCACCCACCCACTCAGAGCTAATGGCACTGACTTGTAGCCATTAGGAGTTAGATTTTGAAAAGTTGTCGAGAAAGGTTGACCCCTTTAACTTGTATCATGAAAGGTTGCTTTGTGCCTTGCTTGATTGTTTGAAGACTACTCCATGTGTCACTATCTTTCTTGGAAAAAAAATTGCTTTTGAACATCAAGCTTGCAATATTATCAATTATTGTCAAACTTTTTCAACCAAGTCAAAACGTCAAGTGCAAATATTTGTTTGCATTTTTTGCTAAGGGGAGTTTCATAAATTGACTTTGATTTTCTATGTCTCTAGTGCTTGAACATGCTTAAAATGGCTCTTTGGTCTTAGAGCTATTGGTATTTTCTAACTTCATGGTCTATGATATGCATACTAAAAATTTCTTTCACTAAATGGTTTCCTTGATCTATTGACTACACTTAAATTTGTTCACTTGTCATCTCTCTTTCTTTATCTACATTGCTATTTGGGATTTTTTCGTAGCTCTTGACTTGAGTCACTAGTGTTGTAACCTACTTGGAAATTTTTTTTGACAAGTCACTCATTCATTTCTACCTCTCTTTGACATGTGAACACTCTACCTCTCTAGTTTGGACATCAAGTTATCTTGTGTCACCTTATTAGCTTCCTCTAGTCTCCTTCATGCTTTATTATCTATCTACCACTATGGTATTCAAACCTTGTGCTACCAAACCTCAACCAAATTTAGATGATCATGATATCCTCCATGCCACGAAAGAGTTTCAAGATCTATATGTTCAATACAAAGAGCTAGAAGAGATAAATAATCATTCTTACCTTCATCTCTCTAAGCACATGATAGAACTCAATTCTAAACTTGAGAAAAGGTTAGAGGAGAATATTGCATTCTTAAATTAATCTCCCTTAAGACCTTTACATACACATGGGTCATCTTCTTCAAGGTCTACATATTCTACGCCAAGACATCAAATATCTTCATCTTCTAGATCTAAAGACCTCTTTAGAGAACAAGCAAGTGATACCTCCTTTGAACCTATGCCAAAATTTCATTATGGACCTATCTTTGACCAAGATAATGATGAAGACATGGATGCATTCTATTCACCTAAGAAACAAAAAAATTATCATGGAGAAATTTTTGAGAGAACTTTTACTCCATTGGAAGATTCTCATGATAACATCTTGCAAACACTTCTTGATAATGAACCCATCACATTACTAGACAACTCTAGACCTTATGAACCCAAAATCAAACCTCCATGGTGGAGAAATTATCATTATTGCCACTTCCATGGAAAAAAAATTCATAAAACTAAAGATTCCATAGTGTTGAAACATGATATCCAAGATCTCATTTATGATAGGATTGTTGATACTTCTAATGACTCATGTGTCACAAGATCATGCTGATGAACCTATGTCAAGTGATGATTTCCTTGACACCTTCACTTCTTATAACACTAGTGAACCTCCTAAAGTGTGAAAGCTTTCAAAAATGCCTCCACCAAACAAAGAACCTAATTCTTTCCATATAGACCATGCGTACCCTCAAGGGCTACAACTAAAAGAAAATCAAGCTAACCTTCACTTGTCTGCAAACCTTTTCCATGCTACTAAGACTAAAGATCCTCAACATTCATGCAATACTATGATTACTATGCCCACTTTAGCTAATCCTGCATTATTGTTTTAAGATTCTATCATGCACACCTCACATTTTCCCTTGTCCTTAGAAGGTGCTCCATATCAAGATGACTCTCAAAAAGAAAAATATATAAATAAAGATCAAGATCAAAATTTTCATCTCATCCAAAATTTCACCTTTCTATATCATGTGTGTTACCCACCTCCTACATATGATGAGGATACCATTTCCACTACCTCCATTGAGCTTATTGAAACTTATGGGAAAAGTGATCTTTCTATGCTATATAAAGAAAGATGTCAAGATCAAAGTGTCCCCTCATGTTCTACTTCTCCATATCCACTTTAAAACTATGCTCAAGATTCAAACACTCCTATCAAAGGTCTTTCTCCTATAAAAGGTACTCATGAGTCTATTGATGAATTTGGTCATGCTACTCACTCTAAAGATATTGAAATCCCTAGTCACTATCCCTTTGCATTTCATAATTCTATCCTTGGTCCTTATCCATCTAATCTAAAGTCTTCAAACCTTCTCCTACACTTTCTACTTCTAGCTCTCCTAATGTACCTCAAGATCAACAAGACATTCATCCTAGAAAATAACCGTCCACTCAACCATCTAAACCAATCATATCAGCCTTATTCATCCATAAGTCCCAAATATTTTGGAAGCAATTTGGATGTTCAACACAAGAAATACAATAATACATTAAAAAATAGATATAATTATGTCTCATCTAATCAACATGTGAATGGACATAATGAAAATATATTGAAGATACCACAAAGGTTCACTATTCAAAAAGTGAAATCAAAGAAAATATGGGTTCCTAAACCCATTATTGAATAAATGTGTTATAAAGTATCCAAAGGAAAATCTAAAGCTATATGGATTCCAAAGTCTCTCTTGAAAGACTTTAATATTGAACATAAATCTAAGTTGACATTCAATATTCCAAAGGCTTCCACTCCATTTTCTTCCAAACATCTTTCTCAAAAGCTTAAAAATATTCCACTCAATCTTCTTCTAACATTGTCCTACCAACTCATACATCTAAACCTTGATCCATTTCCTCCGTGATTCCTCCATCATTCGGAAACGCTCCAAGGTGTGTGTAAATGTTGATCTTCCCCACTTTTTCACCTACCCTTATGCAATGTTTTCACAGCTACACTTACCTACTATCCATACTCATACAATCCTTCCAAGGAATGAACTCTTATCCTACTATCATCTCACTATGGTATTGGCTTATCATTGAGCATACTTATCTATGGTATTGGCTTATCATAACTTATCTTTCCTTTAGGAACACTATCTAACTTGAAAATAGTTGACCCATTTCTAAAAAAATTTAAAAAAATAGAAAAGAAGATAAAAATGTGCCTTGGTGAAAACCATTATCTTATCCATGCGATTCCCTATTTTACTTTCTCATTCACTCATAGCCTTCATATCCAACTTCATATCATGTTATTATGCATATGCTATCTTGTTTATTGGCTTTAATTTCTTATCCTACATGCTATCTTCTTTCATGGATTTCATGGCTTATCCCAAATATGCTTCATACAACTTTTCAATATGAAAGTCTTTCAAAACATTATACAATATTATGACTCTTTATGCTTTCAAATGCTATGATTGGTTGCAAAATGGAAGAAATCAAGTATTCTAATTGTTCATCTGTACTTTCTAGATTTTTCTTATTTGATTAGTTTGATAAAAATAGTTTTAATAATCATAATGTCAGCTTTATGTCAAATAAGGAAAAAACCAAATTTGTAATAAGATATCCGCAAGCAATTATCTTTCATATAGTTATAAATGCTCTTAAAATTGTCCTTATAGCCTTGTATCACATGCAAATATGATTTGCAAGAACTTGTTCAATATCTTCCTCTTATAATTCCTTACAAAGAACCTACCAAAATACAAAAACCATATACAAAAAAAGTACACATTTTACATCATAATACATCATAAATTTTAGAAATTCTCCCCAATACCACCCCCCTCCAACTCTTCATGATGTACCTACATTCCAATATCATAAAAAAATTAGTAACTTATTATATTAAACAAGATAATCATCAATTCATTAAATCATTATGAAGAAAATAACATAAGAAGTATATATACCTAGTCGAGTATTCCAATAGGGTCCTCTCTCTATTTTAGGGTCTCCAACAGGGCTTCATGATCAGCATTAGCAATAGTAAAAAGTTCTTTTACTTTTGGTCTTCCTTGATGCTTTAATAACTTTACATTTGTTGCTATAATAAGATATGAATATATGAGAATTACTTTGTGCTTCTGATAGTCTTCGAATGCAGGGATTTCGTTCCTTCTAAGCATGTATGTCTGCAGCCATGTTCAAGCAACAACCACTCAACTAGTAGGATATGTGAATACATCATCATATGTGATCGATTGTACAAATTTTTGTTTACCTCTTACACAACGTGCTAACCAATAATCGGATTTCTCATCATTCCTCTGTGGTGCAACCAATGCAAAGACATGTCCTGGCTGAAGTAGACCTGGTAGATGGTTATGCTCAAGTGAACTTTCCATGTCATCATTTTTTATAGAGGTTATGATAGACAATGGAGTAAGATAATGTGGAGCCCATGTGTCCACCCACTCACTTGACTCACAGTGATCCCAATCACACTGAAAACAAGTACAACAAAAATAAGCTAGTTGTCGTGTCCAAATGGTCTATGTACTAGAATCAGAGCTCCAAAATGAATGCATTTTTTATGAGTCTCTCACTGTAGCACAATCTGATCTATCACCTATGGACCCTTCCTCAACCAACCAAAATAACCTGCGTACCACTGAATCAAGAGTCCCCCCCTATGATAATGCTAAACTACACCAATCAACAATGCTACGAGCATCAAGAAGCTCTGTTGTTGAAATCTTTAGTTGCTTCTTAACTAGAGCTCTCTTCACACATGCCCTTGCTCCATCATGTTCCCCTTTTCCATGGCCAGACTCAAAAAAACTCCAAATATGAGGCACCCCTCTCTCTGCGTGCATCCTACACAACCAATAAAACATGTGAGCATTCTTGAATTGACCTATACAATTATCTAACCAAATGATATGTCTATCCATAGCAATTGTATGCTCATGTAAGAAATCAAAAAAATTCTCAAAGCAATGTTGCACATACTCGTGAGAGTGAGATCTATCATCACTCATAAAAAAATGATACTCTCTAATAATCTTTCGATTATCTTCCTCACTATCAGGGGCAAGTCTATATGTTATGTGAACAAAAATTGCAATATGAATGGAGTTGTAGTACTAAGATTATGTCTCATTTTGAGGTTGCAATGTGTAGTTCTCAGCAAAATCAACAACTGATATAACAGTGCCAATGGAAAAAGTTTCCTTACACGTTCTAAATTGTTGATCCAACCACTGAGACCTGTGACTATGTCTTGCATACTTGTAAAAAAAAATTGCCTTGAAATCTGAAATAAAATTAGCCACACTGATATCTTTTCCAACCAATTCAGATCTAGAGCTCTCACTCCCACTCTTCAATGTGTATTTCACTATTTCATATACCCTTTTTTTTAGTATTGTCTTTCCAAGATCTTGTTCGCACCCCTCATGGAAACATGTGTCAAAATTGGATAAGCCACCACATTTTGAACACTTGTCATTTAAGCAAGCATTTCTATAAAAGGAACAACCATCAACTCTATGACATAAAAGTTGATCTAGCATGTCTCTTGATGATTTTGGAGGCCCACTAGCCCCACAATCCTCCAACATTTCTTTACTATGCAAAGTAGAACAGATGGAGCGTAATAGTTCATGGTGCATAGAAAACTCAACATGATATTTGCAACAACATGTATTTCAAATTTTGAGTGGCACGCAATAAAATGGCTTCAATGATTCAAAAGCCCTTTGTGATATATGAAGACTTGTATGGCTCTCTCTAAATTTTTTGAACAACATAGTTTAACTTACCTCTAAATGGTGTTTAGGATGTGGCGTGCGGTCTCTGATGCCAATTCTCAACTTTAAGACGTCTTTAGCATTGGGTGATACTCGTGAGTTAGAGTGCCAAAATTGTATAATTTCTTCCTTCACATCATCGGATAGCTTATTATCAAAGCATGGAAGTCTTCCACCAAATGCCCATGTTTCATTTGAAGAGAATCATCAATTTTCTCTTGTCGACTAAGTGCTCTTCTCAAAGTAGTACAATTTAGATTCAAATCAATACAAATTTCTCTCATATATCTACCCTTTCTCAAATGATGACTTACCAAAGAGGTTGTAATAACCCTTCGAGCAGCTCTATTATCCTTCTCTTTTCTATTTTTTCCAGTGCTATTGAGAGCACTGAAAAGATTCTTTGCGATAAAGGCATTTCTTTCCAACTTTTTATTGACACGAATCTTCAATTTGGAAAGCATAGGTCTCATCTTTTGCATCTTTAATAAGTGCATGAAAAGCTGACATTGCTCTACCACTGTCTTGTTGCCGAAAAAGATCTGATATAGTCTTGAAGCCCATAACCGAATGGTTCTTTCTGATTGTTTTCCTTCCAAACTAGTAATAATTGTTTCATCAATTTCAATTATCCATTTTGATGTTTTAGAACCTTCATGTTGATTATAATTAGGAGATATGTAAGGTTCTTGTGCATTAGGTTCCTGTGCATTGTCATCTTCGACATGGTCAATTATGCAATTTGGATTATGACTTGGTGGCATTTCTTGTTCAAAATTTTTATTCTCCAAATTTTTAATTTTGGCATTATCGTTTTCAATAGGTACATTTTCATTTCCTAACTGTACATATTCATTATCTGACTCTATGATTTCACCTTCGATTAATTCATCATCAACTTGACTGATATTTAGCATACCTTGTCTTTTTCTTCGGTGTTCCATTTTGTCCCTTTCCCTATATGTCGCAATGTCTTCATTGGATATCTTCCTTTTGCATTTATCCTTTCGACGACTGTTGCTCCCCATTCAGATGACAAAGTTGAACACCTAAGGTTATATTTTTGAATTTTTTTTTATTGGTTGGGCCCCAAAATGCGACTTTTTGCAGAACCCGTGAAAAAAGAAGTGAAAAAATGATGTTGTCGAGTTTGCAGGGATAGAAAAATATTGGGAATTGGTGCCAGTAAAATCGGATATCCAATTTGAAATCAGATATTTGATTTTGTAAAGTGAATTTTTGGAGGAAAAACTTGCTACAATTTCCCTCCTTTGCCATAATTATATTAATATTATGAAAATCATTGGAGGGAAACCGACTTTAGTTTATTATTAAGCTAATAGTATAGTAGTATTAATATATAATAGTATTAATATATAGTATTAATATAGCTATAGTATCAATATTATTATTATACCCATAATAGTATTAATATTATTACTATAGATATAATAGTGTAAATATTTAGTGTTTATTTATATTATTATTATTATGCTCCAATATAGTATTAATATATATATTATTATTATAGCTATAATAGTATTATTATTATTACTATAGATATAATAATATTAATATTTAATGTTTATTTATATTATTATTATTATCATAAAATAGTATAAATAGTACATATAAATCTTTTCATTTTTTAACCCATATACATACGAACGATTCGAACATGTCCCTATGGGTCCTAGGACCCCTAGGGACATGTCGTCATTTAATGGGTCAAAGGGGGTCATAAGGCACCCTATGACCCCCTTTGACCCATATGAACGATTCGAATATGTCCCTAAGGGTCCTAGGACCCCTAGGGACATATGTCATCGTTTCATGGGTCAAAGGGTGACCTATGACCCCCTTTGACCCATATGGGCCATTCGAATATGTCCCTAAGGGTCCTAAGACCCCTAGGGACATATGTCGTCATTTAATGGGTCAAAGGGGGTCATAGGTCACCCTATGACCCCCTTTGACCCATATGAACAATTCGAATATGTCCCTAGCTGTCTTAAGACCTCTAGGGACATATGTCGTCGTTTAATAAGTAAAAGGGGGTCATAGGTCACCTTATGAACCCCTTTGACCCATATGAACAATTCGAATATGTCCCTCGGGGTCCTAGGACCCCTAGGGACATATGTCATCATTTAATGGGTCAAAGGGGGTCATAGGTCACCCTATGACCCCTTTTGACCCATATGCACGATTCAAAAATGTCTCTATGGGTTCTAGGACCCCTAATTACATATGTCATCGTTTAATGGGTCAAAGGGGCTCATAAGGCACCCTATGACCCCCTTTGACCAATGTGAACGATTCAAATATGTCCTTAGGGGTCCTAGAACTCCTAGGGACATATGTCATCATTTAATGAGTCAAAGGGGGTCATAAGTCACCCTATGACCCCCTTTGACTCATATGGCCCATTCGAATATGTCCCTAGGGGTCTTAGGACCCCTAGGGACATATGTTGTCATTTAATGGGTCAAAGGGGGTCATAGGTCACCCTATGACCCCCTTTGACCCATAGGAACGATTCAAATATGTCCCTAGGGGTCCTAGGACCCCTAGGGACATACATCATCGTTTAATGGGTCAAAAGGGTTCATAGGTCACCCTATGACCCCCTTTGACCCATATGAACGATTTGAATATGTCCTTAGGGGTCCTAGAACCCCTAGAGACATATGTCATTATCTAATGGGTCAAAGGGGGTCATAAGTCACCCTATGACCCCCTTTGACCCATATGGCACATTCAAATATGTCCCTAGGGGTCCTAGGACCCCTAGGAACATATGTCGTTGTTTAATAGGTCAAAGGGGGTCATAGGTCACCCTCTGACCCCCTTTGACCCATATGAATGATTTAAAAATGTCCCTAGGGGTCCTAGGACCCGTAGGGACATATGTCATTATTTAATGAGTCAAAGGGGGCCATAGGTCACCCTATGACCTCTTTTGACCCATATGCACAATTCGAATATGTCCCTATGGGTCCTAGGAACTCTAGGGACATATGTTGTCATTTAATGGATCAAAGGGGGTCATAAGTCACATTATGACCCCCTTTGACCCATATGGACCACTCGAATATGTCCCTAGGGGTCTTAGGACCCCTAGGGACATATGTCATCGTTTAATGGGTCAAAGGTGGTCATAGGTCACCCTATGACCCCTTTTGACTCATATAAACGATTCGAATATGTCCCTATGGGTCCTAGGATCCCTAGGGACATATGTCGTCATTTAATGGGTCAAAGGGTGTCATAAGGCACCTTATGACCCCCTTTCACCCATATGAACGATTCGAATATGTCCCTAGGGGTAGGACCCCTAGGGACATATGTTGTCATTTAATGGGTCAAAGGGGGTCATAGGTCACCCTATGACCCCCTTTGACCCATATGGCCCATTCGAATATGTCCCTAGGACCCCTAGGGACATATGTCATCGTTTAATGGGTCAATGGGGGTCATAGGGCACCTTATGACCCCCTTTGACCCATATGAACGATTTGAATATGTCTTTAGGGGTCCTAGGACCCCTAGGGACATATGTCGTCGTTTAATGGGTCAACGGGGGTCATAGGTCATAGGGCCCTATGACCCCCTTTGACCCATATGAACGATTTGAATATGTCTTTAGGGGTCCTAGGACCCCTAGAGACATATGTCGTCGTTTAATGGGTCAACGGGGGTCATAAGTCACCCTATGAGCCCCTTTGACCCATATGGCCCATTTGAATATGTCTCTAGGGGTCCTAAGACCCCTAGGGACATATGTCATCGTTTAATGGGTCAAAGGGGGTCATAGGTCACCCTATGACCCCCTTTGATCCATACGAACGATTCGAATATGTCTCTAGGGGTCCTAGGACCCCTATAGACATATGTCGTCATTTCATATGCACTATTTGAATATGTCCCTATGATTCCTAGGACCCCTAGGGACATATGTCGTCGTTTAATTGGTCAAAGGGGGTCATAAGTCGCCTTATGACCCCTTTTGACCCATATGGCCCATTCGATTATGTCCCTAGGGGTCCTAGGACCCCTAGGGACATATGTTTTCGTTTAATGGGTCAAAGGGAGTCATAGGTCAGCCTATGACCCCCTTTGACTCATAGAAACGATTCAAATATGTCTCTAGGGGTCCTAGGACCCTTAGGGACATATGTCGTTTAATGGGTCAAAGGGGGTCATAGGTCACCCTATGACCCCCTTTGATCCATATGAACGATTCGAATATGTCCTTAGGGTTCCTAGAACCTCTAGAGACATATGTCGTCGTTTAATGGGTCAAAGGGGGTCATAAGTCACCCTATGACCCCCTTTGACCCATATGGCCCATTTGAATATATCCCTAGGGGTCCTAGGACCCCTAAGGACATATGTCGTTGTTTCACCTTATGACCCCCTTTGACCCATATGAATGATTTGAATATGTCCTTAGGGGTCCTAGGACCCTTAGGGACATATGTCATTGTTTAATGGGTCAAAGACCTATGACCCCCTTTGACCCATATGAACAATTTGAAAATGTCTCTATGGGTCCTAGGACACCTAGGGACATATATCGTCGTTTAATTAGTCAAAGGGTGTCATAAGGCACCCTATAACCCCTTTTGACCAATATGAACGATTCGAATATGTCCCTTGGGGTCCTAGGACCCCTAGGGACATATGTCGTCGTTTAATAGGTCAAAGGGGGTCATAGGTACCCCTATGACCCCCTTTGACCCATATGGCCCATTCGAATATGTCCCTAGGACCCCTAGGGACATATGTCATTGTTTAATGGGTCAAAGGGGGTCATAGGGCACCCTATCACCCCCTTTGACCCATATGAACGATTCGAATATGTCCTTACGGGTCCTAGGACCTCTGAGGACATATGTCATCATTTAATGGGTCAAAGGTGGTCATAGGTCACCCTATGACCCCCTTTGACCCATATGAACGATTCGAATATGTCCCTAGGGGTCCTATGACCCCTAGGGACATATTGTGTCATTTAATGGGTCAAAGGGTGTCAAAGGTCACCCTATGACCCCCTTTGACCCATATGAATGATTCGAATATGTCCATAAAGGTTATAGGACCCCCAGAGACATATGTTGTCGTTGAATTGGTCAAAGGAGGTCATAGCTCACCCTATGACCCCCTTTGACCCATATGAACAATTCGAATATGTCCCTAGGGGTTCTAAGACCCCTAGAGACATATGTCGTCATTTAATGATTCAAAGGGGGTCATAGGGCCTTTGACCCATATGACCCATTCGAATATGTGCCTAGGGGTCCGAGGACCCCTAGCAACATATGTCATTGTTCAATGGGTCAAAGAGTGACCTATGACCCCCTTTGACCCATATTACCCATTCGAATATGTCCTCCCTAGGGGTTGTAAGACCCCTAGAGACATATGTCCTCGTTTAATGAGTCAAAGAGAGTCGTAGGTCACCATATGACCCCCTTTGACCCATATTACCCATTTGAATATGTTCCTAGTGGTCTGAGGACCCCTAAGGACATATGTCATCATTTAATGGGTCAAAGGGACCTATGACCCCCTTTGACCCATATTACCCATTCGAATATGTGCTTAGGGGTCCTAGGACCCCTAGAGATATATGTCATCATTTAATGTGTCAAATGGGGTCATAGGTCACTCTATGACCCCCTTTGACCCATATGAATGATTTGAATATGTCCTTAGGGGTCCTAGGACCCCTAAGGACATATGTCGTCATTTAATGGGTCAAAGGGGGTCATAAGTCACCCTATGACCCTGTTTAACCCATACGAATGATTCAAATATGTCTCTATGGGTCCTAGGACCCCTAGGGACATATGTCGTCGTTGAATGGGTCAAAAGGCGTCATACAGCACCTTATGACCCCCTTTGACCCATATGGTCCATTCGATATGTCCCTAGGGGTCCTAGGACCCCTAGGGACATATGTCATTGTTTAATAGGTCAAAGGGGGTCATAGATCACCCTATGACCCCCTTTGACCCATATGAATGATTCGAATATGTCCTTAAGGGTCCATGACCCCTAGGGACATATGTCATCGTTTAATGGGTCAAAGGGGGTCATAGGTCACCCTATGACCCCCTTTGACCCATTAAACGAGGACATATGTGCCTAGGGGTCCTATATGAACGATTCTAATATGTCCCTAAGGGTCCTAGGACCCCTAGGGACATATGTCGTCGTTTAATGGGTCAAAGGGGGTCATAGGTCACCCTATGACCCGCTTTGACCCATATGGGCCATTCGAATATGTCCCTAGGACCCCTAGAGACATATGTCGTCATTTAATTAGGTCAAAGGGGGTCATAGGGTGCCCTATGAACCCCTTTGATCCATATGAATGATTTGAATATGTCCTTAGGGGTTCTAGGACCCCTAGGGACATATGTCATCGTTTAATGGGTCAAAGGGGGTCATAGGTCACCCTATGACCCCCTTTGACCCATATGCACAATTCGAATATGTCCCTAGGGGTCCTAGGACCCCTAGGGACATATGTCATCGTTTAATGGGTCAAAGGGTGTCATAGGTCACCCTATGACCCCCTTTGACCCATATGAACAATTCAAATGTCTCTAGGGGTTATAGGACCCCTAGAGACATATATCATAATTTAATGGGTTAAAAGGGGTCATAAGTCACCCTATGACCCCCTTTGACCCATATGAACAATTTGAATATGTCTTTAGGGGTTCTAGGACCCCTAGAGGCATATGTCATTGTTTAATGGGTCAAAGGGGGGTCATAGGTCACCTATGACCCCCTTGACTCATATGAACGATTTGAATATGTCCCTAGGGGTCCTAGGACCCCTAGAGACATATTCGAATCATTCATATGGGTCAAAGGGGGTCATAGATCACCCTATGACCCCCTTTGATTCATATGACTTATTCGAATATGTTCCTAGGGGTCCAAGGACCCCTAGCGACATATGTCATCGTTTAATGGGTCAAAGAGGGTCATAAGTCACCCTATGACCTCCTTTGACCCATATTACCCATTCGAATATGTCCCTATGCGTTCTAGGACCCCTACAGACATATGTCATCATTTAATTGGTCAAAGAGAGTCATAGGTCACCCTATGACCCCCTTTGACCCATATTACCCATTCGAATATGTCTCTAGGGGTCCCAGGACCCCTAGGGACATATGTCGTCATTTAATGGGTTAAAGAGGGTCATAAGGCACCCTATGACCCATATGAATGATTCGAATATGTCACTAGGGGTCCTAGGACCCCTAGGGACATATGTCGTCATTTAATGGGTCAAAGGGGGTCATAGCTCATCCTATGACCCCTTTTGACCCATATGGCTCATTCGAATATGTCCCTAGGAGTCCTAGGACCCCTAGGGACATATGTCGTCGTTTAATGGGTCAAAGGGGGTCATAGGTCACCCTATGACCCCCTTTGACCCATATGAACGATTTGAATATGTCCTTGGGGGTCCCATGACCCCTAGGGACATATGTCATCGTTTAATGGGTCAAAGAGGGTCATAGGTCACCCTATGACCCCCTTTGACCCATATGAACGATTCCAATATGTCCCTAGGTGTCCTAGGACCGCTAGGAACATATGTCGTCGTTTAATGGGTCAAAGGGTGTGATAGGTCACCCTATGACCCCCTTTGACCCATATGAACGATTCAAATATGTCTCTAGGGGTTATAGGATCCCCAGAGACATATGTCGTCATTTAATGGGTCAATGGGGGTGACCTATGTGTTGGGTGATGCGACGCGCTCCCCTGCCCACAGGTGGTTAATTATGTGGTGTTCCATGTTCACTAACAGTCATGGCTTTTGGTGCAACGGTAAATGGGCCCAACACTATGACCCCCTTTGACCCATATGAACAATTCGAAATATCCCTTGGGGTTCTAGGACCCCTAGAGACATATGTCATTGTTTAATGGGTCAAAATGGGTCATAGGTCACCCTATGACCCCCTTTGACCCGTATGACTCATTCGAATATGTTTCTAAGGGTCCGAGGACCCCTAGCGACATAGGTCATCGTTTAATGGGTCAAAGAGGGTCATAGGGTGATCTATGACCCCCTTTGACCCACATTACCCATTCGAATAGGTTCTTAGGAGTTCTAGGTCCCCTAGAGACACATGTCATCGTTTAATGGGTCAAATAGAGTCATAGGTTACTCTATGACCCTTTTTGACCCATATTACCCTTTCGAATATGTCCCTAGGGGTCCTAGGAACACTAGGGATATATGTCATTATTTAATGGGTCAAAGGGACCTATGGCCCCCTTTGACCCATATTACCCATTCGAATATGTCCCTAGGGGTCTTAGGACCCCTAGAGACATATGTCGTCGTTTAATTGGTCAAAGGGGGTTATAGGTCACCCTATGACCCCCTTTGACCCATATGAATGATTCAAATATGTTTCTCGTCGTCCTAGGACCCGTAGGGACATATATCATCATTTAATGTGTCAAAAGGGGTCAATGGTTGACCTATGACCCCCTTTGACTCATATATATTAATAATATACATATCTATTAATAACATACATATTAATATAATAATATATAATATTATATATATATATATATTACATTATTATATTTAATAAAAATATTACATTATTATATATATTAATAACATATATATATATATATGTATTACATTATTATATTTAATGAAAATATTATGTTATTATATATATATTAATAACATACATATTAATATAATAATATATATAATACATATTATATATTTATATTTAATGAAAATATTGCGTTATTATATATATATTAATAACATACATATTAATATAGTAATATATAATACTTATTTTATATCTATATATATATAAATTACGTTATTATATTTAGTAAAAATAATAATAATATAAATTATATTTATAGATTGTAATAAGATTAACATAATATATTATTATATATTGTTAGATTATATCTTATATCTTTACATTACGTTATTATATATATAATATATTAAAATACGTCTTTACATAGTAATATAAGTGAAATAATTTATAAATCATAAGCTATGATGTTTAAACCTAATTTTCTCTCCAAAATGAGTTAGAATTTGAAATTTTCCACCTGCAAAATATCAAATATCGAATTTGAAATCGGATATCCGATTTGGAATCGCATATCCGATTAGGCTTAGTATTTACCAAGCCTACTCGGTCAACCCAAAAGACATGTTTGAAAAGGGTTTTAGTGATACCCAGACTTCGGGTAGCCGTCTAACAATGTTATTTTGATTGAAATTGAATAAAATGAAAAAAGTTTTTTAATATCACTCTCTAGATTCCATCAATATAATTTTTGTCAAATTTTGAGTTCGATAAGTATTTATTAGTTAATTATCAATGAAGATTATTGTAAAGTGTTGATTGACATATTGATTGAAAAATAGCTATAACTTTCAAACGGTATAACATTTTTTAAATCTAAAAGTTGCGTCACATTCCATACTTCGGCTAGTATAAGAAAAAAAAAAAAAAAAATTGGTAAAATTTTCTATTAGTTAGGGTGGTTAGACACGAGACTTTTTTTTTCCAAAAAAGTTTTGGTAGAAAATTCATATTTAATTATTTATTTGGAATAAAAATACCGAAAAACATGCATCACATTCGGGCATGAGTCTACTTTTCATATCTATAATTATATTAAAAAAATATTATGATTTGATTTTGATTAAGGTGGTCAGACATACACCTACTTTTTATATTCGCTCTGAAATTTTTTTAGTACTGCATTAAAATTCAAACTTTTGACCAATTAATTGTTTTTTTCTCCTAATAAGGCCTAGTAGTTTAGAAACTACATTCAATTTCTTATAGATTATTTTCTTACAACTTTTTGATATAAAGTCCATAACCACTTCAAAATTATGTGTCAAGTTAACATAAACCTGATTTGTTGATTTTTCACTGCCACTTAAGGCCATAGTTTGGTACACCATGATCCTGCACATACCCAGGTCCACAGCAATAAGTGGCAAAACTTTTGGCTCTACAAAATGATTTCTTGCAAGAGGTAGAGATCTTTTTACCAAATGCATGAGACTGTTTTTTACTTAGGCTATTGCAGGAAAGGGTCGTCCATTGGTTGCTCACCCGTCATTCTATTTCTATAGTTGTAAGGTTCCCTTAAAAGGGTTGTCTGTTGGTTTCTCACCCGTCATTCTATTTCTATAGTTGTAGGGTTTCCTTAAGAGGGTTAGGGTATTTTTAAGGCATAAAAATAGGTACACCACATTATTGAGGTTAGGTGACAATTACTGCCATGAGAGAATGCAATGAGGTTTCCCCATAATTACTTAATTATTCACGACACCTTCATAAAGGCATGTTGCAACTAGTTCTTAATCGATATCTTACAACAAAAACTGCCCTATCACATCTGCATCAGAAACCCTAACAATCATCTAGCATGCCTCCTCACGAATCTCACATATGTAAGGATCTTCAACATCTCCAACAATGTAAAGCTTTGAGGGCCATTCCTTATGGTAGGGTCATTTATTTCCTTCAATCGTGAATCTTGCACAAACGACACAGTCCTATTAGGGTTTCTTTGCAACTACCTCAATCAAAACAATTCTTCGTCTTCAAATCCGACCAAGATCTCTCACTCAAACAACTTGAAGAACTGGGTAATTAGAGAATCATTGCCATAAATTCCCTTTCTCTGTATCGTCAAAGAGACCAAGGATCGAACCTCACCAAAAGCATTGATGCTAGTGCTCTAGATACTACTTTCCTAATAATTTGTTTCCCTTGCCTCAAGCTACTAAACAATCCATCCCATCTAGAGACACCCATAAACAATACCAGATGTCATCCATTTCAATAGGAGAGTCAATGGTTCCACTTTCAGAGACCTGCACCTACCCAAAAGCTCAAACTTAAGCTTTAAAGCAATTTAACTCACACTAATTTGAATCCAAAAAAATCCTTAAAATCCTACTTATAATGTAGAATGTACATTGACTGTTAGGTCACTACCCTTATGAGGAAATTTCTAGTACTAAAAATGGCAATCATAAAATTACAACAATTGAATTTCTCAAACCAAATAATCATAAAAATACAATAGTTGAAATTCACCTTGCATTGAGCATCTATCAGTGTATTTTATTTCTTCAATTCTACGTTGGACTTTCCCTCTTCTAAAACACAATAAAGGGAATGTTCTCAATCTTGAAATATGAATCTCTGATCTTACAATCTTTCAATACTTTGAAATTCTCAATACACACAAATGAATCTAAGTCAAACAATAAAATACTATAGCAGGAAATCAAGGTTGATATCTCACTTGCAACAACTTAGAGTAAATTCCCATAAAAAATCACGATAAGATAGGACAATTTCTCAATATGAATATTAGGATTGCACTCTTTCAAACCAGGGCTAAAACTTTCAACCTTTCGAGACGAAAGAATAGGGTTTGAATACTATGACCAGTCAAGACAAAGCAACTACCAAGAATACACTGGGTAAATCACATTGAAACTATTTTAAGAACTACACACATTGACGACTTATAGTGTTAAAAACACTTGTCCAAAAGTAGAGGAAAATATTGCAAAACACACACAGTATTGAACAAAAAATGACAACATAAAGAAAGCCCTAAAAATTACATACCTTTTGTTGTGATTGAATGTGCAGTATGCCTATCAATGCCTCTATTAGGCAGTGAACGACCATTGTGTAGTCTTCAACTGTCGATTTGTTTTTATATCAAATATTATTTGTTGATGTTGTAATAGGATGCATTACAAATCACAAAATATACGATTGCTAAAAATTTCAAAAAAAATTATTATGTTATCATTTTTTTGAAATTTATTCAATGGTGCAATTTGTAGGGAGGATAGCCGCGTCCATGAAATAAAAGGAATTATTTCTTAGAATTTGATTTTAAAAATATTTGCATCAGAACTTTAGAATAGAAATTATACTTGTCATCTCAATTAATTAGAAGGGTGTCTAATGAAAACATTAGTTCCCTCGAGGGACTAATAAAGTAAGTTCCAATATAAATGATTATTAAAATTACTTCATATTATTAGTTCCTCCCTCCCCTAAAAAGCTAACAAGACCTTTTCACTAGCCAATAAAATCAAAGTATATTTGAAGGTCTTAATTTATATGAAGTTCTAAAATTTTCTATATTTATTAAAATATAAATATACTATTTATTTAGAAACTTATTAGTTATCGTGAAAAATAGTAAGAAAAAATTATTATTATTATAATATAATGTGCCAAGATCTGGATGAAGCAACTCGATTTAGCGAAAGATTAGCGGAAGATTTTCGAACGTCTCTGCACTTTGACTTTCCCCTAACTTCAATTTCTTTCTTGTTTCATTTCTTTTTTTCCTGTTTCATTTTTTGAGGGATGGAAAAACTAAACATTCAGATATCCATACCTACCATTTAACCTTGAAATCAAAATAAAACATTTTCCAAAAAAAATTCGGTGATTTCTACTAAATTTTCCTTATTACTCTAAGACTTGAAAAAAATATATAACTTTTCCCTAAATTTTTTTGCAACAAATACCAAATTTTGAACCATCAAACGGGCTCTTATAGTACATAGCATTACATTGAAAGCACCCTATTGCTGACCGCTCATGAGGTACCATTATACAAGTCTTGATATGCCCCAGTTAACTAGATGTCTTCGTAGCTCTATTGCCTTGAGCATTTTTAAGTTAATATTAAAGTTAATGATAATGCCTCGTTGGGTTTTGAAACTCTACAACGTTTCTTTTGCTAAGAATTCGTTACATTTTGAAACGTCTTTGCAATATGCTTAAAATCCCCTTTATTCTTTTACATTCATGTAATTTCTAGGAGCACTATTTTCTTCCAGGATGAGTAAAAATCTTGCTACATTGAAATTAACTTTCCTTATATTTTGCACTTTTTCATGGCTTTTTTTTTTTTAATGAATTTAGATGTTGCCGCAAGTAGAGCTTCACATATAAGCTTTGCACATCGTAGTTCAATTGACATGACAAATCCAAGCCATTTATGGGAGATCTCAAGAATTAGAGATGGTGTGTAAAACAAGGTTGCAAATTTGCAACATTTTATTTGGAGCATGTCTGGAATTTGATGGTAGTAATGACGGTCTTTTGATTTTGTACTATATATGACATTTCTCAAAATTTGTATGAACGTGGAGAAGAGTGCAGAAAGTAGACATAAGTTAGGATGTGGACAAATGAAAACAGTGACAAGCAATCTCGGTACACAACCCCTCTATGGTGATAAGTATTGAACAGGGAAGAATTTCACAAGGAAAAGGTGAGAATCAAATTTGTGAGGTTGTGATGTGTAAAGGAGAATTTTGTTTGAATGCATCAGATCCTTTCCATGGTTGGCATTCTCTTAAAAAGGTTGGTGATCATTGGATTGAACAATCAGCTTCTCAACTTCATATAAGAAACACCTACGGCATAACTAACAATCGCACCTTAGTGTGTAACAGGTACGCCATATTTGGATGTAAATTTTTTTCTTAACTAACACAAATGAGACATTTTATTTGTTCTTCACATTTAATACAATATGTTTGGTAATCAACAAGCACTTGATAAATAGGCGGGAGAGTGAAAAGAGCAAATATTAATATGCAATCCTCTTCCATGCCAAACAAGAGCACCATTGTATTTTGAAATAAGTTTCAAGTCCCGTGAATTTGTGAACAAGTTGCTTTGATTTCCCAGTTCATCCAATGTCTGGTCCATTTATTTGTGCATATGCAATGTCATTTAACCCTGTGTAGATTACAAAATTTTATTCAGCTTTGAATTTAAAAACTCTAATTTGTAATTTATGTATCTAAAAAATAATTCAAGCTTACCTATAGTAGTTGTTCCAAATTTGATATTGTTGGAGGACTTGTATTTGATAATGTTTGAAGGCACATCTCCTCTTTTTTCCTTTGTGCAACAAATGGGTTTTTTTGCATTCGTGCATATATTTCAAATGTGAATGTGGGTTGAATGAGGAGGTCTACAAGTTCATGTACTTTTGATATTGATGTGAATGTTAGCCCTTTGGCGGTCAGTGTTGCCAATGTCAATTGTCGCTCTTTTTAGTGTAAGTCCTTGTGACTTGTGTATTGTTAGGGCCCATGCCTTTTTTAAAGGTATTTGTCTATGAATGCCACGACTTATTGGTAGAACCAGAATATTTTGTGGGTTGTTATGGTCCTAGGGTGGCCCAATGTAGTTTGGAAAGTCAATAATTACAAATACAGGGAGTTGAGGTGGTTTTTCACCAGCATTATATACAATTTTTTTGACTTGTCCAAGTGCACCATTGACAAGTCCAATTTCGACCCACAAGTTTGCACAGAGCATGACCTTTTGGTCAGCGCATAAGAGTATTCTTGATTGAAGTTGTTTTTCATCTAGATTTGAATGTGGTAAACCTTTAAGTTTCTTTGCATCAGAAAGGGCAACTGGTTTGTCTAAAGACTGTAGCATGCATTTGTTATGTAGTAATACCAGTTGTTATGTACTTTCATTTTTGTTTGAAATTTAGTCAATGGTGTAATTTGTAGGGAGGATAACCGCATCAAAGATATTATAAGAAAAGAAACATGCCACTTCATCATCAACAGAGGCACACAAAAAATATTGAGAGTGACTGAACCCAAAAGAATCCCATTCAATTCATAGGGCCCATCAATGCATTCACTAATGGCAACACTAATTAACACACTTCATTTCACAGTCTAAAAAATAATAATAAGAACAATTGAATGACTAATTGCAATGCTAATGTTGAGCTCCTCGCCATCATTTCTGATGTCGCACTTGATGTCTTCTTAAATGTTCGCCATGTCTCCCAACTATTTTTTGTGTCTTCAGCAATAGAACTTTTCTACTATAGTGAAGGCGTTAATGCTTGTGGCATTGTAACTACCACATTCCAGGTTTTCATAGCCTTGCTTCAGTGCCATTTCTCTCGCTTGTTGTTACATTTGTTTGCTGCCAGTTATTTTCTTTCTAACACTTGCAAGTTTTACACAACATCCCAACAAATCCTTACTGAGAACAAAAGCAAGGAAAAAAGTCCAAATAGATAGTGAAGCTAAGAAGACCTGCACATCATGGGTTTGAAACATGATGCCAAACTCCTTGCGTTGACACTCTTCACCATGTCTGCCAGCGCTCTTGATTTTGGAGGGAACAATTTTGTAGAGATAGATAGTAATTCAGACAATATCGTCTGTGAGATCCATGGCAATTGTAGGTGAAGAGTCTTCCTATGAATGAGGCTGCTTCTAATACAAAATGGTTGGGCGACCTTTTTGCCATCAAAATTAGTGGTGTTAATATGCCATCAGATGTGTTTTCCACCAACACAATCCAAATTAGATATCTAAATCATTGCATAAAATGTTTTCTACTGAAGCAGAGTATCCATTGAGAGCGTACTAGTCATTTGAGGCCAGTAAAAGAAAAGTCCATTTTTGGTCTTGTACAAAATGTGTCTTGCCTTCTCTCTCTTCCTATCCCATTCTCTCTTGGAGCACTCTCTCTCTCTCCATCCTATCTATCCCTCTCTCTTCCTATGTCATTCTCTCCCACCCTCTCTCTATCCTATCTAAGCATCTTTCTTCCTGTCTCATACTCTCTTTCTCTCCATCCTATCCCTGAGAAAGCTTCCTACCCCTTTCAGTGCATCTTATCCCCTACTCTCTCCAAAAATCACTCTCTCCTTTTCTCCATCAATCACTCTATCTTTCTCGCTATCAATCACTCTCTCTCTTCTCGCCCCTTCTTTGCATCATATCCCCTACACACACCCCCTCTCTCTCCATAAATCACTCTCAAGCACTCTCTCTCTCTCTCTATTAATCGATATCCCCCTTTCTCTACCTTGATTGTGCTCTCTCCCACTCTCTCTATCTGATCCTCTCTCCCGCTCTTTCCATGTCCTATCCCCTACTCTCTCTCTCTCTCTCTCTCTCTCTCTCTCTCTCTCTCTCTCCCTCTCTCTCTTTCTCTCTCTCCCCCTCCATGTCCTATTCCCTACTCTCTCTCTCTCTCTCCCTCCCTCTCTCTCTCCATCAATTGATATCTCACTTTCTCCACCAATCGTGCTCTCTCTCTCTCTCTCTCTCTCTCTCTCTCTCTCTCTCTCTCTCTCTCTCTCTCTCTCTCTCTCAATTGATATCTCCATTCCTCTACCTTGATCGTGCTCTCTCCCAATCTCTCCATCCTATCCTCTCTCCCTCTCTTTCCATGTCCTATCCCCAACTCTCTCTCTCTCTCTCTCCCCCTCTCCCTCTCCATCAATTGATATCTCACTTTCTCCACCAATCATGCTCTCTCTCTCTCTCTCTCTCTCTCTCTCTCTCTCACACACACACACACACACACACACACACAAAGACTCTCCATACTATTCTTTCTCTCTCTCTCTCTCTCTGTCTCCCCATCCTATCCTCTCTCTCTCTCTCTACATCTTATCCTCCCCCCCCCTCTCTCTTTCTCCATATTATCCCCCCCCCCTCTCTCTCTTTCCATCTTATCCTCTCCCCCTCTTCCTATCCTTGACCCTCTTTCTCTCCATCATATACTGTCTTTCTTCCTACAACCTTCTCTCTCTATCCTATCCCCTCTCTCTCCTTTATTACACCTCTATATTATATTTTAATTAAGTCAAACTCTTTGAAATCTATAGTTGTGCTTCTGAACTCATCACACTATAAATGCATAAATAGTGAATGGACATTTTGTTATTTCTTCTTTGTGTAGAATCAAGGAAATTATGGGTTCTTTTCAAATTTACAATTTATAGATGGATAGCTTTTGGAGATACATGCAACTTTATTCCATAGAATGGATGTAAGTACATATTGAGAAGCATGATTATTTGGATCTTTATCAAAGAAAGCCAACACTAAATAATTTGGTTAATGTCTATTGATGGTCATAAAGTGGTGGTTTCTATCCATCAGAAACATTGCCCATAAGTTATCACCCACTATTGTGCTCCACTTTTTCATATTTTTATATGTTGGACAGTTAAGATTGAGTTGAATTGAGAGTTCAAACAAAAGGGAAAATGATATTTTAGTTATTCAATCATAATACAAGTATATTTTATTTATAGATAATATCAATACAATCAACTCTATGCTTTCAGCTAAAACTCTTATACAATCAATTTCAAGCTCTCAACTTCAAGATTAAACAATAAAATACTTTTCTAATCGTTTATAAATTTAGATTGTTATATAATTAAATATTGATACATTTGTAATCAAATTAATGTGATTTCTCAATATCTCATCAATTACTACAATTTGAATAATTATTGAATTCTTTAATGCTAAAATCTAATACAAAAGGAGCAAACTTTTCAATCGCAAAGCGTAAAAAATAGGTGAACTAATTGATAACTTAATAATTGTCTTGTGTGAGAACGTATCTGATAGACATCTCTAACCATGGACTGCAAAGTAAATATGGGTGTGCCATACATTTGCTCATCCTCTGTAAGCTACCCCGTCTCTCACTACCTCCATCGTCCTCGGTTCGATTCTAGTTGATGCTCGAGAGGGAAAAAGTTGCAACATGTATTCATTAAAAGAAGGGCAAATGAATTTTGTGGTTTCTTCCCTTCGCCAGGAACCATCAAGGCCCTTCAAGATGATCAGTCTAAGATCTATCTAGTGGATATTTGAAGGGAAACTCCCACAACTGCAACCAGACACACAACTTGGAATGCTGCAAAGCAGGGGGAAAATCCAATACAAATGCTCACTTGATGTCTCCCACAGCCGACAGATCCACCGTCACTCCACCCTTGCCTTTAGGCCCCTTTTGGTTGCTGGAATATGAGTGGAATAGGAAAACGAAATTAGAATATGTTTTATATTCGTTGTTTGGTAAGCTCAATCAAAATTGGGAATAGGAAGACATATTCCAATTTTGCCCCTAAAATGAGCATATGTCTATGCCAAAAAATATCTATTATTGGAATAGGCCATTTCCATTCCCATTCCGATTTTCCATTAAAAAATATTTTTAAAAAAAAAAAAAAAAATTTAAATTTTTTTTTTTTTTTTAACTTTTACTTTTTGAAATTTTTTTGTTAAATTTTTTTTAAAAAATTTTTTTAATAACATTTTTAAAAATTATATCTATTTGTTTAAAAAAATGAAAATGAAAATGAATTAACTAAAAAAATAATAAATTAAATTTTTTTTTAGGAAAAATGTTTTTAAAAATACAAAACTTAACCTTATTCCTATTCTATTTTTGTACAACCAAACAATAGATTAACATATTCCAGTCGAATTCCAAGTGCACCAAACATGATTGGAATTGCCTATTTCTATTCCTATTCCTCATTTCCATTCTCATTCCATTTTTCTATTCTAATTTTCTATTCCTATGCTAGCAACCAAACGGGGCCTTAGTTACTACGTCTCGTCCTTCGATGCAGTGGCTTGCCTCAACCACCATCCACACAATCCAAATCAGCTAAGAGAATAATTGCTGACAATGCAACGTGGGGCCAAATTAATGATGGGACAACTAAATGATTGTTCATCATGCAACAGACGCCCCGGATGTAATGGATGGTCTTCGAGGATTTTTAAACACTTTCAACTGTTGATGGATAAAATTAGCTAAATAGTTAAGATTAGTTCGATGGTCATCATTGTCTCTCCACAATTGCTGACCGTCAGATGGAGAATTTGGCTCCTCACATTCAAATAAGGAATGCCTACGACGTAAATATCAAAACTTATTTCACAATAAAATTACTGTGCGTGCATTGCTTGATATTGGTGGTGTTGAATTACGAATTTTCCACACAAAATGCAGGCTCTCCATTGAAATTTGTGCGACCACTCACAAAAAAATGGCAAGGAAAATGAGCGGCCAAGATGTTTTCTACAATAGTCTTCTAAACCTTTAAGTCATTCTGAACTGTTGATCGCAACAATCATCTCACCCACTTTATATAGGAATTTCCTTTGATATAATAAAATCTATATATAGGTAAATAGTTTTATTGCATTGTTAAAATTATTTGGGAATGCTTGGGCAGGTTGAAATGGAAGTAACACCAAGAGTACCACCAAATTGAGCGATATAAGCTATTAACAACTCATTATATACATCTAACACACAGGAAACAAAAGAGTGTCACATTCCAAACTTTGTTTCATGATTTTGTGTAAGAATTATATTGTTTTCAACCCAACTTCAACTCAAGCAATAATAGTGTGCTTGTCACCATTTTTTTTTTTTTTTTGGCAAAAGTGGAAAGCCACTGATATATAAATGAATAACATTAGTTCAAGGTTTATGAGGGACAATACCAACAAGAAACCCTCAATCCCTACCAAATACAAAAGATTACATAGTTAGGGGCCCTTAAGGAGGCCCATAAGAGTAGGTTGCAAGAGAGTAGAGCCACATATCAAACAAACAAGAGAAAAAAGTGAGACCTTTGAAGTGTCCATATAACATGAGCTACAATCAATATTGTCTAGTCACCATATTTATTGTCTCAAAATCTCTCATTTTCATCAACTTCTAAAACTTCCCAAAGTATCTAATCATCCTTAGCTATCATTGGCTTTGACATATGTGATCCCAATGGCTTTTATTTTTTTCTTCTATCAGGAGTGTCAATTATAGCACTTGGTTGTAACTCTCTATCTGCTTCAACTAGGGTGGTGGTTTTGCAATGTGTTGCCAGTGTGGAGAAGCCCCAATAGGCTACATTTTCTCCCCCATGACTACCTAAGAGAAACTTGTTTACTTCCCCCCTTTCTTCTTTACTGTATAGTATTGTTGGGAAATATATTTCTACCATGAAGCATCCTTTTGTAGCTTCACTTGGTCATAGTTTGCAATGATATGGGCAATTTGGAAACATATTTTACATTTAAAGGAGATCCTTTCATAGTCCAATATATGTACCCAACATCCTTTAGAAGTTTTGATTTTTATTTTTGTAGGGAGCCCATCAATGATATCTGTTTACACTAATATACATGTGTAAGTTGAATGACACAAGTTTGAAGAATTCTCATCTACCATAAAAAAATTCCTAGCGTATCTCCAACTGCTTCAAGACAAGAATCAAACCAAATATGAAGAGAAAAATTTAGAAGTCATTCACGAACTGGAATTTTGTGAACCACTTCAAAACATGAATGTCAAGGTTTCATCATTAATGCATACTTCTCTTCCCAATAGGGAACCTTGTTGCCCAAAATCAAGTTTCTATCTTGTAACTTTTTAAAAACAACATTAAAAACCCCTTAGCTATAGGGTAGATCTGAACCCAACTACTGAGATTAGGCTCTCATATGTCAAAAATACATGTGTGTAACTATTGTAAGTTTGGCCAAAAACCTCCATATTATCTTATTAAACCCATTTAAGAGAAAATAGCAAGTCCTCATCCATTGCTTCATCTAAATCAACCAAGATCTCCTTGGTAAAGGTTGACAAAGGCTTCCTTCTCCTTCTCCTTCTCTTTCTCCTCCTCCTCCTCCTCCTCCTCCTCCTTCTTTGTTACTAATCATTATCTAAACATTGTGGCATGGAATTTTGAGTAGTTAACAAGGAAAAATAATAAAAGCCTATGTTCTTGGTAGTGTAAATTACATTTCAAATTAATAAGGAATGAAAAATTGCTTGTGAGAGAATTTCCTTCAAATTCACTTCAAACATTGTGTTTTATCCTTTTGAAAGTGATTTTGATAAAAGGTCGTGCCATAGAACAGAGTTGGAGGCAAAATCACTCTGCTAGGGTTTCATGTGCTCTTTGAGTTTCCTTGCGTATGGCTCTCTGTCTGAGCTCTCCTTCTAGTTTTTCCACCTATCAAACTGCATTTAGTGTGGGAGTTTTTAGGCTAGTTTATAATGGCCACGACCAATGGTGACCCAGTTGTTGATACTGGTGTTCACGCTGCTACTTCAAAAAGCCATGGTGCCTCCATTGAACAAATGTCCTCACAAATTCATCTCGAAGGTCTTTCACGAGGTAATCTTGATATTATCCTTCCTTTGCAAGAATTTGATGCTGCTTGTGATTGGTTAGAACGACATACCTTGATAGGGTATTTTGTGGGCAGGACTCCTCCTGAAGCTATGCTTCGAGAATGGGTTAACAAGAGTTGGACTCCTCATGGAATCTGCCTTGACATTGTGCAAAACCTTATCCAAGGTTTTTTTTATTTAGTTTTGCCAACCCATCTCAGGCGTGTTTAACAATGGCCCTTGTCCCTTGCGTTACTCCCTACTTATTTTTCAAAGATGGTCGAGAGACTTTACCGTCTCTGATGACAAAAAGCTTAGGGTTCCTGTGTGGGTTGAGTTCCTGGGTTTACCCTTGCCGTGTTGGCCTTTCATCGATTCTATTGCTAATACTCTTGGCAAAGTTATTACAAAGGAGCATGAAAAGTTTTTCAATGCTCGTCCTCAGAAACACGTGTGCATTGAGGTTGATCTCTCCAAGGATCTTAAAAATTCTGTGGAAATACAGATTGGTTCTCAAACCTTCTCTCAGAAGGTGCTCTATTTGAACCTGCCCAACACCTGTTATAGGTGTCAGTTAGCAGAACACAAGATTAGGGATTGCCCTTTGGCTGTGCCCAGGGTTAAACCCTCGCCTAAGGAGGCCCCTGTCAAACCTACAGAAGGGAAACAAAAAGACGAATGGACTACTGTTGGGCGCAAGGGAAAAACTCCCTCAGCTCCTAAACATTCATATGTTGCTATTGTTTCGTTTCTTCCTATTTCAACAAGAGTGCAAACCCCAGCCTTTGTAGGGTCAAAGCCAGTTTTTTTGGAATCAAACCTTGGTGTTTCTCAGGTTTCAAACCCTGGAAGTTCACAGGGGATCAAAGCAGCCACAAGGGCTACAACTTTTGTTGTGATTTGCACTCCTTTTGTTGTCTCCTCCATTGCAACTCATAATGTGCGTTGTTCTCACAGTCCTCTCGAACGTGCTGAGACACTAGAGGAGAAAAGATGGGCTATCAGTCCAGAGGAGTTTCCTTCTGGCTTTAACCAAGTTTCCACTTTACTACAAAATAGTTACTCCTCTCTTGAGGATGAGGAAGATATGGAAGAGTTTTCATGAATTTTTTTAGATCATGGAATGTGTGAGGTCTTACAAACCTCTCCAGAAAGTACTATGTCAGGGATACCCATCATAGACTTGGTAATTTAGATTTTCTCTGCATGCAAGAGGTTAACATTTCTGGTTTCATGTTTTCCTCTGCATGTCACGTCATTTGGCCGGATGGCATTATGTTTTACTCTCAACACGAAATTGGTAGAGGTGGTGTAGTTACTCTTTTGTCACCTCGTCTTCATTCTGCTATTATTTCACATGGTTCTGACCCCATGCATAGAATAATTTGGCTTTTTCTTTTTATCGACAATCATTTCTTTAGAGTAGTTAATGTTTATGCTTCCAATGATGTTGTGGAAAGATCTCAATTGTGGGGCTAGATGGCTAACAACTTGCCTCCAGCTACTTGGGTTATGTGTGGTGAGTTCAATATGGTCGAGTTGGCCTCTGACAAAGATGACATTTTGCCTTTTCATTGGACAACTGGGGAAAGGGAAGCCTAGTACTACATGTGTAATAAATTGGGCCTTTATGATCCCAATACTAACCACCACCAACATAGTGGGGTTTGGCACACTTGGTCCAACTTTCGAGCTTACTCTAACAGCATTTTAAAATGTCTTGATCGTGCTATGATTACTGCACAATCTTTTTTCTCTTTTTTTGAGAACCGAGATCTACCTATCATCCCTTTGCCAGATGTGACATTATCATACCACTATCCCATTTATTTTTCCACTTCTTGGCATGCAACTATCCAACGTGTTGTCAAGACTTAGTTTTTCCTCAATACATCAGTGTTGATGCATGCCTCCACTATTGCTCATATCCTACGTGTCTAGAATTTGGATCCACATCTACATTCTCAGACAAGTTGGATTCGGTTGTGGAATGATGCTATCACCTGAACAACTAGAGTTTTGCGCATCTATGGGTGGCAGTTGGCAGTTTTCAGACGATGATCTTATGAATCCACTACCACGACTCTCAAAAAAGCTTCTAAAGCTCTCACCCTTAACCCTTTTGATGTTGATTTGAAAATTTAGCTTGCCAAGCTTCGTCATAACAAATAGGTTGCAGATAATTATGTTGCTTGAGGGGCCCAAATCAAAGCTCGCCTTCATTGGTTGGAGGTTGGCAATAAGGCTTCTAAAGAATTCTTCTAGGCTCTTAGAGCTCATCATACCAATTTAGGGATTAAAAAGATCAAACAAGGCAATTATGTTCTCTGTCTCCTTGACATCCTGCAAGCTTTTGTTCACCACTACGAAAATGTGTTTGCTTCGCAAGGAAATTTGGTTGCTTGGGAGGAAGCCCTCGAAAAGTGTATTACTGTTACTCCAAACTGCCTAGCGGTCAAGCAACGTGCTTTTTGTGCTCGTAGCTTCTCACCATCTAAGACCTCAAGGAGGCTGTCTTTTCCATGGCTGATGACAAATCCCCTCGGTGTGATGGGTTCCCTTGTGAATTTTACAAACACCTTTGGGAGTCTATTGGTCTAGACTTGCACAAAGTCTATCTTGAAGCCTATCATTCTAATAGTCTAGGATCTATTATCAACAAAAGAAACATCAAATCCATACCTAAAGCTGGAGATCTTGAGGATATCTCTAATTGGTGACCCATTACTTTGCTTAATGTGTATTATAAGATTATTGCTAAGGCAATTTCTCTTAAAATTTTCCATCTCCTGCCTTTAATTGTGTGGCCAAAGAAAACTGGCTTTATTAAGTCCAGGTATATTCTTGACAACATCATTGTTGTCTGGGAAGGCATGGAGTGGGCTCGCAAATCCAATCAACCGTCTATGTTTTTAAAAATTGATTTTGCTAAAGCTTATGATCGGATCGAATGGCCTTCATCTTGGCTATGCTTCAAGCTCTTGGTTTTGGCCCCAATTTTCTTCAGTCTATGGAGATGCTTTTTGGAGATTGTAATGCTTGTATTACTATCAATAGCTCTCAATCTGAAGCCTTTGGGCTCTTTCACTCCATCTGGTAAGGTTGCCCTTTGGCTCTGGCTTTATATGTTCTCACCATTGAAGGTTTTGGTTACTTGCTAGCCCACTCTGTTTCTTTTGGTTTGGTTCATGGCATTTCCTTACAAGATTTCTCCTCCCAGTTGATCAATGGGCACTTTGTTGATGATTCCTTTCTCACTTTTTTGGAGGATGAGGAAAACATCACTAATGCTTTGCAATGCCTGGATACCTTTTGTCAAGCCTTTAGCTCTGCTATTCAATGGCACAAATGCTTTGTTATCGGCAATCTTTTCTTCCAGCTCCACCATGGCTTGACTAGTTCGAATGGAAATAGGTCGCTCACAGGGAGATCTTTCACTTTCTAGGCATCCCATTTGCCTTTCAAGCTTTACCAGTTGATTTGTGGAACGTTGTGCTTATCAAGATTGAAAATAAGCTTGACTATTGGCTTACTAAGCCCCTTTCTCTTGTTGGGAAATTCCAAATTTGCTCAAAGGTCCTGGTGGCTACGCATGTGTATTATTCTTCTTGTTGGACTCCTTCCAAAGCCTCTTATCTGAAATTAGAGCAATTGCTACGTGACTTTCTTTGGGCTTTTAGTTCTAACCATCATGGATTTCACAGAGTGGCTTGGGATTTTTTTTGTCTCCCTAAAGAGTATGGAGGCCTTGGCCTTCTTTTCACACAGAAGCAAGGGCTTGCTCTTTGTGCCAAATGGATTATACGCACTATTACTAGAGATGAAGCTTGGAAAGTTTTGGTTCGACATTGCATTTCTTCTAGGTTTCCTGTTAATAGGCCCGCATGGAAGGGGAATGGCTTTCAAACCCTTCTTATCATGTGGGAACCTGTGCACATACATGGCTCTTTTGTTATCAATAGCATCCAAAAAACTTGGGAAGCTATCAAGCCTTGGCTTCGCTGGTCTGGTGATGGGTTCTGTGATGGGCTCTCTTTGAATCGGTAGAACATTTGGTGGTCTCCATTGTTTGCCATCCAGGGTGTCCCTCTGGCCAAGACTCAAGGTGCTTGTGCTTTGCATTTTTTTAAATGTAGCATCAAGACACCTAAGGACCTCTTTTCCAGGGTCTATGAGTCTTAGATCCTAGGAAGATATGCAAGTCCAGTTTCATCTTACCCATTCAGATCGACAAACTTTTGATCTATTGCTTTATGCAATTCCAGATCACTTAATTCACAAGGTGGGTATTCAGTCTATTTGACCTTGGTGGACTGACTGGAAGTGGTATCCTGCCACTCCCTTCACCAGCTACAAGCCAATGTTGGGGTATCGATGGCTTTCTCCCCATTTGTCGATGGTGGATACCCTCAACCAACACTGACATTTGCAGTCTTCCCTTTCTCAATGGAGAAAGTGTTTCAATACTATTTGGAGTGCCATTACAGAGCCCAAGATTGCTCACTTTTCTTGGTGCTTGGTTTTTCAAGGTCTTCCCCTTGGGCCTTAGCTCGAGCATATTGGAGTTTCGGATCCCCGGTATCCTTTTTGCAGGCATCTAGAGACTTTTTTGCATTTTTTTGGTTCTGTAGACGTGCTCAACACTATTGGCACTGGATTCATGATTTTTTAAGCCCTTTCGGCCATAAACCTTTTCCTAGCATATGGTTATTTTGGGTGACTCCCCCAGGTTTCCTAAAAAGTTTACCCAGATCTGGCATACCTTCAGGATGAAGATTTTTTTACTTTGTGGAAATATAGGAATGTTGTTATTTTCACTCACAGTTTTCTTGACATAAATGTTGCTATGTACACTAAAGCATGCATTTGTAATAATGTAATGATGTAGATTCAAGTACAAGCCAACAAGGTGGCTCTGGAGGTGGCCCACCTCCAGGAGGTACTCAATCATTGGGGTAATGCTCCCTGTATGGTTGCCAAAGTGCCTCCTAATGTTTCGACTGACACTACTCTACCCAGGAGCCGCCACCGAGGGTGCAACTCTTTTGGTTGTCGCTCGCACATGCCACACTTATAGGCTTCCTGCCACCGCTCTCCTAGTGGTGGTGATGGTGGTTGGCGTCGTCGCTTGGCTTCCCTGCCCCATAGTGGCACAACCTGGTCCCCAAGCCTAGTGGCTCCCCCTCTTGGTGTTCAACATGTTTTTTTTGGTAAATGACCCTTTCACCTGGAGCTGACTATTTCACCTCTGCGAACTGATACCAAAGATGAAGCTCAGGCCCCCGATGATGCTGTTGATGGCTGGACTGTTCCTAGCCCGCTTGCCAATCCCAGGGGTGACTGGGGATTTCATGATCGGGATGAACCACCTCCCTCAGCTAGCACTGCTTTGACAGCCTGAGGGTTGTTTCTTATAAGTTTTTTTTGATGAATAGTTGTTGATTCCAACTACGGCTATGTGAACTTTTGCGGGGTGATCTTGTATCCCTCAACCCCTTTTTTGTGAATTGTAACTAAGTATATTATTTATTAATAGAAAAGGACTATTCATCAAAAAAATAAAAAAATTGCTTGTGTTTTCATGCAGTGCTTGTATAATATGGCTAGGTTGAATCTAAGGGGTTATCAAAGTATTCTCTTTATGTGCTTGTACGAAATTGGGTATAAGAAAAATGGTAACATTTTATTTTCTTTATTAGAGAGACTACTTTTGAAGAAGTCATCACTCGAGAGGGAATGAACAAAATGGGAATTTTCCTTTAGTCCGTTATATAAATGGTAAGGATGAAAGTCCAAGCTTAACTAATAATCTTATGTTGAGAGTGCTAACTCGACAACTTGATGTGCGGGCCCTAGGAAGGGTTGGCTAAAGGCTCAAGCGTCTCACTCTTGAATGTGTAGGCATAGGTTTCCAGAATTGCGAACAAAAAACTTGTTTTAGAGGCCACTCTTTTAAACTTGCTCATCCATGGTTATTGAACCTAAATCTTTTATGGTATTTGATTTATCTTATTAATAATTGTCACACTTTGATATTGGATTAGAGACATTTGTACAATATTTGGAAGGGTTATCGATGTCTTTGAGCTCTAATCTGGATTAGTCTTCATCAAACTTTAGATTGCCATTATCATCATTGTATCCTAGAACACTTGATTAGACTACGATACCTTTGGCTTTGACATGGAAAAATTTAAGAAACGTTTAAAGAATTCATTTTGAATTAATTTCCTCTTATATTCCTTTCAATAATGTGAAAATATCTATCTTATTTTTATAGTTTTTTTCTTCGTAAAGAGAAAAATGTTGTTTGTCGATATGTACTCATCTACAATCATTACAAGAAGTTTTACCTTGACGGGGGCTGCATGGTCTCTCTCTTGTCTTACGAGAATGAACTTTCCTCATTTCCCTTTATTTAAATGGGAGGTGCTTACAAGATTTTCTCCTCTCCTTTACAAGTGCATTGTATATGGGCACCTTGTTAGGCTTGACGCACGACCCACCCTTTGAATCAATTAAACTATGTTGAAAAGGACCGTTGGTGTAAATCAATCACCAACTTAGTTATAACTAAGTACGCATGTCTATGTGGCAAGATAATAGGATTGCAAGTCCAACATTTTTCTTTTATATACATCTTCGCTGCTACATAATTTCATCTAATCTAATTCAATCTCTAAAATTGCTTCTATTTTACCTACCAGTCCTACCAAATTCTCTTTTTCTCTCTTCCCCACTTTATCTTTTCTTATTCTATCCCTCCAAGCCTGCAGCAACCCCCGCCACTCTCTCTGTTGCAAACATGCAAGATAATTAACCTAATTGTTCTTTGACATGCGAATTGAACACCAAAAGTACAATCTACTTTCCCCATTATAATTTTCTATCACTTAAACTTTTTACTAGCGAATAGCATAAAAATCTAATGTGGTAAAGTATACTGAACGTTCTTCTACATGTTTTCCAACAAGGTATGGTAATAGGCATGTAGATTTTAGTCTTGTCTAAAAAAGATTAAGAATTAACTAAAAATGCAGTCAAGATGCATTTTGATCCATACGTCATGAGCTCACGTACATTTACAGATTCTCTGCTCAGTCAGACCGCACTCAGTCTCACCGACACGTACATTCATCCGTCTAGGCACCGGCTACGGTGCAACATATTTGCACCGTGCCGTTTGCGTTTCCGTCAGTCTCCCCACTCCTCTGACGGCTTCTCCGACATGCACGCTTTCAACTCTCCCGTACTCTGTTGAAAGTGCTGGACTTTCTGACATGTACTTTTACATCCCTCTTTTATTATTATGATGTTTATATTATTTTGTTTTTGTAAATTGTAAATGTTTAAATGAGTAGAATATGTATTATTTTTTTATTTTAGATAAGTAAAAAGATTTTAGATACATATTTTTAATGTAAATTTTAAATTTTAAAAATATAGAAATAAGATAAAAAAACATTTATTTTAAATAAGTAAATTATCTATAAAAAAATTTGAATTTTTTTAAATTTATTTATTTATTATTATTATTTTTTAATTAATGGATAAGAAATCGAAGCCACAAAATTTGAATATCTTAATTAGAATGGGAGATTAAAAAAATTCAATAATTTCTTATATTTTATAATCACATTATTATCAATATATTATAAAATTTAACAATTTTTTATATATTATTAAATAAAAAATACTTTACCAATAAGTAAATTTTAATACACGGAAACGCATATTCGACTTGCTTCCTTCGTAAGCGAGGGAAGACTTTCCCCACTTTCCGACTACACATCTGTCGATTTATAGCACAGAAACTCACGCCTGTGGCCGCAATTTCACGACGATATTCTGTGCGCGTGTTTTCCAGGTAAACTGAACTCTGAAGTGGGTTTACATTTTTGTCATTGTATTCGGCTGTGCCATTCAATGTTATCATTAAGTTTTATTTTTTAACTATTTCGTGTTTCGGGCTTTTTAAACTCGGCTGTGTTCTTTTATGCGATCGAAACAATAGAATATTGATGCAAAACATATATATAGTCGAATTCAGAAATGAAAAATGTTGATGAGTTAGACGGTGAATTCAGGAAAAGCAAGAAATAGTGTTATGGATTGTTAAAAACAGATATCTGTAATTGTTAAATCTGCTCTTGATTGTTGATAAGATCTTTCTGAGTTTTCTGGATTTCACGGGTTTTATTTGTTGCTGAAACAGTTAAAAATTCCGTACAGATGAACCGGGGTTTTGTTTTATGAAAACTGCGCGGAGAAGAATTTAAAAAAAAAATTCTCTGTGAATTATACCCATTTGATTCGGAATCTCGATTTGTACCATCCAAGTGTTGCGTCTCTGATCTGATGCTAGATTCTTTTCGAGTTTTTACTGGTTCAAATTCGTTGGTTTTACTTGATTTCGATTTTCTCAGCTGTTCCAAATTTACTGTTTGGTTTTGGATATTCATAGATCCTTTATGCAAGGTTCTGTGTGTCATTTGTGGGTATTATGTCTTTAATCCTGCAATTGCTTGTATATATGTTTTGAAGGCTTGACCATTTAGCCTGAAACGTTCCTTTTTTTCCTCGTCAGCAGGATATCGTTGTTGCGGAGAACATCTATGATCATCAAGGGAGGAGTTCTTATTTGAGTAGATTTGGGCATTTTTGGCGTAGGCTCTGGTTTACATTTTATCTATGGATAAATTCGGTGACGATGAGGTGGGGCTTATACTGAGGAGGATAGCAGGCAAGGCAGACAGGAAGGCTTGTTCGCAGGTATGTAGACAATGGAGAAGAGTTGAAAGATCCACTCGTCTTTCATTAAAAGTTTGGGATGGGCAGCTTTTGCATTCAATTCTTCTAAGGTACCCAAATTTGTTGGTTCTGGAAGTAGGAAGAGGAATCGGGAATTCCGAATTGCAATTGATTGCTGACAACTGCATCTCACTGCAAGTCCTCAATCTCAATGTCAGGCAAATTGCGCACCCGTTAGAGGCCGCTGGTTCTGATACAGTGACCGACGAAGGAATCTGTTTTATTGCCGAAGGATGCAGGGACCTAAGGAGGGTTTATTTGAGGAGAAGGAACGGAGTAGGGGATGTTGGAGCAACTGCACTTGTTAAATTATGCTCAAAATTAACACATTTAGATCTGTCTTGTTGCCATAGAATAACAGATCAGGCCCTCGTAGCGATGGGCTCGGATAGTTCAAAATCATTGCAGGATGTTATATTACATGGATGTACTTCAGTTACAGAATTGGGTCTACTTTCCTTGGCAATGGGACCTTCAGCAAGCACATTGAAGAGGTTGGACCTCCGGAAATGTAACCAGATTACGGACTTTGTAGTGAGTAACCTAATCCACCTGTCGTGCTTGCAAGTTCTTAACCTGGCTGAGTGTGGACACCAAGTTACTGATACTGGAATTAAGGCTATTTGTTCACTTTCTAGCCTAGCAAGCTTAAATTTATCATGGCTGCCTAGTTTAACAGATCTTTCCTTGATTGACATTGCTGCGGAATGTTACAATTTAAAGAATATAGATGTCAGTGGATGTGAGTTAATTACAGGTTTCGGCGTCAGATCGTTTGCTCGGCATAATTCCTTACAGGTGTTGATATTGGCTCCCTGTGAAAATATGCGCATGAATGATATAGAACGGACAGTTCTTGGATGCTCAACTTTGTTGTACTTGGGACTAGACAAGCGTCTGAGACTCGCCAATACACCAGATGGCCTACCTGAGAGTATTCGAGATCGTTGTCACATAGAATTGTTATAAAAATGTGGCGTCTGTTGAAGAATTTCAGGGAAATCAGTAAATGTTTGCGGCACAATCTTTCTAAATCCTCGGGATGTGGCATATGAGTTGAGTTGTCTATTCCTTTCCTCTCTCAAAATATAATTGAATTTAATCACATGCCCTATACAGTTATCAGAGATATATCTCTCCATACATGTTATTTATTTGGGTCCATTTTTTCATTACGGATATTAAATCAAGCTATCCGATCTTAACATCCTGTGTATGATACATTGCCTAAAGTTAAAAGACACCTGAACATTCACTCTCTTAGTATTGTCAATTACAAAATTTGTTTACATAGCACCTAAAGGGTGGACATCCCCATAAAAGCAACAAAACTTTCGGAAATTTTATGTCCCCCAAAATCAGGGGCTTTTTGTATAACGCGGGAGGATTGTTTTTAGCTTGAAACCATTGCAATTTACCTCAGTCTCTGTCGATCCTGTAATAATAACAGCAAATAAAAACTTTAAATGGCGAATCCTCAGCTGAACACAGAACTCTTAATTACTCTGCTCTCCTTTCTCCAATTGCTATCTACAACTGTGTTTGTGAGATTCGAACCCCGGATGTGCAGTCCCTTTCCTTTTTAATTGGTCTATGCTGGCTTACTTGACACATGTTAAATAATCATGGCTGGTTAAAGTGCTACGGAATCAAATAACACGTCAAAGCTCCATCGTGGACGAATATCCTGCAGACGTGTACCGCAACTTTTTCTGCCCTGTACAATTATTTTTATTGCCACATAGGTATTATAAAAAAGGACGCATCTAAGCTCCACACAGCGCACGTCAAAAATAACATGAATGGCAATACCATTCATGCGAAGCATTAATGGAAGATAGGCTACATGTGTTTGAGCTGTCCGATTTGACATATTTCATTTGCAAATTTTTCCAAATTCTTGGTTGGTATATTCTATCTTTATTGCTTTCAAATTTTGGTCCATTTTGCCTTATGCGATGCAGATTAAATATCTACAAATATTATTTAGAATCTTGTCATTTGATTTTTAAAATGAGCTTTTATATTTTTAAAGGAAAGAATATTTTGTACTCTTTTTAGTTCTTAATACCACATATTTTATTATCTATTCAATTGATAAAATATTTCTTTTATAGTTATATTATTATAAAATAGATTTTTTTAATCATCATTATTTAATATTATTTAAGTTTGATTTAAATTTTAAAAAAATCCTTATATTTTTAAGTCATTATAAACTAAATAAATTATATACAATTCAATTAAATATTATTTGTTCTATTATTTTATACAACTTAAATTTAAATATTATAATACACATCACTTTTAGCTTTTGCAAGATTGTCCTAAGGTTTTTATCTCTTCAAATTAACTTACGATTATACGAAAAGTCAAAAACACAAAATTGTTTCGATTTGTAATCGTGTTGAAGGAGAAATAAAACTTCCTACGATAAGCCAAATTCATACAATGTCAAAAACACACAATGGTTTCAAGTGCTTGAGAATATATTGAAAACAAACAACAACTTTTTGTGCCAAGAACTTGCGATCATATGAAAAGTCAAAAAATACTTTACAATTTCGGCCTGTGATTGTGTTGAAGGAGCAATAAAATATTTCTACGATAAACCAAACTCCTTCAATGCCGAAAATACGCAATGTTTTCGAGTGCCTTAAAATATTTCAAAACACACAAAACTTCTTTTTGTCGAAAACTTGTGATTATACAAAAAGTAAAAAATATAAAACAACTTTGACCTCCGATCATATCGAAGGAGCAATATTATCTCTATACAATAAGTCAAACTCTTTTGAAAACACAATGTTTTAAAGTGCCTAAGAATATTCTGAAAACACACAACTCTTTATGTCTCACAATATACAAAACTTAGCCCATGAATCCTTGGTTATCTTATTCCTCCCACTAAAATTGATCTAAAATATATACCCAAATATTAGCTTTGTTTCTAATATTGTAATCAAATAAATAAAATCAAAATGAACAAATACCTATATCACTAAATTTTAAAAATTACTTTTTAAAATTAATTCTAAATTTAACATAAAGAATAATACACTTTTATTAAATTGAGGATTTTTTTTTTCAATTACTTTTTTAATTGAAGAAAATTTTCTTAATTCTTAGTAAAGTAAAAAGAGTTGAAAATAATATTAAATTATTTTTTTGGGTTCTTTATTATTCACATAATATAATTTTAGCTATAAAGTGGAAAAAGTTGGAAAAATGTTACATACATACATACATACATATATCGGTAAAAGGTCGAGGTCCTACAAATTATATTAAATAAGTAAAAAGGTTTACATAATCTCAATTTAATCAGGAACTGGTAGGAAAGAATGGAGAAGAAAACCTTCAGACTTTCCCAAGGAAAAGTCTTATACAAGAATATAAAAATAAAAGGGATATACCCCAGTTCTTTAAATCTTGATGAATGACAAACCATCCATCTTGAAAAGTTTAAGTTTAGATACAGGTTCCCCTAGCATAATTGGGGTCTTGGGAAGACATTCCTTCCTTTACATTTTGTTTGAGTTATTATACATGATCCTTTATCACAAGACAAGTTATGATCCTCTCTTAGCTTCGAGTAACGAGCACTTACTGATAATTATACGAGAAGCCTTTCATGAATATATGCAAGATGAAAACTTCCAACTCCCAAGGAATGTTAGTCCAAATACCAATCAACCATATAAAATTTCTATTGTGTTTTATATAATCCAATTTCTTTTTACCTAGTTATTTGTTAAATAGAGAACACTTATTGATTTTTAGTTATAATTTAAACTTGGTTGAGTTAGAAAGTTCTTGTTATGTGTTATTTATTAATGGGTTCATTTAGACCATTCCAAGAGATTTTAGACTTCAAAGTTACTAAATTATCCATTTATTAGTGAATTTAGCTTACTTTCTTCTTTACTACTAAATTGTAACTTCTAATTTACTTCGATCAAAGTTAACTTATATTGTGAGAGTCACATCTGGTGTAGAGGCACCTAAATTTCAAGAGAACAAGGAGGTTTAGAGTCCTTAAGTCAGATGTTGAATTAATGTGATCCATTTATTATATATTTGAGTCTTTTGAGCTAAGATATAAAGGTTAGAGAAACCATTTGTAATAAGTTGTCAAAATTGTAAAAGTAGGTCTTAATATGATCAATAATGTCAAAATGTTTATTTAATAGGTGAATGGATCTATTGTTATCCATCTAAAGTCATTTGAGTCATAATTTTGGTCTAGGTTGGGTTTATATGAAAGTTGTAATGCAAAAATGCATAAAGTGCATAAAATGTTGTTAAAATGCAAAAGGGTTAAAATAATGTAATGTGTTGGTTTAAAAGGTGATTGAGATGAATGAATGAGAAGAAGAAGAGATCATTTTGAATCAATTGTTTTCTTAAGAACTTGTCATTTTGATTAGTGTTAACTTTTTTGTGTTGGTTCGAGCTCTTGTACGGCTATTTACAGCCTGGAACCCAGGTATATTCTATACATTTGAATATTAGGATGAATAAGTTTCCTTCTCCATTTTGTTTGAATCAATTTCATTCAATTTTTAAGAAATTATGCAAGTTTTGATAAAAGTGATTATTTGCAGATTTAAGGATGCCCAACTACAGTAGGATTGTAATGTTTGGTATGGACACATTTGGATGAAACAAGAACTCTATTTATATTCATTGGAAATATATGTGAACTAGCTTTCATTTCCAATTGGTTTGAGTCATTTTCATTTAGAAATGTGTAAGTTATGTTCATTTTAATGAAGATTAGTTTTTAAGGATCTCCGGTTGCAGACAATGAATTGTGCTTGTAGAATGATTTATGAATTGCACGAATTAATGGCTTATAGATTCAGAAACTAGACTCATATGAGGTTGAGTGGAAATTGGTTTGGTGTTATTTGGAATTATCTTGAGAAAGTTATTTGATGCCCTAGGTAGGGTTACTGGTTTTGCTCCTAATTTATGATAGAAAATATGGGTCTCGGTTCAGACAGCATAATTTATAATTGGTATATTATATTGTATTGATATTTGGATATGTTTATAAGTCTAATTTGGAACAATTACAACAAAGGGTTTTGCAAGAAGACTTTTAGAAAAGGAGTTATGATTAATGGAATCGAATATAGAAATCAAGATATGCAAATGGAGAAGAATTGATGTTTTTGTGTTGGAAAATGCTTTGTTTTGCCTCATGAGATGCCTCTAATTAATAGAATTATTTAATGAATTTTGATGGGATCAGCATGTATCCCTCTTATTGGTTAATTTGTAAGATGCTATGCATCAACATCTCATGCATTAAGTCAGATAATCATTGTTATAGTTTGATAATTTAAGTTATTATCCTATTGTCTTATAAGATTCTCAAAGCATGTTTTAGCATTATATTAATGTTTGTCTTGAATTTTAATTTTTTATGATCCATTTAATTCACTTAATAATGAAATATGTTAATGAATGCTCTAATTAATGTGTTGAGATCCAAGATGTAGGGCTATTTTGAATTGTGGTATGGTTGAAAAGGTAAAGCTTAACTTAATTCTTCTAATTCTTGAACTAGGTTGAAAATGATAGCTAACTGACGAGTGTAAAATTCTAATAGAGTGAGGGAGTGGGAGGGGGGGATTGGGGTGGGGTGGTGCTATTCATTTTAAACAATTCAAGAACATATTTACTATTATTGTGAGTTTGCCTAGTTATCCAAATCTTATTAACATAAATTAGACTATTAGATTATCTATAGTGAGGTTAAACATCGCTTGCATAGGTAATTATAGAGCTATTCACAGATATATCCCTAGTTAACAAATATCCTTTCATTGCTTTCTCCATTTAGAGATTGGTTAAAAAGGAAAGCCAACGAATACCATAACTAATCCATTTTATGAATTTGAAAACTAGTTAACATCTATTTTTGATTTTGTGTGAACTCTATTCATTGATTGGAGTATGCCAATAGTGAGGCTAGTTGTTTAAAATTAGCGAGTTGTTATATATTGAAATTTTAACCCAAGTGAAACCATCTCCTAGTGAAATAGAGAAGATGTGATCAAAGACAAGGTCTAGTCTTTTTTTTAAATATACTAATTTGAACATTGTTCATAAACTTTAAAAAGAAAGACAAAGAGGATAAAATAAAGCACTAGAGTACATTAGGAAATCAAACATAAAAACAAGAAAACCTGCCAAAATTAAAAGGAGGGATGTAAATAAATAGGAGAGAACAACACAACAAACGGTCAATGAAGAAGAGGGATGTACTGCCTACCCATAGTTCTCTTTTATTTTATGATTACCAAACTCTTTTAGGCCTATTTCATGCTTGTGTTAGTTTTATTGACATTTGATTTACACTTATATGATATTGTTTCATGGCTTGGACTACATATATATAAGTAAATAATAACATAGTCCACTATAGTTTGCATGCTATTTGATGATTATGGTTACTTGCACATAAATGATGCTTTAATGATTCTTAGTTAGTAAATGTGGTTGATTTCATGATGATATCGTAAAATAGGTCTATACATGATGATTATTTTATATTCATAATGATGAATTATTATATTTGAGCATTTGATGATTTGTACACTAAATTTATTATGGTACTTACCCCATACTTGCATGTGTATGGTATGCATGCCTATTTTACTTTCTATCTAATGTGGTTGAGGGAGCAAGTCGTAGTCACCTACTAGTCAAGATCTACACGATGTACCACTCCCTACCATATGTGTGTGTGTGCGCACGTGCGCTTATCTTAAATGTAGGTTGCAAGTACCAAGCACCGACTTCCCTGAATTGTTAGGATGAGTGTGCCCTATCACAATACCTCAATGGTAAGAATTAATCGTAGCCATAGCCTAAATACTTATCCTGCAAGGACTTGTATCTGACTGTCTACCCTTTGTAAAGTTGTGAGTCTTTTTGTGCATATGTTGTTTGACTTTCACTATGGTCCATTTTTTTTATGCATTTCATGCGGCTTGACTAGATGTGATTACTTGGGTGAATGCTTATTTATGATTTTTGGATTAATCATTAATATTTGAATTATTAAATATCATTTAATTTTAAAAAGGGAAAAAACTAAATAAGATTATATTTAATTCATAATAATTATTTGAATATTTTCTTAATTTAAAAATAATAATTTAAAGTTCTAATTTAGAAATTAAAATATTAGATATTAAAAATTATTTTAGTATAATTATTTAATCAAATTTTTTTTTTTGATGGGTAAGAGATCGAAGCCAAGATTGATTACTATGTGTATTAATTAATTATTATTGTTTATTTATTTAACTCAAGTAGATTTGAACCCAAGACCTACCATATAAGAGGCTCATAATTTATCGTTGTGTTGTGGGCTCCTACCTATTATTTAATCAATATTGATTAAAAACTAGAGTTACATTTGAATAATGAACTCTAATTAACTTTATTGATCAAAATAACAAATGATTGCTTTTAACATACTTGCATTAAATAATAAGGTAGGAAAATAAAATAAAAGAGTTTATCTAATTAAAAAGTGACTTGAATTTGCGTGAAACGATTAATTAAATAAAGTAATTATATTTTAAGGCTTTTAGAAACAAAAACCCTAAAAGTATTTAGGGCTCTATATTAGAGGTTTTTGGGTTATCCTTTCACACACAGGTTTTGAGGAGCAAAATTTGGAGTTAAAGCAAATGAATTCTTGAAAGTTTTGGAGGGTTTGGATATGCATGTGTTCATAGATTGTCTTAGATTTTAGCTATTATTTTGAGGTAGGGTTTGAAAACCCATGGTAGAATCTTATTGAAATATCTGTCTACTTTTATCTTCCCGGGTGCTTGCATAATGCTTATTGATTTTTGGATAAATAATTATGTTTTAGATTTTGAAAAAGGAAAGCTTATTGATCAAGAAAACTTGATTGAGGAAAACTATAGAAAAATCTAAAAAACTATTATGATTGTATTCTTTTGAAAGCCCTTTCTCATATAGGGAAAATTCAATTATAGAAATTTGAAAGAAGACAAAAAATTGAACAACTAGAGTTTCAACTTTAAATTTGCCATTATTACCATGTGATTATCATGAATTTTTAAAATAAGGATTATATATTCTTCTTATCTAAAATAATTTAGTTGCAAAATTTATTGGAAAAATAAAATATTAATTGAGAGGAAAGCATGTTGTAAATAAACTTATACATGCATGTATACTAAATATAGACAACTAACTATATTATGCTTGCATGATTTGAGAGATCAGAGGCATGCAAAAATAATTATTTCATGTTTATTTTAATTATATATATATATATATATATATAATTTATTACTAATTATTTATTTCATAAATTTGGGAAAAAAATATTTTAAAAAAATATTATATATATTTCAAAAATTAAATAAATAAATACTAATTGTCTTATAAGTGGATTCTAATATTAATGTTCTTTTAAAAATAAGGGTGTTAATATGCAGTTAAGGAGGGAGGTTTGGAATGAGGGTGCACTATCATCTTCGTACTTCATACTCATACCCTGATTGCAGGCTTCCAAGTGGTAGGATTGTTGGCTTTCATGTACATAGTCCTCATATTTTCTAGTGTGATGGGTGTTCACTGGGGGTAGTAATTTTGTGTGTCTTTTTATTTTCTGTAGTTTTGTTTCTTGTTTTATTGTGAGTTTGGCGGCCCTGGTTTTGGGCTCGTATGTGAGTGCCTTTGAGTTCTTTTTATTATTATAGGTAATTGGTCGAAGCCTAGAGATTGCTTTTACTATTTATTTATTTATTGTTATTTGTTCAGATTTATTATTATTATGTGTTAATCTTGAGTAGATTTGAACCTAAGACCTCCCCCATGAGAGGCTCACAATTTACCATTGTGTTGTGGGCTCATGCCTAAAACAATTGGATAATAGGTCGAAGCCAATAATGTTCTTTAACCCTTGGTTGTAAGACATGCAAGAGGCCTCACTATTTTTCCAAGGGTCAAAGTCAACAACTATTAATTAAGAACCACAGTAGAGAGCAACCTTGTGGAGACTTGAACCTTGGTTGTCAGTACTGCAGACAAGAAACCCCACCATTTCACCAAATGCACAAGCCTCCTTTGATTTCTTTGTTGTTTTGTTATATGTTGTGGCCATTCTTTACCCTTAGCCTGATTGACTACGATGATGGGATGAGGTAATGATGATTCGGTGAAGGAGATTAAGCAAGATGAGGGTTTATCTAAACTCTAAGATCACTTTCCAACATTTAAATCCTACAGCCCTAATATCTCTAAACCCCAATGTTTCCTTTCCTAAAGAAATTGCAGTTAAACTTGAAAATGAGACATTTTGTTGGAAGATTCATAAACTTGGGGATCATGGAGCTTGCTTTTCACTATAAATTAAATGGGCATAATAGAAAATATTGCCCACTATTGAAAAACATTCAAAAAGAGTTCAATAAAGTTAATGCAACAACCCAAGATGATAGAGCTAAGCAAGATAATAGTAAGATTTCCAAAAATTTTAATTTAGGTGGGGAAAATGAAGGTCAAGACAAAATTGTTAATCCCCTAAAAGGGAATTCCATTGATGACAGTTTTGTTACTTTGAATAATCCTCTTTACAATGATGATTATGTAGTTTTACATGCCAAGAAGAAAGTGAATGTTCTCTCCAATAACCCATTTAGTGTTAAACCTCTCTACATCCTTGTAAGTAGAGAAAAAGTTAGTGAAGATAATGCCTCAAAATTGAATGCTCAACGATTAGCCCGTAAAAAGATAAATGTAAATAGTAGTATGGATTTGACATCAAATCAACATAACTTGGATGAGTTCAATGGTTCCCCTGGGTCTTCTAACTTAGAATAGAATGGAGCACCATCTAGCCTTAATAACACATGCCCTAATTTTTCTAAGGATAACATTGATGAAGAATTTACTAAAGTCATTTGGTAAAAATAGAAAGAGGGAAAATTGTGAAAGAACCAATAGTTGTAAAGCCAGTGAAAAGAATAGCAAAGCCTAAAATAATGAGACCCTGAATTGTTTTAATAGACTTCTCAAGAGTTCTAACATACCTAATTTCTGATCATGAATCTACACATACATAGTTGGAATATTAGAGGGATTGAAATGCTTGATAAAAAGTACATGGTTAGAATTTGGTGCAATAAACTCCATAATAATGATGTCATATGCCTTGAAGAGATCAAATTTACTAGGTATCATGCCTTTAACACCCTCAAGTTTATTTGGGATAAGGCTAAATGCTTATATTTTGGTCACCAAAGAGGGAAAGGTGGGATGGCTCTACTCATTAGCCCAAAATGGGTGGAGAACCTTGTATCTCATTGCTATTCCCCCTACCATAGGGTTATTTGGGAAATCTTTAATATCAATAATATAATATTTATTAGTAGTCTATAATATTTATGCCTAGAATGACTATAGAGAAAGAGCTTTACTTTGGGATTGGTTAGCAGATAACCTTCTAGATTCTAATTGGATTTTCATGGAACACTTTAGTATGATTGATAATATCTAGCATAAAAGTGGGGTGGGGGTGGGGGGGGCACTCTCGACACAACTGGAAAGGAAATAAACTTTACTTTTGGCCTAAGTTTAGGAGAAGGCTACATTTGGTTTACATGGTGAAATAACCAAGCCCTAAATAGGATAATATATTATAGACTTGATATATTTTATGTGAATCCTTTCTTCTTTAAGTTGAAGCATCAAAATAATGTTTCCCCTATGATGTTACTCCATCTAGTATGTCTGATCATTCTCCCATCTATGCTTGCTTTGAAAATATGGAGAATGTTAAAGTTGATACCCCAGTTAGAAAATGACTTTTTAAGCTTAATGTCTCCCTTCTTCAAGAGGAGGATATTGAGAACACCACGTATACGGTATCCATGATGACCAAGCTTTGCAATAGAGACACCTCATCTTGATGTAGATGGGTGCTTAAGGTGGATAATTAGAGAAAGGTTTTTCAAATTATGGGGGTGTAAGGAAGCCAATGATAGAAGAAGTGAAAATGAATATCAAAAGAAGCTTAATATAATTGAGAAAGAGTTGCAAGAAAAAGGGAGGGACTTGAACTTGGAAAAGGAGCTAATTAGTACTAAAATGCATTTGAGAAGGATTCAAAATATTAAGATTCGAGGTCAGAAAATTAGGCCCATGGCTAGCTAGCTCAAGGATGGTGATAGAGGTTCTAAATACTTTTTAAACCTCATTGGAGCTAAGAAAAATAAAGAAAACATAGAGGGTATTCTTACTAAAAAGGGCATATCTAATGATAATTAAGGACATTCTTGTATCTTTCTATTAGTTCTATAACAATCTATTCAGTTCGGAACAAGAGGCTAGTAATGTTGATGTATTGAATAAATTTGTTAATATTATTTTGAAGAAAATGTCTATGCAGAAAGCCAAGATTATAAATCTCCCCATCAATATTCAAGAAATTGATGACACTATATCCTTTATGGCCAATGGTGGGCATATGCACTGAGTTGTGGTGCCAAAAAGGTGACAAGTGGTTTTTTTTCCCTATTTTAAATAGCGCGTGCGCACTATAGCGTGCACATACTATAGCGTGCACGCGCTATGGCCAAAACAAAAAAAGTATATATGATGGGCTACAGACCCGCAATCCATCATTTTCATCAATATTTTATTCTACTCCTACAGCGAGCAATGCGTATGAGAGTTGAAAACTTAACATTTTCACCACCATTTGCCAAAATGCCTCCTTGTTGACAAAATCCAAGACCACAAGCGCACCCACGATTACGCTGTCAGTGATATAAACCTAACTTTGCATTTTTTGATATGTTTTTCATATTTTTTTGTAGGTTTTTTATTTGTTTTGTAGGGTTTTTACAAATTTCATTTAGATTTGTTTATTTATTTGGATTTCAATTGATTTTTTATTAGGAAATATCCATAATCAACCGAAAAATCCACAAGAACATCAAAACCCTCAAGAACCTCAAAACCAAAACCCTCCTCAAGAAGAACAACAAATTCCACAACCCGAATCAATTGCAAGACCTCCGCTAGGCACATAAGAAAATATAATAAATGAAATAGTGAGAGGCAAAGTTGAATTAGAAATACTCATTGATCGGTTGAAAGAATCCGCAAAACCAATCCAATGAGGACTTAATTGGCATCATCCCTCGAATCCATTAACACCCAGATAGCCTCAGTTAGTGGTTAGTTAGATATTTGGCGGGTTAAGAGGGATGAACAAAAAAGATTTTATGCAAATAAATTGTCATATGAAGATGTTAAAAAAAAAGAAATACCAAAAGGTAGTATATGTGCATTATTTAGAAAACCCAGTGAGCAAAATATTGTTAGAGAGGGTACTAAATGATTCCCCATCCATTGGTGCATACACGATGCTATTAGAAATAATTTTTGGGATAGATGGTGGATGGTTTTTGATGCCCCTCCTTGCAACAATCACAAGGTCCCCATGTATTTTTTGAAGAAATTATATTGTGAGTTTGTCATTGGGGAGATCCCCAATTATTTTGATATATTAGACTCCCAGGGTAGAGGTGGGGGGTCATCATTTGAGAGGCTGGGAGCACGTCGTGACCCTAATGTAGTTAGGGCACTTGTGGTCAAGCCACAACGTGAGCATGTGACTATTCCTTCAGTTGTGAAGGAAAATGTAGAGGCCAACGCTCTAGGGACCATTAATGCTTTGACGTAGACCCTCATCCATTCCATGAGCCCATTAGTTGAGGGGGAGCCTTCTGTGCGTCGTGGTCACATGTGCACTTCATGCAGATCCCTATGCACATTTGGCACTCATGCTAGAGATGGTGCGGATGATGGGCTTGTCATCGATTAGTTCCTGAACGACACATTTGGCATTGACACACAGGTAAATTACAATTATAATTTACTAATTTGATCATATTTCATATGTATAGTGAATGATTAATTAATTAGCATCTATTGACATTGTTCAAAATTCAGGGTCAGAGTGTTGCTAGGCCTAGCAGTGATCCTCCAGGCCCATTTTTTGTCCCTTCCACGAGTCCTGAGGTATGTATCGATTTAATCATTTTAATTAATACATATATTTATTACGTAATCATATTAAGGATTGACAAAAAAAATTATGCATGTGCATCAGTTCTCCATAGGACCCTCAACCTTTACCACAGACTCGGAGCATAGACATCATATGAGCTTCACACAGGTACAGTTGTTTCATGTTAATTTAATTTGTTTGATTATATTTATTTTATGTTTCATGTTAGATGTAACGTGTATTGTATGACATGCAGCTCATAATGTCGGACACACCTCCTCATCTGCGATAGTCTGTTGATAGTGGAGTGGCTGCAGCTGTGGCTAGCTCATAGCCACTAATGGAGGTATGAAAGAATTTTCTTCATTTTAGTTGTTGTTTATAATAGTTAATCTCAAAATTTCTAATGTTAACCTTTGTTTATATATTACTATAGCTTTTATGGTTTTTACACAAGTAGTATGTATGTTAGGCCTATTGATACACTTTTAATTATGGATCGAAACCTTGTTTTTGTTTTACTAAGTGGTAAGGGGTAGTTTTGTTTAATGGTTATCTGCTAATAGTAGGTTAGTTTGTATTTAAAGGGTCAGCCCCCTAGTTTTGGCTACTTTTAATTTAAAAACTAGGAGTGAAGGTAGAAGTGGCAGTGAAAGAATTAGATAAAGAAGAACTAGGAGCACATATTGAAGTTAGAAGTAGAGAAGAAGTAGGAAAATCAAATAAAGGTATGAGGACTAAGAGTAGGAGATAATGAAATTAAAAGTAAAGATAGGAATAGAAGATTAGTTGTATTCCAAGTTGATTGCAACTAGGAGTAGGACCTACAAGATGGAAGTTATATGTTTTCTATAAATAATAGTCAAGTTTAAAGATATAATTGGTGATTAGATATACACACCTTGGTCTAGTAGAGTCATAAGTGCAGGAGAATTTGTGTTTTAAATTAATATTATTCATAGGCCAAAGTCAAATGTTGAACTTGATAATAGAACTAGGCATATCCTTAGGATTCAAAGAAACTATAGTTTTTGGAATCAACACCATAAACTCTCCTTCACTATTTCTTTGGGATGAATGGAACTAGCATAACAAAATTCTACATTCTTTCATTCTCATCCTCGTCCTCCTCCTCTCATACAAAATAAACTTGGATAAGATAATTTACTAGACTTTTGGATTCATGGCCCTTCTCTCTTCTTTTCATACTCTTATAGCTATGCTAGTGGGATAAATCATCGAGTATTTTCTTATCTTTTATTTTTGCTCTTTCTTTTCTCAAGTGACCACTTGAGCTTTTGCTATAGCTTTTTCAACACGATGCTTGAGATTGAAACATTTTCTTGAGTGAGGTCTCTTCAACTAGTTGACTTGGAATCTTAGTAAGCTTTAGGATTTTGTTGTTCTTTTATGTATCCTTGCAAATGAATGTAATAGTTAATATTCTTGGTTTGGGAAATTCTGTCCTTCAGCTTGGTGATATTTAATCTCCTTGTAGTTTTTCCAAAATCTTTACCTCTTTCTCTTTTTTTCTTCTACTTTATTGTGTACATGAGGTGGACACATGCTTCCAATAAAGTGGGGACTACATGTATCATTTGAAAAAGTAAGAACACTTATTTGGTATTAATTTTAGCCCCATTTTAATATACATTATGGGTTCCTACATTGATTTCACACTCTCCTAACACTCATTGGACCTTCAAACTATTATTTAAGTCCTATATTGATTCATTTTCTTTAAAAACTCAAGGTTACCCTTATCTATAAGTGTGCTTCTCTATTTCAACTTCAATCAAAAAATTCCTTTCATTTATTGGACCTTATCTTACCATTTATGACATGTATTTTCTCTCTAAACCCAAAAATAAGTTGTTAGATCAAATTTCACACGCTCTAAATATCTTGGACCCGCAATCAAAACTTGGGTTGGAATTGGTGGGTATAAGATGACTTTGGTGATATTTACTTGGGTACAATATTTTTGTTGGTGATATGTGTATTTATAAGTGATTATATTTATTGAATTGTTGTAGGGTCTTGTCACGCCTGATCGTCCATGAGCATTTGAGGTGAACTTACAGAGTGACTATTTGTTGGCGGTAAGAAAATAATTGATTTTGTGTGTACATATATTTGATTTCAACGTATAATAAATATTGATTCATATCTACTTTCTTTGTATTAGTTGGAGCTCGAGAAGAGCCTCAACAAGAGGTCGAGTGAGCGTGTCAAGAGGGCCCCATCATCTCCAGTATCTCCCTCCACATTACGGTAAAGGATGTCGAGAGACTTGTTTCCTTCCCCTCGTGGGAAGGAAAAGATGTAGTTGATCTAGACATGTATATATATAGGCATCAGTAGACATATTCGATACACATTTGATGTATATGACATTCTATATTTGATGTATAACATTATTCGACTTATGACATTATTGGTTAATATATGATATGTTTGTTCATATACGACATATGATATGATATGTTTGTTCATGTATGACATTAAATTAGATATGTTCGTGTATGACATTAAATTAGATATGTGCATGTATGAAATTAAATTCATTACCTAATCTATTCAAAACTTTGATAGAATATTGATTAACAATAAACTTTATCATTGTTTAAGCATAAGTTAATCATTTGTAATATGTCATCGTCATATGATTTATGATCTTTTTCATGTTTAAAGTTTTCCTTCTCTATCATTTGTTTATCAAGTTTAATTCAATACCTAATTAGTTTGAATTTTTGATACAATATTGATTGGCAATAGACTTTATCAGGCAATATTCCTAGACTTCTTGGCAATTGGTCACCTAAATGAGAACCTTGAGATTTATTAGGAACTCCATTAAAGAAATCAGTAGTTTGAAATTACTTTATCCAACAAAATAGCTATCTACAAATATTAGAGAGATAGAGTTAATATTTACCAAGTGGCCATCCAATGCCAAGTGTTGTGGATGTATCTCCATTCAAAGTTCAATCACATGTTAAATAATAGACATTTTAGGAGTAAGAATAAGTTATCTAACCTAATTAACATTCTTTTGTATGAGTTCCAAGTAAGGTATCAAGAGTGCTTGAAATTCAAGACTTTTTATTCTCATCTTGTCCATGTCTTTACTTAAATCAACTTGGATTGACTAAAGTACCTCAGTTAACTTAGAAACACTATTCTTTAAATCCTCATCAATATTTTTCAACTTTCTTTAAAATATATTGTGTCAAATGTAGTACATCACATAACTATTGGAGTAGGTGGATTATCTCCTTAAGAATATTTTCTAGCTCAATTGTAATACCACCAAGTTCAACTTGTTGAGCAATAATGGACTCATTTAGTTTCTCCATAATCTTTTTCTCTATTCTTTTCTCTTCTAATTGTATCAAATTTTCATTAACATCAACATCAAGTGCATTTACCTATTTTACAAGTAAACTTAATTGATCAATCATTGGAGGTTTGTCATTGGTTGGTGCATCTAGAACAATTTGTAATAAGATGTCCTTTACATCTTATAATACTTGTTTGTACTTCACTTCCTATCTTTCGCTTTTGCATCTTTCCCCTTCACAATTCTCCATAATTTATCATAGCATCAGAATCCAATTTTGTATGATCATAGATTTAAAGTATGATAGCTTCATCTAATATTACCTGATCTCTTCTACTCTTTTTCATCTTTTTCTTGTCTTTTAATGTGATTGATCTTGTACTTGGTGATATAATTGGTTGCACTAAAGCCATCTCCTCCTTAGATTTCTTATTTTTCTCATCAATTAAAGGTTTGTCTTACTTTACCCACTTTTTGTTGTGCAAATATTAGGCTATTTAGCTAGTGTCCCTATAACAACATTTGAAACAACAATTTTGTTTAGTTTTGGCTATGCGTATACAATAGTGTTCATTATTATTTAAGGGAATAGTGATAGTTACTAATCCATGTAACCCCAATAATGTTTCTTTTTATTCATTACAATCCTATAATAGTTGATAATTTCTATAAGGATAAAAATTTTATCTGACTTGGTTGTGCATAAGTTGCCTATTAGTAAGTCATATTTTGCGAATAAGGACTCTAAGCAGAATTTTGATCCTTTGCAAAGCTATTCTCCACATCAAACTCCCATGCCTGATTCAATTCAAGTGTTTACTTGTAAGAGACAACAAAGAAAACCTAATGCTTAAAAGATTAAGGAGAAAATTGACCTTGGTATTCAAGCTACTCTGGATAAAAATTTGATAGATAGCAAAAGGAAAAGGAGTGCAAAAGGAACTCCTTAGAAGAATGAGGGACCTTTCGTGAAATGTTAGACAAAAGATCTACTCTCTAATCTAACTTGATGCGGGTGGTGCTGATGTAATTTTGCTTCAAAAAATAAAATTGTCTCAATAATCATATTCTTCTATAATTTCAAAGTTGACTAAGTGGAACTCATTTCATGTTCATGTTGTAGGTGCTTCGGGTGGTTCATGTATTCTTTGGAAACATAAATCTTGTATTGCTATATATTCAGTCTTTTCCTAACTAGTGGCAAGTTGTTGTTACTAATTTTGGTATGTCATTCACAGTGCTCAATATATATGGCCCTACTTCTGCATGTGATGATAAGACAGAACTTTTGGATTCCTATTCTTAGGCTATTTCCAGCATTGAAGATGATAAATTTATTGTGCTTGGGGATTTCAATGGCATTCTATCTTGAGATGAGAAAATTGAAGGTATATTCCCCCTCTTCATAAAATGATAAATTTTCTGATTTTGTGAATAATAACACCCTCATTGATATCCCTCCTTCTAATGGGGCATTTACATGGACCAATAAGGGACAAGAGTTTCACCAAATTACTAGAGACTTGATAGGTTTCTTATTTCTCATGATTGATTCCTTTCAAATATTAATATTAATTTAGAAATCCTCACTTTGGTTGCTTCAGATTATTTTTCCATTTCTCTATGTATTGAATCTAAGGGGAGTCCCAGTGGTAGTAAACCATTTTTTAAGTTTAAGCATATGTGGTTTAGGCACTTGGATTTCTTGTCACTACTCAACCAATGTTGGGTGTCTTCTCCTTTTGTCAAGAAATCTAGAATATATCAGCTTCACATGAAGCTTAGATATATTAAGTCAAAAAAAAATTATTGGAATTTTTTTTCAAGAACAACTTTGAGGAGAAATCACTAGTGGAGAAAGAGCTAAAATAGGTTCAAGAATCTATTTTTGAAATTGAGTTTGATCAGTTGACTTATTTGAAAAAATAGAGAGTTGCAACTCCAATGGAAAGAACTATGTCTTCATAAAGAGATATATTGGAGAGAAAGGTCTAGGGAACTCTAGTTAAAGGATAGAGATAAGACTAAATTTTTATTTCCATAATTCAGCCTATGTTAAGAAAGGTCAATAAGAAATCTTTTCTATCAAACATTGTGTCTCTGCAAGCAATTAGTTGTCAAGGACGATATCCTAAAAGAAGGGATGAGCTTTATTCAAAATTTTCTTGCTCCTCATCATTTGCTAGAATTTGATTATACACGGGAAGAGGATATAATTTTATCACATATTCCTTATTTGATTCATGATGCAGATAATGAAAAACTTCTTCGATGCTTTACCATTGATGAAATTAAGATTGTGGTGGTCTCTCTCTCTTTTGATATGGCCTTTCTTTTTTTAGAAAGCTTTGGATTTTATTCTCTTTGATTTTTTCCTAGCCTTGGATGAGGCTTGAAAGAGTGGTGCAATGTTATCTCACTTTAATAACACCATCATTTCACTTATTCCTATGTCTCAAAATGCTTCTACTTTTGTTGACTTCTGTCCTATTTCATTGTGAAATATCATCTATAAAATCTTTTCCAAGGTCATTTATTTAAGGACTCAACATTTCATTCCTTTGATTGTTTCTAAATAGAAGGGGGTTTATTTTTGGAAGAGAAACTATGGATGGTGCATTAGTTTTTCATGAAGTATTGCATTCCATTAAAAAAAACTCCCTTCCCTCATGTGTCATTAACCTGACGATGATAAAAGCTTATGATAGGCTTCAAAGGGATTTCTTGCACAAAGTTATGATAAAATTTGGTTTCGTTAAGAAATGATGTAAATGGAATATGTCTCTTTTAGAGGGTGCAAGATTTTTTGTAATTATCAATGGTTCAATTGGTGATCATTTTCATGCAACAAAAGACATTTGACAAGTCATTAGAGAGACAGACTTAATAGTGGTCTACAAATATTTGTTTAATAGGTTGAGGATAGGGTTTACTAGGCCACTCAAAGCTAATGGAGAAGACAGTTTGATCCCATGACGAAAGGTGAGAGAGATTTGGCAATTGGCAACTTTGTACTAGCCAACACTGTAAGTTTCAGCATCACCCGAGATGGCGTTGTAAAATGAAAATGAAATGTGATCTCCAAAAAGTAAGAGAGGTTATTTTAGGTCTCTGCAACACAGTCCTATAGGAACTAGAATCACATCCATACCTCACACGAGCTCCGAGATATGCCCCGTCAAAGATTGCAGCCCTGTGGGATTTAGTGACCCTTAGGGACATTCCAGTTTGGTGTGCCCGAGAATGTTTGAGCACTGAAGTGGATAGGAGGAGGTTGAGGATAGGGTTTACCCGGCCACCTAGAGCTAACGGAGCAGACAGTTCAATCCCACGACGAAAGGTGAGAGAGATTTGGCAATTGGCAACCTTGTACTAGCCAACATTGTTAGTTTCAACATCACCCGAGATGGCATTGTAAAATGAAAATAAAATGTGATCTCCAAAAAGTGAGAGAGTTTATTGTAGGCCTTTGCAATACAGTCTTTTAGGAACTGGAATCACATCCATACCTTGCACGAGCTCTAAGATATGTCCCATCAAAGATCACAGCCCTATGGGATTTAGTGACCCTTGGGGACATTCTAGTTCGACATGCTCGATAATGTTCGAGTGCTAAAGGGGACAAGACGAGGTTGAGGATAGGGTTTACTTAACCACCTAGAGCTAATGGAGTAGACAATTTGATCCCACGATGAAAGGTGAGAGAGATTTGGTAGTTGGCAACTTTGTACAAGCCAACACTGGAAGTTTCAGCATCACCTGAGATGGCGTTGTAAAATAAAAACAAAATGTGATCTCCAAAAAGTGAGAGAGGTTATTGTAGGTCTCTGTAACATGGTCCTGTAGGAACTAGAATCGCATCCATACCTCACACGATCTCTAAGATATGCCCCGTCAAAGATCGCAGCCCTATGGGATTTAGTGACCCTTAGGGACATTCCGGTTCAGTGTGCTCAAGAATGTTTGAGCACTGAAGTGGACAGGAGGAGGTTGAGGATATGGTTTACTTGGCCATCTAGAGCTAACATAGCAGACAGTTCGATCCCACGATGAAAGGTGAGAGAGATTTGGCAATTGGCAACTTTGTACTAGCCAACACTGTAAGTTTTAGCATCACTCGAGATGGCATTGTAAAATGAAAATGAAATGTGATCTTCAAAAAGTGAGAGATTTTATAGTAGGTCTCTACAACATGGTCTTGTAGGAACTAGAATCGCATCCATACCTTGTACGAGCTCGAGAATGTTTGAGCGCTAAAGGGGATAGGAAGAGGTTGAGGATAGGGTTTACCTAGCCACTCAGAGCTAACAGAGTAGACAGTTTGATCCCATGACAAAAGGTGAGAGAGATTTGGCAGTTGGCAACATTGTACTAGCTAACACTGCAAGTTTTAGCATCACTCAAGATGGTATTGTAAAATGAAAATGAAATGTGATATCCAAAAAGTGAGAGAGATTATTGTAGGTATCTGCAACACGGTCCTGTAGGAACTAGAATCACATCCATACCTCACACGAGCTCTGAGATATGCCCTGTCAACGATCGTAGCCCTGTGAGATTTAGTGACCCTTGGGGAAATTCCGGTTCAACATGTTCGAGAATGTTCAAGTGCTGAAGGGGACATGACGAGGTTGAGGATAGGGTTTACCCAGCCACCCAGAGCTAATGAAGCAGATAGTTTGATCCCACGATGCAAGGTGAGAGAGATTTGGCAGTTGGCAACTTTGTACTAGCTAACACTACAAGTTTCAGCATCACCCGAGATGGCATTGTAAAATGAAAATGGAATGTGATCTCCAAAAAGAGAGAGAGGTTATTGTAGGTCTCTGCAACACATTCTTGTAGGAACTAGAATTTCATCCATACCTCACACGAGCTCCGAGATATGCCCTGTCAAAGATCGCAACCCTGTGGCATTTAGTGACCCTTAGGGACATTCCGATTTGGTGTGCCCAAGAATGTTCGAGCGCTAAAGTGGACAAGAGAAGGTTGAGGATAGGGTTTACTTGGCCACTTGGAGCTAACAAAGCAGACAGTTCGATCCCACAATGAAAGGTGAGAGAGATTTGGCAATTGGCAACTTTGTACTAGTCAACACTGTAAGTTTCAGCATCACCCGAGATGGCATTGTAAAATGAAAATGAAATGTGATCTTCAAAAAGTGAGAGCGGTTATTGTAGGCCTTTGCAACACAGTCTTGTAGGAACTATAATCACATCCATACCTTGCACGAGCTCTGAGATATGCCCCGTCAAAGATCACAACACTATGGAATTTAGTGACCCTTGGGGACATTCTGGTTTGGCATGCCCGAGAATGTTCGAGCACTAAAGGGGACAAGAAAAGGTTGAGGATAGGGTTTACTCGGCCACCTAGAGCTAATGGAGTAGAAAGTTTGATCCCACGATGAAAGGTGAGAGAGATTTGGCAATTGGCAACTTTGTACAAGCCAACACTGCAAGTTTCAGCATCACCCGAGATGGCATTGTAAAATGAAAATGGAATGTGATCTCCAAAAAGTGAGAGAGGTTATTGTAGGTCTCTATAACATGGTCCTATAGGAACTAGAATCTCATCCATACCTCACACGAGCTCTGAGATATGCCCCATCAAAGATCACAGCCCTATGAGATTTAGTGATGCTTAGGGACATTCTGGTTCAGTGTGCTCGAGAATGTTCGAGCACTGAAGTGGATAGGAGGAGGTTGAGGATAGGGTTTACCTGGCCACCTAGAGCTAACATATCAGACAGTTCAATCCCACGACGAAAGGTGAGAGAGATTTGGCAATTGGCAACTTTGTACTAGCCAACACTGTAAGTTTTAGCATCACCCGAGATGGCATTGTAAAATGAAAATGAAATGTGATCTTCAAAAAGTGAGAGATTTTATAGGTCTCTACAACATGGTCCTGTAGGAACTAGAATCGCATCCATACCTCACACGAGCTCCGAGATATGCCATGTCAAAGATCGCAGCCCTATGGGATTTAGTGACCCTTGGGGACATTATGGTTTGGCATGCCTGAGAATGTTTGAGCGGTGAAGGGGATAGGACGAGGTTAAGGATAGAGTTTACCCAACCACCCGGAGCTAACAGAGCAGACAGTTTGATCCCATGACAAAAGGTGAGAGAGATTTGGCAATTGGCAACATTGTACTAGCCAACACTGCAAGTTTCAGCATCACTCGAGATGGCATTGTAAAATGAAAATGAAATGTGATATCCAAAAAGTGAGAGAGATTATTGTAGGTATCTACAACACGGTCTTGTAGGAACTAGAATTTCATCCATACCTCACACGAGCTCTGAGATATGCCCCGTCAAAGATCGTAGCGCTGTGGCATTTAGTGACCCTTAGGGACATTCCGGTTCGGTGTGCCCGAGAATGTTTGAGCGCTAAAGTGGATAGGAGAAGGTTGAGGATAGGGTTTAATTGGCCACCTAGAGCTAATGGAGTAGACAGTTCGATCCCACGACAAAAGGTGAGAGAGATTTGGTAGTTGGCAACTTTGTACTAGCCAACACTGCAAGTTTCAGCATCACCCGAGTGGCGTTGTAAAATGAAAACAGAATATGATCTCCAAAAAGTGAGAGAGGTTATTGTAGGTCTCTACAACATGGTTTTGTAGGAACTAGAATCTCATCCATACCTTGCATGAGCTTTTAGATATGCCCTGTCAAAGATCGCAACCCTCTAGCATTTAGTGACCCTTGGGGACATTCCAGTTCGGTGTGCCCGAGAACGTTTGAGCACTGAAGTGGACATGATGAGGTTGAGGATAGGGTTTATCTAGCCACCCAGAGCTAACAGAGCAGACAGTTCGATCCCATGACCTTTTTTCCACTAAGTTGCAAATTTGAGTAACTTTTACAACTTTCAACAATGCAACTTTGCACAAAAAGTGCAATTTTTACATTTTTCACTTGATTCCAATTCTATGACTTAGAAAAGGTTTGGCAAAAGTAAAACCTCAAAGGAATATAGGAATATAAAAAGTTTTATGGTTATTTCCTAAAAGTTACTAAATTGTTGCAAAAGTTGCTAATGCAACTTTGCAATTTTCGCGTTGACAACATTTGGGTGAATTATGCATTTTGGCTTGGAGGGTATGGAAACTGAAAGGTGTTGATGGGAACATGCTAGATAGGGTAGAAAAAACCTATTAAAGCCTAAAAACATCTTAGAGTTGACTATTTGTAGGATTTTCCCATCAGGACCTAGAAGGGTCACTTGGCACATTGTTACAAATTTGCTCGTTTTAGGTTGTTACTTGGGTCCATCACCCTATCCTCTACATCAGGATTGATCCTAGGTTAGGGGTGGATAGAAAAGACCTATAAAGGTATTAAATAATTTAATAAGGCTATCAAAGCCTCTAATAGATGTAAAAGGCTATTGATTCTATGCTCCTTTCAAACACTTATTTGCTGATTTCATTGCCTAGCGGGGTATGCAAACTCGCCTAGGGCCTCTTGGAAAGAAAAAAAAAATGTCTACAAAACAAGACCAAAATACATATTTACACTTTTTATACAGTCTATTACTTGATTCCAAAAGGCCATCATGGTTCCACCATTGGAATTCAAGTTATAGAGGTTTCTTTGCTAATTGCTTTGCACAGACCAGCGAACTGGCAACTTTAAAAAGATTTTTCAAACTAGTAAAGAAATTGATAAAAAAAAATCCTAATCTTTACCAAATCATCTAAATTCCATACACTATCAAACCACATGAAAACATCAACCCTATCAATCCATTAAAGGTGTGGATGAACGATGAAACCAGAAAACTATCATCAAAATGCATAGTTTTCTCTTCATTCCAATGCCAAAATTTGTACAAAAGCATGTGCCAACCCTCAAACTGACTTGGATTGGTCTTAAATACCTCTTACCCACGTGAATCAATATATCTCATAGGTTTCCAACTGATTCTTGAAGCCCTTATAAAGTTTTAGCACTTTTTGTTAATGTTGTCAAGCAACTTTTGCACTATTGTGCATTTAATGGTTCTGTGACCTCAAACATGGTTAAATGAACCTATTTTCATGTAATTATAACTTTTAACATTTTTTCCATCTTTCCCATCCCCCTGGGGTCTTGGTCAATGTTTGACCATTCTAGGCTCTAACAAGCAATTTAAGCAATTTTGCCAACATAGAAGCAACTTGGGAACTCAAACACAAAAAAACCTATTTACAAACACAACTCAAACACTTGGGGCTTTATCACATAGCCCTTATTCATGTGGTTTGGCAAAGACCACTACAAGCCAAAAATGATTTAGGAAACTTGGCATATTTCCTAGGTGCTCCTGCACCAACAAAGCTCAAAGCCAATGGGTAGAAGTCAATAGTAGGAAGAAGAAGTTCTCGACTAGTAGTCCCCTTTTTAACATGGTTACTAAGAGAAAGTACAAACCTAATGTGGAAGGTAAGAATTATTGTTTGGGTAGGAAGAATAATAAAGAAATAAGAGAATTGGCAAGTAAAATTGATATAGTAAATGGGAGATAGTTCACCATCTAGGAGAGTTGTAACAAAAGTTATAAAGGAATATCATGTCATAGAATATTAGAGGATTGAATGCTCCTCATAAGAAGGATATTTTGCGGAATGTGGTTTGGTAGCATAAATAGGATGTGATTTTGGTGCAAGAAACTAAGATGACTAGAGATAAAAGGGAAATGCTTTCTTTCTTCAAAATAGAAATTGTTGGTTTGTAGGTGATATTTTCCTTTATAATATGTCATGTATGTTCAAGGAAAGGTGAAGTAACCTTTGTTTGAATTTGGAAGTGGTTGGAGAAGGCACTTTGAGAAAGCCCTAGTTTTGAGGGCATAAGACTGAGGGTTTGGTAGTTAGCCTATCGAATGCCCATGGCCAGGTAGATGGGTGTGAAAATATGTTCTTTTACATCATGATAGAATATTACCATAGCCCATATAGGGCCTTGGGTTAGAAATATTGAGAGTTTCTTTGTAAGTGAAGGGTAATTAGGCCTATTTTGTTGAATCCATAGTGTTGGATCAAATAGTTGGTCCAAAGGAACTACAAATGAGATTGCTATATGTTGTCATACTCCAATAGTAGTATTTGTAACTATAATTTACTTGTATGGGGTTTGGGAGAAATTGGTGAAAATAAGGAATTACCTGATTCATAGCGATACTAAGATCAAGCCTACATAATGTCCAAGTAAGGGGTTTTGAATAAACCTATTAAAGATATGCATTTAGACTATTGGAACAACCCAATTGATATATTCGAAGACTTTAGAAAGAGTTGGGACAAGCCAATAAATTTGGTAACCCAATTTGAACATTTGGAGGGACCCTTGTGGAGAAGGGTAGGTATTTAGTTTAATGGTTTGAATCTATTCTTGAAACAAGTCATTTGTTGAATGTTTATTAATTCTTGGGGATCTAGTTTGTCTCCTCAAATCATTGGTATCAAATCTAGTAGATCTATTGAGGGGTGCAAAATTAGTTACTTGTGTTGTAGATTGTTATATTGAGAAGATGCCTCCAAAAAAAATATATAGAAGGAGATACAAGAGCTGATATAAGCTACTAAAATAATGGATAGAGAGTTGAGGAAACAAAGAGACTAAGGTGCAATAAGGTAAAGAGAACTAAGACAAGTAAGCAAGTAAAATGCAACCATCTTGGAAATCTTGGAAGCTTTGGAAAGGATTCCTACGAGGGATGTGCATGAAGAACAAGAAAGTGATGCTTAAGCACTTGAGAATCCTCATGGAGAGGATGGAGGGGACTTAGATCTTGAAGAAAGAAGGATGATAAGGTTGTTGAAGATATTTCAATGTGGTAGAAGAAAGACAATAATTGATTTCCATATATATCATGGCAAGATAGATAGTGAAGAGGTTTTGGGGTTGATAGATTCCCAAGAGAACTATTATAATTATGGAGATATAAGTGAAGTAAAATAAGGTAAAGCTATACAAAACATACCTAAGAGGGACAACATTGACATGGTGGAGTAGTGTAATGGAAAAGAGGTTTTGTAAGGGTGGAACAAACATGACCAAATGGTGAAGGATGTGCCTCTTCCATCAAATAATACAATCCAAAAATAGAGGATAAGGAATAACTTGAAAGAAAAGGAGATGGGTTTGATGACCTACATAGAGGAATTTCACAAGTTGAGCATTTAGAGCATAAAGATGAAAATGTTGCAAGGTATCTTAATGGGCTCATATAAAAATTGCAAAATGGGATTACCTTGATTTTTCCTAAGATGCTTAGAGATAGTTTCCAATTGGCTATAAGTGCATAAGATATGGTCAATAGGAAGAAAAAGAGACAAGAAGGTGGTAGAGGAAATGCAAACAGAGGAAGGGGAAGAAAAACTAATAATATAGGAATAGGACAAGGAAGAAATGACAAGGGTAATGAACCTTTTTTTCTTATCAAAGAGGAGGCTATAGAGTTGGAGGATGTGAATTGATAATACCATTTCGCAGATGATTTTGGCATCTCACTCTTTATCACTTGTGCATCAACTTTATTAGCCATCTTCTTTGGTGACCTACAAATGAAGAATTAGCACAGTAAAAAATCTAAGATAAGATTAAAAAAATGGGTCCTATTAAATAATCTAATATAAATTCAAATAATGTATCTAGATTCTAAAAAAATAAAAACTAAATCTCATCACTTACACATCATAACAATACGGTCCACCTTAGTCATGTGATAGTCTTGGGGAAGAGGTTGTAACATTGTATTTGGATCCAATTGATCACTTTTTATCTCTGTCCCTCTCTCCCTATTCAATCTAATGAGCCAACTAGATCTTCTCGACATTTTAATGTCTCAAGTATTGCCACATGGTTTGACTCGCGAAGTTTCCAAAGAATCTTATTATGTGGTTTTCCACCATATTTTATCTAGTGGACATTTGATGCGAAAACAAAGTTTGAATAATGAAGAATCTTCCTCTCTATTTGCCAATCCTCGAATAACCACAAGTTAGGATTCTTCATAGTATATCGTCTAAGCCATGTGCCTATTACAGCCACCTCAACGACATGGTACTCTAAACCTTCACCATCTATAATAGAGTGATCCAATTTTTGTTTGGCTTCAACACAATGACACAAATAATAATCTGTCCCTTCTTCATTGTCTTCAGGTGAAATAACAGAAAAAACATGGCCTGCAGTGACAAATGTACAAAATACGATCATTAATTTAGAAAATACTTCGGTAAAAGTTATAAAGTTACATATTGAAATTACAAAGATATATATATATATATATATACATATATATATATACATATATATATACATATATATATATGTATATATATATATATATGTATATATATATATGTATATATATATCTATATGTATATATAGATATATGTATATATATATATATGTATATATACATATATACATCCATCTCTACCATTTCCAGTGCTTGTGGGGGACAATAGGTGTCAATTGGGACCAACACCCATATATCACATTTGTCCACCCATTCAGTTGACTCACAACCATCCCAATTTTCCTCTACACATGATGGACAATAGCATGCCATTTTTTATGTGTGGATACTCCATGAACCTGCATCAGAGCTTCTAAAAGAGTGTAACTCATGAGATCCTATTAGTGTGTAACAATCCTGATATAATGCAATGTTAGTATTATTTATCAACCAAAAAAATCTATGAACTGTAGACTCACCTTCCTTACCTGGACCCATTGTAGTGTTACACCATTGGACAATGGATTTTGCATCTATCAATATTGCTCCATCTTTGTACTTTAGTTCTTCACGAGCCAAGGCTCTTTTAATGCATGCGCATGCACCATCGTGCTCTCCCTTACCATGACCAACCTCTGTGAAATTCCACATATATTGAATTCTACACAACCTGTGCATCCTGCTCAACCAATAGAACATCCGTGCATTCTTGAATTGAGATTCACAATTGTCTGACCAAATAATGTGCTGAAGATATGATATGCCCCTATTAGCCAAATCTCCATAAAATAGTTGAAAACAACCATGTACGAACTCTATAGAATGTGATCGATCATCGATGGTGTAAAAATGGTACTCCCTCAAAATCTTCCTATCGTCCTCTGTACTTGTAGGTGAATGCATGAATATTATGTGAACAAATATGGAAACCTATTGAAATGTATAATACTTTGCTTGCACCTCATTTTGTGGTTGTAGTGTGTAGTTCTCTACAAAATCTACAACTGAAACAATGGTATCTAATGAAAATGTATCCTTGCACAACTTGAATTACAAATCCAACCATCAAGCTCTATGGGTATGCCTTGCATACTCGTAAATAATCTTTTCACAAAAAATATTCATGAACTCATACACTAGAATCTTTTCAATGACTAGATCACATCTTTTACCATGTTTCCCATCTTTTAGAGCATATGTCACTGTCTTGAATTTTTCGTAATCTACTATTTCATTTCTAATTGGATGCGTACTATCCATATGTTGACAAGTTGATAAAAGTTGCAAAGAACCACAAAATAAGCACGTACCATCCAAGCATGATGTCTTGTAAAATTGTTGGTTGTCACCTATTTCACATAAAATGTTGGATATGAATTCCCTTGAAGATCTTGGTGACTCTTTTATGTCACAATCCTGCAAAAAAAACTGAGAATGCAAAACTACGCATATATGCCTAAAAACATCAAAATGGTTAGAAAATTCAATATGTATCCTACAACAACAAGTTGTGCATGTGCGATTTATCTTGACCTAAAAAGGTTTACCCATGTCAAAAAATATTTGACTTATTCAAATTTCAGGATACATACCAATAAATTTTGCAAAAAATTGTATCTGAGTTGAGTCCAAAAAATGTTTCGCATGTGGCTTGCGATTTCAGCTACCAATCCTCCTTCTTACAACATCTCTTTGATTAGGAGAAACACATGTATTATTTTTCCAAAAATCTTTGATCAATGATTTCAAGGCTTCACTAATTTCGTTATCCTTTCGTGGTAGTCTACCGCTAAATGTCTATAACTCATTTTTTGTTGGATCTTCTAATCTCTTATGCCTTAGCATGGCTCTCCTTAGGGTACCTCTACCAATTTATAATGTTTTTCTTGTCTTTCTCATGAGTCAAGCTTTCTTCATTTGGCTACTTACTATTGTCAATGTGAGTAATCGTCTTGTGATATTACTATCTTTGGTGTGTGATTTAGAACCCACTTTGTCATAAGCACTCATTAGAGTTTTTACAATATTTCTTTCATTTGAATCGTCCATCGTTCTTAGCCCAAGAATCTTCATGATAGGCATAAATTTCAAATTTCTTATCATTTGAAAAAATAATTGGCATTGACCTATAATATTTAATTCTTCAAAAAATAATCTCCACATACTATTAACTTTTCTTTGACAAGTATGCTTGCTAATCTTGTCAGGCATTGATTTCAAAATATTAGTATCAATATCAATCAAATATTTTGGTCTTCTAAAATGAATTTTAGAAGGTGTTCTAATCTCTTCAATTCTCTCAACATTTTGAACATCAATATAAGGTTGAGTGTATTGTGTACCTTGAACTGAAGATGATGTGCCTTGGCAATAAGATGTAAAAGATGGAATATCACCTACTTGATGTGTTGATGTTGTGCTTTTTACATGACATGATGGAGTGTGTATATCATCGGATCTACAAATCAGTGTCTCTTCTACATTAGAGGATGATATGCCTTCAACATTGGAAGATGGTACTCCAACATTGGAAGATGGTGTAGCGGATGATATGACTCCAACATTGAAGGATGGTGTAGCTTCACAATTCAATTGTCTTCTTGAGCATAACAATATCATTCGTTCTCTTTGTCTTTCTAATTCTTCCTCTTTATTTCTTTGTAATGGTGGTTCTTGATCCTCTTTGAAAGTCAATTCTTCATTATTGCTTTGTAATTTTCTTTGTTCATGTAGTAATTTCATTTTATCTCTCTTAATTGCCAAATCTCTCTCCCTATCTTTATTTGTTTTAATCTTTGGTTTCTTCCTTGGCATGATGATGATTTCTACATGTCAAATTATTCAAACATCCGAATTACTTAAAATGTGTAAATTACAAATTATTCAATTACATATAAAAATTATAATTATTTGAATGAATACACAATATATATCAAACAACTTGTTAAATTTCTAACCATTCCGGAATAACATTTCATTCAAACATACAATTTTCAATGAATTCATTATATATTAAATAACATGTCAAATTATAATCAAATTTGTATCTATATATTGACAAACAATATTTAAAATGGATTGCACTAACCTTTTCTATACAAGGAATATTCAAAAAGTCTTCAAATCACATATCCATTGATTGAATTTGGTGTTCCAAAAGTGTTGAAATAGTGTTTTCTATGTTGAAAGCCGTGATTTCTATCAGAATAACAGAGTGCATAATAGACCAAAAGCAAGAAATGGGCCCCAAGGTTGGTTTTTTACCATTTTTAGGTGATTTGATATAGTGCGTACACACTATAAAGCACGTATGCACTATAGTGCGTATGCACTATGTGAAATCACATCACTCCCCATGCTCCCTACTCTCTATCCTTCCTACTCTCTCTCCCATCCCCTCCCTCTCTCTCTTCCTACTCTCTCTCCCCTCTCCCATCCTTTACTCTCTCTCACTCTCCCTCTCCCGCCACCTACTCTCTCTACCTCTCTCACCCTCTCTCCTCTCCCATCCCTGACTCTTTAGATCTCTCATACACACTCTTATCCCCCTATCTCTCTCCCTCTCCCTCTCCTACTGCCTACTCTCTCTCTCCTCTCTCATCCCCTACTTTCTCTCTCTTACACACATTCCCATTCCCCCTATCTCTCTCCCTCTCCCTCTCCCTCTCCTACTGCCTACTAGCTCTCTCTCTCAAGTTCTCTCTCTCCCTCTCTACTCTCTCTCTCCCATATTGTACGAGCTCTCTCTACCACCACCTACTCACTCTCACACTCTCTCCCATTCCCTACTTTGTCTCTCTTACACACACACTCCCATTCCCCCCCTCTCTCTCCCTCTCCCACCACCTACTTTAACTCCCTCATCCCCTTCTCTCTCTCTCCTCTCCCATCCCCTACTCTCTCACACTCACACTCTCTTCCATCCCCTACTCTATCTCTCTCTCACACACACTCCCATCCCCCTTCTCTCTCTCCCTCTCCCACTGCCTACTTTCTCTCCTCCATCCCCTGCTCTCTCTCTCCTCTCTCATCCACTACTCTCTCACACTCACACTCTCTTCCATCCCCTACTCTATCTCTCTCACACACACACTCCCATCCCCCTCCTCTCCCATCCCCTACTCTCTCACACTCACATTCTCTTCCATCCCCTACTCTGTCTCTCTCTCACACACACACTCCCATCCCCCCCTCTCTCTCCCTCCCCCACCGCCTACTTTCTCTCCCCCATCCCATGCTCTCTCTCTCTCTTCTCTCCCATCCCCTACTCTCTCACACTCACACTCTTTCCCATCCCCTACTCTGTCTCTCTCACGCACACACTCCCATCCCTCCTCTCTCTTTCCCTCTCCCCCATCATCATACTCTCTCTTTGCCACCCCCTACTCTCACACTCTCTCCCATCCCCTACTCTCTCTCTTTCAGAGATACACACACTCTTATCCCCCCACTCTTCTTCTCTCCCATCCCCTACTCTCTACATTTTTCACACACACTCCCATCCCCCCTATCTCTCTCTCTCCCTCTCCCACTCCCTCTCCTACTGCCTACTATCTCTCTCTCTCTCAAGTTCTCTTTCTTCCTCTCTACTCTCTCTCTCTCTCCCATCCCTTACTATCACTCTCTCTCTCCCATCCCCTACTCTCTCTCATGCTTTCCCATCCCATAATCTCACTCTCTCTCTCTCTCCCATCCTGTACGAGCTCTCTTTGCCACCACCTACTCTCTCTCTCACTCTCACACTCTCTCCCATCCCCTACTCTATCTCTCTTACACGCACACTCCCATCCTTCCTCTCTCTCTCCTCTCCCATTCCCTACTCTCTAGATTTGTCACACACTCTCATCCCCCCTCTCTCTCTCCCTCTCCCACTCCCTCTTGCACTGCCTACTATCTCTCTCTCTCAAGTACTCTCTCTCCCTCTCTACTTTCTCTCTCCCATCCCCTACTCTCACTCTCTCTCTTCCATCCCCTACTCTCTCACACTCTCTCCCATCCCCTACTCTCTCTCTCTCTCTCTCTCTCTCTCTCTCTCTCGGCCCCATCCTGTACGAGCTCTCTTTGCCACCTCCTACTTTCCCTCAAACTCTCACACTCTCTCCTATCCCTTACTCTATCTCTCTTATAAATAAATACACATTCCCATTCCCCACCTCTCTCTCTCTCTCGCAGTCCCTGTCCCACTACCTACTCTCTCCCATCCCCTACCCTATCTCTCTTACACGCTTCCATTCCACCTCTCTCTCCCTCCCACTCCCTCTCCCACCACCTACTATCTCTCTCTCTCTCACTCTCTCCCTCTCTCTCCCATCCCTCTTCCATTTCCTACTCTCTCTCTATCTCTCTCTCCCTTCTCTCATTCTCTACTCTCTCTCTCTCTTTCACAGACACACACACACACCCATCCCCCCTCTCTCCTCTTCCATCCCCTACTTTTTCTCTCACTTGCTCTCCCTCTCACACTGCCTACTCTCTCTCTCTCTCTCTCTCTCTCTCTCTCTCTCTCTCTCCCCCTCTCTACTCTCTCTTACATTTTTGCCATCCCCTACTCTCTCTTGAGCTAGTTTTTCTTCCCCCTCTCCCATTCCATACTCTCTCTCTTTCACACACATGCACTCCCATCCTCCTCTCTCTCACTCTTCCTCTCCCACTCTGTCTCCCATCGCCTACTCTCTCTCTCCCCCATCCCCTACTCTTAATCTCTCTCTCCCAACCTGTACTCTCTCTCACACTTCCTCTCTCTCCCATCCCCTACTTTCAATCTCTTTCCCTCATCCCGCACTCTCTCTTTTCCACCCCTACTCTCTCTCACACTTCCTCTCTCTCACATCTTGTACACTCTCTACCACCCCTACTCTCTCTCCCATCCTATACTCTCTTTGCCACCCTTACTCTTTCTCACTTTCTCTCTCCCCTCTCCTATCCCCTACTTTCTCTCTATCTCTCTCACACACACATGGCCATTCCCTTATCCCCCCCCCCCACCTAGTTCTCTTATGCAATTTAGGTCTTAATAGTGCATGCGCACTATAGCGCGCACGCGCTACTAAGAAATTATTATTTAGATAGTGCGTGTGCACTATAGCATGTGTGCACTATAGGGTGCACACGCTATTGAAAGCTTATTTAAACCCAAGCCTAAGGCTTGCTTTTGCCTTGGAGATCCAACCCAAAGGTTTGGAGTTTATGAATAGGTTTGAGACATGTTTTCCAGCAAACATACCAAAAATAATTATTTTTTCTTATGTGCTCCCCTTCAAGATTCCTTGTGGTTGGGTATTGATAAGATCAGGTTACATAGCATTCACTAATACATTTGGTACCAAATTGCAACAGCAGTGCTGTTGCAATTTTTCTATCACAACCTTGTTGTTGTCGTAATTGCTATCTAACCATATAATTTATTTTTAATTTGAACTATTTCAAACATTTCATCTATAATTTATTTTGAATGTATGTTCATTTTTTGTCAAAAACCACCATGTACTAATTGGGCTATAGATTTTAGCTCGTTCATCAAATTTTGTAACAACTTAGTTTTTTAGAAACTAGACTCCATTCTACACACTTTGGAAAAAAAAAGTTTTGATTTTAGATTAGTTTTCAATTATTTCTAGGGGGAGCACACCAATATTTCACATTTTTGGGATGTGTCTAGTTAAAAAATTCATTAAAAAGAAATACACATTATAAAATTACCCAAAAAATCTAGGATAAACTACATAGTGTTAAGTAACTTTTGACCAGAGCGATTAAAGAATTTCAAAAAAAAGGTTAAAATTTTAGGGGGGCCACACTTTGTACTGTGTTATGTTTTTTTGGAATAAACAGTACCACTTTTTGTGGACCCCTTTTTTGAGGACCTAAAACTAAACCATTTTTTTAAAAAATTAGTAGTTTAGAAACTAGATTCAAAGGACTACAACTTTTGTTTTTTTCATATCTTAAAATTTTGAGCATAACTATCTTCAAATTCTTGTTGAAGTTCAAAATTTGTAGATTTCAGGAAAAAGGTGTCCACTTATACCCCCCTTTTGACACCACAACTTTGTGCACTTACCCCAGTACATTCCCAGGGGTTGATGGGCTCCCTACTAAATTTTATAAGAAAAACAAAGAATGGATCTCAGAGGAGCTTCTTTTGGTTTATATGGAGGCTTTTGAGTTTGGTACTCTTGGTGAAGGTATTAATAAATGTATTATGAAGTTTATTCCCAAAGGTGGTGATAGATCCCCAATTAAAAACTAGAGACCTATTACTCTCTTCAATGTGTCCTATAATATCCTTGCCGAATTGCTGGCCAAGAGAATTGCAAGGATGCTTAAGAACATTGTTTAGGTCAACCAGACTAGCTTTATTTACTACATTTGACCTCATTTTTCTTACCAAAATTTTTGACCATCAATTAAAAAGGTTTAGGTTAGTCAGATTATAAAGGTAAATTTTCATTTTTTAAAAATCTAAGCCCATGTTGGTCGAAATTTTGACCAACACGGGCTTAACTTTGAAATGAAAAATCATTTTCAATTTGATTGTTTGATGGAGCATCTGAAGAAGATGGAGCTGGAGCATGGTGTAAGGGTTTTCTTACTTTGACATTTGATTCACATTGTTTTCTTCTACATTTATCAATCCTTCTACATTGCAGGTCCTCATTGCATTTGTCGGTCCTTATTTTACGATTGTGCCCCCCCAACTTCTCCCAGTTGCTCACTATCGGGGTAGTGGTGTACATATCACTAGAGACAATTCAATCGATACATCTGGGGGAAACTGCCTTTGCCACTAGGACTGGTTGGGTGGTTCTACTTGCTTAGATGCCCCTGCTTCGCTATGCCCCTGCCAAGTTGGGTTGGCTAAGAGAGAACCAATAGGTAGGTGCAGTGGTTGATTTATCAAAACATCATTATTTATTCATACCAAATAATAACTCAGTGGAATGGAAATTTTGTTGCTAGCCATGACTTCGATCTTCATCTGTGAAAAGCTCTCTTCTCACTTTTATTTATTTAAAATTATAGCCGAGGTTTACTTTTTTCTTCTTTGGAGAGTAGGTATGGCCCCAAATCCGAAGTATGGTTTGATGGAGAAAAAGGAGATAACACTTCAATGACATACTTGTTTTCCAAGTGGTTTTCTCTGGTTAATGAGTTGCAAATATCTACTAACATATTCTCAGATGTGGAACCAGACATCAGATGGGTCAAGTAATTGAATGTTTCAGCAATCTATTTTGTATATACTCCTCTCTGCATTGACGACAACTTTTTAGCAGCATGAATAATGATTTTTTTTCTTTTCTTAGAAATGTGGGTATAACAACAATTATTACCCCTTTAACATCCAGGGTTCAAATTTTGGGGGCTCCAACTTTTCTCTTCTGCACAGACAGAACTCTACATTTGGGGAAGGGTGAATTCCATTTCTTTCCACACTATAGGTGAATACCAGGTCTTAAGTCTCTCAAATGACTCTCTAGCATCTACTAATTAATGTGAATCATCTTGAAGCCTTCAATTGTAATGTCTTATAGATTGGAAAACAATATAAGATGCAAATGGGACTACAGGCTCAACATTTTAGTCTACCATTAATGGATCTTCTTTGAAGATTGGAGATGCTTCCATTGAAGGGTAATTTATACAAACCCCTAAAAAATAAAAATAAAAAACCTTTTTCCCCTTTGCAAAAAATTTATTGAACAATTCTTCTTTTTTCTCCTATAGGTATTTGAATACTAGAGATCCATATGGAATTGATTGGATTCCTATAGAATGTGATGTATCAATCAAAAAAGGCTACTTTTGGCATCCATAGCAGAAACCCAAACTACTAAGAAAATTACTAGATATCTATTATAATTCTGTGGGGAGAAATTGTGTTCTTTTTCTCAATGTTTCACCAAACACAATAGGGCTCATCTTTGAAGAAGATGCATAAAGGCTAATGGAATTCACAAAGGCCATTAAAACCATGTTTTCAAAGGATCTGGCCGCTTCTTCTTATGTCACAGCAAGCAATGTGAGAGGGGAAGCTTCTATCCCTAGCAATGTATTGAACAGCGATCTCTGGACTTACTGTGCACCCAAGAATCAAAAAAACAACAAAAAAGTAAGTTGGATATGTTTGGATAGGTTTACTTGCACACTCATAATAGAATTTAAAATTGAGCAATTGCATTTCTTAATGGGTTCAGGGTATAACCAAGATTTCTTCAAGTTATGATTTATGAATGCATTTATTTTGAATTTTGTTTCCCCGATCCAAACTTTTTCATCATTGTATTTTCATGTAAAATGGTCTCTGATCAATGCAATGGTGCTAGTTCTTTGGATTTTCTTTTGCCAATCAAAACATTGTTTCAAGCTGTCTATGGAATATTAGGTTTTATTTTGTTGATCATAAATTATCTCGAGTAAAGAGTATGTGACATATAGTTGATGGTTTAAACTGTTAATAACATACTTTTATAAAATAAACATGGTTTATTTGTTTTGTCAATGAATATTTGAAACCTTTCCATGTTTGATTTGGCTTTATGCAGGAGAGGTTTTGCTAGAGAATGTAGAGTTGGTATTGGAAGCATTTGACTACCTCCAACTACCATTTGCAATTAAGAAAGGTATTCATTATTGATATATACTCATGAATAATATTATATTTTGCAAGGATAATGTTCTAGTGGTAACAAGTTCTATCATGTATTACACCTCTCATGCACAAATATACATTCTCATAATAAAAGTGAAAGCAAAATGGCCAAATATATGTTTCATCATGGAAGAGTGTCCAAATAAATAATGTATTTAGTACATAAGTGTAATATAAATATTTTAAAAATTAAAATTACTCTATGACATTCTTCATTGTTCCTATTTATAATTTAACTAGGTAGGCTTTTAAGAATCCTAAGTACCACAATAAATTGGATTGCAATTTTTTGAACAACTACTAAATGAATAATTGAAGTAAACCTGTAAAGCAGAAAACGAGGATATATTTGCACACTAATCCAATACGAAAGATATAGGTAAGGTAGGGCTTAACTATATCACTGTGCTTTATCAAAACAAAATTATGCAATTCAAGATGCCCTGAATGACTATTGATACTAAATCCATAGTAAAAAGAAGAAAAAAGTTTATTGTTCAAACTATTTACTAATAGAACAACATGTCGTTCCATAGTATAGGTACATATGCCATTAAATATGTTTGAATTATCAAGGTTCAATTGATAACTTTGAATCACATCATCATAAGATGAAGCCACAGTTGAGGATACGACTTTTTTATTTCTCAATTTTGCAAAAATGGATGAAAACGAAAAAACTTGTGTGAAGGAAACACACTTAGTTTCTATTTCTTTTGCAAGTTCAAATAAATTATAAGACCTAGTCTGTTTCTATGCTTGGCCTTCACTACTATTCAATTTTGATATAATTGACCTTGCAAATTCTCGGAAGAGTGGTCTTAAAGAAGACTAGAAGACATAATCCATGAAATTATAGTGTTATCGTGATACATTATGTTTTGCCAATCATGAATATTACTTTTTCATAAAATAAAAGTGCATCCAACATATATTAACTAACTGTAGAAAACATTGAAGGCTGTCAAATTTTGAAGTGGGAAGAAGTATCTATATAGAAGGCTATCAAATTTATGTGCAATAGAATCTGACAATAGATAAACACATCAAAATTGTAGCAATTATATGACTAGCCATGACTTGACTTGATTGAGTTTATCGTGGAAAAACTCAAAATGAGGTTCATATTTATGTGCATTTTCATAATGCAAAATCTACATTGCTTTTCCATTTTTTGAAGTGGGAACTGCATTCACAAAAGCAAACACAGATTAGAGTAAAAAAACTATGCAATCTGTGCTTCAAAAAATAACTAGAAATGCATGTGAATAGAAATAAAGGAAATGATAATAATAAGAGCCATAGAATTTAAGAACAACATGAAAAACTGAAATTAAGTAATTCTTCTTGTTCATACCTTTAGGCAAACACATGCAGATATTGAATAGTGACATATACAAGTCATTATATGTAGGTTGTGTTGAAAATGATGCATATGCTTCAAAACAAAATAAGGTGAAGCCAAAAAAGATGTTCTTGTAGAAAAAGTAACATATCTGTAAATATACAACGAGCCAACATTGAAATTCAGCCAATCTATTGAGATATTAGATTTATTAAATTAAAGTGATATGGTTGAGGATTTATCTGACTACCATAGTAAACCTGAGATGTGAAGACAACTGAGTTATGTGCAAGAGATAGTATATATGCATATGTGCATAGTAGAAGATATACACAGTGTATTTATATTGAATGCCCAAATGTGATGCCTGCAAAATCGATACTATAATTAATACATTGTAAATGACATCTAATATTTGAATCCTAGGTGCCTATCTAATTAATATTTCACAAACTTGAGATGTGAAGACAACTGAGTTATGTGCAAGAGATAGTATATATGCATTTGTACATAGTAGAAGATATACACAATGTATTTACTTTGAATGCCAAAATGTGATGCCTGCAAAATTGATACCATGATTAATGCATTGTAAATGACATTTAATAGAGAAGATGTACTTGATTTTTATAGTTATAAACAGATAAGGATGAAGAAGCAGTACCTTTGTTGTTTCATGCCTAATTTATTGGTTCATAAGGACTACACGTGTGATGGTGTTGTATTGGGTGAGAGTGTATGTGCCACTTGCTGAAAATTCTTAGAGCATAAATATTACTTCTAATTTGTCATCAATGTATTGCTAATAATTTATGTTTTTTCTATTAAATATAAGAGGATCAAAAAATAATAGAACTAGAGAGTTTACAGAGTATCAACAAGGAGGCCTAGCCTCCATCTGACAACAAAGTATCAAATGTACAATGACATCAAAACATGAGGAACAACCAACTAATGTAAAACATCAAAATGAACATCCATCCAGGCAGTTCAGCTGAGTGGACCCTTCATCCAAACAATGTATTTGCACTCTTGAATTTGAGTTAATATGAGCAACTCTTCTTTTCTAGCATTAACATTCTTCCTGATCTCCCTGTTTAGTCTTTTACATGCCTGATCAAAAGCATGCAGGTCATCCAACATTCTTTTCCATTGATATCCATGTTTCAACTCATAGTAGAGGAAGGTAACATGAACATCTTCCAGGAATCTCTTCAACTTGTCTTTCTCAATCAACATAGTGGCCTGAACTTGCAAGAAAATTTTAAAATGTGTGAGTTTCCAAAAAAACTCAGTAAGAACCCTTGGCTTGCCTTGGTACCTCTCCTCGTTCTTGCATTTCCAAATCTACCAGATGATGTTAGAGGACAACATATCCCGAAAGAGATTAGAATCCATATGAAGACTAGAGATATGACTAGTAATAATGTCAATAATAGTAATATTAATAGGATAAATAATGCCAAACATTTTCCAAATCTCTTTAGCAAAAATACAGTTAAATAAAATGTGTCTATCAGTATCAGGAAGCCTACAAAGGCTACATATATTAGAATCAGCATGAACTCTTTTAATAGGAAGCCTATCCAGCATAACAAGCCATTTAAAACATTTAATTTTTGGTTCAATAGGAGATTTCCATAAGTAATCAAAATAATTTTTCCAAACGCTAGCTTCAAAAGAAGAGTACCAAACATTATTAACATGCTCAATGATATCTTTATTCTGATCAATAATTCTGTAAATATTCTTAGCTTTAAGGTTAGCCATGACAATTCCATCTAGCCATTTACATTTAAGATGCCTATGAGAATCAACAAAACAAACATTGGTCAAACCCTTAGAGGCTTAAATAATCATATTGTAAGTTTTCTTTTGCGAATCAGGGATGTCATACTTCCTTTTGAGCTCATCCCACAGAGTGAGGCAATCTTGCTCAAAGAGATCAACAAATTGATTTAAACCTTTCTTGGCCCAAGACCTGGTAGAGCATCCTTGGAATAGGGCTAGGGGTTTTCCATTAAGGTGGAGATCCCACCAAATGGATCTTTCACCATGGAGTAGATTTTTACTATAATAGTTCTTATTGGTGATAAATTCCTTGACATGGTCCCAAGCCTTCCAAATAGATTTGAACACCACAGAGCCTTGGATGATGACAAGGAAGCATCTAACAAGGAGATCACAAAAAGGGAGATTCTTCCAAGACCTAACTTTCTTAGGAAAACCTCTTTCAATGTTATGTCTAATAAGCACCTTCCAAGGACTATTACCCTCCAAGGAGTGAAAGATCCATTTAGCGGAAAGGGCAATGCCTTGGATTTTGAGGTCCTTAAGCCCCAACCCCCCAAGGATCTTATCGGTATGGCACCACTCCCATTTAACAGCATGCAATTTTTGCTACCTTTACCATCAGACCAAAGAAATTTTCTAATAGCCTTTTGAATTTCCAAAATTTGATAGTCACTGAATAACCAAGTAGAAGAGTAATACAAACTGTATGAAGACAGAATCTTGTGAAGATTGAAATAGTAGTAAGACAGAATCTACTAATTTAGTATGAAGTCTATGTGAGATTTGAAACTTGGATGTGCAGCTCCTTTACTTCTTCCCTTGATCTACGCTGGCTTATTTGACCCATAAAGTGCTACGAAATCAAATGACACATCAAAGCTCCATGATCTGCAGGCGTGCACCACAACTTTTCAGAATTGGCTATGGTGCAACATATTTGCACTGGCCTATGAAGTGTGCAAGTAAATACAGAGCAACATATATGCACCCCTCCCAAGTGTTAAATAGTAGAAGTCTTTTATACTTCCATTGAATAATGGTGCATATATGTTGCTGAGTGCATGCCCATCGCCCATACCCATCCCATAGAATGAACCTTTCTGACTGCAATGTAGAATTTTATGACACGTAGTGCTATTTTCGTATAATGCCTTTGTCACTTCCTCCAAAGTGTCTTTTTACTTCTGTTTTAATTGTAACTTTTTAATTAGACTATTGTTATTTAAAACTATTATGACATTTATGTTGTATTTTTAAAATCAATTAATAATATAACATAATTATTTTATATTTTATTAGATTTATAATTATTATGATTATGGAAAGAAGAAAAATAATTTTGAAAAATAATAAAAATAATTTTGAAAAATAATAAAAATAATTTTGAAAAATAATATAAATAATTTAAAATAAATAGTTATGAAGATTAAATAAATGTAATTTATTTTTTTATAATAATGATGATTTTAATTTTAAATGAAAAAAAACTTATTTTATAAACTCTCTAATATATTCATTTACAATATGAATAGGCTTATATATAATCTATTCATCTTCAAATCATAATATCTTTTAATTTTAAAAAAATTTGTCTTGTTTTTAAAATCTTTCTATGGAGTTATAATAAAATACACATTTTCCAATATTATGCTGCAACTTTAAAAGCTGTCTACAATATAAAGTATAAAAATATCAATCAAACAAGAAGAGTCAAATATGTAAAATAGAAAGAAACATGTCTATAATAATATAGAAATATCAATCAAACTAAAGATGTAAGTGTTGACTTGGTGGTCAACATCTCTTTCAGGGTTCGCAACATGGCTTAACCGTCTCTCATGGATATGGGTAAGTCTCTTGTTTGTGATGTTCATTAATAGCTCAAACTTTTGGTGCAACAACAAACATACCAACAATAAGAAGACTTAATTATACAAAACAAAAAGCAAATTTGGATGATACATAAATTTTCCTAAAATCTTTTAATTAGAAATCTTTAAAATGTAATTATGTTATATTATGAGGCTGATATTGATGGTCAGACTGGTCATACTGTGCATTCAGGGCTCTATGACACTATGTCGGTTGTAGTATGTAACCCAAAAAGGCTTGTTTTAAATTCTACTATAATTGATAAGATCTCTATCAATATGAAAGATTTTGAGGACACTGTTGCTATCTTTCACTTTAAGGGTTTCTAGCCTTCTCTTTCGAATTTGCATGCATGGATTTCCCATGTTTAGGAGCCCTTCATCTAAAAGAGTGCCCAGATTTACCCTTTGGCAAGGGGTTTTTTTGTTGTCAACTTTGGTACTATTGAAGAAAGAAATGCTATTCTCAACAACAACTTTTCTTGGGATGAGAAGTTTCCCTTGATGGCTAAAACTTGGCACAAGGATTTCAACCCATTGATGGAAACTTTTAATAAGTTCCCTCTGTGGGTAAGGCTGTTGAATATTCCCTTTCACCTTTGGCGACACTCTATTCTGAGGGAGGTGGGGAATACCCTTAGAGACTTTGTGATGTCTAATAGGGTTTCTTCTAAAGTGTTTCAGACGACGTATTCTTGTGTGTTGGTTGAGATCAACATTTCTAAGGGACTCCTAGAATGATTTTGTTCGACTCTCCTCTTAGTTCTTAAAATATTCTTCTTGACTATAAGGGCATCTCTTTTCGCTGCATGAATTGTCATTTGACTAGTCACCTGGCCGCTAGGTGCTCTTCCAATAAATCTAGACCGAAAATGTCCTCTTCTTGGCGGAAGGGGGTCTCAGAAGACCACTACACATTCCAAAAGGTCCCTTTTGTGGGGAATGGTGACTCTCTGTAAGAAAATTTTGTGGTGGATCCTCCTCTGGCCCCTTCTGTGGTGGCAGCTAGTCCATCTCTGGATTCTACTGTCCCGACTTCTGGTGTGGATTTTGCTACTATCTCTTTTAGTCTGTCCCTTCCTTTGGCTCCTTCAACGATGGCAATCAATCAGTCTCTAGATTTTGATGTCCTAGTTTTTGGCATGGACTCAACTAGTGCCTTTGTTTGTCTGTCCACTCCTATCTTGTTGGTGGATCCGAAGTTGGCTATGGTGGTTGTTGGTCCATCTGATTCTGTTGTTCCAATTTTTGGTGTTTTCGAGGCAGATCCTTTTCTGGGTGATGCTACTGCTATCACTTCCTCTTCTGTGGCCTTCTCCTTGGCTTTGGGGGTTTCTAGAATTGGCTATGAAGGAGCTAATTTTAAGTGGCAAAAGGCTACTAGTTTAGTGGAGGATGGATGGACTACAATAAAGGGAAAAAAAGTTTAAGCCATCCATTCCCACTTTTGATATGGCACTACAGTCTAATAAGAAGGGTTCTAAAGGAAAAGTCTAATACCTGGCTTTTAGCCAGTTGTCTTTGTACTGTCTTTTGGCCTTTAGTTCTTTGTAGTGTGTCTCATCATGGGGTTTCAAGATCCTGGTCAAAAACTGTTTTGTGGCTGTAGTGTTCTGTTTTATTTGTGTTTCCACATTGGTCACCTTTTGTTTGGTGACTCATTTCACATTCAGTGGTTGTTTCATATAGGGTTTCAGGTTCCCTTCAAAACCTGTTTGGGGTTTCAAGTGCCCACTCAAAACTTGTATGTGTGGCTGAAGAGTACTGTGTTATTTGTGATGCCACCCTAGTCACTGTGTCTTGTTCAGTGACTTGTTTCACCATAGGTTTGATGTTTTGTTTGGTTTGGGCTTCGTTGAAAATTTATTGATTTGTAAAGGGTTTCAGGCTCCCTTCAAAACTTTTTTTTCTTATCAAAAACTATGTTATATTATAAAATTGAATTAATGAAATACAAAATTATTTTATTAGATTTATGAATATAAATGTCAAAATAAATAATATTAATTTTATTACTATATACTAAAATTTATAATTTATTTCAATATAAACAAATATAAAATCCTTTTTACTTATCTAAAATAAATAATATTTATTTTATTATTATTATATAATAAAGAATAAGAATTTTCAAAATAAAGATTATAATATAATCATTTCAATTAAAAAAATTACTACTAACTTTTAGTAATACAAGTTATACTAATAATTAAAACTCAATCTAACTATATATTAATAATTTCTAATCATAATAATAAAAATATTTGTATACTTTTAATAAAATAAAATTATATTTTTACTTAGTCAAAATAAATAGTAAATGTACTAACAACATAAACATCATAATAATTTCAATAAGTTACAATATATAAATAATCAATAATATTTTTATTATTATTTTATACTAATAATGTGTAATCATAATAATAAAATTTATTTATATTTTTACTTATCTAAATAAATAATAAATATTATAAAATATTAGAGTTTACAACAACATAAACATCATAATAGTTTTAAATAACAATAGTCTAATTAAAAAATACAATTAAAACTGAAGTAAAAAGACACTTTGGTGGAAGTGACAAAGGCATTATAGCAAAATAGCAGTGCGTGTCATAAAATTCTAACATTACAGTATATGTCAGAAAGGTTCATTCTATTGGATGGGCATGGGTAGTGGGCATGCGGCATGGCACTCATAAGTTAGTGCAAATATGTTGCACCGTAGTCAGTGCCCAAATTTTCTACCCTTGTACAATGATTTTAATTGCCATGTATTAAAAAATGATGCATCTAAGCTCTAGACAACCCACATCAAAAATAACATGATGCATGCATACCATTCATCGGAAGCATTGCAGAAATAGATAATAAAGTACATGTGTTTGAGTTGTCCAATTGCATAGCTGTAGCATGGTAAGCTATGTCATAAGTATGCCCCATATATAATAAAAAACATATTTCATCTCTCATGAGATGGACCTACTAATGGAGGATTAGATGATGAAGGCAATGGCAATGACAACGAAAGTTAAACTGATGATTTGACTGGATACAAAAAGAGATTAAATTCCTATTCCACACACCATATTTTAAAATTATCCCACCCAACATATTAAAAAATATTGCCCTACATATTTTAAAATAATCTTTCCCTACGGCTGCTAAAATCTAGTTTTGAAGAATATTAGTTCAAAATCAAATGTCTAATGCATGTATTGTAGGTTTTGAAATACTATTCAAGAAGGTGACAATACGCATGCTTACGTTTTTGCAATATCGGTTCTTTGCATGATAAGTCATGGTAATTTAATTTCTTTCATGTTTGTTTTATATATTTCAATTTTACAATCTAAGATCTATCAGCACAAAATATGTAGGAGGTGGGTTCAATAGTGTGACTGGCACATGATATGCAATGATATTTAAGGTGGTAGTTACATGCATTTCATGGAATAGTGATATGCAAACATTTTTCTTTATATCATAGTACATATTGCTTATCTGATAAAATGCTTTCTTAGATTTATTAAAAATGTGAAAAGAAGCTTCTTAATAAATTTTAAGTATATTGAAACCTCACAACATTTCATAGTAGATTTTATAACTGAGATGAAAACTATTATATGTTTATTGTAAGGATCATCCGATGAGGGTTGTAGTGCTGTGAGATGAGCATTATTTTATTTCCATGTGGAGGTTTCATGTTTTGCATTATACATTTGAAATTTTGTCTTTATAATTATGGGTATCTTAACACTATTTTTGAGTCTACTAGACAAAAGTTGCCCATTTCTATAAGACGAGTAAGATGTATTTTTTTTCAACGCCTATGGAGGTCGAGGATGAAATATTCATTTCCTAAATGAAAGAATAGAAGAATGAGCAAGATGTCTTTTTTTAGTGCCTACAAAGGTGAAGGAGGAAATCTTCATTGCCCAAACAAAAGAATAGAAGATTTAGTCCGATGAACCAGTCAAAGAAGATGATAAAGATGATGATAAGAAGGAAGATTTTTAAGGGAGGCAATGTGCACTAAAAACTTGAAGTGAAGTGGCCATGAGAAAAAGAGGCATAAAACTATGTTAAAGCTGGATGAATATTCTCTCTCTCTCTCTCTCTCTCTCTCTCACACACACACACACACACACACACACACACACACACACACACACACACACACACACACACACACACACACTCTTTCTATCTTATTCCCTAATATCTCTCTCTCTCTCTCTCTCACACACACATACATTCTCTTTTTATCCTATTTCTCTCTCTATCATATCCCCTCTCTCTTTCTCCTATCCCCTTCTCTCTCACTCATTCTATCCATCTCTCTCTCACTCTTTCTATCATATCCCCTAATCTCTCTCTCTCTCTCTCTCTCTCTCTCTCTCTCTCTCTCTCTCTCTCTCTCTCTCTCTCTCTCACACACACACACACACACACACAATTTCTATCATATCCTCTAATCCTTCTATCCATCCCATCCTCTCTCTCTCTATCCCCTTCTCTCTCTCTCTCTCTCTCTCTCTCTCTCTCTCTCTCTCTCTCTCTCTCTCTCTCTCTCTCTCTCACACACACACACACACACACACACACACACACACACACACACACACACACTCACTCACTCACTCTTTCTATCATATCCCCTAATCTCTCTCTCTCTCTCTCTCTCTCTCTCTCTCTCTCTCTCTCCTCTCTCTCTCTCTCTCTCTCTCCTCTCTCTCTCTCTCTCTCTCCATTACATCCTCTTCTCTCTCTCTCTCACCCCCTCCATCTCCCTCTCTTTCTCTCTCCTATTCCCTCTCCCTTTTCATATCCCCCCTCTCTCTCTCCCCCTCTCCCCCCTCCCTCCCTCCCCATCACTCCCTCCCTCCTTCAATCTACCTTCGTTTAGTAGTAATACATAACCCGATCGGGTTTTACAAAACTCGATCAGGTCCATATGGATAATGCAATTAGAACTCAATAACTTGATCAAGTTATTGAAAAATATAAATAAAACAACATGTCAATGGTTATTATGGTGTTTCAGTGTAGTCCACCAGATTCTACTATTGTTTCATATGTATTTCTATACCAGGTATACAAGTATAAGGTTTTTTTGTACTTGGGAATGCTAAATTTGATATTTTTCATGTGCCAACATTTTATTTTATGTTAGTATCTTGTGATTGAGCATAAAATATTCATGCAAATTTGTTTAGTTTTGTATTTTATTGCGTATTGTATTCATGTTATTGTTTGTAGGGTAATTTGCATCTACAATCATGGGAAAGAACAAGAAAAGAATGATTGAAAAAAGAGAGACAACAAAGGAAAAAACAAGGGAGCGTATGAGGAGATTACAGGAAGGTACAACATCAAATGCCTCTAATGCAAGTGATGAAAATCTACCTATTGATATTGATGTCACAAACGCACCTAATTTGACAAACAAAAATGTTCAACATACCCCAATTGAAATGATTATGACAAATACACTTACATCACCTAATGCCCCTAATGCAACATCTCAAGTTGAAATGATGAATGCACATAATGTAAGTAATGAAAATATAAAGCATGCACATACATCAACATCTCCTAGAATAATTCATAGAAAACCAAAGTTTCTAATTGACATTGATAAAAATATTTTGAAGCCACTGCATGATAAAATGCCAGAAAGAAATTATAGGAGAATTGTTCAAAAGATTTAGAACAAAGTTTTGAAAATTTAAATCAAAGTGGAAGATGCCAATTTTTTGTTGAAATGGTTAAAAATCTAAAATTTAGAGAGACAATGAGAATTTTGGGGTTAAGAACATCTGAAAATAGTAGTGAAAGAAGCATTCTTAGAAATCTCTTTAATGCATACAAATCCATTGGTTCAAAAGCATGTACTAAAGATGCTAATATAAGTCAACGAGTCCTCACATCAACCATAATGGGAAAGGAAATGACAAAAACTTGTATGGTAAGCAAAATAAGTAAATCATTAAGGATAAGTAGAACAACGTTAGTCAAAGCCTTAGTAAGGTGGGAAAAAATTGAGAATTCTAATAAGAATTATTTTTGGTCATTCCAAGGTAGAATCCCATGTTAGGATAAAGTTATTGTTGATTCACCAAGAACATTAATAGAAATTTTTTGGCATGACAACACAAAGGCTTCACTAAACCAAAAAGATGTTGTCAAAAGACGAATTGGAAAAATAAACCATGAGCCACATGAAAATGAAAAATAATTTTTGGATATGACTCAAACACAATTTTATGAAATGTTACTTCAAAGATTTATGTTAGCCATATTTACCCTCCTGCCAAAAAATTGAGTTTTCTTGGCAAGCATGGGCAACGGTCATATCTATTCAAATATTCAAATGATCAAATGTTATAAAAGATATATTCAAACTTTGGCTTATCCTTTATTTTCTTAAGTTCAAACTTTTATGGTTTATCCCCTTAGAGAGTCAAGTTGCGATTATGTGACTATCCTTCATTGCTCAGTCACTGTAGTCTATGACCTAACCCTCAAAGGAGGTGTGAATGTGCGACATGGTCTTTTCAATGGTCAGCACAACTTTGTTGTTTAGAAGGCTAACATCTAGTTATGAGTGTTGACGTAGCAATATCTCTTTATCGCTTGATCACAAGGTTATTATCTTAACCTAGGGTTTAAGTTACAATGTCACGACCCTTTCTCATTGCATGATCGTAGAGAGTTTAGTCTTAATCATGGTCAAGATAACGAAGTCATAAATCACCTTATGTGCATAGTCGCTAGGGTTAGTGATGGGTTAAAGAACTAAGCCACGAGATGGTGATAGTGCAACATGTGTCCCAATTGGCCTAGGTGGAGAGCAAGCAATGGTGGTTAGGTTCATTTTTTGCATGGTCATGGGCATATCATGTCAAGTCAAGTTTCAAGCCACAATGACGTGAATGGTGTGTTGGTAGTTTGGATCACAATTTCATATGGTGTCAGGCTTATAATGCCAAGTTGAATATTAAGTGGCAATGATACAAGACGCCAGTCTCATGTTGTCATCTGATCGCAGTAGTTAGGGGGGAGATGTTAAGGACAATCTGCAAAGTAGTAATATGGTTTGTTCACAATTTTGCAAGGTAAAATAGTTAATGAAGATAAAGGGTTGCAAAGCCACTCTTGATTATAATCAAAGGTCAAACATGAAAGATAAAATATGATTGGTCCACATAGTGAAACCTAAGGATTGACTCCAATTGACCGATGACATGGCTGACTTAGCATGTTGATAAGAAAGGAAGCAACTCTCTAATGACGGATCTGATATTTTTTTATCTCCTTCAACCACTTTCATCATTCCCTAGGTTGAATAAATGTAAAGGGACACTCCATCACTGCCTAGTAATCCATCTAATCAATCAGAACGATAATGACCTTCATTTTTGTCTTCTCAAGACTCTGTTTGGTGAACAAGTGATTTTCTTGCATCTGGATTTGTGCCATGATCAGATCTTTCCCAGATTTGCAGTGATTGTTCTTTGCAAACTTGAATGTAGTTGCTGAGTTTTGCCTTAGGGTAGAACTTATCTAAGTAATTACACTATAAAAGAAGATTTTGCAACCTTTCTTAGGGTTGATCTTTTCTCTAATTCTATGGCATTGTATTTCTATGCTATCCTATTGTAATCTCCTTTCCCTCTGAGTTGGTATTCCTTTGTTGTATCTCTTTCTCCCATTAATATATTGTGCAATACCTTCTTGCCTTTGTGTTAATGTATTGTCTTCATTTCTCAACTATATGAATGTATCTATTTGGCTTTTGAATGATATAAAGTGAGGTTCCTTCCTTATAGAATTCTTTGGGTTATGATCTACATATGGTTGTCAGATTAAGCAAGGATTGAATATATATATTTTAAGGTTATATTGATAAAATGTGCATTATTTGGCAGAGATAAGGTTGATCATACTATTAGGTGTATCACCTCCTCTTAGATTAGATTAGGTAGTTTTCTTTCATGCATTCCTTCTCTCTTTTCCTCTCAAGAAATAGTTAGGTACATCTTGATAGTAAGGAAGTCGACCTTCTCTAGAGATTCAATCTCAAGTCACAAAATCCCACAATTTAGATATTGTTTCTTTGCTACACGAGGCTACCTTTAGGTAAGACTTTAGGTAGGGGTGCAAGCTTTTGTGTCAATAATTTTTTGCATGCTCGGTGGGACTAATACTTAAAGCATGATAAGTTCACTAGTGTTAAAGAAGAAAAGTTCCAGTATATGCTGAGAAGATAGTGTTGCTCTTAGTATTCTAGGCCTTCAAGAGGCTCATTTTTAAGTACTTGGAAACAACATCTCTACATTTTGGTTTCAGGACCATAGTTGTTGTGATTCATGCCCAAGGCTCACACAAAGGCATCTTCTAGAGGTAATTTTCAATACACTAAAATCTCATTTTCAAACCCTAGAAGGAATAGAGATTGATTATCTCTATCACCAGTTAGGAGTGTAGTGGTACCATATACACCTACAAGATCTCTCTCCACTCCTCTTGTTGATAGATCACAACCTAGGTTTCCATCTTTTCATATAAATAGGTCATTATTCCATATTGCATAGCCTAGAGCACATGCATTTTCCACCTTTAATGGTGAGAGTCCTCTCCTTTTGGCTCAAAGACATGATATCCTAGTGTCAACTCTCAAAAGTATACATGATTTCATTGGTGAAACTTCCATCTCCCCTGTAGAACATATTCAAGAGATTTCAAATGTTTGTAATATACATGGTATTATAGAAGATGATGTTGTACTTAGGCTTCTAGCCTCATCCTTGAAGGGAAAATTATTACAATGGTATAGAGGTTTGTCTCATTATTCTATTACTAATTAGGATGGGTTAGGAGTAGGGCTTTGTAAGCATTTTAAGGACAAAAGTGATCACCTATCACTTTTAGAGGAATTAACAACCATCAAGAGAGAACCCCATGGATATATGATTGATTTTAATTATAGGTTTCAAAAGACATGGGATAGGATACCCAATGCAGTAAAGCCTTCCCTTGGTAATGTAGTATTGTATTACCTCAGAGCCTTTAATAGTGATATTGCTACCACTCTACAATCTATGGGACGGGGACACTTTACCAAATGCTTACAAGACAACCATAAGGGTAGAAAATATCTTGATACAAGGAGGGAAGTTAGCTCCAAGGCCTCGAATGCCTTTCTTTCCTAACATGTCCAATCATCAACCTACAATAGCCCCTATTCCTATTCCCTCTACAAATCAGTCCCTTTAGTGGTCCCAATAGCTTCCACATTCTCTTATGGAGTTGATAAGATTGAGGCCATGATGCAAATATTGATGTAGAATATGGATAACATTTTATAGGATCAAGAAAAGAGGATGGAGGACAACAATACAGTGATGCAAAAAATGAGTAATGAGTTGGTGACTATAAAGAGGCAACAAGATCAAAATAATAAGCCTCCCCATCTTCAATATCAAGGTCCCATACATAATAGATCCCCAAACAAGAGTCATACCCCCTACAATCAAAGTAGACCTATCAATAGTCCCCATGCTACAAATACCAACCTAAATTGAGCTTTAGTCCCTCAAAATAATCTTGCTCAAGATCATGAATTCTGCCCTTCTTGTAACTATTCCTATGGATATTGCATCTATCAAAGAGTAGAATCTTACTTAGCACTAACTACACATGGAAGTATCAGGGTAGCAACACAATGCTTATTAGCCTACTGATGCTTCTCATCTACAATAGCAAGGTGATTGTTATTTCATGAACCATCATTCAAAGGAACACTACCATATTAATCATGATGTTATAGCTCCCAACACTAGAAGTAAGAGGAGATTTATTGAGGATGTCATTCCTTCACTAATTTAATCTTCATCTTAAGATGCTGCTCCTCATGCACTAGTGATGAATGTACAATTCAATGTTACTCCTCAACAAAGACAAGATATGAGTAGCTAGAAGTCTACTAGACCTCACACTTCTCAAGTTCAACCACCTATCTGTATAGTTTCTAAAGCTTTAGTCAAAGTAGTCGGTGCTCCTCCCTTCAATGTAGTAGATCAAATGAAAAGGAATAATGTCAATATCTCTATATGCGATGATGTTGCTACTACACCATCATAGAAGAAGCTACTATAACAAGAGCTAGAGAGCATAGAAGTGAAAGGTCAACCACCTAAAGAGAAAAGTATGACAATGTTGGTGCAATCAATCAAATAAGGAGAAACAAGTAAGAAAATAAGGCGTCCTCCTTTCTATTTCTCTTTAATCATAGGAGATAAACTAGTCCATAATTGTATGATAGATTTAGGGGCTAGTAGCAATATAATTCCTAGGTGTGTATCCAACCTCATGGGTATCAAATATGAGCCAATGGTTAGAGATGTGCTCCAATTAGATGGCACTTCTATCAAGACTGTAGGACTCTTAAAAATGTAGAGATGACCTCCAAGGGTATGTTTGAAAAAATTGTGCTAGTGTATCTGGATGGTATAACTATCTTTTCAAAGCATGCAGTAGATCAGTTTGATCATTTGAGATAGGTATTTGAAAGATGCAGAGAGTATGGTGTGTCCTTGGACCCCAACAAGTGTGTATTTTCTACTAACTAGAAGTAAATAACTTAGGGCATATTGTGTCAAGAAATGAGTTCAAAATAGATCCAGAGAGGGTAGAAGTAATTCTTGCTCTCCCACTTCCCACCCATAAGAAAAGATTGCAAAGTTTCCTTGGTAGGATCAACTTTATAAGGAGGTTTGTCCTTGACCTTGCTTCTATGGTAAAACACAACTATGTTAAAAAAGAGCCTGGTGTTCACTTGGACCAAAGAGGGAAAGGCTAGTTTTGAAGAAATCAAGCAATCAATTGCAATATCCCCTACTCTTGTCAACCCCAATTTTGATAGAAACTTCATCCTCTACTCTCTTGGAGGAAAGTCAAGCATTTTAGCTATTCTTACACAGTTAAATGATGAAAAATTGGAATAGCCCATTGCTTTCTTTAGTAAAGGGCTTAATGATTATGAGGAAAGATACAGTTATGTAGAGAAATAGATCCTTGCTGTTGTAAGGGCTCTCAAAAATTTCAAACATCTCTTGTCTCACAATAAGGTCCAACTTTTAGTTCCACATGCAAATGTAAAGGATTTCTTCTTGAACAAGGATATCAATGAGAAGAGAGCTAGGTGATCACTGGAGTCATGGAATATGATATTGATATTAAGGTCACCTAGTTGGTAAGAGGTAGGGACTGTGTGAGAAGATGGGTTTGTCTTTTGAGACACATGAAGAGGTTGCCCTCTTGATCCAAAAAGAGCAACTATTGGAGGATGAAGATTAGATTGATTGGTTGCAGGAAATGACTTCCTTCTTGACAGAAGGAAGATGCCCCCAAGGCCTAGATAGAGCCAAGAGGAGATAGTTTAGATTGTAGGCTAGTATCTATGTCTTGGTGGATGGAGTATTGTTCAAAAAGGGTTCTGGTGGAGTCCTACTTAGATGTATACAAACAGATCAGGTAAGAAGGTTTCTGAAGGGATCTCATGATGGTCCTGGTGGTGGTCATTTCTCAGCTAGAGTCACTGTGATGAAGATAATGAGGGCTGGCTAATATTAGTCCACCCTGTTTAATGACTACCATAAGTTGGGAGAAATGTGCTTTCTTCTCAAGAAAGCGAAGATTGGTTGCCTTTTCCCTCCATACCATTCAAATTGACCAACCTTTTGCCCAGTGGAGTTTGGATTTCATTGGTCCAATAAATCCACCCTTCAGTATTGGCCATAAATGGATCTTGGCCATACATGGATCTTGGCAGCCACAGACTATTTCACAAGATGGACTAAGGTAGTGGCTTTGAAGGATTCAATAGAGGCCTTAGTAGTTGAATTCCTGGATGGAATTGTGACAAGAATTGGTGTTCCCTCAACTATCATATTTGATAATGCCAAATCTTTTATTGAAGCTCACATATGTTCTTAGGCTCTAGAATATGGGATATATCTGAGCACTTCCTCAAATTATTATCCCCAAGGAAATGGCTTGGATGAATCATCTAACAAGAATCTTTTCAAGATCATGAGTAGGACAATTGAAGACAATTAGAGTTGGCATGTCAAGTTGAAGACATCCCTATAGGCTGACAGAATTACACCCAAGAGAGAAGTTGGGAATTCACCTTTTATGATAGTTTATGCAAGGGAAACTAGGTTTCCTATTTCACTATAATTCTCCTCTCTTGGGTTGGCTCATCAATTAGAGCCAGAGGAAAATGATCCCATAATAATCAGGTTAGCATAACTGATTAAATTAGAAGAAAAAAGGCAATAGGCTATGCATACACTTGAAGCTTGTCAATAGGAGGTCAAAAAAAGTTTTGATAGAAAGGCTATAGCTAGGATTTTTAGGGAATGGGGTCTTGTTCTCTAGTGGGATGCTGATAGAGCCAAGCTAAGGCATTCTAAGCTTGATCTAGAGTAGGCCATATGTTATCACCAGTTGCAAGTAGGCCAACACTTTCTAGCTATCTAGGCCCAGTGGTGATGTTCTACCCATTCCAATTAATGGGATTTACCTCAAACCCTTCTTCTAGAGAGGGTTAAGGTTTTCAATATGTAATAGGTTAAGTTTCTAGTTTTTTGAGAAGTGCTAAGCTCAAGTTATTTCTCTATAAGATAGACAAGTTTTGAAGTCTTGTAGTTGCAAAGAGGTTATAGGTAGAGTTATGATTTTACAATACACAAGATCTTAGTTTTTATGACTCCATAGCCCAATGGATGCTTAAGGTCACTAGTCATTTACATAGTGGGCTAGTATCCCCTTTGAGTCACCAAACTTGTTAGCCATATTTGTCCTCCCACCAAAAAATTGAGTTTTCATATCAAGCATGGACAATGGTCATATCTATTCAAATATTCAAATGATCAAATGTTATAAAAGATATATTCAAACTTTGGATTATCTCTTATTTCCCTAAGTTCAAACTTTTATGCTTTATCCCCTTGGAGAGTGAAGTCATGATCATGTGAATTTCCTTCATTGCCCAGTCACTACAGTCTATGACCTAACTGTTAGAGGAGGTGCAAATGTGCGACATGATTTTTTCAACAGTTAGTGCAGCTTCACAATTTAGAAGGCTAACATCTAGTTATGAGTGGTGACATAGCAATATCTCTTTATCACTCAATAATAGGGTTATGATCTTAACCTAGGGTTTAAGTTGTGATGTCATGACCCTTACTCATTTGCATGATCATAAAAATTATAATGTTAATCATGGTTAGGATGGTGAAGTCGCAAATCACCTTATGTGCATGGTTATTAGGATCAGTGATGGGTTAAAGAATCAAGCCATGAGATGGTGATAATGCAACACATGTTTCAGTTGGCTTGGGTGGAGAGAAAGCAATGGCAGTTAGGTCCATTTTTTGCATAGTCATGGGCATTTCATATCAAGTCAAGTTTCAAGCCACGATGATGTGAATGACATGTTGGCTATTTGGATCACAATTATGCATGGTTGTAGGCTTATAATGCCAAGTTGAATATTAAGCAGAGATGATGCGAGACAATAGTTTCATGTTGTTGCCTGATCATAGTAGTTAGAGGGGGATGTTAAGGATAAGTCACGAAGCAGCGATATCATTTATTCACAGTTTCATAAGGTAAAATAGTTAATGAAGATAAAGGGTTGCAAAGTCATGGTCGATTGCAATCAAAGATAAAAAATGAAAGATAAAATATGACTGGTCCACATGGTGAAAGGTAAGGATTGACTCCAGTTGACCAGTGACATGGATGACTTGGCATACTGATAACAAAATAAGCAGCTCTATGATGGAAAAACTAATCTTTTCGATCTCCTTCAACACTTTCATCATTCCCTAGGTCTAATAAATGTAAAGGGAAATTCCATCACCACTTGATAATCCATCTAATTAGTAAGAACAATAATGGTCATTGTTTTTGTCTTCTCAAGATTATGTTTGGTGAACAAGTGAGCCATGATTAGATCTTTCCCATATTTGCAATGATTTTTATCTACAAACTTGAATGCAGTTGTTGAGTTTTGCCTTAGGGTAGAAGCTATCTAAGTTATGCTTTCACTATAAAAGAAGATTTTATAACCTTTCTTAGGGTCAATATTTTCTTTGATTTTGTGGCATTGTATGCCTATGCTCTTCTATTGTAATTTCCTTTGCCTCTAAGTTAATATTCCTCTTTTGTATCTCTTTTTTCTCCCATTAATAGACCATGCAATACCTTCTTGCCTTTGTGCTAATATATTGTCTTCATTTCTCAACTGTATGATTATATCTATTTGGATTTTGAATTATATAAAGTGAAATTTCTTCCTTATAGCATTCTTTTGGTTTTGATCCACATATGGTTGTTAGATTAAGAAAGGATTGAATATGTATACTTTAAGGTTATATTGATGAATTGTGCATTCTTTGGCAGAGATAAGGTTGATCATACTATTAGGTGTATCACCTCCTCTTAGATTAGGTTAGGTAGTTTTCTTTCATGCATTCCTTCTCCCTTTTCCTCTCAATAAATAGTTAGGTGCATCTTGATAGTAAGGAAGTTGGCCTAAAGTCCCACTCTTTAGAGATTGTTTTCTATGTTACACGAGGTTGCCTTTAGGTAAGAGTTTAGGCAGGGGTGCAAGCTTTTGTGTCAATAATTTCCTCAAATTAAAATCAGCCAAAGGTTTTTTTAGATGAGAAAACCATTCTATGTTAAGATAAATCATACACACACTACATGTTGTAGGGTTCATCTTGAATTTTTTGTGTATTATGATGTTTATCATTACATATGTTGTACTTTGCATACTAATGAAATATTATAGGAATGCGGTCTACAATTACCTCCTAAGTCACTGAGAAAATTTATTGTAACTGTACTATGTAAATGAGATGATGTGTGCATTTATTATAAGACCATGTGTTTGAAAGGTTTTTGCCCTCAATGTGGTGGTTTACAAAAGTTGCATAGATGCCTACATTTAGATAACACACATGAAATTGGTAAGACACTATCTTCTCTTGGAAAGTGCAAGTTAGTTACATATGGTGTTAAAGATGGAAAAGAATTAAAGAGTTGCGAATTAGTGAAAATTGATGTATGTGTAGCTGATTTTATGAAATTGTTTCAAGAGAAAATAGTTTATGACTATATAGGTCATACACATAGAGATAAATGGTTAGATGAACAATTCAAGTTGTCTAAGGAAACTTTTCCCTTGGATACAATTGTGTCAAGTGTTGACTTCACTGAAAACTATACACTAAAATCTCAAAATAAAGTGCAACCAATGTATTACAACTCTATACAAGTATCAATTTTTGTGCACATAGTATTTATTCATCCACATGATAGCACTCATAAAAGTATTAAGAGAGCATCACTTCTATATCAGCAATGATTGAACTCATTCATCAAAATTTGTGCAAGGATGTTTTAGAGTTTTCTATGACAATTTGAGGGAAAGAGCTAAAACATACAATCAATGCATTAAATGGTCAAATAATTGCATCGTATAATTCAAGAATGTAAGGATGTTCTATTGGTTGAATAGGATGCATGTGAGAAGTGGAGTGTAATCTTTTTGGAATTTTGTTGAGGTGGGACATAGAAAGGGAGAGCATGATGGTGCTGAAGTATGTGTGAAAAGAGCCCTTAATAGAGATGAATTATATTATGAAGGTGGTGCAATATTAGAAAATGTTGAAACAATTGTCCAATGGTGCAATTCTATAATGGGACTAGGTAATACAAGTAAGTCTATGGTTTCTAGATATTTTTTGTTGATAAATAATACTAACATTGAAAATTTGCAAGATTGTTGTACACTTATAGGATCAAGTGAAATGCATTCATTTCAAAGTTCAGATGCAACATCACTAGTTGTTCATACTAGAAAGCTTGCAATATTTTTCTCTTCTTGTATGCATCATTTATGGGATGAATGTGAATCAAAAGAGTGGATTGACGAATGGTCTTATATACCTTAGCATCCAATTGATTCATATCAATTTTGATACAACACTACAACTCAACTAGATTGAAGCATCAACAAATTTTGAGCATGTATTTGACATAGTTGAATTAGGTATTAAGTTATCAATTTAATTCTTGGTCAAAATAGATTACTTTCAATTTTGGTATTAACTTATCCTTCTATATAATGCAAGTCATGTATATGTAGTTATTACATCTGAAAATAATGAAGAAGGAACAAATTACTTTCTATGTCAGTTTATTGATCCCCAAAAGAAACTGATAGCTACAGTCATTGATGGTGAGGATATTGAGTACTCAATAGGATCCATCATTGTGATAGACACATGGTTTAGAAGGTAGTACATTTTTGTCCCTTGCCATGAAGATATCTTTAAGTCAATTTTTCATGTATAATGTATCAATTTCGACTTTAAATTGTCTTTACAATTAAATGTAGTTACCCTGCCAAGAATTCTACCACATGGTTATTTGAGGATTTTGAGACACACAGACATATTCTTCATTACTCTAACTTTATTGTTGCAACAAATATTCAATTGATATTGTATCATGGTAGGCTTCTTAACAAGAAGTTTTAAAAAGTACGTGAATCTGAGCACAAGGCAATACTTGATACAATAAGGGTCAGAGCTCATCCAAAAGGTTCCCTTGATTGATTGTGTGCTATATAGCTTAATCATTCTATATATGGTAGAATAATTTTGAAATTTTTGTATATATGCTATGCAAAATGTTGCAACTTCACAGTGATGTACATATGTAGATGCCAAATATTTTATATAAAAAAGAGAAGACATGTAAAACACGTATATTTATATGCCATATTTTGTATAAAAATCTAATAAGAGATGTCACATGTGCATATTTTGATGCCAAATTTTGTATATAAAACTGATAAGAGATGTAAATATTGTACATTATTTTTATAAATTTATTATAATTCTTTCTCTTGAACTCTTTGTTGTGGGTTTGATGATATCCTTAAAACAATATTCAATTATCTTCAACTTAAATGGATTTAGATGGTTTTCCTCTTTCATTTTTCTCCCAACTTTCCCAAAACATCAAGAAAATAAATTATATATTTGGATACCCATTTGGATTCTTTACAACATATGCAAAGTTTGGATAGAGTTGTTTTGGACCATGTCCTTGCTGTCACACTATGACAACCCTTTTTAGGCTTAAAATAGCCCTCTGATTGACACAAGACATGATGATGATGTCATCATGAGGTAAATAGGGTCTAGGAAGAGTTAGGATGAGGATTTTACCAAAGGTAAGGTTTTTGGTTAAGTTTGAGAAAATAGGAAGGTCATTTGATGAAATTGGTGAAAAGTTGTAAAAAAATGTAAAAGTTGCATTGTGCAACTTTGCAACTTTCAAAAGTTTCTTGAGAAAATTTTGGCAAGAAAGTTTCAAAGCATTGAAGAGGAGTCCTAATGGGTGAATAAACACCCAAATTCCCTATATAAAGCATGAGAAGACCTATGAGAAGGGTTGGAAGTTCTACGGATTGTGTGTTTTTGCAATCAGAATCTTGAAACATTTTGTGAGCAATTTCTTTGTTTTGAATGATATTAGGTAGTTAGGAGTTAAAGATCCATAGTATCACTTGTGCACCAATTGCTTCTCATATTTTCTTGAATTTGTGTGTTGGTTCATACTAATCTAAGAGCAAGCCCAAAACAATCTTGTTTGTTGAAGCAACTAGTTGGTGCAAGAGCATAAGGTAGACAAGGGGTATAGTTAGTGGAATCATCAATTTTATTGTGTAATACACTCTAAGGGAAAAAAAACTTTGGTAGGTTAAGCCTAGAGACCTTTGTGGTAATGTTTGATAGGTTGGTGAACTCATTTGGAGACCAAAGGATCACCTAGTGTTTGTTTGACTAGGTTGTTCTAAGTTGGTCAAATATAGTCAACATTTGGTCAAAGGTTGGCTCAAGGTTGTATTTGATCTTTTTTGTCAACATTAGTCTTTAGACATGATTTGGGATCATTTCATACCTATTTGGATTCAAATTTCATAATAGTGCAAAAAGTTGCAAAAAAGTTTCAAAGCGCAATTTTTGCAATTTCTTGCAAAAGTTGTTAAGAACCAGGTGAAAAAATTGGTTGGGAAATGACCAAATGACTAGAGGAGTTTATATAGTTTGGAGATCACCATATTTTTGGGTTGGAATCAAGAAGAAAATTTTTGGAGCAATTTTTTATGCCTTCTAGAGTGTTGGTCCATACTTTTCCAAGATTTTTTTTGGTTTCATGTGATGAGCTGATTGAATCCAATGTTTAGTACAGGAGATTAGAACAATAGATTGCATTCATTTTCCTTCATTTTGTTCTTTCCTAAAAATTAGGGTTTTGAAGCTTCTAATGCATTCCTAGCAATCTAGGGTTACTTAGTTAGCTCCAATTGGTCAGGTTTAGGCTTGGATCAACCTCATTTCAGCCAAAATGTCCCTCCGATGATACCGACCACATTTAATGGAAGTGTTCCTAAGGGTCTCTAAGAACCATCATGTTGTGGGTTTTGATTGGGTATTTCTTTGAGCTTGTATGAGGTATTGACAAATTATCATGTGCTATAGGATTGCATTGTCAAGGCCTACAACAACCTATCTTAGTTTTTAGAGATTTGACGTTGTTTGGATTTGACATCTGTATCTTGCCTATTGCCAAAAGTTACAATGTTGCTTAGTGCAAATGAAATAGTTTGTGTGTATTTCAAACTTTTGGTCCTAGGATTGAATCATCTACTCTGTTAGCTTTGGTTGGTTAGGTTCAAGCTAGGACCAACCTCATTTCAACCATAATGTCCCTGATGGTATCGACCACACTGAATGGAAGTGTCCCTACGGGTCTCTAAGAACCATCGGGTCATGATCTTTGATCATGCATTTCTCTGAGCTCATGTGAGGTATTGACAAAATGTTAGGTGCTACAAGATCACATTGTCTAGGCCTACAACAACCTATCTCAATTTTTAGAGATTTGACTTTGTTTGAATTTGGAATCTGTATCTCACCTATTTCCAAAAGTTGCAATGTTGCTCAATTCAAATGAGCAAGGTTGTGCACATTTCAAACCATTGGTCCTAGGATCGAATTGTCTAGTCTGTTAGCTCTTTTTGGTCAGGTTTAGGCTAGGACCAACCTCATTTAAGCCATAATGTCCCTCTAATGGTATTGACCACACTAAATAGAAGCGTCCCTAAGGGTCTCTAAGCACCATTGGGTTGTGATCTTTGATTGGGCATTTCTTCGAGCTTGTGTGAGATATTGAAAAACTATTAGATGCTACAAGATCACATTATTGAGGCCTACAAAAACCTATCTTAGTTTTTAGAGATTTGACTTTGTTTGGATTTGACATCCCTATCTTGCCTAATGTCAAAAGTTGCAATGTTGCTTAGTTCAAATGAGCAAGGTTGTGTATATTTAAAACTGTTGGTCCTAGGAATGAATCATCTAATCCATTAGCTATGGTTGGTTAGGTTTAGGCTAGGACCAACCTCATTTTAGCCACAACATATATCTAACGGTATTAACCACACTGAATGGAAGCATCCCTAAGGGTCTCTAAGCACTATCGGGCTGCGATATTTGACTCAAATACAAAAATTATGACATATTTTCACTTTTCATGTCTTATTACATCAAAATAAGTGACATATGAGTTTGATTACATGTTATAATGAATTTTATAAACATGTTACACTTTTCTATATAAAATAATGAACATTCGTGTGTTTGATTAATTGCAAGAAAGTAAGATGAAATACAAGTTTGTATGCACACACTGAACAAGTTGGATGAAAATACAAGTTTAATGTATATCAAAATGAACAATATATTATGTCATATCAATCGTATAGTTATAAAAAGATGTTGTGTCTTATCGGTACAATACAAAAGTCGAATACCCAATAAATGTTGAATGTGTACAATAGAAATGTCAAATGTACATGATACAAATCTTGAATATATACAATACAAAAGTCAAATGTATGTAAATGTCATGTGATGGCCACAACTACATAAGTATATCACTATGAATATCTATGACTGTGCAAGATCATCAAAATTGAGCCTCTTTGATGCAGTTTGTGGCTCGCTAGGTGTCTACAGAAGAAAAATTAAAATACTATATCAAATATCTTATCTATAAGTAATATGAAAATAGCTAGAAGTTGGATTCTAAATTGTGGATAGTTGAGTTGTTCATTACCTCATCCCTTTGTCTCATAGTTGGACTAAATGATAATGGTAATGGGCTCCTTCGTCAATGGGTGGGACTCCTAAAAAAATGATGAGTTAGAGTGACAATGGGAGACACAACTATCGATGAATTAATGCTCACAAGAGGCACATCCACTAATGAATCAGTGTTGGTATGAGGCACAACCTATATGTTAAGTGATAAAATGTTAGAATTATAGAGTGGCATTAGGGATTCCAAATAGATTAAAAAACAAAAACAAAAAATGTACTGTGGCTTGAGTTGGATCTCCCATGCTAGTAGGAGGCACAACCATTGATGAATCAGTGCTGGTATGAGGTACAACTTGTTTGGTAAGAGATAAAATATTAGAATTATAGAGTAGGCATTAGGGATTTATATCACACACACAAGCATTCCAAATTGAGATCATAAGAGGGTTTCAACTAAGAATATACATACATACCTCTGGCCTCTATATTGTTTGACCTCATCTTTGATGTTTGGGACTCCTAACAAAATGAAATGGGAAAGGATTTGCATGAAGTCTCAAAGAGTTTTGTAATAGGTAAAAGATAAATGACACATATTAATAAGACAAATTGTTGATAATTACTATAAAATGAAAAAAAAAAGTACTCATTTGTAAATTCAAATGTTTAATATATATTTAGAACAAATATATACTATAACTTAAAATTTATGAGAAGGAAAATATTAAATTTTACCTCTTCCATTGCCTCAACATCAATAGCCTTAGGTGCATTCATCAACTCTAAAAAACCTAATTGTTTCTACATATATTCAACCAACAAGTCAACACATATTCATCAATATTGAGTACATGTATATAAAGTCATTTATAATAAATTTCAAAATATAAAATTGACTTGTATTTAATACTCTTTTTTTGGTTTCAGTATTCTTATTGATTTCCTTCCCTTTCCTCTAGACCTTGAGCTATGTGGAGCACCCTAAAGAAGAAACAAATATAACATAAGAGGAATCAATAAGACACATCATGATTTTAACTCAAATTGTAAACTTGATAGGTGTGCAAGCTATGATACCACATAGCTGTCAAGGCCAAAGTTAATGGCAGAAAGTGTGGCATCATCAACTTGAGAAAACTTAGCCACTGACAAGCCCTATAAAATAGTAAAGAGTATTGTTATAAATATGAGATAATGTTGTAAATGGAAAGAAGGCACAATAACAACAAGAAGATCATAGGAGGGAAACAATACACAAGAAGGACTTGAAGGACAATATTGGAAGGATAGTTGAAAGATGGGAAAATTTGGGGTTCAAAAAGGCTACAAGGCCTAAATTGAAAATAAAGAGACTGGGAAGGAAAAGTGAAATGCAAATGAAATTTTGGCACCTTGTCAAGAAATACAACTGGAGATTCATGATCTCCACACTCCTACATGACACCCTATGTGATATGGAGGTTCTTTGATGCGGATGGGTATATGGAGGATGAGCTCATGAGGTTCATTAGATGGATTTCAGGTATGCTAGGAGCAAGATATATGGATTGGAATTGGATGGATTTGGTGAATTTGGGAGGGTTTCAATGATGGTAAGAGATGGAAGAGGATCTATAAGTGGGTTTGATGAAAGAAGGATGATAGTTATGGAACATGGAAGAGGAATGATGAGTACGAGAGATGGAAAGGTTTCAACATGCTAGCAACTTCACATGATGTAATTAGATGAGATGTCCACATCAACTTAACTTGGACATGGATATTCTAATAGCTTCCTTGTAAGACTTCTTAGAGACTAGGTGTTCATTGTAAAATTATTAAGAAACAACATTTACGGAACTTTGCATTGTTAGTGATATACCAATTAAGAAATCATATTTCAAAGCCAATGTATTATTGTAATTTTAAGAATATTTAAAAAACTTTACCTCAGGTGTACTTTCTCCTAGCCTTACATCTCTAGCAGAATGAGTACTATTTGGTGTTCTTGTACTGCTTGTTGCACCCTACATTGTATATTGTTCGCATATCAATCTAAAGTGCTCTATAAAATTAAAAATTGTTTACTTTTATAATATTTAGGTGATTAAATAATATCATGTCAAAACTAATGAGGTTAATTAGATGGGGTTTGGGTAATGCTAGGAGTAAGAGATGTGGTTGGGAATTGGATGGATTTGATGAATGGGAGGGTTTCAATGATGGTAGGAGATGGATGAGGATTTATAAGAGGGGTTTAAATAATGGTAGGAAATGGAGCAAGATCTATAAGTGAGTTGGATGAAAGAGGAATGATAGTTATGGGACATGGAAGAGGAATGATGTGTGCAGGTGATTGAAAGGTTTCAACATGCTAGCAACTTTACATGATGTGATTAGATGAGATGTCCTCGTCAACTTAAATTAGACATGGATACTCTATTGGCTTCCTTGTAAGACTTCTTAGAGACTGGGTGTTCATTGTAAAATAATTAAGAAATAATATTTAGGGAACTTTTTGTTGTTAGTGTCATACCAATTAAGAAACAAAATTTTAAAGCCAATGTATTATTGCATGTTTAAGAATATTTAAAAAACTTTACCTTGGGTGTTCTTGCTCCTAGCCTTGCACCTCTAGCAGAATGAGTACTATGTGGTGTTCTCATATGGCTTGCTACACCCTGCATTGCATATTGAACATCACATATCAATCTAGAGTGTTCTATATTTTTTTAAACTTTTTCTACTTTTATAATATTTAGGTGATTAAATAATATCATTTCAAAACTCAAACAAATAAACTTGTGTCTCTTATCAACCAAAGATCATCATCATCAAATCATCTATGAGTGTGAAATCTCCACCTCTGTATGAATAACAAGTATGCCCACAATGTACACATGGATGAGATGACACTCCATCCTAAGATGCCTCAATATCCATCCCATCACACATGCGCTGACAACAAAAAAATAAAAATTGATTAGGCCCCAAATATTGTAATGATGCATGTGATGATAATGTAGGTGGCACAAGTGAGGATGACATTGGTGGTGCAAGTGGCACAAACGGGGATGAAACATGTGGTGTAGGTAATGCTAATGGAGTTGTTGTAGGTTGTGATAACTAAGGTGCCATAGGTGATGATGATGGAGCTATCGTAGGGGGTGCATTTGATGATGGTCAAGGTTTTGAAGGTGAAGGTAAACCACCTAACTATGACCCATGCTCAATGATAACATCTGTGTTAGAAAGGTTAATCTTTCCTTGGATATATTTTAATTGGGATATTCCAAGGGTCCCTACATGTAGTTTGTCCACTTGTACACATGTGGAGGACATGTCATTGTTTGTCCTTTATTCCACATGTAAGGACAACTCTTGTTTATTTCTTTATTTAGTTTATCCTCCTTAAGAGGATTGTGACACTTTGCACACACCTATTATGAATGTGGCATTCATAGAAATGGGAGTTACAAATGCAACTCCTCTCGCATCTCTATATAAGAGATGCTCCTCCTTCTTTCTTCACAACTACAACACCACTCTAAGCACTTGATGTTATTGTATTGAGCTACTTTTGCTCCAACACTCTCTCTCTCTCTTCTCTAGGCATTTGCCTTCATTCATAATACTCACAAGGGGTTTTCTTTGCTTTCCCCTTATAAATCCTTGTCTCCATTGTTGAACCATCTTGGTGTATGCTCTTGGAGTTGCTTATCTTATGGTAACATTGTTTCACACTTAACTTACTTGGATTGTTTCTCGTTCCTTGCTCAACATTATCATTTCTTACATGGTATCAGAGCTTGGTTATCTAATCCTTGTTTTAAGTTTTGTGGTGAAGGTTGCCATTCATTGGAGCACACCTTATTTGGAGATGTTATTGAGAGAAGAAGTTTGTGTTGTGATTTTAGCTTTTTTTAACTAATCTTGTGCATGCAAATTTCATATTTTTTACTAACCCTCTTTGGAAGGCTTGCCGCCAAAGGGTTTTCTTGTAAAAGCTTCATATTTTTTACTAACCCTCTTTGGAAGGCTTGCCGCCAAAGAGTTTTCTTGTAAAGCTTCATTTTTTTTTACTAACCCTCTTTGGAAGGCTTGCCGCCAAAGGGTTTTCTTAGTAAATTTCAATTTTTTTTTGTTTTGTTTTGGACGGCATGCCGCCAAAACAAAAAATATTACATTAGTAAAGCTTTATAACTCTTTACTTTTTCTTACTTCATTTATAAAAAAAAAAATTTTACTCTTTAAAAAAAAAAAAAATTTCACTATATTGTGTTTTTATAAAAACAGTGTAAAGCTTCATTTTATAAAAATAAAAATAAAAAAATATATAATTTTTGAATTTTGTTGGGCGGCAACGCCACCCGCGCGCCACCCCCACGCCGCCGCAAACGCCGCCAACGGTACAGACCCCGCGCCGCCGCGCAAACACCGCCGACGGTACAGATCCAATGCCGCCGCGCGCAACTGCCGCTGCGAACCGGTTGCGCCGCTGCGAACCGGTTGCGCCGCTGTGCACCGCCGCCCTCTGCATCTCTGCCCCACCTCTGCAACTCTGCTCGCAATATAAACCCTGACCACCGCTTGCGCCGCCCCCATAACTCCGCGCGCAAACCTTTCCGCGGCCCGCATCCCGGACACGCGGCAACCGCCGCCTGCAGTGCCCGCATCCTCATCCGCTCAGAGTTTTTAAAAAAATTTTTTTAACCACCGACCACGGCCACTCCTTTGGCCACGCGGCAGCCACCGACGAGCTCCGCTCCCCTTTTAAATTTTTAAAAAATTTTTTCCCCCTCTTTGCTAATTTTCCACCTTTTATATTTTTCAAATTTTGTTTTAAATCAAACTAATAAAACCTGTTTTATATTAATGTTTTTTATTTGTTTAACAAATCAATTTTTTAATTTTCTCTCACACAAATAGTTGAAATTAAAATAAAAAATATTCTTAATCTTATAAACAAAAAAAAACAAAAAAAACCAATTTTTTTTCAATTAATAAAATTAAATTTTTTTTTTCCTCTCACTTAACATCTTTTTTTTCAATTAATCTCATTTTCAAATTAAGGGAATTTTTTTTCAAAAAAAGCGAAGTATTTTTTTTTCTTTCCTTAATCATGTCAACATTAATTCCAGAAATCAAACTTAATTATTCTAATTATCATTCTTGGAAAACTCATATCTCATTTATTTTTCGTTTTAAACATCTCTTTGAAATAGCCACTGACCCTTCTCTTGAGCCCGGTTCAGCGGCTACTCAAGACGAGAAAGATACTTGGAAAGCTAAAAACGAAGAAGCTTTAGGGTTAATTGGTATTTCTATTATTCCAGACTTATATGTCTTAATTGCTCACTGTTCTAAAGCTCATGATGCATGGTCCATCTTGAAAACCAAGTATGACAATGGCGATGAATACCGCAAAATACAATTGCAAGATCAACTCGAAGATCTCAGGTATGCAAATTTTAAAGGTATGGATGAATTCCTCTTAAAATTTGATTCTCTTAAAAGTCAAATTATGGCTTTAGGTGTTCAATTAGAGGACATTCGGTTAATTCATCTTATTCTTAAAAAATGTCTTCCTAGACAGTTTCAACAGTTTATAACTAATATTCATGCACAGCTTGCTATTCCTACTTTAACTTCTCAGTTAACTTATGTTATTTTTCAAACTTTATTAAGACAGGAAGAAGCTAAGCTAATTCAGTTTGGTACTCTCAAATCAACTGAACATGCATTTGTGTCTAGAAATTCAACTAATAATTTTCGTTCCAATAATAATAATTACAAACAATCTAATTCTAATTCAAATAACACAAACAATAAATTTCATCCCAAATATAATAATAATACCAATCATCCTAATAATACTCATAATACTAATAATCAAAGGAACCATTCCAATTCCAAACCTCATTGTTCTTATTGTGGCAAAGATGGTCACCTTGTCAATAACTGTTTTAAAAAACAAAATGATAAAAAACCTATGAATCATAGTAGCAATCATCAAACCTCAAACCATAAAAAAGGTAATTCGACTAGTTCTAATCCTCGTCATGCTTTTACTTGTAGCTTTAATCTTTGTAGACCTTTAGAATGGATTGTTGATAGTGGTGCATCACAACATGTCACTTCTCATAAAGAAATTTTTGATTCTTTACAACCTGATATTGCTAACATTCCTATTCAGTTAGCTAATAATCAGACTTGTAAAGTTGAAGGACTAGGTGATGTTACTATTCCTAATGGTAAATTGCATGATGTTTTATATGTACCTGACTTGAAAACTAATCTACTTTCTGTTTCACAGTTATGTCAGAACTATAAAGTAGAATTCTACAAAGATACATGTTATATCATAGATCCTCAAACTCTCAAAGTGATTGCTCATGCTAAAATGGATAATGACAATTTGTTTAAATTCCATGAATTTGCTAGTTCACGATATTCTTTACATACTTCTATTGATTTCAATATATGGCATGAAAGACTTGGTCATTTAAATTCTGATTATATTACTTTCATGCAAAAGCATAATATGGTTGATGGCTTGCCTCACATTATTCCTTCCAAGATTGCCTGTACAGGTTGTATGAGTGGTAAGATGCATAGGGAGCCCTTTCCAAGTGGAAAATCATGGCGAGCAACTCATAAGTTGCATCTTGTCCATAGTGATCTTTTGGGCCCCATGGAGAATACCTCCATCCAAGGTTCTCGGTATGCACTTACCTTTGTTGATTATTTTTCTAGACGAACTTGGATCTATTTTTTGCATAGCAAGGATCAAGTTCTTGATATATTTATTGAATTTCAGTTATATGTTGAAAGGCAATCTGGGTATAAACTTAAAATTCTTAGAACTGATAATGGGAAGGAATATGTGAATAATGCTTTTCATTCTTATTTGAAATCATGTGGAATTAAGCACGAGCTTACTATTCCTTATACACCACAACAAAATGGTGTAGCGAAAAGAAAGCATCGGACCATTGTTGAAATGGCTAGAAGCATGTTGCATGCTAAGAATTTGCATTATAAATTTTGGGCTGAAGCCATGTTTTGTGCAACTTATATTCTTAATCGGACTCCTACCAAAGCTCTCAAGGCTATCACTCCAGAAGAGGCTTGGTCTAGTAGGAAACCAAATTTACATCATTTACGGATATTTGGTTCTATTGCTTATGTTCATACGCCTAAACAGAAAAGGCATAAATTAGATGCTAAGTCATCTCCTTATATGTTTGTTGGCTATGATGAAAACACTAAGGGTTATCGTGTTTATGATTCCACTACTAACAAAGTTCAAGTTGCTAGAGATGTTTGTATTGCAGAAAATGGCGTTCATGATTGCTCTACTACAACGGATGAAGAATTCAGTAGCACTAAAATTGTGCTGGTGGAGGACCAACCTCCTTCTCTTAATCCTACTCTTTCTCTTAATCAAGTACCACCGATTATTTTTGCTCCTACATCTCATGATACTCAAATAGATACTAATGATACTTTTCTTACTCATCATTCTTCCTCTAGTGATTATTCCATTACAACTAAACGTAAACCTAAATGGGCTCAAAACCTCATCAATGAGGCTGATGATTATATTTCTAAATCTGGTGGACTTAAACATAGAAGGATTAATTATTGTAATTATGCTTTGATGACTACTATTATGAATTCTAACGATCCTAAGTCTTTTGATCAAGCTAACTCTCAACCTCATTGGCAGAAAGCCATGCAAGAGGAATATGATTCGTTACTTGCTAATCACACTTGGGACTTAGTCACATTACCTCCTGGCAAAAATCTAGTTTCATGTAAATGGTTATATAAAACAAAATTGAATACTAATAATGAAATTAGTAAATTTAAAGCTAGACTAGTTGCTAGAGGTTTTTCCCAAATTGAAGGCTTAGACTATAATGAAACTTTTGCACCTGTTGCTAAAATGCCTACTATCAAATTAGTTCTTGATTTAGCATCTAAAATGAATTGGCCCATTCATCAAATGGATGTTAAAAGTGCCTTCTTAAATGGTGAGTTACATGAAGAAATCTATATGGTTCAACCTCCTGGATTTGTTAAGAAAGGTAGTGAAAATCTAGTTTGCAAATTGAACAAATCTATTTATGGTCTTAAACAATCACCTAGAGAATGGTATTCTAAAATTAATTCTTTCTTCATTTCTCAAGGTTTTACTAGAAGCAAAAATGATCCTAATTTGTATATAAACATACTAACGATGATATTATCATTGTTATTGTTTATGTAGATGATTTAATTCTCACTTCTAGTTCAGACATTTTGATTTCTGATCTTAAATTCCAACTTAAACAAAAATTTCAAATGACAGACTTAGGTATCTTACATTATTTCTTAGGTATGCAAATTTTTCAAACTCCTAAAGGTATCTTTGTTTCTCAAAGCAAGTATGCTTATGATCTTTTAGAAAAATTTAAGATGAATGACTCTAACCATGTTTCAATTCCATGTGAATTAGGAACTAAATTAATGAATGATATGAATACTCCTTTTGTTGATGAAACTTTGTATAGACAGTTAGTAGGAAGTTTAAATTATTTAACTCTTACTAGACCTGATATTGCTTATAGTGTTGGTTTAGTGTCTCGCTTTATGTCTAAACCTCAACAAACTCATTTTAAAGTTGCTAAACGCATCTTAAGGTATATTAAAGGAACTATTAATATAGGCTTATTTTATGATCCAAACTCTGAATTTATTTTACATGGCTATATTGATTCCGATCTAGGTGGAGATCCCAATGATGGGAAATCCACTTGTGGTTATTTTTTCTTTGTTGGTTCAGGTCCAATTTCTTGGAAAAGCAAAAAAGAACACTCTATTTCCCTATGCTCAACTGAAGCTGAATACAAAGGTTGTACCAATGCAGCTAAGGAAGCTTTGTGGATTCGAAGACTTCTTGATGATTTGGGTCTACCTCAACAACTACCTACACCTATACATTGTGACAATCAAAGTGCTATTGCCTTGGCAAAGAATCCAGTGTATCATGCCCGCACCAAACATATTTCACTTCAACATCACTTCATTCGAGAACAAGTTGAAGACAATCAAATTATTCTTCTTTATTGTAAAGGAGAAGATCAAGTGGCTGATATTTTAACCAAACCACTTTCTAAAGAGAGATTTCAGTTCCATTGTAAAAATTTGGGTTTACAACCCGTTGAAGTAAACTCCCCAAGTAAAGATTAAGGGGGGGTGTTAGAAAGGTTAATCTTTCCTTGGATATATTTTAATTGGGATATTCCAAGGGTCCCTACATGTAGTTTGTCCACTTGTACACATGTGGAGGACATGTCATTGTTTGTCCTTTATTCCACATGTAAGGACAACTCTTGTTTATTTCTTTATTTAGTTTATCCTCCTTAAGAGGATTGTGACACTTTGCACACACCTATTATGAATGTGGCATTCATAGAAATGGGAGTTACAAATGCAACTCCTCTCTCATCTCTATATAAGAGATGCTCCTCCTTCTTTCTTCACAACTACAACACCACTCTAAGCACTTGATGTTATTGTATTGAGCTACTTTTGCTCCAACACTCTCTCTCTCTCTTCTCTAGGCATTTGCCTTCATTCATAATACTCACAAGGGGTTTTCTTTGCTTTCCCCTTATAAATCTTTGTCTCCATTGTTGAACCATCTTGGTGTATGCTCTTGGAGTTGCTTATCTTATGGTAACATTGTTTCACACTTAACTTACTTGGATTGTTTCTCGTTCCTTGCTCAACATTATCATTTCTTACAATCTGTCAATGATGCATTCACATAAAGAGTATATAAATCAATAGATTCCTTTACAATTGATGGCAACACAAAATGAGGCATATTTTTTTGTGATGTACATCTCCTCTCATGTTGTGATACCACCCTACAAGCCCTAGGTCTATCATGTCTAGAGCCTCTCCCTCTACCCTGGAACTCACGGATGTAAAAGTAATTTGGCTTCTCACCAAGGATGAACTCACAATATAGCTTTCTCAAAAAATATAGAGGCACCTCATAATTATTACATGGTTGTAGGTCAAATACCATATACCACCTATCCCAAAAACATGATCTCATCCTAAAACAATGAATAGGAAAAATTTTGGTTGTGTGTAATAGGGAGTTCTAGATATATGATCGGTGAAAATAAAACATATAGTACCTTTCTTTATGTCCTTATCTTTCACTTGCTGATATGAAAACCCATCGAGATAAAATGTACAACACCTTTCCCTCCATGTACCCCATTCCATAATCTCCCTACACATCTCATTCACATTTTGGGCCATTTGTTCAAGTGTATTCACTAGGGTTGATTGGTGAGAAAGTGTAGATGACCACAACCTATTGACCATTTAGGTGATGTTAGCACTATTTTGTGTAAGACAGTTTATGAGGTCCTCTTGTGTAGTAGTAAAATGATGTAATGATATCGTAGAGATTTTATAGGTGTCAGTGGTTGTTGAATGGGAATATTGAGTGGAGGGTTTTGTGGTTGTGTCACTATAGGTGGAGAGTTTTGTGTTTCTATCACAATGGGTGGAGTGTTTTTTGGTTGTCTCATGATGGATGGAGGGTTTGATTGTGTAGGAGGTGGTCTTTTAGATCTCGTTTATTTTCTTGGATTCATTGATGCATCTATATTAAAAAAAATTACAAATTTCAATTTCTTTTTACAAAACTTATGAATTACAATATCACAATTTGATGGAAAAATACATAAACAGCAAAAAAAATGAAGACTTGCCTCATTTGCAGGGCACCATGGATGAAAATGCAATAAAAAACCTCTTTTCCTCACAAACTTGATCAGGTTTTGTCTTTCTCCTTTGCACTCCACATTGTTGTTGTGGTTTGAGGGTATAAAAATTCCCTCAAATTTGGGCAATAGAAAATGTTTATGTTTCTTAAAACTTGATCGGGTTTTAAGAAACATAATTTTAAATAACCCGATTGGGTTATTAAATAAGATAATTTTAATAACCTAATTAAGTTTTACAAAATTAGATCAATTTTTTCAAATTATAATGGCCAGGCTTGGATACCAAGCCTATCCCACATTTCACTTTTAAATAACCCAATCAGGTTATTGAAAACTCGATCAAGTTATTGAGATTTTTGGTTTTTTTTGGTTGGGTGTCCACTTTTTTGTACACCAACTTGGTGCACTCACCCCTTGATCTAATGATATATGCTTTTAAAATCAAATCTTCTAAAGTATTTAGCTCCACTCAAACAATCGATAATTCCATTAATCCTAGGCAAAGGAAACCTTTACTTTAATGTGATCTTGTTTATAGCTCAAGAATCAGTGCACATTCTCCATTCGACATTCTTCTTAGGTACCAATACAAAAGGTATTACACTAGAACTGAAACTTTCTCTTATCAACCCTCTCTCAAGCAACTCTTGCACTTGTCTATTCAATTCAACATTCTCTACAAGGGTCAGTCAATGTGGTGCTTTATTCTACAGGCTAGCTCTAGGTATCAAATCCATACAGTAACTAAAACTTTTTATAGGAGACAATCCCTTAGGTGCATCCTTAGAAACAACATCTTAAAATTCATCTAACAAATTTCTTATTTTAGGTGCATGTTCAAGTTCATTTTTTTTTTTAGTCTTCCTAGGAATTGAGGCAAGGCATGTGTTTTCCTCCATAACTCTAACAAATTGATTTCAATTTACCAAAAAAAACCTTATCATGGTACAATGTTTCTCATCAAGCTCCTTAATCAAAGGTTCTAAAATTTTCTTCTTTCCATTTTCCTAAATAGTATACTAATTCAATCTACCATCATGCAATGCTTGTTTATCATTCTACCAAGGTCTACCCAACAAAATGTGACAATAATCCATAGGCATAACATCACACAAGACTTCATCATAGTAATTCCCAATTTTAAAATTCACAAGTTGTTATTCACTTACCAGTAATTTGTGTTCATCCTAAATCCAAGCAATGTGATAAGGGTTTAGATGTCTCAACCTCTGCAACTTCAGCTAGTTTACTAGTTCCTCAAAAGCCAAAATGTCTAAACTGCCACTATTAATGATCACCTTACAACATTTACCATCAATTTTACATTTGATTTTAAACAGACTTCTCCTCAAAAAAGGTCCTCCATCTGACTTTTCATTCCATAAGACCCTTCATATCATTAGATTCGAGTGCCATCCTCAAGTTTATTAGGTCTTTCAACAACTTCTTCATAAGAAAAAATATTTATGGTACTTCCTCTAGCCTTTTTACTAGAATTAGTACATTCAAAAGCTTTATGTCCTTCACCACATTTATAACAAGTACCCTTAAACCAAGATCTTTCATCCCTTTTACCATTATTACTATTCCTAGAGTAACCAATATAGTTACCTCTAGTGTAATTACCTCTCTTTCTGGTATGTCTTCTTTCCAATTAGATTTTCCTTTCTCTTCTACTTTAGATTTCTTACTTTTGCCAAAGATTATACCTATATTTCTTTGCAATCTACCGCCTCTTCCTCTCTTTCTTTGATCATGTTTCTTCACCAAAATTTCTTCAACCTTCAAAGCATATTGATATGCTTCTTCTACACTATCCATCTTCACATAATCGATCTCATCTTGAATTGATGTTCACAAGCCATTCAAGTATCTAACCACTTTCCCAACTTCATCATCCACATGTTTAGATCTAATACCAGATTTATAGAATTGATCAATATATTCCTTTACACTCATGTGCTTTTGCCTCAAATTTTGTATTTTACTCAACAAAATCACCTTGTAATTCATCAATAGGGAGAAAATTATTCTTCATCTTTTCGATCATCTTCATCCATGACTTGATATTTTCTTTTCCCCTTTTCTATCTTTTAGTTTTTAAATGATCCCACCAAAGTGAAGCATGACCCTTCAACTTTGTGATTGATATCTTAACCTTCTTATTATTAGGAGTACCTGCATACTTAAAGTATTTATCCATCTCAGAGATCTAATCCAATACAACATTTGTCTCAAGTTTTTCATTGTAGAAAGCAACTTCAAGAGTAGGTCTACCAGTCACCCTTGACAAAACTCTCAGACACCTTTCCTCATCTTGCTTAACCTCGAGTTCAGGGTTAGGGTTAGGTATTTTCTCTTCATCATCACTGAAATCTTCAAGATGTACACCTCTTCTCTACATTGTCTCAACAACTTCAAATCTTGTTGGCTTAACATGTCCATAATAATATTATTAGCATTTCCTCTACCATGAACCATCTTGACAATAGTTCCACCAAGATCATAACTTTTGACAATTTATAGGTCACATTTTAGATTGCCACCCTACAAACAAATTCAACAAGGTTCTCCACAATCTGAGCCTCAAGAAAGAATTGGCTCTAATACCAGTCGATGTGGGGAGGAGGAGAGATCATGAAACATGTGGAACAAAGTCATCTTAAAACCTTATAATATTCCCCGACTCTGAGTTACACATGGAAGATTATACAGAATTCAAACAATCAAAAGAGAACGCAAGGCCATATGCAACATATTATTAGGTGTAATTATTTAACTTTGCATACAAAACATAAACATGCTCGACTATGAGGCATTCTGATTCATAGCCTTGTACAGAATTAAGAATTATAAATTTGGAGTCCAAGCTTGCATCTTCTATCTTCTATCTCTCTAAGAATGCCACTTTCCTACATCTAACCAAGCATCTTTTATAGCTAGCTATGCCACAAGTTGACTAGTCAAGCATTTAATTACAATATAGGTCTAGTCTTGGAAGAGTAAACCAAAATCCAAGAAAAGGTCAATATAAAATTATGAAAACTTAAAGGTAGGTCCATATGTGTGTTAGGAGTTGGCTCCCAATTGCACAAGATGCCATGTAAGAATAAGAAAGTGTACCAATCGAAACAACATGCTTCATAGTATGAAAATAACAAAAAATAGGGACCACAAAGAATGACACAAAACTTGAGAACTATGAAAAGTTATAACTTGCACACTTAGGAAAAGGATCTAGGATATCTCCTCAACATGATATCAACTGTGCAACAAAGGAACCAAAAGAAACAATGACTATTTTGTAAATAGTAGACTGGTTCAAAAAAAAGGAAATATTTTTTGTTGATGCAAGATTTCTTAAGACCCTAGATGCTCCTGCATCAATATGATATAAAGAGAGAGAGAGGGGGGGGGGGGGGGGGGGGAGGGGGAGGGAGAGAGAGAGAGAGAGAGAGAGAGAGAGAGAGAGAGAGAGAGAGATGAATGACAGGGTTAAGGAAGAAGAGAGAGACAAAGAAAGATGAATGACAGGGCTAAGGAGGAAGAAAGCAATAGAGAGAGAGATGAATGACAAAGGTAAGGAAGAAGAGAGCAAGAATGTAGGTAGATGATTAAAATATATTTTTATATGTATATATCTAAAGAAATATAACATATATATCTATAGAAGTATATTTACATATATTTAAAGATAAACAAAATATAAATATGTTATTTTATATACAATTTTAATAGAAACTTACAATTGACTTTACTTTTACACAAATAGAACATGATCATCTTATGGATAGTTTAGTTTTACTAAAGTATGAAAATTTAGTTTTCCTATGCATAAAATGATCACATTTTGTTAACTAAAAAGTGTGATCACATTTAGGCTTCGTAATAGGCATGTCAAATGACCCAAAGACTTGGGTTGATGATTTCCCTCCATTTTCATTTTTGTAGACATTTTTCCATCTTCTGAGATCAATTCTCATATTTGACTTCATTAGGTTTACAAATGGTGAAGTGGGTATCTTTAAAATAAACACCATAATCTCACATATTTTTTTACCTTTCTTAACATATCATTTTTTAAAATTTTAGACAATATTAGCATTGTGGAGTTAATTTTTCTATAATAATGTCTTAACAGTCCTCTAAGATATACATCTACCATTTGCTTAATAACTTTTGATATACTTAATCAAATAGAAAATAAATTACATAGTATTATTCTACACTTCATTCTATACACTTTTTCAACAAAAAAAAATCATTTTAGATTATTTTGATGCAAGTTATGCTCAACACACAAAGAGATACCAAAAGTTTAGGATGGGGTCACTTAAAAAAATCATAGAAAAAAAACATGTCAAACAATTATGAAAAAATTCACAACTTCTAGATCTCACTCTTATCTATTATCCTACAAAATGGTTTTTCAAAATACTATATATATATATATATATATATATATATATATATATATATATATATATATATATATATATATATATATATATATATATATATATATATATATATATATATATATATATATATATATATATATATATATATATATATATATATATATATATATATATATATATGTTTTATGGAGCTCATAGAAATAACTAGGTTATATTTTTCAACAAAAAAAGAACATTTTTGTGCATGCAAGGTTTGACCCTCCTAATCTTATCAGTTTTTTAAAAACCTTATTAGTTTAGAAACTAGATCCAGAGCACTACATTTTTTGTGTTTTACGCATTTTCCCATTTTGAGCATATGACCCTCAAACAATTCTTCCAAGATTAGGTTTATCTGATTTCAGAAAAATGGTGTCCACTTATACCACCCTTTTTGCACACCATCTTGGTGCACTTACCCAATATCCTAACTAGATCTGAAGTTCTTCCCATATATTTTAAACTTCTTTCCTTTTTAACTCTCTTAGATTCTAGAAGGACAATATCATGAATGTGTTTTTCATATTTTGTGCACAATCCAAAGCATAACATATATATAGGTTATGACTTTATTAATTTTAACTCTTGTTGTTCTAGTTTTAGATAGATTAATAGTTTGATTCCATTAGAAGTTTTGTAATTGACTTCTATGCCTAAGAATTCCCCAATAGAAGAGCATATGCTTTGCAGAGTATGTAAGTTAATAAGTTCTACTGGAATTTCTTTAATCTCAACCCAAGTAGGCATTGTTAAGGATTTTACCAAATTATCATTAAAGTTTAGCATCCAATGAAAACATTTTACACTAATACCGTTAAAAAAAATACTGACCTAGAAATAAGACTATTTTTAATACTTGTACTCTTACAATGTAAGTAAATAGATGATTAGAAAGGGGAGGTAAACTTACCTATTCTCCACAGAATTCATACAACCAATTTGTGAGTTTTGGGTCCATTCTAGAATACAAAGACTCTCAAATTTTTGCATTCCATCCATAAATTTTCACTATGGTAGTTTCTTATTATTAATATATTGAAACCATCACTACTGATCCTAGTGTTGGGTTGTGCATTCAACTGGGGTTTGTTGCTACTCCTCTTTCTTCTTTGACTACTATTGATTTGGATAGAAGGTTTGCATCTATAAATTGGAGTCTATTATTTTTATTTGTAGATAGGCTAAAATTTTGATGGTATTTGAGCAATTTCTTATTGCCTAGGGCTTCCTTATATGACAGATATTGGCTAGGGTAGTATTGGCAAGTGTTGGCAAGGATTTGGTTTGAAAAATCTATATATTTCCTAACCCTACAACTGAGAGGCAACCTCTTAGGTTATGAGATTTTATGCAGTGGTGGTTTACTTATAGGTTTGAATTGGGGATAGCAACTCTGACACTTTGGTATTTTTATTACAGATCTATACCTAAATTTAGGTTCTTTTTTGGTTTCAAGAAAATTGGAAAACTAACCTTTGGTGTGATTATTGCTAAGGACTTGCACCATTTCTTGTGGCTTTCTTGTGTTGATGTCCTTTTTCCCCTTTTAAATTGATTCATTACCAATCGTGATTGCATGAGGGGTTTCTTTTGGTCTTCCTACATCTTTAATTTTTCAATGAGTAAAGCCTAGTAGGAATTTGTGCTTGTGGCATTTATTTCTTGATGTTTTGCATCCATAGACCCAGATCCCTTTGAAGTGTGGTTGGACAAAGGTTTTTCAGGGTTTCTCTAGAAATTTAATATCAAACTTGGTATTTTGAAAGGTCTGTCTTTTACTGTGATTCCCAACTATTGTCCACCCTTCCTCTTCACTCAAGGGCCTTAGATCATTAGCCCTATCTAAATTTTTTCATGAAGGAACATAAGTTTTTGTGTATGGACTATTCATAAGAAGACAAAGGAGGGTGAAAAGTATAATGTCTACAACCAAGCCTTAATTTATCGCCTATAAAAATTTTACAAAGGTCTTCATCCACATATCCTGAGCCCAAGCCCTTCTCCCCTCAATATCACTGCAGTTGCCCAAACATAGACCTCCTCTACCAAAATCCAAGTTGATATAAAGCCTTTTGCTAAGGATAAGAAGATAAAAATGGAAAAAATTGAGGTCCTAGATGTGTAAAGTATTGGAACTACTATTAGGAAGGGCACTAATAGGATAGGAAAGAGGTTGAGAGAAAAGAAAACCCCAACCAACCTTGGCAAGGAAAAACCTAATAATTTTGAGTCCACTGATAATTCAGGAAAGACAAATGGCCCTAGACCTAAAATAAAAGGCACTAGGAGGAACTTTGGGGAGTAGGATGAGGATGAGACTAGTAGTAAAGGGAAGGATGAAAAATTCATGGAAGAGGAACATGATAGCCCTATGCCTTCCCAGGTGTCTGATATGCTAAATTCAATACTCTAGATTTTAGGAAAGAATGGGTGATGGGTGATGGCTAAACTTGATAAAGTACGGGATAGTCTAGACATTGCTAAGTTGGAGGAATCCATCACTAACCTCATCAAGAGGAATGAGAAGCTAGAGGATAAATTTGAGAAGGTTGCTAAATTTTATTTTTGGGTGATGCATTTGGCAGTGACTACCCTTCACCTATTGTAGGTAGGTAAGAAGGACACTAACGATAAGGATATGGATATGACCTAATCATTGTATGGTTTCCTAGTTGATGATTGGTTCTGCCTACTTCTAGAGAATCCACAAAATTAGAGCAAGGAGAGTTAGCTCCTACTTTTGTGCTTTCTTTTTGGCATTTTCTTATGATAGTTAGTTTTAAGTTAGCCTAGGGGTTTGTTTATGTTGATATTTAATGGGCTTTTTTAATGCCCACCAAGATTTACTGGGCTAGTTATATGTAATTTAATGATGATAATTTCATAGGTATTAGTAGTAGTAAGTATAAAAAAATCTTAGCTTGGGGGTTTTTGATATTAACGGAGGGGATTGGTTGATCATATGGTAATGAATTTCGGTTGATTTTCAGCTTTTTTGATTTTCTATTTTGGGTCAACCCCCATTTTGGCTACTTTTTAATATCAAATACTAAAATCTTACCTTTGTAATATATAGTTGACACATTGTTGAACAAACACCAATTTGCATTTGTTTTATAACTTATCATCCCTCTCCTGAAGTAAATTATATGTTGAAGGTTGATAGTTTTCCTATTTTATGACTGCGAGAATTTCTTTATAGGTGATAATAATTCTTTACTTTAGAGGAAATTATTTTGTGAACAATGACAATAATGAATTCTATTTTCTAAAACACACAAGTTAAAATTCAAATAGTTGTATGGAAACAAAGCTGACAACTTTTAAGGGATCTAAATATGGATTTTCATTGTGGTAAAGCTCATATCAGTTAAAAATATCAAAATACAATAGCTATGTAGAAAATAAATAAATAAATGTGCTTGTCCACTCCATGGGATGGATAGGATACTATCAAATCTTTTTTTGGTTAACAAATGAGAATCAATCTTTGAATTTTGTTGTCAACCTTATTTGTCTAACAAGAATTACATAACAGTAATGTCAGTCATTTGTTTGACAATTTATGCTTCAAGTAAATTTGTAGACTAAAACTTTTAGTTTTAACGTATTGAATATTTGATGTTTAAAACAAAATAAATGGATTAGATTTGGGGATGAGGAGTATAAGATATCACTCCCCTATATAAAACAACATCTTAATTCTTATAAGAGATAAATATTTAGAAACAGATTAGAAATGAAGCAAAGATAGGACATGTAAGACACATAGGCATCATGTTTTTAATTAGAAATAAAGATTTGAGGAACACATTGTATATAGAAATGAGAAGAGAGGCACAAACCATAGTCAAAATTGTATGCAACACACATATTTTACAAATAGTTCTCATTTAATCAAATATATGTCTTACACCATTTTCAAATTCATTATGTGATTTCACTTAGATCAAATTTATTTGGAGGCTTATGTGATTTTTCTTTTAAATTAGATAATTTTTTTATAGGATTGAGTCTATATCAATGGGGGTCTAATTATTCTTGAGTAGTATTCACTTACAAAAAAAATTCTCTTTCTAACATCTTCCTTACTTGCCGTACTCTCTTCTTATTCATATAGCATTTTCCACATAATTTCTAATGCCCTCCATCTTTTCAATCTTCTAAAATATGTTACTCTTCCCACTTGCTTGTATACTGCTACACCTTTACTCTTGGTTGTCTACTCCTACACCTTCACTACTGACCATCTTCAAATTGTTATGTTATATTAATTTATACATTATCTAACATTGCAGGTTATGACTAGCCTTGATTATAATTTGTCTATTTTGAATAATAGGTAGGGACTCCTACAACACCTACGCGTCTCTTATTTTATTAATTTTTTTATTTTTAATTGTATTATTGATAAGTTTAAAATTATTGATTTTTATTCTTTAGTAAAATTTAATTTTTAACTATTTGATTTAGATTTTCAATTATTTATGTATTCTTAAATTTTATTCTAGAGATTTTTATGTTTATAATATTAAACATATTATTAAAATTATGTAAAATATTGAAAGATTGTGCATTTACAATAGTTAAACATATTTTGGAGCATATTGATGATTTTTTTAAATCCAACTTAATTTAAATGTTTATCAAACTTGAACAATATCTGCTTCTATAGAAGTGTGCAATTGAATAGTATACAATATTATGATGAAAAATTTACTAATATAATTCATATTTAGCATTAATATAATAATATAGCTAGTATTTTATTATTTTTGATAAATAAGGTAGAAAACAAGGGTGATAGCCCTATACAACAAGCCACTATGGCAAGAAAACACATAACCAAACTAATAGTTGAGTAACATTGTCAACAAACTAAAAACCTCAACAAGGAACCAACAATAAAATAATCATTTGTTATTCACCCCAACATTACCATCAAAAACATAAAAATCTAATTTATAATTAGTAGAAAACATGTAAACCCAAATAATAGTTAAGTTATCATAAACTAAATAAAAAAATAGAATTTATTATAGTAATAAAGATAGTAAAGTAGTACAACAAAGTAGTTGTTTTAAGCATAATCCTCATAGGGACATCACTAGAACCCATAAAAATAGATTAATTAAAGCAACACAATTAACCATGACAAGGCCATAGGAATCCTATAAAGCCTAAAAAGAAAGGACTTCAACAAGGGCAAGGCCCTAAATCTTCTTTTTCTCCATTTAGAAATCAACATAAGAGTGGTCCAATCCTTAGATAAGGAATTCAAATAGGTCCTTGCTCTCCTTTGTGTGCTTTTAGTTCTTATAATTGGAAACCTACATCAAAGGGAGAGAAGTAGGAAGTTAGAAAAATAATATTTTTCATGAACAACTATAAAGATACTAGGTCATATCAATTCCCTAAAGATTTTTTCTATGATTTTTTAGACATTTCTCGAGACTATTAGAGATTTCTTAAGGACTGGAAAACTTTGGGAGAAGCTAAACACTATCTCCATTTCTTGGGTTCCTAAAGTTTCCAACCAATGACCACGGATGATTTTTCCCCTATTAGTTTGTGTAACAGTTTATATAAGATCTTCTTTAAGGTCTTGGTGAGAAGAATCAAGTATTTTATTCATAAATGTATCAGTCTAGAAACCAAAAGGGATTTGTTAAATAGGAGAACACATTCTTGATACTTCTATTGTCACTCATGAAATAACCCATTCCATCTAGACAAGAGTCACAACTAACATATGGATTTCAAACTTAATATCTCTAATAGTTACAACATAGTTAATTAAGATTTACTTTATTAAGTGCCTAATAAATTTTTTTTAGTAACAATTTAATCTCCATTATCAACATGTGTATTGAGACTATTCAATGTTTTTTCTTGGTCAGTCGTACAAGTTGAGGATTCTGCCCTCCTTAAAAATGCCTTAGGAAAGGACATCCTCTATCTTCCAATCTCTCCATTTTGTTTGTTGAGATTATTAACAAAATTTTTATGGCTTCCTCTACCTTTGGCCACATGTAGAGGACCGCTCCTACTTCTACTCTCCTTCCTTCATTCTATAGAATTTTGTGGATGACACCTTCCTGATTGGAAGATATTTAGTTATGCAAGCAAGAGAATGGAAAAATTGTTATAATTCTTTAGAATACTTGAGGGGGGGGGGGAATCAGTTATCCAAGGTCCAAATGCCCTAATAATGCTTTTTCTACAAATCCTTAATGGCACATAACTGAAATTATCATGCATGCAATTAAACATTAAACAATCATGAAAAGTAAACATGCATCACATCATAACACTAAGAATTTGATAACCCAAAAACCCTCCAAGAATAAGAAGGTAAAACTGGAGTGGGGATGATACCCACAAAATAACTGAGCAATTGATTTCAACCACTTCTGATGTTCTGCCCTGTTAAAGGCCTTCCCTGTTAAAGGCTACAACACATTGTTAAATGTGACCTTGTTAGAGGATTTCACCATACTGCTAGGAATGGGCCTAGTTAAAGGACTTTGGAACATTCACTTGGAATGTCACCTTGTTAAAGGATTTACAATGTGGCTATTAAACCAACTTAAGTTCATAGGATTTATTTTAATTGCTACAATTGCTAGAGAGTAACAATAATGGCTTTTGATCTGATACAACTTACAACATATCTTGCAAATTACAGATCACACTTCGGTTCAATCCTTTTCTTGGCTTTAATCACTACAACTCTATAAGCTTGTCATCTCTTGCTTCATCACCTTGAGTCTTCTTACTCATCATACCAATGCAATCATATCTATGGTCACCTATCAAAGCAGAGTATTTGTGCTCTCTTCCACCTTAGCACCTTCTTCAGCACTTCATGCTTTCATGCTCGACCACTTCACACTTGCTTTGTGACCTTATGACTCCTTAAATAGAAATCTGGAATACCTTTCCCACTCGATTCTCCCTCTCCAACTTTAGGGTTTCAATGGATTAGGTAAGATACAATGTATCTATCCCATATCTTGCTCTTATCTAGAAAATTCATCTAGAATCCAATTGTATTTGCCAAAAATGTTTTACATAGTGTTCTGTGCCACCAACTCATCATTCTTATCTTCTATCTGATTCACAGAATTCTAGATAACTACCATGTCGTCTTAGATTTGGCGAATCTTTGATTTTCAAAATAATGCAGAAACTTGGCATTATTGATTTACTAATGCTCGGCACCGAAGAAATTCTGTGAAACTCGGCTCTTGAAATTCACTCGGCACTTCAATATCACTCGGCACTTATATCTTGCTTGGCACTTGAAAACTTACCCGACACCTATTTCTTTTCTACTACTTGGCACCTGATCTTCACTTGGCACCTGAAGACTGCTCGACACCTAAAGATCACTCGGCACACACTAAGTTGAACTTTTCTCGGCTTCAACTGAGAATCTGTTCGGCACTAACTAGCTTGCTCGACTCTTTCTAATGAACTTAGTTAGGCTTTACAAATGACTTAGCTAAACCTTACATCTTTGATATGTCTTGGTGTGTCCATCCTCTGTGTCTTAGAGTATGTCATCAATACACTGTTTCATCAATGGCTTAGCTGATCCTTATACTTCATTACAACATCATAACTTCAACCTTTCTCTAGCTACTCTAGTTACATCTTATTGATTGCCACCTCCTTGTCAATCAACCAACTTATAGTATTTGGATCACTAAAGCAATTTTCATTCCTGCAAGTAGCAAGTTTGACATCAATGATAAAAAAATGATTGAAAACATTCTTTACCAGTTCCATTACTCTTCATTCATGAGCTTTTCAATCATTTCCAACAAAAATGTCTTACAAGACTATGCCAATGCATTTGTGTAATGCATCAACTTACAAAAAACACAAGCTTTATCTTTTTAACACTAAGGAGAACCTCCAAGTTAAAATTGGAAGCATCATTGGCTATCAAAAGGAAAACCTCCCTTATACCTAGTGGCCTCTCCCTTAAAGGTAAAGAAACTTACCCACATATTTTGGAATGGTATTTTGGAGAGAATTAAAAGAAAATTGTCTAATTGGAAGAGTAAAATGTTGAGTAATGTTGGAAAAACTCAATTGCTTATCGTCATTCTACAGGGCATCTTATGTATTTCCCTTCAATTCTCAAAATTATGGGAGCAATGGATGACAAACTTGAAAGGATACAAAAAAAAACTTTTTATGAATGGGTATGGAGGATAAAAAATAGAATAAAACTTGTTTGGAATAATGTCTGCCACCTTGAAACCCAAAGAGGTATGGGCATCAAAAAAATTGATAATCTCAACAAAGAACTCCTAGATAAGATGGATTGGCACTTACTACTAGAAAATATAATTGGTGTAAAACAATGCAAACATAATACCTCAATTCCAGGAGCTACTTCCATCAATTCCTTGATCAAAATGGACTTCCTGCTAGATAAAAAAATATGGAATTACATCATCAAAAAAATGTATCTTTTAAGGAAAGGTCTTAATTAGCTTTTTTGTCAATGGTATAAGTATAAGGTTCAAGGATGATAAGTGGATTGGAAATAAACCCCTTGTAGACACAAAACTTTCTTCACTTATGTACTATGCCAAGACAAATATTGGTTCTTATGTTGCTAACTACTTCACCCATAGGTTGGCTGGTCAAATATTTTGTAGCACCTCAATAATATACTAGACCTAAGTCTCTTGGCTTTCTATCTTTAGCTTATTCTATCTTGGGTTTTTTTACCCCTTTTCTGTAAGGAGGATAATCTTATTTGATCCATTCATTCTTCAAGGGATTTCTTGAATTTGAAACTTCATACCTTTCTTTACTCAATTTTACCAATGACCCCACTAGTTGGTTGAAGGTTAGGAATGACCAAGTTATCCCCAAGATTAACTTGTTTTCATGGACTATTATCCATGCAAACATTATGAGACTTGATAATTTCTATAAATAGGGATTTCAAATACCTAATTGTTGCTACCATAGCAAGCAAGATTCTAAATCTATCTTCCATCTATTCATTCATTACAAATTTTCTTCTTATATTTGGCAACAAGTCCTTTAGAAGATTATACACTAGTGGGTATTTCAATTTGATATACATCAATTTATTCTAGATTGGGGATGCCCATTCCAATAGCCTCTTATCAAGAAATTGTGGATGTAAAGTCCCCCATATGTGTGCCAATGTCTATGGAAAGAAATAAGTAATGGAGTGTTCAGAGACCAAGAAGAATTAGAAGATTATGTGTTATTCATCTTTTGTAAACTCATTGAAGAAAACCTCTTTATCAAAAAATGGAAAGTTACCCTTGACCCACCCTCGAAATGGAACTCCTTTTCCCCCCCTATTGCTAGAACCTCCTATGGGGTTTCAACAAGTTAGATGATTCTAAGAAAATAGCCCATGTTAACACTTTTTGGAAACCCTCCACTTTTCCTATTGTAAAATTAACTTTGATGCTTCCAAGAATGGTTTTACCATAGGAGAAGGTATTATAAGAGACCACAATGGCTCCCTAATTACTTTCTTCATAGGTCATATTCATAAGTACACTAGAAATCAAGCTGAAGGCATATCTTTTCTCTAGGGGATCAAATTATCTCTTGCAGTAGGGATTCACACCATTGAAATTGGAGGGATACTAAAGGTTCACATTTTGTGGGTTGGTCCCTTCAATGAATTATAAATGGCATCCAAAGTCTTCTAAATAGCTTTGAAGATTTCAAATTAGAGCATATCTACAAGGAAGGCAATTTTTTCACTACCCACCTAGCCTCTATTGGGATTGATTCTAATGGCATTAGATGTTGGAGGTTGGATAATTCTCACTAATGTAGAGGATAAGTGTGGTGGGATCAAATCAAGTTATTTCCACTTAAACTTATATGGGAAATACAAGGTTCTCCAAACCTTCCAAACAACAAATAACACTCGCACAAGTCCGTCACCTTTACAATGACCAAGATAGATGTCTTAGACCAAGACAAGATGGATTTAAAAGGTTTCAACCAAATTTGGGCTTCCAATCAACACCCAACACCCAAAACCCTCAAATTGCCTAGTAGGTCTAATTATTTCCTAATATATCTCCACCAAGACAAAATTAAAATTTACTCCCAAAATTTTCAAAACACTCCCCAAAAAAATAGGAGATTTAGATACTTATTTCATCATACTTTAACATATACCAACCCCAACATAGGTATTTTTGGCACAATATACAGATCTTCAGACTGTGCACTCATTTTAGGCACAAAATAGGGTCATTTTAGAAAGAAAGTACAAGCTAATAGGCCAACACTAGGGAAAATAATAATAAAGGAATTAACAACTTTATGATGAAGTTCAACTGGTCTATACATGTCAATCTGAGAGCGTAAGCTTGCAAAAGGTGTCCGAGCAGTATGCCATCAAGGGATGATAGTTGTGAAATGAGGGATTATGAGTGCAACTACAAAACACAAAAATTGAATCTATGAAAAACTAAAGAAATCCTAGTGATAGGAACTGTCACTTCCTAGCTACAGGAACATTAGAAACAAAAATAAACATTAAAAACTATGATGATAGCAAATGTAACAATTCACAAATTCAACTAATCCATAGGAAAAAATACTAACACTAGGCATATAACTAATCTAATATAATAGTTTACTAATATAAATACGATATTTCTATATTGATTTATCTCTTAATATGGTAGCAAATTTAGAATATGCTAGTTGTTGTTAATAATTTGAATAATAATGAGAATGTGATAATTTGTCTTACCCAGCTATGATATTAATTAGATTGCAAACATATTAAATTTGAACTAACTATTATTATAAAATAAAATAGTATTCTATGGCAAATCAAGCACACCAAACTTAAGCTATAGAAATCACTTTTAAAACAATCCAAAATAACTCACAATATTAACAACCTCACCGAACATTCCAAGAGTGGGCCCTTTCTCTCATCTACAAGGTGAGTTGAAGAAACCTTGATGTTCTACATAAGGTTGATTAGAAGAACTGTTACTTTATTCCTCAAACTTAACAAAGAGGGAACAATGATACATTTCAACTTGTGTTATGTTGCTTATGTATAAGTAGCTGAAACAATTATGCAACTATTTCGATGATATTGATCATTCAAATAATAGCTGGTATAACAATACACTAGAAATTGAATGCAATCTTATAGTTTTGTGCTAAGAATAGTCGACGTTTTGTTATTTGTAGCAACAATATTATCATTAGCCAATGTGGTTTGCAAACAATATTTGAAATGGTTTGGAGTTTAGTGGTTCTGATTTTAATGTGAGAATATCTCATCTCCTTAGAAACAATGCTTGATTGGATTCTCTATTGTCCACGTACGAATTTAGCTGAGAGATATTTCTTTACTATTCATGGAAAAAAAATAGGTTCATGGTTGGCCACATTTATTTCCATTTGTTGGCATGTAATTCATCGTAGATGTTCTCTTAATGTATGAAATTTGCAATGGAGAAGACAATGCTTTTTATAGTTGATAAATATGTAGTCTAGCATGGTTCATTTGGAGGAGGTAAAGCCATTGTGAAAGCCACAATAATGTTTTAAATAATAACATGAATAAGTTGTAAGCCAAAATTATCCAAAATAATTGATGTCTCAGATGTGACAGGAAGATCTTATCAAGGGGGTGATAGGAAGATCTATAGGTGACAAGAAGATCTACTCACACATGAACATATTATGATAATAAAGATTACTATAAGCAATCAATAGTGAATTCTCCAAAATTTAATCCCAAAACAATATGAAATACTGCTTATAAATATTAATCCATATGCAACATAAACCAATAAAATGGGATGGAATATAATGGAAATGGAATAAGGAAGTGGGTAGGTAAGTGCATAAAATGGATTAAAATAGGGCATTAAATAGGGTATAATTGGCTCTCATCATTCCCCCCAACTTAGCTTAGTGCATGTCCTCATGCAATCATTATGATCATGAAGTCTTTAGTTTTAGCTGGAAGTACTTTAGGTTTTATGGTTTTTAGATTTGTCTCCACCTCGAACCATGATAACTCATAAACACAAATCCCATGACAAGCTTACTTATTTTTTCTTCTTTAGTAGGGATATCTCTTTCAAATTTTCATAAGTTTTTTCTCTACTCTCTTTTCTTTTTCTTTTTGTTTCATTTCTTGTTTATAGCATCATGGTTCACAAGGTTACATATAGGAGACTTTATCTCAATTTGCACAAGAGGAGTTTAAATGGGTGAAACATGAGAGATAAGAGACAAAAAAAAGGCTATTGTATGATGGATATTATGGATAGTGTCATGGAATTATAACAGTGATGGATGGAAGATAATGGGATGACATGCCTCCCCCCAACTTAAAGGTTGACGGTCCACGAGAAACAAGGAGAGGATAGGAAGGGGTGTTGCATAGTGATCAACATATTAAGAAATATAAATAAAGTTAACAGATAAAATAATGAAAAATAAAATTGATTGTTTTACCAACATGCATGTGCAAAGAGAACAAGGCTGGAACATAGAGTAACTCAGCAACTTGCGCCACCAAAAGCGATTAATCATCGATAAGGAATGAAGAGAGGCATCCAAAATTGCAACACCATAGGAGACCACTATTTGACTGAAAGCATCAAAGAGAAGATCACTCGAAGTAACCATAAAAATTGGGACAAAGAGGGCAATCTATGGGGCCACCATCATCAAATGAAGCACTGGAGATCATACAATAGGTACCAAAATCCACTGAAACACCTCAATTGAATAGGTAACTCAAACTATGGGTGATAAAAAATGTGAGAATCATGCTAAACAAGAGTAGAGTTGCAAGAGTGAGCGACAGGAGGTGCCAAAAAGGAAAGAACCACTAAAAACCAATGAGTGTTCCTGAAAAGAATGATTAGTAGAAAAACTAAGAACACCAGTTATTGGATTTTTTCAATTTTGCTTTTTCTTTTTTCTTTTCTTTTTTTTTTCCAATTTTTTTTCCAATTCCAGAATCCAAGACTCTCAAAATTTTCTTGAAATGATCCAAATACAAGGGAAATCAAGTTAATTTGGTCCTCAAATCCCTGCAAGTATGAAACCCCCAAATTGATCTCATGCAAACCCTTAAAGGTAGGGTTTTCCCAATGTACACCTTCCCTATCAAATCTCAATTATATAAGAGTTGATACACCTTCTCCATGCTATAAAAATATGTTTCTAGTCATAAAGCACCAACCTCCAGTGGCTAGAACTCCTGCTACTGCTCCATAGCCATGTTTTTAGTGTCCCTCATATTCACAAGTTTTATTTGTGATCACAAATCCTTACAAATTCTAGTCAAATCATTGTTAGGGTGCCTTTGTACATATGATTATATGATCATTCCATGAGAATCAGGTTCCTACATTCATGGAATGATCATAATCTTAATAAACACTGAAAACTTCAAAGAAAATAAAGGAACCCTTAGAGTAGCAATAACAAAACTTGACAAGATGAGCCTATACCAATCTCAGGTCATGAGGAATTGATCAAACAATATACAAGTATGTTTATAATATCATCAAGGTTCATAGAGATAAAAAACCAATCAAGAAATCATGCACAATTTTCTTTCGAAACAAAGTTTTATTGCTTTTCTTCACTAGTCCGTATAATGTTGATCCAATCCATACTGCTACATTGCCCCTATGCCTTGACTAGGCCATATAGGGTGTATGAAAATGTCCTTAGCCAATTTCATTCGGTTGGGACTTATTAAAAACATGTTGAAGTTCTTAAATCTAGTTTCCCTCCTAAATTGCACTTAATTGTTGGATTTCAAATATTTGAATTCCACATCTTTTTCTTTTTTGCATACTATATCAAATTAACTCTTCTAAGTAAATGGATTTAATCCATGATTACCCCTCAAACCTAATTGACCTTCCTAATAAACTTAGATCTCTTATTGGCACTATTGGGCACCCTTACATCAATTTTGGTCCTAAATCCTTTATTAGAGCGTTTAGGAATTTTCACATTTGCATCAAATTGTTCATTACAAAGTTCCATTATTGGCTTCAAGGTCTCCCAATTCACCTTCAAGGATGCCTTTGATCCTCTCATTACATTTGATTCTAAGGCGGGCTTAGGTGGTTTTCTAGGTGCCCCCACACCACTCACCTTTTGGGAATATTGGTCATGATGTGTAATAAAACCCCCTCCCTTTATGATGGGTTACATTTTAATATTGTATTGGTTGATAATATGGCTCAAGCTCTTTGGTGGGCTCCTATTAACATGCTCATTAAAACCCTTCCCTAGGTTTTATTTGAATTGGACACACCCAAGTACACATGTGCAACTTAAACATCACTTTGTAAAGAATTAGTTTCATCATTTTAAAACTATGTCAAGGGAAAAAAACCTTTTAAATAAGTATAATATATGGTCTAAAATTTGTGTTTGAAAAAAACCTAGGTTCTACCATTTCAATGTACTCCCACATAAGAAAAGTGACAACCTTGCTTGACGAATGGTGATTTGATTTGTAATTATATTAGTTACATTCACAAGTCTCATTTATTTTACCTTTCTCATTGCATTCACTACAATAGGAGGAGGCATTATCAGAGACCACAATGGCTCCATAATTACTTTCTTCATAGGTCATATTCATAAGTACACTAGAAATCAAGCCAAAGGCATAACTTTGCTCTAGGGGATCAAATTATCTCTTATATTGGGGATTCATACCATTGAAATTGGGGGGATTCCCAAGTGATCATTAAGGATACTAAAGGGTAACATTTTGTGGCTTGATCCCTTCAATGAATTATAAATAGAATCCAAAGTCTTCTAAATAGCTTTGATGATTTCAAATTGGAGCATATCTACAAGGAATGCAATTTTGTCGATGCTAACCACCTTGCTTCTGTTGGGATTGATTTTGATGGTATTAGATGTTGGAGGTAGGAGAATTCTCACCTTTAAGGAATATTGGTCATCATGTGTAATAAAATCCCTTCCCTTTATGATGGGTTACATTTTAATATTGTATTGGTTGATAATGTGGCTCGAGCTCTTTGGTAGGATCCTAGTAACATGCTCATTAAAATCCTTCCCTAGGTTTTATTTGAATTGGACACATGTGTACTTTGGGTACACGTGTGCAACTTAAGCATCATTTTGTGAAGAACTAGCTTCATCATTTTTAATTATGTCAAGGGAAAAAAAAACCTTTTAGACAAGTATGATAGATGGTCTAAAAATTTTGTGTTTAGAAAAAAAAACTAGTTCCTTCCATTTTAGCATACTCTCACATAAGAAAAGTGACAACCTTGCTCGACGAATGGTGATTTGATTTGTAATTATATTAATTACATTCACAAGTCTCATTTATTTTGCCTTGCTCATCGCATTCACTTCAAAAGTTAATTTTGGGGGGTTTTCTCTCCTTATTCATGTGTGAATGTGAAAACTCTTCTCTATATCTAGTTGAATTGCTACTTATTTTCCACGAGAAGTGATCGTGTCCATATTGAACCAAAAAAGATTGAAGAATGGAAAAATGATGGAAATGCCTAACATATTTGTAAAGAATGTGGACACACGTAGTTCATGTAATGAATAGAGGGTCACTATGGGGGGTATCTCATTTGAGGTGAACAAGGATGTTAAAAATGATTAAATTGTAGCTATATTATTACATTAAAGTTAAATATAAATCATATTAACAAAGTTGTCATCATAATATTATATATTATTCAATTGTAAACTTTGCAAAATTGAATATTAATAGAAAAATAAAAAATTTCAACTTTCATAACTTTAATTAATTTAGAAGTTATTATATTAAATTTTAGAGAATTCAAAACTTAAAATCAAAATAGATACAAAGTGGCCCTACTCCATTTATTTTAAACTTTAGTTTACATATATAAAACATATAAAAATTCATAAATTCTCTTTAAATAGAATTGAAAATTTTAATCAAAGTTTCATTGTTTAGGTCTCTGACATCTAAAAATATAGGTATAAATACTAGTTTACATTTGGTGTGGCCATTTGCAATAACTAATTAATAATATGATATTAGATAATCATACTTCTAAACTCTTCATCAATCCAAAAAGCATAATTATACTTAAAAAGAGGTAAAATTTTTAATAAGATAAGAAAAGATACAAAAGAGAGAGCTCAACAGAGAGCTCTATCGTGATCAACAAGATTATCAAGTTCACAAGATAAGTCCAGGGATAATTGCCCCTAATAATAATAATTGAAAGAAGTAATGTAGATTTTATTTATTTATTCTATTTCAAAATTGTAAATTTGCTATTTAAATCCCTATTTTACGAGGGGTGTAGAGGGCACTAAAATTAGTTGCCACATGGCTGATGACTTCATATTCAATATTTTTAAGCTTTTAAAATTCGTTCATTCTTATTATAGTTTTAAAGCCCTTTTTAGCGTAATCGCAAGGTCTGAAATATGTCGACTGCAACGGCTCTGTAAAGAGAAAAGCCATTGGTTTAGTATCGTATTGTTACCATTGGTTTTTTATGGTTTTGGTTGCGTGGATTTGAAGTCTGGCTGCAACGGGTCTCTGAAGAAAAAACAGTGCTCGTTTTTCGCTTTTTATGGTTATAGTTTCGTGGGTTTCAAGTATGGCTGCAACGGTTTTGTGAAGAAAAAACAGTGACCCGTTTACGCTTTTTATGGCTTTAATTTCGTGTTGTTACCGTTGCTTTTATGGTTTTAGTGTTCCTAGCCCTACAACGGCTCTTTGTTTCACGGCCTATATAATAAGGTAATGCGGCTCTTGATTCCTCAAGTTTTCGGGGGGGTTTCATCCGCCGAGGGTTTGGTCCTCTTTTGCTTCGAAGGTATTTCAATTTTTGTTTTGAGCTCTTTTTTTCCTTTCATTCAGGCTTTTTTTTCGATGAGGGATTCATTGTCTGAGCTTATTTTGTTTATTTAGTCGCCAATTGGGTTTTGGCATTAAGTAGCACTGAATTTGTCTGCAGAGGTCTATATGGTTTGATTCTCTGTTTACAGTATGCTTCCTCTGTTTTTATTTTGTTTGACAAAGCAAAGTGAGATATGGTATAAATTTTATTGTGAATTTTTAGTCTGATTGAGATTAATTTTCAAGTTACTTTTCCTTATGGGATGGATTTCTTCCGTAAGAACATGTGTTTCTGCACAAGGGACGGCCATTGAGCTCTGAAAGCAAATCTTTATTTGCCAGTTTTAGTATCTTTTTAACTCTTACATTAAATGAAAAATGAAATAAGTAGATTTGAATGGAGAAATCAAAGTTCAGAGCATAAGTTTCTTTTTCGAAGATTTCTCTGTTTGAATTCTCTTCTCCTTTCTCTATTTACCTACTCATTTTGTATTTGTTAAAATTCTATTTGTAATATGTTAAAGTGGAATTGTGATATATATATGGATGTTAATGTACATCCATGTTACGATTTGATGCAGTTATGTACTCATTCTTACCTAATAGTTTTGTGGCTAGATTAATCATCAGTCTCGTTTGACTTTTTATGATTCTCTGCCTTTGCATAATAAATTAGGTCATTATGTTTTCCAAAATTTGCCATCATTGAGTTGTTCTCTGTTTACAGTTCACCATTCTTGGGCTTCCTCTGTTAATTATTATATAGTCTGAACAGGATGAGAACTAGTGTAAGTCGTTTCAATGAAAAACAAAATTTAATATTAAAGCTCAGCAACTTCGTTTGAAGATGTGTCAGTCTCAGGTATGATACTATGCAAATTTGTTTTATAACATATGACTCTTTGCATGTTATTTGATAGATTGAATGTAGGAGAGGCACAATGTAAAAAGGAATCATGTGGTGTGCAGATAAAGGAGTCGATGCAGGGTGTTGTTTTTATTTTGTTTGACAAAGCAAAATGAGGTATTGTTTAAATTTTATTGTGATTGTTTTCTGTATAGAGGCATTTTTTTCATTGCTTGCCTAGGTTTTTGCCTCATCGCATGGTGTGAAGGCTTTTTTATATGTGTGTGTGAATTAAAGAATTTTCAATGTTAAAATATTTTTATGTTCTAATTACTTCCCTTTCAAGCTTTGTATCTTTTTCTGCAGCATTTGATTATGCTAAGTGCTGTGTGTTTTAGTTGTGTTTCCTATTGTTTCATTTTCATTACCATCAACCATGGCTGCCTCTTTTTCTGTAGAGAAGAATTGTAAACATGATCATTCTTGAACCCAAAATGCTTATATGAATCTTGTTTTTGCCAAACGTCTTAATATGGATTTTCTATTTCAAACCTCTGGTGGCTATATACTGCTTAACATTCAATGTCTGTATTGTAATGTGTCGGGCCTTCTTAAACTGGAACTACACTATTAATTTTGATGGATTACGTATTGTAGAATTTATCTTAACCATATGTAAAGCCTTTATGTTCTTGTTCGATGTAGAATGTACATATGACATCAGAGCTAAGAGTACTTATGAAATCCGTTTAACTGATGGGATGTAGTCCAGTTGTTTTAAATTGTTAAGCTCAGTAAAATAAAAAGAAGTCTGTGCTTGCATAAGACTCAGTTAGCACATAGGTAATATTTTATCCCATATCTCAGACAAAAACAAAATAATAGGGGATTTGGATTCATTCAACAATCAACATTGTGGTATTTGCAGTCCGTACGGCATTGTTGTAGTTATCTGCTATGGTATCCTATAGCGAGATATTCTTGAAATGAAATATTTACTCCAAGGTGGTTTGTAAATTGGTTCTGCATAGTAAATTTTTGTATAATCAATGAAATGATGTAGAGCCTGTGAAGATCATCATTAATTGTTTTTAAAGTTTAATGCTACCTTATATGCAGGATTTTCTGCAGATCTTTAAGTGACTGCATCCTACTTGTTGAATGGGAAAATAATATTTTGACTTTTATATGGGAGCTCTATCACAAAATAAGCTCATCACACTTAATGGAATTTGGCTGGTCATAATTGGTCCTTATAACAAAATAGGCTTCTTATTTTTTAAACCCTTGTCCTTATCTGCTCTGTAGTAGATCAATACTCTCTAAAAGCAGTTTTCTTTTTGTATATGAATGTTATTATTCTTGGGTATAATGTAGAGCTATTATATTTATAATCTATAACACAGGGCTGACTTGGGGTATATTAGCATGGCCATGGAAGTTTTTGCCAGCACAGTTGTGTAGCCTCAATGGAAATTGCAAACTCAATGTGTGGTCTCAACTGGCCACTGAAACAGTAGAGAGCATATTGAAGTAGATTTTATGAGAACCTTAGATCTGATGAGTTTTTCCCCTCTTCACGTTTTAACTGGTTTTTAGTATTTTTAAGCTTAAATCCTCATCTGTTTGCAATATAGTTTGGTTTCTGTTCTACATGGGTTTCAGCATTTACAAGCTTAAGTATCTAATGTCAAGCAGCCAGCCATTGAAATCTATATGCAGTATTTTTTATTTTCATCTTGATGTAAACTTATATGTTTTCTCCTGCTTTGTTCATCCTGGGGTAAGTTTTAGCCAGCTTTGTTTGCAACATTGTTTTTGCTTCTGTTATTTACTATTTTTTTATTAGTGGTGCTTTTGATTCTTGGAGTGGAGCCACATACTTCCTCTCCATGCTGATCTAGTGTAGTATTTCAACAACAGCATTCAACGTGCCAGAGGCAATTGACATTTTCAGCATGCCAGAGGCAAATGACATTGTATTGGATTAGTGTATCATGTATATCTTTGTCAATTATGTAGACTGGTAGTGTAGAGTATCTCAATTGTTGTTACAGTGTAAATTGCTGTGTGTAAATTTTTATGGAAACGGACTTTTTGTTTAATATAAATTTTCCATTTGGGAGGGGTTGAGTTTCCCCCCTCCGTAAGGTTGAAGTAATGAATGCTCTGTGGTCATTCTTTTGATTTATATGTTTTTATATTGTAAGTTAGTTTCTGTTGAACGGCGTTGTCAGTTTAATTTCCTACATTATTTGTTAGTTATGTGGATTTGAATTCCAATCATCACTGTCCATAGATGTGAAGAATGTGTTTGAAGTTTGAACAAAGTCTGTTTAAATTATATTATTTCACATTCACATTAACTTGTTTCAATATCATTAAAATGAAAAGATTTTCAGTCACATTGAGTTTATTACTTTTTATCACTCTACAAATTTGCACCTAATAGTTGTTTTAGATCGCTAAGATTTAGGGTGTCTGTGATTAAATTCCTTTCTATATTGCATGAAATGTTGTAGAAAGAGAGTAAATTCCTTTCTATGTTGCACGAGATGTGGTGGTAAGAGTGTTGTTTTAGGGATGTTTCTACCGACATTAAGAGAGTATTTCAATTCACAAGTTGTGCTCTTTAATAGAAATGAGAAGAAGCTGGTGTGTGAAATGTAATTTTAATTTTGTTAATTTTGTTGTATATGAAATGCAACTTCCTTTTTCTATGCTTGTAATTTGAAACCATTGAACTTTTTGTGATATGTTTGAACTTTTAACCTCTTTGTGTTTTAACTCTATTGTGAGGTTTATGTTTTAGTTCTATTGTGAAGTGTGTTTGAACTTTTGGGTGTTAAGTATGTTTGGAGTTAACTTATAATTTCCTTTTTTTGTGTGTGTTAACAATTTATTTGGCCTGTGTGATGTTTGTTAACTATTCATTTTGTGTGAGATTATAACTTTAACACTCAATTTTCATCATGTCAAGAGTGTAAGTATCTTTGGAGTTACAAACTTTCTTAATTACTTATCGTTTATGTTTCAACTCTATTGTGAAGGTATTGTGAAGGTTTATATTTCAACTCTATTGTGAAGTGTGATTGAACTTTTGGATGTTAAGTATGTTTGGAGTTAACTTATAATTTCCTTTTTTTTGTGTGTGTTAACAATTTATTTGGCCTGTGTGATGTTTGTTAACTATTCACTTTGTGTGAGATTATAACTTTAACACTCAATTTTCATCATGTCAAGAGTGTAAAAGAACTTTGATTTGCCTTTTTTTAAAAATTATTAATATTCATATTCAATGTGCATGTGCATGTACATATTTAGAATTTGACATTATGTGGTGTGTGAACTAATTTTAGTATATATTGTCTTGTGTGTGTTTGAAATGATTGTGATGTGTGCTTTAAGTTTGTACTTTTCCATGTTTTATAATATTTGTCTTTGTATTTTGACATGTTTGAAGTGTATGTGATTACTATCTTTTAAATTACCAAGGGAGAGTAATTCAATAGGTAGTGAGGATTTCTCGTATATGAGGAGATAGGGATGTGATTCTCTAGGACAATGATCTGCATAATTACTAGCAAAATATTGTAGTATAAAGTATACCTTTGTTGATATCATTAACTCTCCTAAGTCATACATATAAAATAGGACATCGATTAAAAGATCTTTCATATTATTGTGAAGTATTAAATAAGTGCAAATAACTACAAATGACCACACAGGGTGATTAAAACATGTCCACCCAAGTTTCTGCCCTGAAATATTGCATAAATGTCCTCCATTTGACTTTATATGTCTTGAACACAAAAACCCCAAGTAGAAAATCCTTAACAACTTCCAAGTGTTTGACCTCATGTTCAAATAGAACATCAATAAACCATTAACTTGGAAAGGGTAGAAGACTAACCTAAATGAAGGTCAAATAATAACCATTCCATCATCTAGAGAAAGAATATGCCTAAACCATCCCTTCTGCTTGGCAAAAACTATCTTCTTGAAAAAAATCACAGACATGAGAAGATAAAGGCAAAAGACCTCATGTCACATTCTACTTAAAGAAGCCCTTAGAATCAATATACACAAATCAAGACTCTTTCTAATAATAAGATAAAATATAAAAAATACAATACTATGAGGGAGATTTTGCATGAATGTGAGGGGTTGCGATGCCATTTTGGGCTAGGGATTGTGCCCTAACTTCCTCATTGTTATTGTTTTGTACATGGGTGTAAGAAGTGTGGGGGTATTTTGTGTGTGTTTGCAAGGTTAATTTGGAGGACCACAGGGGTTGTGATTTTAGAGTTATACTGCATTCAAGATGGGGTTTTTGTTCTATGTGAATGAACTATTGTGGTTGAGGCTCTATTTTTTGGAGGGAGATTGATTGAAAAGTTTTTATACTATTGCAGCTTTTTGAGGATTTAGATTTTTTTCTCTTATGTTTGAATGGAGAAGTAATTAGTGTTGGAATGGACCTTCCATTGTCTCTTCCTCAAGAATGTGTGCAAAGATGTTTAACTTCTTATAAGTGGGGGAAATTCAAAATTGAACAAAGCGAATGGTTGCTTTTACAAAGCCATAACCACTCGATGTTAGTCATTCGTGTGCAATCAATGATGGAGAATGTTGAATATTGGAGCAAGCATTCTTGACTTGTAAATTTCTTTGGATCCACATAGATCAAAAACTTTTCATATTATTGTAGCTTTTTGAGGATTTTAATTTTTTTCCTCTTATGTTTGGATGGAGAAGCAACTAGTTTCTAATAGCCTTGTGATAGTTGGAATGGACCTTCCACTGCCTCTTCTTCAAGAATGCATGCAAAGATGTTCTTAACTCCTTATATGCAGGGGAATTTCAAAGCTAAACAAAGTGAATGGTTACTTTTGCAAAGCCATGACCATTTAATGTTAGCCATTCTTGTGTAATTCGTGATAGAGAATGTTGAACAATCCCTTGGGAACAAGTCAGTAAAAGCTTGCAATTCAGTGTTGCAAATTGGTGTTCAAATTATTAAATTATCAGTATACATTGGGTCACCAATTCCTAGTACTTAAGAATCCTAATACCTAAATCATAATAGCATGGCCATTCATGACATACTAAAGAATTTTCCTCTTTCGAAAAAATATTGCCCCAAACTCTTTTTTTGTTACTCCCCTTCTAATACCCACTTAGTATGTCTCATACCCCTTTTCCTATATAAACCTCCACCCCCTCACCCCAAAACCCCCTACCCCTATTTAAAAAATATATTGTCCTCCTTTTTTTCCATTTGAAACCCCAATTTGAATGCATGTGATATCATATTGCCCCTTTAGGGAAGACCCATGTTTACAAAAGTTATGGTCTAGAGACTCCTATGTATTTCCTTAAAGAATTTGATTCTCTCTTATGCTAAATAATTTAGAGTGGTAATTTATGGTCATCTAAGTGGAGTTTGGTTGATTGGGAGTTAGTGTGACAATCTAAGCTGGAAGGGGATCTTGACCTTTAGTCTTGTATTTGGAATGGGCAAGCTACGGTTCATAGATTGCATTTGTTTTCATGTGAACTTTGATAGTTTGATAAAGATAAGAAATACTAGTGCAATTAGAGGATTGCTTTCTTTAATAAGAACAAACAATGTTATGTGCAAGGAATGTCAATTGGGTAACTTGATGTTGGAATTTGGCATTATAAGATTGGCTACACAAATCCAAAATATGATTAGTGACATGTTTTCATTCATGGCAACTTAAGAGGTGGAATGGTCGATGAAGCAAGAAGCCAAGATAATTGATTGGTAACACTTAATCATGACTGGTGTATCAAGGAGAAAGCATGAATCTAGAGGAGAAAATGTAGGAAGATATTTCTAGATATCTATACAGAGCACATGTGTGATAAAAAAGCATAATGATGAGAGGTTAATAAGAGTCTATGTGTCAAAACATGATTAGGTAATATGTTTATGGATTACCTTACCTATGATAAAAAGATGATAAGATGATTGGTATAATCGATGTGGTCGAAGATAAAGTTGTGGTGATGAATTTTCTTGAATGGAGTAATCAAACTACCACAGTTAGAAGATGGGAGCATGACATGTACGAAGATTTCAGAAGAAGAAAGTGTGTGTTAAACATGTTTTGAATATTCTAGGGAATTTCACAAGAAGGCCTAATGACAATCAAGATAGAGATTTCCAATGTCTTAAGGACATATGTAAATGTGAAGTAAACAAGGTATGAGTGCAATAATTTTATAATTTGATTGAAGGTCTAAGATTAAATGGAAAAAAGGGTGAGTATGGGTTAATGAAGAAGAAAGGTGAGAATCAGAAGTGATGAAAGGGAGATCAAAGAAATAGTGTAGATAATTTAAAAGGTGAATGAAGTGTGCATGTGATTACAATAAGTGATCTCCTTGAATATGGCTTGTAAAAGGATCTCCTTAAATATACTTAAAGATGGCTTGAATGCTTGGGTGCTTGTTGCTTGATGTGCATGGGTGAATAGCTAGATAAGATGATTGATGGATGCAAAATGGAGCAAATCAGGTGCTTATAAAGGATTCAAAATAAACATTCTCTCATCGAACAATCGGGAAATCAAAACAATGTCTTAGATCAATCCCTACAGAAGGGGTGACTAGGGGACCCAAAATAGGCCCCAAGTTAGCGACACATTGCATCCCTGACCTAGGTAGGGACACACTATGTCCCTAATTTGGGGTAGGGATGCACTGCATCCTTGACCTCAGAGCCTAGAAAGCTCCAAGATTCCCCTCAGAGCTTAGAACAGGCATTGGCTTTGGGAAATCAAGTGCAAATCTTGAGAAAAATCATATTTCAATGTGGAACCAGGAAAAGAGATTTGAGTGATTCAAAGATGAAGATGGAGGACACCAAGAGGATAGGTCCTACCTCAAGATTTTCTCTATAGAATAGGAATACCAAGGAGGATCCATTAAATCCTACCCTGGTTCCATCTCACAGGAATGAAAAGAGATAAGAAGAAATGGGAGAATACAAATTAAATACAATCATGATGAAATCACATTAAATGAGTGTTAAACAATCATTAAATTGAAGTGCTTCCAATTTAAGATGATACATTTATCCCTTGCTTTAATGAGAGTATGGACTCAAACCAAACTCTTGGTAAATTAGAGCATAAGGCATACAATGATCTTATCACAATCAAGGCGATAAAGAATCATAATAAGAGAGAAATCACTCACAAAAGGAAGCAAAGTAAAAAGGGTGTGATTAACTTTCCCATTGAGAAGTGCACATCTCACTGAAGTCACACAAACATAAAGTTAAAAATGTGTTACTCATGTATTAGACTTAGCATGTTTGAATTTGAATTCATTACTCTATATGGGATTTATCATATTGAATCTGAATACATTATTTGTGTATGTGATGTAGTATTATTGAATTTGAATGTGTTACTTGTGTATGGGATTTAGCATATTGAATGTGCAAAAGAAAGAGAGACCCAATCCTAGGGGTACCCTCATCCTAAATGTGTGCAAGGAGAATTCACTCTTCGGGATTGTGCATAATCCATAAAGGGATTCACAAGTGTATCTAAGTTGTCTGGTAAGTGTGTGCATACAAAAAGTGAGAAGACTGTATGCCCCCATGTTAAAGTCAGTGTTAACACTTTAACATGAGCAATAGATTTAACAGAGTATATGTGCACCCACTTAGATATTTATCTACTGTGAAATGCCTCCAAAAGAAGAGAAATCAAGGGAAATGATCACATAACATATAGAGATCACAAAAGGGATCTACTAACTTTAGGTTCAATATGATCATGAGATAATATATGTATATTATTGCAAATGAAATTTTGTCATTCCCCAAAAGAAGTAGAGCTACAACCCAATAGAATAAAGACAAGTAAGAGTTAAAAAGAAGAGTCTTATTAGACTACCATCATGGAGACCAAAAGGAATTGATTCTTCCATGTTGTAAATGTTGGAAATATAAGGTAGGCAGGGTTACTAAGAGGGGAGGGGTGAATCAAGAACCAATAAAACTTTATCTTACTTCACAAATTAATCCTTTACATAATATTCTGATTTAATTGCATGCATGAAAAAATGAAAGCAAATAAACATTCACAACACTTAAACACAAATATGGTGACCTCGAATTTCTCCATGTAGAAAGTAAAACTGGGGTGGTGATGATACCTGTTGTTGTTTCACAACACACACCCCATTTCGCCTAGAAATGGGGACCCCTACTAAATTTTTTTGGCCTTCTAGAACCCTAGTCTGGGGTTCGAGTCTTTTTTTGACCCAATTTGGGTCTTGGATTCAAAAATCAGATTCCAAAAATCATCTAAGAGGACTAAGTAAGTTTTGCAAAATAAAAAAGGCGCACCACCACACCTCAACAAGTGCGCTAGTGTGCCAAAGTACTTAGAAAAAATGCATCACCCCTTTGGTAATGCACAGATGCGCAACAACGCAGTTGCATAGCTGCACACCTGCACAACACCAAAGGTCCGTGGCATCCCTGGGCCTATAGAACCCGAAGCCCCCTTTTCCTTCCCATCATCTTCTCTTCCTCCAGCCCCTAGATTATAACAGAACACCAGTTGAGGTGTGCATCATCTTCTCCACCTGCATCCAAACACAAATAAACGTTAAAATAACCTAAGGTGCATAGTAGCGCACCTAATTAGGTGCGCTACTATGCATTTTTTTGCAAAGAACTTTAAAAACATAAATAAAATGCTAAATTAAGGTGCACATTAGCGCACCTAAGTAGGTGCATTGCTGTGCACCTTAAATACTAAACACCTTTTGCGCCTAAGTTCATAAGGTGTACATCAACTCACCTCATGAGGTGCGCTACTATGCACCCTACGTTTTAAAGTTTGTAAAGGGTAAAGGCACACCAGGTGCACCTCTGAGTTGTGCCTGGTGTGCCCTTTTTTTTGCATTCTAGGGTTAAGTTAGGTTTTCTAGTTTTTTCGAGCAATTAGGTTCTGGGTTTTTTTTGTGTTAGTACCAGGGTTTGACTTTATTGATTTTTCCTTGACTATGGACTAATAGACATGGTTTTTGTGTAAATCCAATGGCTTCTTCATCATCCTCCCTTGCTGGGAAAATGGTTCCAAAGCCCATAGTATTCAAGTTTCAAGGTGTTCCAACTAAGTCACACTTTCAAGATGACCATTCAGAGATCTGGGACACCGAGCTAGGCCATACAAATTTGGGTACATTCCTAACACTATGAAACTAGCCAATAAAAAGGTCTACAATGATATCTTCTTTGATACAATTAGGACTTGTTAGTGCAACATCACACCCAGTTTCAGTGTAGTCCCCAAAGCTTATTATGACACTCGCAAAAAAACTATGTTCTAAAAAAATGGGTAGTGAAGAGCATAATTGGAGAGATCATCCTGCATCTTTGACCCAAGAACATTGAGGTGTTTCATCTCCTAAGTGTAAACCAATTCATTAGATTAACCTATCACCAAGCGGAGAGATGGTATAGGGAACATATTGATGAAGCTTCCGAGATCATCCAGTCTTCATACCTTATTGAGAAGACTCCTCTAGGGCAAAAAGAAGGAAAAGTGGATATGACACAAGGCTATATAAAGGAAGATATTGGATATTCAATCATACTCTTGAGTAGAGTTATGGGTTTGCTAGCATCTGGACACTTGAACATTTTTATGGTGCATTTTATTGAGATGATCAAAACAATAGAGATGCCAATTGATTGGTCTTCCATACCTAGTGAAAACTTGGATGAGAAGCTCGTGGCAGTTAAGAATAACCAAAAGTTTTACATGATATCATACTTGGTGTACTTGTTAGCTACAAGAGCGACAAATTATGTGGGAGTCTACAAAAGAGGTAGTATGTAGGATGTAAATGCATGGCAAGGAGTACCAAATCATAAATGATGCTTTTATATTTGCAATAATCTGGCTCATATAGGGGGATTATGTGAAGAGGATGTTAGAGGAGGCAACGACTAAGATTTCAGAGGTTGGAGCCTATTATATTTGGTACAAACATTCACCTATTTGAGGGTAGCAAGTACAACTATCAATCCTAAGAAGCTCCCTAGATACCCAAGTGATAGACTAATACTATTGGAGATCGCTCGATAACTCTTGTCTGCATATGATGGAGTAAGGAAACAAAACAAAGTAACATGGTTATGGCCCATTGTGATAGGACTGTTTAGTGTGGATCAGAGACAAGATATTCCATCTTTTGAGTTTGAGTGGGACCAATATCCATTGGATGTGTATAATTCTCCTCAGCCGTATTTTGACAACATCGGGAGAGTATAGTACTTAGCTAGCAAGACATTCCAACATGAAGATGCAGTTGAGGATCATTGGATGAATGTAGTAGACAACTATGATATCTGCATAAGGGATTATTGTAGGATGACTCTATATCTAGCAGAGAATGCTTTGAAGATAAAGGTTCCTTTGAAGATCATGCAACAAGATACAGAGGATGTCCTTGGTTCACTATTCAATAGGGACAAGATTGGTGATAGACTTATCATGAATGCCAAGGTTGACAAAGAAGAGAACATAGACATTAATCATAGGGCTAGGCATGTCATCAAATTGACAAAGGATTGGATCAAGAGGCCTTTCAAACTTGATCAAATTCCTCAAGCAATAATCTTCCACACTCAAATCCACCTAGCTAAAGGCTGAGGAGCTAAGGTCACCGTGCCTGCATTTACAGCTCAATCACCAATGAGACTAGAAACGATGCACCAAATTGATAGACCAGTTGGATATTATAGGGCTTAGCAAGGTAAAGGTAAAGGAAAGAGGAAGAGGACTTCTCCTCAACAAGCTGAGCTAGAAGAGGAAGTAGCTCAAGTACGACCATAGCCCGACATAGAAAATGTACAAGGATCAAAGAATGTGGAAGCCACACAATTCCAAGACAATCATCAAGTGCTGCTAATTGAACAAGGGCAAGGAGGAGTTGAAACTAAAGTACAAGAAGTCCCTACACAAGATGTACAAGCCTCCTTTTCTACTCCTAAGAAAAGAAAGATTAAGACTCTAGTTAAGAGGAGACAAAAGGTGATTAAGAGAGTTGTTCCCTTCCCATCAGTCCTAAGAGTTATCCCAGAAGGAGAGGAAGAAGAGGATGATGAGGAAAAAGAGGATAACTTGCCTTTGAACCGGAAGACTCATCTTGCTAGAGCCACATAAATGGAAAGAAGAAGAAGCTCCATAATCACACTGCCACCCATTCCTAAGTAGGCTATTCAGACTACAACCTCCAAGGATGAAATGCAATAATGGATAGATGAGCAGGATGTTGAGGGGACTGATGTCTTTAAGATGTCAGATTTTGATTTCATACCCGTTGGTATTGAATTAGTTAGGGATAAAATCAGAGATACTCCAACCAATCAACCTTAATAGGAGGATTGGAGTCAGTTGCCACTAGAACCACAAGGACCTAAGGTAGCACCACCATCCCCAATGAAAATCACATTTTGTGTACATAAGGGATCAACTACTCCTCTTCCTCCAAATAATGAAGAAGAATAGGTACAAACAAGAGGAGAGGAAGAGTCGCAACAAATATCCACCGATGAAGTGTCAAAAGAAGGAAAAATAAGTGAGCAACCTCAACAAGCTTTCCAAGAAATAGAGGTGAGATGGACTCCATAGATATAGAGACTCCCGGTGCATATCTCTTACAAAAGGAGAGGACTCCATAAACAAGAGATAAGGTAAAGATAATGGCAAAGGAAACTCCTTCATCCTCAAAAGGAAAATCTCTAGTGGAGCATATACCAAGGTGGTTAAGGAAAGAAGTGATAAGAAACAAGAAGTAGTAATTCACATCTAAGGAAAAGGATAGGATGTAATTAATTGAAGTTCTAAGGAAACTTGAGTAACCACCAAAGGATGTATGGGCATTAGCCTTCATCACGAGTAATCAGAACTAGGACTTGTTTGCACATGTGGCTAACCCTCCTCTACATATAGACATCAAAGAATTGACTCCAAGGGATTATCAAATTAGGGAGGTCATGCTTGGGAAACCTACCATGGATACTTCTAAGCTAATGGTTACAACAGGGATTAAAGAAGTATCCAAGAGCTTAGAATAAGAAGGGGCATAATTGATAACACTTTGAAGACAAAATGAAATTCTAAAGGGATATCTAAGTGAAGTTGTTGGTCCCTTAGATCCTACAAACCCTGAGGAAACCTTGAACACAACACTAGAGAGAAGAGATAGGGGTACAGGTCAATTGGATCCATTTTTGAAAGCTTGTCAATAATGGAAAGAAAGTTTTGAGGAAAAGGGTGTATAGATTATTCAAGGAAATTTGAAGCTATTACACATTATGCAAGATAATGCGGATAGGCTAATAGCCATTTTGAATCAAGATTTTGGTTTGATAGATGAAGTACATACCTGGGGCAAAGACTTGCAAGCATTACAATCAATCAAAGGACAAAAGTATCAGATGCTGATGGAGGTGTATACAGCTAAGGAGTTAGATAAAATTGATGATTGGACAGAGAAGATTGTGGATGTCAATAAAGTAATGGAGACATTACATGCAAAAATTCATAGGCTCAAAAATCAAACCCAAGAGTGAATTTTGGAGGCAAAGAGGCATTATAATGATGGGTGTTTAGAAATTTTTAAGGATGATTCTAGGGAGAAGTTAATACCAGTAGAGGTAGTAGTTGTGAAATTCTAGAAATTTTTTGAGGAAGCTACTAATGATGGTGAAATTCGGCAAGCATTTAGAATAGAGGAGACATTATAAGAATTGGATGTAAAACTTGGATATTTTGTAGAGACTCGTATTGAGATGGGCAACTAAAGGTAGAAAGTCAAATATGAAGCCTTAGATTTTCCAAATGTGGTTCAAGTCACTGAGATCATCAAGAAATTCAAGGGAGAATATCCAAATATGGCTCTGGTATAAAGGGGAACAAAATCCAAAAGCTAGAATTTCAATTTTGACACTTAGCGAAATTTTGCATTTTTTGAATCCTATTTTCGAGGTGCGCATGTGTGCTTTTTCAGTGTTGCTTAGGAAGATTTTTAAGAGTTGAGAGGTGCACTGATAGTTAACTGCCAGTTCTAAAATTAGAGCTTTCCATGCATTGAAAATACATTTTGACGGTAGTTTAACTCCTACAAATGCTTAGTAAAGATGGAGCTTCTATTTTTGGCACTTCCAGACACTTCTACATCATCTCATGGCTTTCTCTTTCTTATTTTCTCATGCTTTCTTTGTTTTAAAACATGTAAATGCTCATGCATCCAATTAATGATATAAATATGGATGAAGTCCTACAAGGCACCAGTTAGATAATTAGTTTGTACATAAATAGATTTATTTTATTAGTTTAGAAGCAAATATTTGCATGGGATATCTCTCACTCTCAATAGAAATTGAGGAGAAGATTTCTTATAAATTCAAAAATGTAATATGTATTCTAGGCCACCATTATTTTGATGCAATAATATATGCTATTGGTGCTCACATTTGGAGTGTAGTGCTTCTTGCCTAATTGTGTTATATTTTGTGAATGTATGTTCATGGGATGTAATTGAGCCAATAGTTTTATTGCATTTTTTTGGTTGTGCGATATTTTAATTTTGGTGTTTGCTACAGGTCTACAAATTCTGCTGACATACTTAGTTTGAGAAGAGATCATCATATTGTTCCTGCATAGTTTTTCATCTTGCATGAGCACACTTTCCATGGCCTTGTGATTTTGATGAAAAGTGAAACATCTTATGATTATTGAATTCTCATCGACGATTGCATCAGTGAAACTAAGAAAGCATTGCTCCTATTTTTATTAGTTACCTACTAATCTTTTCAAAAGCTTAACTCATAGACACGTTGTTTCCATGGTTTATGTCATTAGGATTTACTTTTCTTATTATTTTCTTAAGCTTCTTGTTACCCTATCTTCGTTATTTTCTTTACTAACCCCTTGATTAAATTAGGAATTCATATAGCTGCATTGTTAGATTGCGTTCATCATAAAAATAGAAAAATATATTTCCTTTTGTGTGGTTATTCTTTTGAGATAGCAAGCAAATTTTACATCTTATCTGGATCATTTTAGAACTAGCAAAGGCATCTTCATGAACATTCACATTTATCTTCAACTGAGTGGATTCCAATAGGTCACAAGATCGCCCAAAACCTTGGAGTTGATCCTAGATTAACTTTTCAAGAGAGGAGTTCAAAAGGGTTCTTACTATTAAGCATTGTGCAAATTGACAGCTCAACAATACCCACAAGCTTTAGTACTATAGTATAAAGTTAACTAGTTAAGGCTTATAATTGACTATTTTTGGTGATCTTCCCTATTAGGAGCAATAAGGACTATGAGTTCCACCTTGTTGAAGGGTTTAAAAATATACAATGAATTATGCACTCAGTTAGGAGATTTAGGAAAGACTATTAAGTCTACCCTGTTAAAGGATTTGATTGATGCACCTATTAGGATGAACAAGTGACTGATCTTTAATATGTAACTCTAATTTTCTAGTTGAGATTCCTTGTATTGTAATGATCACCTAACTTTGATAGATAAATCTATGTTGTCCCTTATACTACTTGTAGCCTTCTTTAATTCACACTCCTGCTCATCATATATCTTCTATGCCATCACTCTTGGATATGATATAATGCATTACACATATACCAATCTAAATCACAACTTACTAGAGTTAGCTACAATACCAATTTCATCATAATTCACAAAGTTGACCCAACTTTTGTAAATAAGGTTTTGAAGACAAACTCAATGATGTTCTAATACTCAAAAAACATTGTCAATGCTCAACAATCTTTGGCACTTGGTTGAACTTGAAGCTTAGTCCATACTAATCACTTCCAAGTAGCTTGAACCTGGTCAACACTATGTGACTCAGTGAACACTGAGAAACTCGATAGCAACTAGATAACTTAGTTGGCACTGCATGGCTTAGTCAACACTATATCCACTTTGTTAACCTTGTGAGCTTGATAGATACTATTGGACTTGGTTAACACTACAGAGCTCGGTTAACATTACGATCTTCTTCACTTCCACTGAATAGCTCAGTAGCCTTTGCTATGCTCAATTTGTACTGTACATTGTTTATGAAGCTCAATAAACATTGTGTAGCTCAAAAAATACTGTAATCTGACTCAGGTGCTTGGTGAACACTATGTACTAACTTCTTAGCTCGGTAGCAATTGAATCACTAATTGATTGATAGGATCAGTAGCAACTATAGAGTTTGGTAGCAATGTAACCATTTCAGTAAGTGTTGAGCCATTAATAGAAAAATTGACCTTAATTTCAACAATCTCCTCCTTTGGCATTAGTGACAAAAACACTTATCAAACCAAAAATCTGAACTTCAAAAATATAAGTCAAAACTTCATTTTCTATCATTCTGTGTCTTCAACTCAGTCTGACTTATTGAAGCTATAGCTCGGTAACATACTCTATTTTTCTAATTTTTTAAAATTTCTTTTGTAAAGACATTTTCTGCTTATGATACTATGCTACTCACCCATACATATATCTCTCTTATATACATACAAATGGAGTATAGTATATTTCTTCTCCTTTACAATATTACTACATGTATACTTCTTCCCCTTTTTGACATAAATGCCAAAGGTGTTAAATATCTATATGATAATACTAAAATGTGACAAGAATTCATAATGTACCTTCAAAATAAGTGTCATTGTCTTGCCACAATTCTCCTGTAGTACCTTACTTGCATGCATTACAATATGAACTTTTGTTGATAATTCCATCATGTGATTAGTTATGGAGAAGTTGTTATCATGGATGAGTGTCTTTGCATGTACAACGTGTTTCTACAATGCATCCTTGTTTGGAAGAATCATGCCTTGGATTTCTACAAGTGTGGCCCTCATCTTGGCTTCTTCCTTCAATAATTTTGCCTATAGATTCGTCTGATATTTGATATTTTGAATAATGTAAAGAACTATGACTTTGGTCAAGTGATAGCTGGTGTGCACTTGTCATCACATCTTCATCTATCTTGGACAATTTATACTTGATATCCTTTATAAATATAGACGTGTCACTTAACTGGACAAATAATGAAACAACATTATTAACAACTGTTTCCAGTGAACCAAGAATAGTAGCTAACTCTAGTTGATCTATTGCAATTCTTTGCGCAACTTGTTCTAACACTCTGCTTTCAAACTTTCTTTCAACTCTTTGAAGTAGCTTCTCCTGTCTATTCAAATCTTCATTAAATTTGAGAATAATATCTGCTAACTAATCAAGAATGAGTTGAGTACTATCAACCTCAATACTTAGAGCATCAAAAAATATGCTCTTTATATCTTCAAAAACTTGATTTTCTTTCTTCTCTTCTCTAAGATTTTGCTGCTTAGTTCTCTTCTTCAATAATTCACCCATGGTGTATATTTGATCAAGGCCGAGGGTAGAGATATCCCATTTTGGAATAACTATATCCTCATCTAGATCAATAGCTTCTGCTTATTCTTTACCCCTTTCCTTCAGAATGGTGGAAACAATTTGCTTTCCCTTGTCTAAGATTTCTATACTCAGCTAAGACTGGCTATCAACTGTCATTGTACTTTCTATGGATACATTTGGAATAGAAACTAGTATGAGAAATGATGGACTAGCAAAAAATGTTGAAACAACACTAACAACAGAAATACCTTATTGTTTCTCTATCAAGCTTGATGATGAAGGACCTTGTTGCTCAACAAATGAAGTGTTGGATACTTTAGTCAATGAAACATTCAATTGAATAGATTTAGAGCTTGGTTGGGTGCTTGGAATAGAAGTGGTATCAATAACCAACTTAGTAGAAGCTATCTCTAAGCCAGATTGTGCTAAGGGTGTGCTTGGAGAGTGAGGAAATGAGGCCATGACTATTGCTGCAATTTTCTCTGCATCAGTTTCCTCAATGCATCGAATCTTTGGAAGGCTTCCTCCAGTATCTTTCTGTTCTTCCTCCTCCTCATCTAGATTGAAATCATCTAACTCATCATCATTTATCTCTACATTTTCTTCTTCTTCATCATCATTCTTATCATCAACATGAACAACAAAGTCAATGGGTTGATGCAACTGATAGATGTTCTTCCATGTAGTTGTAGTTGCCTTTACCACATATTCAATGTCTTTCAGTAATATAATACATGTGTTGAATTTAATAGTGAACTTATCTTCATTTTTCTTCAAGGATTCCTTCACTTCCTTTTTACTAAGATTTGGCATGAGGTGCTTCAAGGTCTTCTCAAAGATGTCCTTGACAATCTTTGTTGCACCTTCCCATCTAGGTTTGATTACTTGTGGAAGTTCATTAGGAATTTGATGTGCAAGCTAATTTGGTGAGTACTTCCATTTGACTAATTTGGACATAAGCATATCCTCAATCTACTTTTTTTCTTCTGCATTCTTGGTTTCATACTTAAGAGATTTAAAATTTTCCATGTTAGTTCCTTCTTCCATTTTCTTTAGTCTTGCCTGAAGTGTAGGTGCATCTCTTTCGAAGATTATCTGCTCAGCTTCATCTTCACCTAATTTCAATTTCTTCCTTGACTTGGTTCCCCTTCTAGTGAATATAGCAAGGGATGACTTGGTAGGTCTGGTAATGATAATCTTACCTTTCTTCCTGAGAGGTTGTTTTTCCTCAAATTTGGCTTCTTCTTCTTCATCCTCTACATCATCATCTTCTATGTCATCACCTTTCCCCTCGGTAAGCATTAGAGTGGAACTTGCTTGCTTAGTGCTTTTTAGTATCTTCTCTACTCTTTTCCTTCCTTTATTCACTAGTTGAGGTAGCTTTATCTCAAGCTCAATTCTTACCTTAGCCTCATCATATGTTTCAAAATATGTGGCTTTAGGATCCACAATCTCATTTGGAAGAGACTCTATGATATCCTTAGTGTCATCAATTTTAACCTCATACTCTAGATGCTTAACCCATGCCACTCTAGGTCTAACTACCTAAATGTATAGTTTTTCATAGTCCACCATAAAATATATATCATCCTTGTAATCTTCTACAAGTTTCTTAGGGATCCTAAATCTATTATGCATCTTCTCTTTGAATGATTCAAAATAGTTGTCCATGATGCTTTCAAAATTTTCACCCATCTCTGCTATATACTGATTTATTTGATACAAAACAAGAACATCTTTCCTCCATACTATTGTACATTTGGAAAGGAATTTTTTTTGAACAAAGATGAATAAACATGTTAAAAGAGATCTAAATTTACATGACTTATTCTTTGATCCTCTAATGCTATCCATGTTCTTGTTGAACTAATTCAATATTAACTCGGTAAGGTTGAAGGATAGGTTATTCTTCACAACCTTGTATACAAGATCAACAACTTCACATGATACATTATTTAACCAACTAGAACTATAAATCTTGTGTGCAATTACATGTATGCCAAACTTCAGCTCCATGTTTGTTACTCCACTAAGCTTCATTCCTCTTCTATCACACTTGGCAAGAGTCTTCTTAGTTAGTTCTACTTGACCTAGGGTTTTGGTTGTCTTGGCTTTGTTTTAACATGGCAAGCCCAGTGATGTTGTGAATCATTTTCTTCATAATCTGAATTGGGTGGTCCAACCATAACTACCCATTGTGAATACAACTTAAAATATATCTAATCCATCTGACCTAAAAGTCTCTTGGCATATTGAAATGTGAGTCAAACCCTTGGTTTCCAAATGTTGATGTTCAAGCTTCAATGCACCATCCACACACAATTCCTTGAATGCTTCATTCATCTCTAAGTTTCTAAGTTCTTGAATAGAATAGTGGTAAAAGGAATGAATGTCATGCATGAGTAATACCTTAGGTAGAATTTGAGACTGTACACTAGTTGGGTCAAGCACCTCTACAATTGTTGGACTCAACATGAAATTAGGTGCCTTGTAGCCGACTTCACGAATCAACATTTCAGACCCTTTCTTTGCTTTGCTACTTGAAGATGCCATGCTTGGTAGGGTTTTTGAAAAATTCAAGAATTCTTCAACAACAAATACTTAATTCACTCGGAGGCTCTGAAATCATTCTGTACAAATATCTCTAAAAAATTTCTATGAAACAATACTTTTAATTTCTTCCTTTCAATGAATTTTCTCTGATTGATCACCATTAATGTTTCATACTTCATACTCGCTCAGTTATAGACTTTTCTCCACTCAGTTTATTCATTAATGCTTGGGATACATCTACAACTTGGTAGAGTCATCATCACTTGGTAGGAACTACCAATTCTATGTCTGTAACATTATGTAACTAGACCTTCTTTGATAAGGTCTTGTAACTTGACCTTGCTCAATAAGGTCTTCTTTTATCATGCTCGATGATCCCTATGCATCTTAAATGTTTTTTTAGATCTTTCTTCTTGCTAGCTGGAACTGATGTTAGATTACTTCTTCTGAATCATAGTTCCAATGATCTCCATAAGGAACTAAGTTCAAATGATTGAGCCACCCAACTCATTGACTTGGGTGTCATTCACTTCTTGATCTTGGCATGCATTCTTTGGAGATTTTGGTACCCATTTCTACCTCATTTTCTTTCTGATATTGTCAACTTTGGCTTTCTTTTCATCTTCAATTCTACTTATGTTCATATAGTTCTTGGCAAGGTGTCTAAGTTCTGTACAAGTAAAACATCTTTTAGTAGTATCTCTTTTTTCATATGATGTTTCACACAGTTTGCTCCAATGTGCCCAAATTCACCCTAGTGGTGATAACTACACCATGTGTTGTAATTCCATCCAAATATTGCTTTCACAATATGTTATGTTGGGTTTCACTACTTGGTTTTGCACTTTGAAGATTTGTGTCCTTAGTCCTTGTAATTGTGACATTTACCTTTGAACTCAAGTTTCTCTTTACATTCACTTGCTCTATGACTATGTTGATTAGAACCGTAACACTTTCCATTGAATTTTGTTTTACCATTACTCTAACATTATTTAATGTATGGTCTATCTTACCACAATGATTACAAGTAGATCTTTTATTTTTTTGAGCTCCTTGATGAGATGATTCACCTTCTTCTGTATATCTTATTCCATCTTTTCCACTGTGTCTGAACTAACTTTGTTAATTCAATTGATTCATGCTTTCCTGAGTTTTTATCATTCTTTCATAGGTTTTCTTTTCAATGTTGAGATCATTCTGTAGTGTTTCATTTTCTAATCTTAGATTCATAAGCTCTTCATTTGCATCAGTGAGTTGATCAATGAAGTCTACTTGTTGAAGGGATAGTTGTTGAAATTCATTGTTCTTTTTTTCTCTCTCTTCTTTGGTTTTGTCTTTTTCTTTCATGACTTCACATAGTCTAACTACATGGATTTCTTGTTCTCTTTTTATCTTTCTGACTTCTTCTTGAAGATTGTAATTATTTTCTAATAGGTCTTTAATTTCTTCATCAGCTTCATGTGAATTTCTTTCTAGATACATGTCTTCAATTATTTCTTCAATGTAGAGATTGTCATTTATTTGTATTGCAAGGTCTTTCCTTCTTTTCAATGATTAAGAGAATCACTCCTTTGCTTTCTTCAATTTCGCAATAGCTAATTCAAGATCCAACTTTTCATTTTTAATAGCCTTATCTAGCCTGTATACCTCCATTTCCTTTTATCTTTTCTCAAGTTGTTAAACTTCTTATGTGAGAACCTGAAATCTCGGATACCAGTTGTTGGAAATATAAGGTAGGCAAGGTTACTGAGAGGGAAGGGGTGAATCATGAACTAATAGAATTTTATCTTACTTCACCAATTAATCCTTTACATAATTTCCTAATCTAATTGCATGCATGAAAGAATGAAAGCAAATAAACATTCATAAATCTTTGACACAAGATATGATGACCCAAAAAGCTTACAAGTAGAGAGTAAAACTAGGGTGAGGATGATACCCACAAGCTTTAGTACTATAGTATAAAGTTAACCTATTAAGGCTTAAAATTGACCACTTCTGGCTATTTTTCCTATCAGGAGAAATAAGGACTATGAGGTCCACCTTGTTGAGGGATTTAAAATATATATACTGAAGTATGTACTTGGTCAGGGGATTTAGCAAAGACTATTAAGTCTACCCTATTAAAGGATTTGATTGATGCACCTGTTATAATGAACCAATGACTGATCTCTTATTTGCAACTTTGATTTTCTAGTTGAGATTTCTTGTATTATAATGATCACTTGACTATGATAGATAAATCTATGGTGTCCTTTATACTTCTTGTAGCCTTCTTTAATTTTCACTCTTGCTCATCATATATCTTCTATGTCATCACTATTGGATATGATATAATGCATTACATATATACTAATCCAAATCACAACTTACTGGAGTCAGCTACAATACCAATTTCATTATAATTTACAAATTCGGTCCAACTCGATGATGTTTTGATATTTAGAAAACACTGTCAATGCTAAAAAATATTTAGCACTTAGTTGAACTTCAAGCTTAGTCCATACTAATCACTTCCAAGTAGCTTGAACTCGGTCAACACTATGTGACTCGATGAACATTGAGAAACTCAGTAGCAACTGGATCACTTGATTAATACTACAATAATCGGTCAACACTAGATCCACTTTGTTAACCCTATGAACTCAGTAGATACTATTGGACATGGTTAACATTATAGAGCTTGGTTAAAATTATAATCTTCTTCACTTCCACTAAATAGCTCGGTAGCCTCTACTACACTCACTTTGTACTATACATTGTTTATAAAGCTCGGTAAATACTGTGTAGCTCAACAAATACTACAAACTGACTTAGGTGCTCGATAGACATTGTATACTAACTTCTCAGCTTAGTAGTAGCCGAATCACTTGATTGACATTGCAAACTAACTGATAGGCTTAGTAAAAACTATAGAGCTTGGTAGCAATGTAACCATTTGACCAAGTGTTGAGTCACCGATAGACAAATTGACCTTAATGTCAATAGTAAATCCATGCAGACAATCACAAGGACACATGTACATATACTGGCACATGTACAAAACAACATGTAGAAAAAGTGAGATATAGATAGAAGAATAATACAAAATTTTTATTCCTTTATCACCTTGTGCCTATGGAGCAACAAGGGGCAATTATGGAAATCTAAACAAATATATAGAAATCACAATATGAGGGAAGCACATCACAACACACAAAAGATACCATGATAGTGTCACTCAAGTGCGTTACTTGCCTCCCTAATCTTGTATGTATCATTTAGTATAGATGAACAACTTACAAGAGGAGTAATGTCCAACACAATAGTAACAAAAGCTAAAGATGAACAAGGACCTTCTTGAGAGTCATTATGCTCAAGAATAGATGTAATGAAAAGTTGTTTTGAAAGCATGCTAAGAAAATTATTGTCAAGATCAATACTATCATATTCATCATCATCATCAAAAAGATCATCTAATGTATCTTCTTCATCAAGATTAATAGCAATAGAATCCAAAATGTGAATATCATGTTTATTTATCTTAGCATTTTGATTTTTAATAACTTTCTCCATAGACATAGGCTGGTAAAAGGAAGGATAAGAAGAATGAGAAGCATGTACATGAGTCTTAGATCTTGCTTGATGCTTCTTTTGACCATTACAGGCATGCCAATTACATTCAATCTTGCTAGAAATTGGTGAAGAAGAACAATAGGTATATGTTCCTTGGTACCTTGTAATGAGAGAACATAAGGAACAACAATAGGTTGAGATGCAAGAGGAAAAACCACACTAGATAGAACATTTGATGCATGAGGGGTTTCTCATTCAAAATGGAAGAATTTGAAGAAATGGTTGTGGAAGTTGTAGGTGAAATATCACAAGTAAGATCCTGAACTTATACACAACTTAGCACTATTTTGATGATTATTAGCTTGATATGATTGAAATTTTTTTAAGGATGAGTAGGCGGTGTAGAAGGAAAATAAGGCCAAAAGGAAACACAATTCTAAGGCCTAGAAGAATGGTAAAGGCTATGATTGGTCATCTTAATCTCACCATCATGAGTAAATTTTATGAACTTGTGTAAAGGAGAAGCAAGGGCTTGCATACAAGTCAACCAAGGTAAACTAAAATTCACTTAGAATTGATTAGAAGTAGGCATGAATACATATGTAGTACCCAACACTTTACCATAAGATTCAACAACTAAAGAAATGGAACCACGAGGTATATACAAGAAACCATTACAATTTTGAATCCAAGTATCAATTGAATCGTAAAAGTCATGATGCAAATTTTTGGTAGAAAGATGTTCTTCACTGATGAATTTAACCATGGAAGTAGGATCAACAAGACAACCATAAGAAGGTAACTTAACAACCCTAGCAAAAATGTAAAGAGGACCATCAGAAGCATTAATAATTTGAGAATCATTGAATATAATAGCAAGTTATCTACCACACTTAAGGTTAGATATAGGCGTATGTTGAACTTAAGGTTTACTAGGTTTAGGTTGAGGTGTAGATTGCGGTACACACTCCATAGTGTTGATAATATGGGTGTATTCTTCCATTGGTGATCATAAAAAATGCACATAGCTAAGGAGTAGGAGGGTTGAGAAATAGTATTTCTACTGAGTTAAGGTAAATGATTAGTGTATATTTGAATATTTTGATCAAGAGGTTCTAAATATTTATTACCATTGTCATTATTATAATGATCAGGCTAACAATGATACTGACAAAAGTATTCAGAATCAAAGTATAGACTTAATGTTGTAGAACGAAGAAGTTGTCTAATAGGAGGGAGTGTGATAATATTAGCACTTACTAATGTTCCTATAATAGAATGAAAAAGCTTAGAAAGAGAAGTAAACTTACAATTAATCTAAAAAATAGAGGAAGAAGCAATGACACTTTTGGATGTAGTTTCTACTTGTTCATCTACTGTATTTTTTGTTTTTTTTATCTTGACATAATTTTTAGGTTTTTGATTTTTTTTTTCTAGATGTGACATCACTCTTATCAACTAGTATAGGAGTTATTAGAGTGGTGCTCTCAAACTGACTCACTTGTAATTGATAATGATGAAGTACTGCACAATGTTGTGAAAAGGGGGTAAATTTAGTAAGAAGAATCTTATCTCTAATGTATTTTTTGTAAATGAGCAATAAACATATGTTGAATATCAAACATATGTACAATAGACAAACACACAACAAAGACTACTACATCCAACATAGTAGGAATGATAGCCAATTCTAAACAAGGATCCTTTTGAGAATCACAATGTTCAATACTAGGTGTAAGTATCAATTGTGAGGAAATCATATTAGGTAAATCAACATCAATGTCAATACTTTAATATTCATCAATAACATCATCAAGAGTATCTTCTTCATCTAGATTACTCAAAATAGAATCTAAGATATGAATAGAGTCATCATAATCATGCAACTTAATATTATTAGCAACAACTTCTTTTAACACATCATGCATAGTTGTATCCAAAGAAGTTAAAGATTTTTGAATAACATAATTATGAGCCTTAGCTGAGCATGACACTTCTTATGACATTCGTTAGCAGATTGATTACATTTTTTCTTACTTGAAATGTGTTGAGAACTAGGAAGAACAATAATAGGATCCTTACCTAGTTCTATAGGAGGATTAATAGGATTATCAACAGACTAACAAGAAATAGGAGGAGCTTGATTAATAGATGTAGAAACCTTAGATAAAGGAGGTATGGAAGGTGTAGGAAAAAGACCACAATTAAGATCCATAAGAGGTAAACCTAACTTAATAATCTTACGATGATTATAGACTTGATATGAGCGAAAAAATATGATCAAGCTGAAAAGGACATGAATTAGGTAATGAAGGCCAAAAGAAGTCAATGGTAGTAAAATCCTTGGGCCTAGAGGTATGATATAAATTATGATTAATTGTCTTCACTTCATCATCATAAAAAAACTTAAGACATTTATGAAAATGTGAAGCAACAACATGCATGGAATTTAACCATGGTAAACCAAGCTTAACTTGAGACTGATCAAAAGTAGGAACAACAACAAAGCTGGCGTTCACAATCTTTCCAAAAAGTTAAACTAGTAAATCAATAGAGCCAAATGATGGATAAAGAAAACCATTACAATTTTGAATCCATACATCTAATTTATTATAAAAATCAAGTTGCAAAATTTTCATAAAAAGGTTTTCTTCTATAATAACAATAAACAAGGAGGTATGATCAACAAGAAAAACATGAGTGGGTATCTTAGAAATCTTAGCATAAATATAAAGGGGATCATCGGGAGCTTTAATAGTCTCATAATCATCAAAGGTAATCAAAAGTTCATAAGGTTTTTTTTTCTAAGATTGTTGTCGAGGTTTAGGTTGAGGCTTCAATTTAGGCTTAGGTTTCAGTTGAGGTGGAGTTGAAACTCAAGAGTGAAGTAGAAGTTGAGACTGAGGTGGAGATACAAATTGAACCACATGTGCCACTTGATTAACAATATGATTGAGATCATTCATCTTTGAATCATACACAATATCGATAAAAGATGGCTGAGCAATAGCATTAGTATTTGTGTAGGTAAAGGATTCATATAGATTTGTAGATTTTGATTAGGAGAAGAAATAAGTTGATTCCCACTAACATCAAAATTATAAAAATATAAAGCATTAGAATCCATTAATTCCTAAATCTTATATTTTAAAGAATAAAATTTCTCATTATCATGACCATTTTGATGATGATATTGACAAAAAAATTTAGGACCAAAAGATTTAGATGCCATTGTAGCAAGTAAAAGAGGTCAAATGGGAGGTAAAGTAATCATATTAGTAGTTAACAACCTATTCATAATAGAATGTAAAGTTTCAAAGAGAGGAGTAAATGTATGATTCAATCAAAAAGTATTAGATGTAGAAGTGGCATTATGGGATGCAAGAGCAACTTGATTAGCAACTACATTTGGTTGTTTATTTATCTTGACATAGTTGTTGAATTTTTGAACTTTAGTTGGATTAGGAGCAACATCTATTTTATCAATAGTAACAGGAGCCATTGGAGTGGTACTCTCAAATTGACTCACTTGTAATTGATAATGATGAAGCACTGCCCAAAGTTGAAAAGAAGTAAATTTAGTAAGTGGAATCTTATCTCTAATATCCTTTTGCAAATTTGAAATAAACATACATAGAATATCAATATCAAGAACAAGATAGGAAATCTGAGCATGAAAATGCTTAAATCTACCAATAAATTTAGTCAAATTTTCTTTAGAATTTTGTTTGCAATGCATCAAATTAGTCAAAGATACTTGTGGGCCAACACTATTTTGAAATTTTTGAATAAAAGCATTAGCAAGTTGAGGAAATGAATTAAGAGAATAATGAGTTAAAGAACAAAACCATTTTAATGCCTTGTCAGAAAAAGTTCAAGAAAACAACTTAGCTAAGATCCTATGATTAGAATCAAGAAGAATCAAAGTCTCATCCACAATCCTAAGGAAAGGAGAAGAAGACTCGAGCTCAAAGGTACCCATAAGTCTACAACTATGTCTAACCCTAAGATTAAAAGTAGGACTAGAAGTAATAAAGCTCATAAAAAAATGCAATGTAAATGAACTAAACTAAGAAAACATAACAAAAATGAATATTTTTTTATTTTGAAACAAATTTTGCATTTTTTTTTTTGTATTTTTGAATTTTAAAATGCAAGAGCATAAACTAAATCTAATCTTAATACAAGAAAAGACCTAACAAATATGAAATGAAATATAACACTGCAAATCACAATAGGGCCTCTAATTCCACAAAAAAGAGAGGGTAAGTGTTTCTGGTTCACAAAAATGAATAGAAAGAAAATAAGGTTTTCTTTCTTAACCCTAATTTCCAAAAGGAATGATTTCAATTATTAAGCACAAGAAAGTGATCACTGCAAAAATGGATCATGTAATGGAGAATAGGGAGAAAAGATGTGTTATGGTCTTTCTAGTTTGAGGAGTATGTGCTTAAATCCTAAAATAGATAAAAGATAAATACTAACCTTCAATCTGGAAAGGGTTGATTTCTAATGTTTGTGTATAATTTTGAGGAATTCTGCAACTTGTTCTGGATTGGAAATGTCAAGATGGAGAAAAACATGAAATATTTTGTCTTTTTGAAGGGAGGTTGACCTTGACGCTTATAGTAGGGCACAATATTACCCCAAGGCACAATTGTACCTTGAAAAGTTGACCTTGACTTGCACTATTTTGACAAAATTTCTAGTTGTGGATCCCATAAGTTTGACTAAAAAGGTATCCAAATATGCTCTTCAATTTATTGTTTCACACTTGTATCTATAATAAAAATGGTTTGTTTGTTTGGATGGGGGGGTTGCCTTGGTCAAACCCTAGTTTGGAATCAACCTTAAAATGTAATTGAAATTACAATATATGTAAACAAAGTAAATGAAATAATTCACCTTGCTTATATTGAAATCCTTATGGAGAATTTAAATCCTTGAATCCACAAGTAAAAATGATCCAAATGTATGTAGAAATATGTGTAGGATGTCTCAAATCAATGGCATTAGACCTTCAACAACAATCTTGAATGTATCTTTGCATAGGAAAAGACTTGGATGAATATGGATGGAGAAATCTTCAACAAGAGGGCTCCACAAAGATTGAATCCTTTAATGGCTAACAATGGATCTCTTTGATGAGTCCTACATTCTTGAACACTTGAATGCTTGAATGCTTGATAGATAGTAGATCTTCACTTCATAGTATGTGGATGCACTTCATAAAAGGTAGAAAATAACTTTGCTCACAGAAAGTGGATCGTAGATTGTAGATGTCAAAATGAGGGAAGAAGGCTTCCTTATATAGAGATCTAGTGCACTAACTCTTAGAGAAGGCTGACATAGGAGCATTAAATCCAATTTAACCTTAATCCCTAGAAGTAGATCTATATTAAATGTAATTTAAGAGTCTAACATTCTGAAACCCCACAAAATTGACTCAGAAGCAGGAAAAGGAACTTTCCAAATTCCAAGATCCCAAAACTTCTAGAAATTAGAAAATGAACTTGGGTTCAAGGACAGGGTCGACCCTACCCTAGGTCAAGGTTGAGGTCATCCCTAACCTAGGTCAGGGTTGAGGTTGAACTTGAACTAAAAGGTTATTAAATGTAATTTAAGAGTCTACCATTCTGAAACCCAAAACAATCAACTCGAAAGTAGGAAAATAAACTTTCCAAAGCCCGAGATCCCAAAAAATTTGGAAATTGAAAAATGAACTTGGGGTTAGGGACAAGGTTGACCCTACCCTAGGTCATGGTCTGGGTCATCCCTGACCTAGGTCAGGGTTGATGTTAATCTTGAACTAAAAGGTCATCCTTGACCTAGAAGTCAAAGTCCTCAGTTTCATAGAGAAAGTTGTTAGAAATAGGTTGGAAATGGAGAGAGAGAGAGAGAGAGAGAGAGAGAGAGAGAGAGAGAGAGAGAGAGAGAGAGAGAGAGAGAGAGAGAGAGAGAGAGAGCAGAATAGGGGGAAAGCTACCATATCCATGTAAAGACCCATTCCTTGGAGGGCTAAACACTCTTAACATGAAAGTGCTCCCATTTTAAGATGATATAATAAGATTTTTTCATTTATGGAAACATATCTTAAGTATGAAGAAGACAAACCTTGAAGATCAAGTTGCGACACTCATACTTAGAAAATTGTCTAAGTATTACTCATTTTATCTAGCAGAATGGATGGAGTTTTGGTTGTCGATCTTCATAGAAGCTACATTAGCATTTATGCACTTAAGGGAAGGAAGTACATATTACTATGATGACGTATGCCAGAGCACAAGTCTATACAAATAGTACAAAATGTGTTATGGTCAAATTACAAGCTATGACAGTACAAAGGAAATATAGAGCATGTCAAGGAATCAGATATTTTGAGTTAAAAAATTATTTTATTAACTAAAATAATTACTTAACTAATTAGGGAAAACATCTTATATGTTAACCCTAAGAGGGAAAGAGTAAGTGATATACTTTGTAAAGTGTGTAAAAGGTTGAAAGTCATCTGGACATGAATATTATAATTGTAAAGGTATATAAGAAGATTATAATATGTGAAGTTTAGTGAATTTTTGTAGTGTGATATTATAACATTTAGAGATGAAAATTTTGATGTATGATCATAAATATATGATTTTTTTAATGAGCAACTAAAGCTATATCAAATATTGAAGATATAAGCATTAGAGTAAAGAGGTTTTTTATTTATCTCTTTGTATCAAAGAACTTCATTATATATTTCATGTTTGTGTAGTTGACTCTTCTTGCATACATTTTGTATTTGTAAATAACAACTCCTAATAGGGTTGAGGCTTCTAACAAGGACTGAGACACTATACAGATGTACTAGACTCCTTACAAGGGCAATATCTTTCCCAAGATACTTTTGATTAGTGGATCATTTTGTGGGTACCATCCTCACTAAGCTTTTTCCTTGGCTAGGGTTTTTGTAGTTAACAAAATATGGTGTTATGAGTTCTCTTATTGCATGGTTATGTTTACTATTCAACATAATAAGTTTAATTTCATATAAAAGTTATAAGGTAAATAATAATATCCTCTTTTGGGTTAAAGTTTGAGGAATATTGATTCACACCCTTCCCTCCTCTCTCAGAATTCCCTATTTCTAACAATTGGTATTAGAACATAGTTACTTAAAAGAGGCTTAACATCTTGAGTAAGATCCCTATTGATATAAAACAATTATAGAAGAACCTATAAGAAGCTCTTGAGTAGATTGACATTCTCACTGAAGAAAGAGATACCTTTAAAGAAAGATATGAAGATTCAAAAGACTACATTTGAAAGCTAAAAGACAATATTGATCATCTAAAATTCAAGAAGGAACCTAAAGATAAAATCAAGGATAGTGATGAATTCTCAAGATTGAAGAAAGAAAATGACATCCTGAAACCTGAACTAGAGATTATTAATCTAAAATTGAGCTTGAAGGAAAATGATAGAAAAATTGAGTCAATCTAAAAAGTGAGAACGAAGAGCTAAGATCCCATCTTACAAAGGTTGCATCTAAACTTGAATCCACCAAGTTGGAGTACGCAAAAATTGAGAAGTAGAACACTATTGTGAAGGGAGAGCTAGCCCAAACTACACAACAATTATAGAAGTTATATTCTAGTAGTGAAAAAATTGATAAGAAAAAAATATTTTTAGAGACCTTCTTATGATATTATTGGTCTTGGATATATCATTAGAGACAAATAAACTAAGAAATCTAAAGAGAAAAAAACCTAGTCCTAAAATTCAACAGCCTATACAAGAAAAAAAATATTTGAACAAAGTTGAGCCAAATAAATTGATAATGCACCCAAGGAGATTGAACAAATTGATCAACCTAAAAAAACTAATGAATCTAAGCAACCCAAGAAACTGAATCACCCAAGGAAGTGAGGTATGAATTTGAAGTAGATGCTTTTCATGTAATGAAATTGTTCATATGAAAAGAGAATGCATAGGTAAGACATTTAAACATGTTATTGATTTTTATTGTTATAATTTTCATTGTTTTGGTCATAGAGCATTCAATTGTAAAAAAGCTAAATTTGATAGTAATAGTAGCAATAGTAGAATATTTAGAGGTACTAGCCTTGCAAGCAAAAGAAGGAGATCTAATGAAGGAACTAATGAAGCAAGGAACAAAATTATATGTTACAAGTGCAACAACTTTGGACACATGGCCAGAAAAAGTAGAGCACCAGTAAACTAGCTTGGACCCAGATTTGGAAACAATGCACTAGTATGTCAGTTGTGTAACACATTTTTCCATATAGAAAGATTTTTTAGAATGGATGTGAGGAAAATCAACAAAAATCCAAATTTTAGAAGGAATGTGAAAATGAATGTCAAAAGAACAAATTGTAGTAATGATAGTAAAAAAGAGAGCTTAAAGAAACATGTAGAAGAATTCAAAGAGGTATTTGTCAAAGCCAAAGATCCATAATTTCACATGTAGTATTAGAACATCTATTTGATGCACTTGAAGGATGATTTAAGTAAGAAATTGGATTTTATTCATTCTATTTGAATTGGATACTTTAGATAAGAGACTGGGCATCAGAGAGGTATAAATGATGATAGAGAGTGAGTTAAGGTTTGCATAGTTAGTATGAGGTATAACATGATCCTGTGAAGGAATGGTTAAGAGTGAAAATGATTTGGAGATCATATGTGAGTGTGCAAAAGAAATTGAGTTTCTTGGTAACCATAAACATTTTTTTGGTGATTGTGTACTTACGCAATTAATGCAATGATAAATTGGAAGCAATTTAAGGCTAGAAATTGATTAATTGAATGCCATTTAAACCTGCAAGAGTTAAGGAAGTGCTTTGGAGGGAGTTCAAGGAAAAATTTAAAAAGTTCTCAAGTGTGAATAAAAGAAACCCTAGTTGTGCAAAGTTGAAGTATTTAGCAAATTTCAAAAGCTTTATTTGTGAATTTGAATTTAGAATTTGTGGTAAACATGGATAGGAGTTTGATGCACAATGTTGAAGTTGAGGAAAAAACCTAAGATCAAGGTAAACCCCATCAAACCCTTAAAGGAAGACCCTAAAACATCATTTTCCATTATTCCAGATGGATTATTACATTTGGAGAATGTAGGAAGCTATCTGAAAAGAAAATTTGAAATAGTAGGTGAGGGAAGCATATCAAATGAATTCGATCTCATTTACAACCAACACATGAGCTTTAAGACTACTTATGAACACCTAGGTTAGAATAAAATGATTAAGATCCTATTTTCACACAACTTTGATAATGAGGATTAGGCTAAAGTCATATCGAGCATGATTCATGATGGGAAATTTTGGTTAGGAGATAATTGTTAGAATTTGAAAAGATTAATAACCCAGAAAACTAGTGCAAAGAGTAAATATCTAAACTATGAATGCAAATGATACAAAATCAAAATAGCATCAAAGAGTTAGTCTCCAAGAGAGTAATGCAAATGCTGGAAGCAAAATAACATTAAGAGGATGCAAAAACAAGAGATGCAAATACAAGCCAGGTAGCATGCTTATATAGGCTAGGAAGAGGGAGGAGGTGGCAACACCAACCAATGAGGAGCAACCATCTATCGGACTAAAGATAGCAAAGTATCTTCCCAAGATAGCTAATGGATGCTCACATGTAGGAAGGTGACACCTCACAACCATTCACCTAATAAGACATGCTTTATTAACCTAAGCAAGATTATTAAAAAGTGTAAGAAAAACCTAGAAAAATAGGAAAAATAAAAAACTACACTAACACCCCCCCATAAGCGAAGCTTAGGTGGATGTAGAAATGGGTCCCGGCAAGTCAAGCCTGATGAGGTACCCATGTACATAAGATTTCTCAAAAGAGAGAGAAAAGAGACCCCCCCACAAAAAAGTCAAGACTCCGAGTGAGAGGAAGAGGCCCCCCCAAAAGATGAAGCATCACGAACCCCCAAGAAAGCTCGCAAATGAAGGAACTTGCTCTCAGTGAAGGGTTTGGTGAAGATATCAGTAACTTGCTTGGAAGTCGAACAATAGCAAAGGTCAATGACATGACCATGGATGAGCTCCCAGATGTAGTGCATGTGGACCTCTATGTGTTTGGTCCATTGATGATGAACTGGATTCCGTGAGATCTGAATGGTACTCTGGTTGTCACAAAATATGACTGATGGCTGTCTAATCTGGATACCAAACTCAGTGAGAAGATGTTGAATCCAAATGGCCTCAGTGGTGGCATTTATAGCCCCCTGATACTCAACCTCAGTATAAGACAGAGCAATAACAGACTGCTTTTTGCTCGACCAACAAACAGGACTTGACCCAAGTGAGAAGCTATACCCTAAAGTAGACTTGCGATCCTCAGAATCACCTGCCCAATCTGAATTTGTGTAGCCCACCAAATCAAGCTCAATACCTACTGCGTAGTGAATCCCACAACTATGAGAACCCTGAATGTAGTGAAGGATCCGCTTGGCTGCTTTCTAGTGTAACTCATGGGGCTCCTGCATGAATCGAGAGACCATGCCTACAGCATAGGAGATGTCAAGTCTCGTATGAGTCAGATAAATGAGACTCCCAACAAGTTGGCGGTACAAAGTGCCATCAACAAGTGGAGAAGAACATTGAGCCTCAAGTTTGACTCTAGAAAGGAAGGGAGTTGGAGCAGGCTTACAGTCAGCCATATGAAACCTCGAGAGTAAATCTAGAGCATACTTGGATTGTGTGATGGTGATCCCAGAAGGAGATTGAAGGATCTCAATGCTGAGAAAGTAATGCAACAAGCCCAAGTCAGTCATCAAAAAACTATCCTGAAGGGCCACTTTGACAGCCTTAATGGTGGGTGAAGAACTTCCTGTGATCAGCAAGTCATCAACATACAAAACCAAAAATAGAAGTGAATCACTCTGTTGCAAAATGTACACATTAGGATCAGAATGGCACTGAGTGAACCCAACTGATAGAAGGAAGGAGTCCATCTTGGCATACCAGGCTCGAGGAGCCTGTTTGAGGCCATAGAGAGACTTTTGAAGATGACACACAAGTGAAGAATCCTGAAGGAAGCCCTGTGGCTATTCTATGTAGATCTCCTCATGAAGGTCACCATGAAGAAAAACACTCTTCACATCCATCTGATGTACTTCCCAACGATTAGCTGCAGCAATGGCAAGAACAATTCGAATGGAATGCATTCGGGCAACTGGCGCAAAAGTCTCAGAGTAGTCAATCCCAAGAACCTGGGAGAATGCTTTGGCGACCAAGCGAGCCTTGTGTTTGTCAACTGACCCATCTGCTGCAAATTTTGTCTGATAGATCCACTTACATCGAACAAGTTTTCTTCCTTTAGGAAGAGGGACAAGATCCCAAGTGTGGTTCCTCATCAAGGAACTATACTCTTCCTGCATAACTGTATCCCACTCAGAAATTCCAGAAGCCTCATGAAAGGACTGTGGATCTGAGGTAGTAGCAATGAAGACATGTGGAGCATCCTAGAATTGTGAACGATTTCGCCTGGTGTCTAATGGATCCCCAACCCAATCACCTGCAGACTGCAAGGTCTATCTAGCCCAAAGTGGGCAAGCAGATGGAGAATCTGGAGGGGAATCATTAACCTCTGAATGATGACTAGGAGAGGAAGGAGGTGAGTTCTCTGAATCACTTTCTGCATCAGAAGTAGAGGTAGAAGACTGTTTAGGTGAATCTGACTCATCAGAAGATCTGTCATGTATTCCAAGTGACTCTAATGTCAAGGTAGAAGGAGTTGGAGAAGTGATAGAAAGTGAGCTTGAAGATCCCTTCTCAAACTGAACACTCCTCTCAATGAATAACTCATGTGTAGTAGGGTGGAGCAATCGATAACCCTTCACACCATCAGGATAACCTACAAATATGCAAGGTCTGCTTTGCGGATCCAAGGCCTTACGTTTCTCTATAGAAATGTGGGCCCATGCAGGGGAGCCAAAAACTTGAAAGTGCTTAACTGATGGTTTTTGACCGCTCCAAGCTTCAAAAGGAGTAACTCCCTTCAAGGCTCGGTGAGGAACACGGTTCTGGATATAACAAGCACAGTTAATGGCTTCTGCCCAATACTATGGTGCAAGAGATCTAGAGTGAATCATACAGTTTGCCATTTCCTTCAAGGATCTATTCTTCCATTCTGCAACACCATTTTGCTAAGGATTGTATGGAACTGAATGCTGTAAATCAATCCCCTCTGAAGTGCAAAATCTTTCAAACCGATGGTTGACATACTCACCACCATTGTCTGTGCGCAAAACCTTGATGACTTTCCCATATTGCTTTTCTACAAAATTTTTGAAGTCTTGAAAATGATCAAATACCTCTGACTTCTATTTGAGAAAGTACACCCATGTATATCGAGAAAGGTCATCAATGAATGTGAGGACATATCGGGCCCTGCTGAAAGAAGGATGTTGAAATGGACCAACCAAATCACTGTGAACTAACTATAGTATCTGTGAAGCTCTCCATGCCTTACTTTTGTCAAACTTTTCCTTAGGATGCTTACCAAGAATGCAACCTTGGAAAACACCTCCTGAGAATTGAACCGAAGGCAACCCTGTGACCATGCTCTACTGGTTGAGCTGATGCAAATAGCGAAAGTTAAGATGGCCAAACCGCTCATGCCATAATTTACTCACATCATTAGAGTGAGTGAGCAAAACAAATGAAGGAGGATCAGGAACAAAGTGAGAAAATAGATAGAGCCGTGACTGATGATCTGCTCTCCCAACTGCAACCACAGAATCACTATGCAACTCACGTATCTCCACTGAATCAGGAGTGAACTCAACCCGCTTGCCTAAACCTATGTGAGTGATTTGGTATATTGATAGGAGATTAGTTGATAATGAGGGTACATAAAGAACATCATGGAATGTGCCATCCCCCACATCAACAGACCCTCTCCCACACACCTCAATAGGAGTGTCATCACCCATCAAAATAGAAGGCATAGTACATGGCTCCAAGGATGCAAGTTCTTCCTTAGATGAAGCCATGTGGTGCGAAGCACCCGAATCAAGAACCCAAGTGGATGGTGAGGAAGCAACTGCAACAAGAGCTTTGCCCTTTCCTTTCCCCTTGTTGTTTTCTTTTGCCTTGTTAGACTCTTCATTAGAACTTTGTTTGATAGACTCAAGAACACTAATATTATTCTTCTCAAGAATGTATGTCAAGTGATCAATTTGTTTCTTCAAACATTTATGTTCATCATGACCGGGTCTTTTACAATAGGCACATTTAACCTTTTCTTTCTTAGGCTTATCACCCTTAGAGGATGAGGTATTAATAGTTGCTTTTAAAGCAATTGGTATCTGATCCTTCTTTTCCTCATTATTATTTTGTTTCTCATCCTTACTATTGTTGTTACTACTTTGTCCTTTTTGTTCTTTTGTGCCTTGGTTGGTTGCTAAGGCATGTGACTTAGAGGATTTAAGAGTGCCCATCTAGATTAGCTTGTCCTGTTCTCGAGTGAGATTGAAAGCAAAATCATCTAGAGATGGCATGGTGAATTGAGTACCAAGTGCACCCTTAGTAGCATAGAAGGTAGAGACAAACACAGAATATTCTGAACTTAGCTTAGAGAGAATACTGAGAATCAGTTGTTCATCTTTCTTTTCAATTCCACATTGTTTTAACTATAGCCTTAGTGATTTCAATTTGGTGAAGAAATCTTGGATTGTGTTGAAATTTCATAGACTCAAACTAATTAATTCATTTTCCAACATATGACCCCTCATTGAATCTTGTGTGCCAAATAATGTTTCTAGCTTTTTCCATACTTCATTTGGTGTATCCAAAGACTCAATGTGAAATAGCAAGTTAGGAGAAACAGACAAACACAATGTTCCATATGCCTCATCACATTTGTTAAACCACTTAGGCTTGTCTTCATCTTTAGCAGGTTCAGTTTCAAGTCCCATAGTTATCCTATTTAATCCAGCTTTCCTTAAGTGAATTATCATGCATGATTTCCACTCAAAGTAATTGTATGGAGTTAGGATGGGCATATTTGTTTGATCCATGATGAAGGAATGCAAAGAAATGCTAAAAAGAAGAGAACCCAGCCATGACAATGCCCCCCCCCCCCCACCCCCTCTTTTTACTCAATCAAAGAACCCCCCCAAAGAAATATGATTTGGCACTTTATTTTAGTGCATTTACAACTACCACTAGAAAGAGATACTTAGTGGTCTTGATTTCAATGCATTACAAACCCTCATGAAGAGCATATGCTAAAAGTAAAACTTGGGCACAATAATTAAGGAAACAAATAGCACCACTGTGATCTACTCAAAAAATTATGCACTTTCAAAAAAAGAATTGCCTCGATACGAGGTCGTATGAGAAAGTTATGATCCTCTGAAGTTTTCAAAACGAGAACTGTGCACAGTCACGGCTGAGAATCTACAATTTCTGAAGAATTCATGCATGAAAATCAAAAAACAACTCCACTAGTGGATAGAGCACAAAAAAATAGGCAAGTTCATAATAAGAATCATCAAAATTGGAGTTCGTATGAGCAAGAACAAGACATTTAAAAACTGCATTCAAATCTGTGACTGCCAATGGAGAGGGGTATGGCTGTAGCTTTGCATGCTCGATTCTGAAAAATATACAGCTTGCATGCAAAATCTAAAAGATACCCAGATGGTTTTTTGGGGCTGTGAACAAAACCCAAAAAGTATTTTTCTTGCTGATGTACAGAAGATGTTGCTATAGCGTAAATTAGACGCCTTTAACAGTAAAAAATGGCTCCAAAAATCAAAAAATGACCCTAGCAACCAAAATATGACATGCAAATGTTGGATCAGCTTCTTAAGTCCATCAATGGCATGCTGAAACCTGCAAAACTAATTGAAAACTCCAAATATGCAAGTTGGTTGTCAGATTTGAGATTGAAACCCCAGAGAAAAACTATTTTTGTCAAAACTTTTCTGATTCTCAGGATCATCCAAAGATGCAAGAGAAGAGCATACTTTGTTTTTCAAAAAACTACAATAAAGTTTATTTCCCCCCCTCGAATCTCTCAAATAAGGAAACTAAAATCTACTCTTGCACATAGAAAAGCTCTGATACCATGTTATAATCTGAAAAGATTAATAACCCAGAAAACTAGTGCAAAGAGTAAATATCTAAACTATGAATGCAAATGATACAAAATCAAAATAACATCATAGAGTTAGTCTCCAAGAGAGTAATGCAAATGCTGGAAGCAAAATAACATTAAGAGGATGCAAAAACAAGAGATGCAAATACAAGCTAGGTAGCATGCTTATATAGGCTAGGAAGAGGGAGGAGGTGGCAACACCAACCAATGAGGAGCAACCATCTATCGAACTAAAGATAGCAAAGTATCTTCTCAAGATAGCTAATGGATGCTCACATGTAGGAAGGTGACACCTCACAACCATTCACCTAATAAGACATGCTTTATTAACCTAAGCGAGATTATTAAAAAGTGTAGGAAAAACCTAGCAAAATAGGAAAAATAAAAAACTACACTAACAATGTGGTAGAAATATTAGTTAACTTAATTCATGAGGTAACTAGATTATGCAATGAAGGATCAATCATAGTCAATGAGAAGAATGTGAAGAAGCTTGTGTTGGAAAACACCAAGTTTGAGTACAATGGGAGAGGAATTGTGATAAGCAAGATAAAATAGCATGATGTGAGATTTATATGCAGAATCATGGCATCCAAGATATGTGCTAGTTCCAGAGAGGATGACATGGTAGCAAGATCCATTCATGTAGTCTACAAAATGTTTGTGGAAAGATTTAAAGTCAATATGTGTGAGATCTTGAGAGTGCAATTAATAGAGAACTTGGAAAGGATAAAGAGAGTAAAGAACAATCAATTCAGATTTAGATCACTAATTATTTATATTTTTTTCCATTTGATTAAGATATTTCCATTCCTATCTATGACTAAATTGATTACCAATTATAAGAGCATAGTTGAGAAGATATCTAATGTATATATAAGGCATCTAGGTAATAAGATTGACAATATTGTAGATCTTATTGTGAAATCATTCCAAGCAGGATTGAGATAAATATACATAATTGCACATTCACTTGTGAGGAAACTCAAGAATGATATATGTTTCATGGTTGATAAAATTTTTACCTAGATTGAACTAGTTTAACAAAGAATGACTTATGTTGAACTGTTGTTATGAGGTTACTAAGGAGCAAGTAGAGGGATATGCAGAAGTAATTCTAAAATCAACTAGAGATGATAAATGTGATAGGCTTGGAATTGTAGGCACCTAAAAATCCTTTAGAAAATAAAGTATTTTTATTTTTTGAAAAAAATCTCTGATGACATCATCATTTATTAATTAATCAATTATTTAATTTATTAATTTATTTTTATGCCATTAAATCCCTTTATCTTAATTAAAAATATTTAATTAAGGAATCCCTCCCAAAAATGTTTAAATCTTATTTAAACATTATTTCCTTATTTATTAATTATTTAATTAATAAATCGACCAAAAATCCCAAAATAAATAATTTATTTATTTTTTGTCCAAAACTTAGCCAATTTCCTTAAGACCACTAACCTCTTCTAGAATCTTCTAATCCTTCTTTAATTTCAATTAAAGGCTAATCCCATCATTTTCTAACCCTAATCCCAACTCAAAATATTTAATTAAGATTAAATATTAGTCCTCATGTTTATTAAAAATATTTTAATAAATATCTCCTCAACCCAAACCCTTGAAATAAATAAAACTTTATTTATTTCCTAAAAATCTTATTTATCCTCATCCTAGAAGCCTAGACTCTTCTAGAAGATGTCAATCCTCATCCTTGATTCTAATCCTAATCCCCCCTCTAACCTTGTCACATTCCCTAAAAAAGGTTAGCCAACTCCTAAGCTAATTCTAATCCCTCTTCTAATCATGTGCACAGCTTAAGCAAGGGTTAAGACTTGCTAACCCAAGCCAAAGTCAACAATCTCATCCTCCTCCCAACCATCTCTATTTATGACCCAACCATCTCTATTTGACCCAACCATCTCCATTTATGGCTCAACCTCCCTCATTGCTCCTTTGACCAACCCATATCCTACCCTCTCACATCCAATCACCCTGTGACATATGTCACCTCCTAATTGGCTTTAAACAAGCACAATCCATGTGCTCCTCTTTGAGTGCACTAGCCCTCCCTCACCATCTTGCCATCCTTGCATCTTGACTGTCCATCCTTCCACCCTTTGGCCTATAAATAGAAGCCTCTCCCTTCACTAAAATCATCCACTTTTGAAGCAAAAATATAATGCTATTTTGAGAGCCTAAAAACTACCAAAATACTATTATAATGTTGAAACCCCTCCATACCTTCATTGTTGAATCATTCATCCACACCCATATTTGATTATCACTCATCCACTTGGACCTTGAGCACATTGTGAGCATACATCCACTATCCATCAGGGAAATAGCTTCGTCATCATGAGAAGAACTTGAGGAGTTTACCATCTTTGGTCTACTTTCCTCAATTTTGTCTTCTTTGGTCCTATCTTAAGTGTTTATTTGTTTTTAGTATTGAGAATGCTTTTTATAGATAAGTGTTCATTTTACTCTACTAAAAAAGGTGATACAGGAACATATGAAGATATTATACAAGAAACTACTAAAGCTCAACTTGAGAAATATTCAAAGAAGAAGGTAGAGGCTACAATGAAGAAAATCATGGAGGAAGACAAAATGACACTAGAATAAGCAACATTAGTGAGACAAATTGTTACTGGAATAAGACATAGTGGTCAAGAAGGAATTATGTATGTGGCACCACTTGCAATTGTTGGACAATTAGAAGGCATAGAAATTAAAAAAGCATAAGAAGTGTAGATTACTATGATCACGTATTCCAAAGTGCAAGTCAACACAGATAGTACAAAATGAATTATGGGAAAATTACCAATTACAATAGTGTATAGGAAAAACAAAGCATGTCAAGCAATTAGATATTTTGAGTTGAGGAATTATTTTGTTTACTAAAATAATTACTTAACTAATTAGGGACAACATCGTAGATGTTAACTCTAAGAGGGAAAGAGTTAGTAATATCTTTTGTAAAGTGTGTAAAAGGATGAAAGCCAACTGGACATGAATATTATAATTGTAAAGGTATATAAGAAGATTGTAATATGTGAAGTTTAGTGAAGTTGAGTTGTTTGATATAATAATATTTAGAGATAGAAATTCTGATTTATGATCAAAAGTATGTGAGTTTTGTGATGAGAAAGTAAAGCTATATCAAATGTTGAAGATATCAACAATAGAGTGAAGAAGTTTTTATATCTATCTCTTTGTATCAAAGAACTTCACTATATATTGTATGTTTGAGCAGTGGGCTCTTTTTGGATACATTTTGTATTTGTATATAACAACTTCTAACAGGGTTGAGATATATAACAAGGCCTAAGTCCTCTAACAAGGATTGAGACACTATATGGATGTAATAGACTCCTAATAGGGTCAATATCTTTCACAAGATACTTTTGATTAGTGGATCATTTTGTGGGTACTATCCCCACTGGGGTTTTCTCTTGGCCAAGGTTTCCCTAGTTAACAAAATATGGTGATATGAGTTCTCACATTGCATGGTTATGTTTACTATACAACGTAATAAGTTTACTTTCATATGCAAGTTATAATCTAATTAGTAATTTCTAGTCTTGAGCTAGTTTTTGTTGAATACTAATTTACACCCTCCCTCCCTATGAGTATTCCCTATTTCTAATAATTGGTATTAGAGAATAGTTACTCAGAAGTGGCTTAACAACTTGAGTAAGATCCCTATAGATATGGAACAATTATAGAAGACCCTAGAAGAACCTCTTGAGTAGATTGACATTCTCACTGAAGAAAGAGATAACTTGGAAGAAAGATATGAAGATAGAAAATACTACATTGGAAGGATAATAGACAAGATTGATAATCTCAAATCAAGGAAGAAACCTATAGATCACATCAAGCATAGTGATTAAGTTTCAAGATTAAAGAAAGAAAATTAAATCTTGAAACATGACTTGAAGATTACTACTATGGAATTAAGCTTGAAGGAAGATGATAGAAAAATTGAGTCAGTCTAAAAATTGAATCAGTCTAAAATTGAGAATGTAGATCTAAGATCCTATCTTACAAAGGCTACAACTAAAATTGAATCCACCAAGTTGGAGCATGCAAAACTTGAGAAGTAAAACACTATAGTGAAGGGAGACTCGCCTAGACTAAGAAACAACTATAGAAGTTATATTCTAGTAGTAAGAAAATTGACGAGAAAATATATTTTGAGACCTTATTTTGATAAGACTGGTCCTGGATATTTCATTAGAGAAAAATTAGATAACAAATATAAAGCTAGAAAGGAGCCTAGTCTTGAAATTCAATAGCCTATGCAAGAAAAAAAAGATCCAAACAAAGTTGAGAAAAATCAAATTGATAATTGCTAGCACGAATGCTGATGCTATGGGGGAGCATTGTAGAACATTGATATGATGTATTTGTAACTGTGTTTGTCATTGATGACAACATAGTAATATGTTTGTAAAAGATTGACAAAGTAGCAAACTATGATTTTTGTATTGAGAACATTATATTACTTATCTGATGATGTGTAGTTACCAATGCATACTAAAGTGTGTATTTGTTACAAGGGTAAGTGCACAGAACCTGAATTGAAAGTGTATGAAAGATATGGTTGATCTACAAAGAATCATATGGAAATAGAGTATTAGGAAAGTACTTCCTATTGTATGATAACTATAGTTCATTACAATTGTAGTAAAGGGTTGTGCAGTCAAATGGAGATAGAATACTAACCATTGATGATGTTAGAGAGTGTGCATGTATGTAAGTCACACATGTGAAAGTTTGTGTATAAATGTGAGCCAACAACATTAATTAAATGTGTATTTCATTTAATTAACATGTGGAAAGCCAACTCAAGGATTTATTATTAAGCATGGTATAAAGGAAAGATGTTTTTGTGTTTCACAATAAGAGAAGAGAGAAGGCTTGTGAATTACTAAGTAGAAAAGTGATACAAAAGCAGAGTAACCTATACCTATGTGTGTAAGTGACCTTAAGGGTTATTGTTATTGAGTTCAGAGTTCCAGATTTGATTGCATGATCTGAAGGTGAAGAAGTTCAACATACTAGACAAGGGAAGAAGTGAAATTTCATTATAGACCTATTATTCTAAAAGGAATAGTACCAAGGTGAATTGGATAGTGGGTTCGTTGATCTGATCCTAAAGCTATTTGAACAGTGGGTTCAACTGCCTTCCACAACTCCTAACAAAGTTGGAATCTCTTAACAAGGATTCAAAGTCTTGCAACATGGACTCTTTGTACTAAATGTTGTAATAGACTCGTAACAGGGTCCATCCTCTAACAAGGAATATTCATATTAGTACATCATTTTTATTGGCATCATTCCCATCAAGGTTTTCCCTTTGATCAAGGGTTTCCCTAGTCAACATATCTAGTGTAATTGCTTACGTGCATCTCTTTATGGTCGTTGTTTACTTTGTTTGAATGGTCAAAAATTGTTTAAGAGGATAAAATTTTTAAATTAGCATATAAATAATTCACACCCCCCCCCCCCCTCAGTTATATTGGTGGACTATTATTTTTAACAATTGGTATCAGAGCATCAGGTCCTTGAAGAAAAAGTTGAACAACTTTGGGAGATCCATGGAAAACATGTTTAGAAAGGAAAGTCTAAGATTTGATGGCACAAATTATGATAGCTAGAAGGATAAAATGAAGACTCTTCTTTTGTGCATGGGTCCAAGATATTGGCTTGTAACCAAGGAACCTAAAAACATTGCAGAAGAAGATAATCTTGAAAGCCATATTGAGGAACAAAGAGAAGTATTTATGTGCAACATAAGGGCAAGAGAAGCAATATTGTCAGCCCTACTTGAAAGTGAGTATAGCCAGGTAAAACAACTCAAAAAATCTCATGAAATTTGGAAAACCTTAGAAGCTAATTATAAGGGTGATACACATGAAAAAAGAGTTGGATTACAAAATCTGTATTTAACATTTCAAGATGCTAGAATGATGGAAGATGAATCTGTAAGAAGCTATATTAGTAGAATATATAAGATTGTTGTAGGAATCACATCTCTTGGTGGAAAGAAGTCTGATGATGAAGTAATATGGTTGAAAAGTCTGACACCACCTTTTAAGACAATAACATAGATGATTCAGGTGATGATACCCTGTACTACTAATTTCACCAAAGAAACATTACTTAGTAGATCGAAAGCTAAATAATTCAATCTAAAACAATCTAGAGAATTAGCAAAGGTTGAGGCAGCATTTAATGCATTTAATATTAAACCTAGTCTAGCAAGCAGCACAAAAGTGTAAGGAGACACTGCTAGCAACAACAAGTCTATTAAGTAAAAGATCTAGGAAGGAATGGCTCTTCTTGTGGAAAGAGAAAAGGATGGTAAGAATATCTTTAAATGACTAGACATGTAATGAATATGGTCATTATGCATCTAAGTGTCGTAAAATAGAAAGGAAGTATAAGGGAAGATTCAAATCTATAAGACCTAGAAATTGTTTATATGCTAATGAAGAAGAAGAAGAATCTGATAAAAAAAAAAGTGAAGATGAATTAGGATCCATAGCTATAAAGGAGGAGGATCTTGACAAAGAGATCAAAGAAGAAATCACATTGATTTCACAAGTTGAAAAGAAAGATTGGATCATTAATAGTGGTTGTTCACATCACATGATTGGTGATATGAGCAAATTTGTCAAATTTAGAAGCCATGATGGAGGAATTGTTAGAGTAGGGAACAATGCAACCTTTCACATTATAGGAATTGGATCTATCTCATTTGATGGTAAAATAAATATTGATGATGTTTATTTTGTTGATGGACTGAAACATAACTTGTTAAGTGTTAGACAACTTATGGACAAAGGTTACCAATTACAGTTTGGTAATGACATATGCATCATCAAGGACAAGAAAGGAAAATTGCTTGGTACTGGTACAAAAACTAGAGATAATGTATTTTAGTTAAACACCATTGGAATAACATGTTTAGTAGCTAAAGTTGACAATAGTTGGTTATGACATAGAATATTTTGTCACATAAACTTTGATAATATTGTGAAAGCTAGTAATACACTTCTTGTGAGAGATTTACCTAAGATTACTAAGCCAATTGACATTATTTGTAAGGAATATATCTTGGCTAAGTAGAAGAAAGTTTCATTTCCTAGCAAGCAGTTTGGTACTACACAAAAGTTGGAATTGGTTCATACAGATTTGAGTGGTCCTACAAGAAGAAGAGGATTCTATGGAGAAAGGTATTTTATGATTTTTGTTGATGATTTTACCAAGATGATGTGGGTAGCTTTTCTTAAAGAAAAATTAGAGGCATTTGAGAAATTTAGGATATTCAAGAACAAAGTAGAGAATGAATCTAGAGTTAAAATCAAGAGTGTAAGATCTAATAGAGGAGGAGAATTCACTTCTAAAGAATTCAATATCTACTGCGAAGAACATGGAATCAAGAGATAGCTGTTTTCATCTCATTCACCTAAGCAAAATGGGATTGTTGAAAGAAGAAATAAATTAATTGCTGAAGCAACAAGAACTATGTTATTCAAGAATGATGTACCAAAGAATTTTTGGAGAGAAGTACTCAACACAGCAGTATGCACACTAAACATAGTATAAAATAGAAAAGGTATGAAGAAAACACCTTATGAGTTATGGTTTGGTCAATCACCATCAATCAAATATTTCAAAATATTTGGAAGAAAATGCTACATCAAAAGAGATGATGATATTAGTAAGTTTGATCCAAGGAGCGATGAAGGTATGTTTCTTGGCTACTCATTAAAAAGTAAAGCTTATAGACGTTTCAACTATAGAACAAAAACTATAGTAGAGTGTGCAAATGTGAGAATAGATGAAAAGTTTGGCACTAAAGAAAAGATGATGGATTATAACTCTAGTGGAGATGATTATTCTAGGATGACCAACAAATGTAATGAATTATTTCTCAAGACTAATAATGACTTGCAAAATAATGTGCAAACTGAAGAAGTAAGAGAAGAAAAAAGTGCAGTATCTGAAATAAGAGTTGAAGCAGCAAATCTTACCCCAAACAAGAATGTGATAAAAATCATCTTGCTGATCAGATAATAGGAAGTATAGAAAGAGGAGTAATGACAAGAAGTGGAATCAATGAAGAACTATATCTAACATCTCAAGTAGAACCAAAAAGTACAGATGAAGCATTCAAGGATGATCATTGGATGAAAGAAATGAAAAATGAACTTTAATAGATAATAAAGAATGACACATGGGAACTAGTCCCTAGACCTAAGGACAAAAATGTGATTGGCACAAAATGGGTATTTAGAAACAAAATGAATGAACAAGGAGAAGTAATAAGAAATAAAGCAAGACTAATATATAAAGGCTATTCTCAGCAAGAAGGAATTGACTATGAGGAAACATATGCACCTGTAGCAAGAATGGAAGTAGTCAGAATGTTCTTGGCATGTGCAACAAATAAAAATTTCAAGGTATATTGGATGGATGTTAGGTCAACATTCTTGAATGGAGCACTTGAACAAGAAGTTTACATTGAGCAGCCAAAAGGTTTTCCTTTGACAGAAAAGAAGGATATGGTTTGTAGAATAAAGAAAGCCTTGTATAGATTGAAGCAAGCACCTAGAACCTGATATGCAAGTTTAGATAAATACCTAGCAAAGCTTCGATTTGTTAAAGGAATAGTAGACAGTAACATGTACTTGAAAGAAATAGAAAAATGTTTGTTGATAATCATTTTATTTGTTGATGATATCATTTTTGGAGGAAATGATGAAGCTGGTAACAAATTCTCAAAAGATATGAAGAATGAATTTGAGATGAGCATGATAAGAGAAATGAAATTTTTCTTAGGATTGCAAATTGTTCAAAACAAAGAAGGAATCTTTATTTCTTAGACAAAGTATTTGAAAGATTTGTTGAAAAGATTTGGTCTAGAAAACTGTAAACCTATTGAAACTCCTATGGTAATTGGTCTCAAGTTATCAAGCAAGGATAAGACACCTATTGTTGAACAAAAGAAGTACATATCTATGATTGGAGGATTGTAGTATCTGACTCATAGTAGACCAAATATAGCTAATGCGGTTGAGATTGAGGCAAGATTTTAGGTTGATCCTAAAGAATATCACTAGATAGCTGTAAAAAGGATATTTAGATATTTGAAAGGGACATCTGATTATGGCATTTGGAATGACAAAAGTACAGATTTTATTTTTTGCACTTATACTAATGTTGATTGGGCTAGAGATATGGATGAGAGAAAAAGCACTAGTGGAGGAGCATTCCTTCTTGGTGGAAGATTGGTTTCTTGGCTAAGCAAGAAACAAGATTGCACTTCATGAAGTACTATAGAGGTAGAATATGTTGCAGTAGAAAACAACTGTAATCAAGTTATATGGATGAAGTAGATGATGAAGGACATTGGAATTACATTCAAAGAACCTTTAATTATTTACTATGATAACACCAGAACAATTAACATGTCTAAGAATCCCATTTTGCATTCTAAGACTAAGCACATCTCTATAAAGTATCATGTGTTGAAAGAGAAAGTTGCAGAAAAAGAAATCAGATTGGGAATAGATTGCAGACATTTTCACAAAGGCCTTACTAAAGGATACATTTGAGTACCTAAGAGATATGCTTGGGGTTATGCCCCTGCCTATTTTAGAGTAAAATATGCAAAAGTGCATCAGTCCAGGGAACAGAGCACCAATGATAGACTAGATTGAATGTTGATGCTTCTTGTATGTGGGAGTATCTATGATGGACAAAGTCATCTAGGACTCTTGTTGATATTTTTGTAGTGTCTTTTGACACTTAAGCTACTAAGTTATTGTAGAGTTTGATGTAGAGATGTTGGTTGCTGAAACCTTTGACATTGATGTCAATGGGGGAGAAGTATGGCATGAAAAAAATGTACTATAGGGGAGAAGTATTGCAATAAAGGATTTGCATGAAGCAAGATTTGATTGATGAAGAGGATTCAAAAGCACTTGTTGGTATTCTTGGACTAGATGTTTTTCATCTATGTTTCCATCAATGCCAAAGGGGGAGATTGTTAGCATGAATGATGATGCTATAGGGGAGCATTGCAGAGCATTGATATGATTTATTTATAACTATGTTTGCCATTGATGAAAACATAGTAATAAGTCTGTAAAAGACTGATAGAGCAGCAAACTATGATTTGTGTATTGAGAACATTATATTACTTATCTAATGATGCACAGTTACCAACACATACTATAGTGTGTATTTGTTACAAGGGTAAGTGCGTAGAACCTATACTGACAGTGTACGAAAGATATGGTCGATCTACAAAGAACTATATGGATACAAAGTATTAGGAAAGTAGTTCCTATTGTATGATTGTTGCAGTTCATTACAATTGTAGTAAAGGGTTGCATAGTCAAATGAAGATAGTATACTAACCATTGACGACATTAGAGAGTGCGCATATACGGAAGTGGCATGTGTGAAATTTTGTGTATACTATGAATTGACAACATTAATTAAATGTGCATTTCATTTAATTAATGTGTGGAAATCTGACTCAAGGATTTATTATTGAGCATGGTATAGAGGAAAGATGTTTTTCGTGTTTTACAATAAGAGAAGAGAGAAGGCTTGTGAATTACTAAGCAAAAAAGTGATACAAAAGTAGAGTAACCTACCTATGCATTTAAGTGACCTTAAGGGTTATTGTTATTGAGTTTAGAGTTCCAAATCTAATTGCATGATCCAAAGAAGGAGTCCAATGTACTGGCTAGGGGAAGAAGTGAAAGTTTGTTACACATCTATTATTTTGAAAGAAATAGTATCAAGGTCAATTGGACAATGGGTTCAACTACCTTCCAAAAATCCTAACACGGTTGGAATCTCCTAATAGGGACTCTTTGTACTAAATGTTGTAATAGACTCCTAACAAGGTCCATCCTCTAACAAGGAATGTTGTGGGCATCATTCCCACTAGGGTTTTCCCTTTGATCAAGGGCTTCCCTAGTCAACATATTTGGTGTAATTACTTACGTGCATCTCTTTATGGTTGTTGTTTACTTTGGTTGAATGGTCAAAATTGTTTAAGAGGATCAATGTTTTAAATTATCATATAACTGATTCATCCCCCCTTTTAGTTATATTGGTGGACTATTGTTTCTAACAATAATGCACCCAAGAAGATTGAACAAATTGATCAAACTAAACAATCTAATGAACCTCAAAAAAATGAATCACCTAAGGAAGTGAGGTATAAATTTGATGGTAGATGTTTTGCATGTAATGAAATTGTTCATATGAAAATGGAATGCATAGGCAAGACATTTAAACATGTTACTGATTTTTATTGTTATAATTGTCATGGTTTTGGTCATAGAGTAGTAAATTATAAGAAACCTAAATTTGATAATAATAATAGTAGTAATAGTAGAATGTTTAGAGGTACTAAGCCTGTATGAGAAAGTAGGAGATCTAATGAAGAAACTAATGGAGCAAGGAACAATGTTTTATGTTATAAGTGTAACAACTTTGGACACATAGTCAGATACTGCAGAGTGCCTGCAAACTAGCTTGGACCTAGACTTGGGAACAATGCACCAATATGTAAGTTGTGTAACACATTTAGGAATATAGAAATATTTTTTCATAATGGATATTTGAAACATCAAGAGAAATATAAATTTTAGATGAAATATGAAAAAGAATGTTAGAAGAACAAATTATAGCAATGACAGTCAGAAAGAGAGTTTAAAGGAACATGTAGAATCATTCAAAGAGGTATTTGTCAAAGACAAAGATCCATCCAATTAAGATGTAGTATTAGAAGAACATCTATTTGATGTACCTAAAGGAAGATTAAAGTAAGAAATTGTATTTTATTGATCCTATTTGAATTGAGTACTTTAGATAAGAGACTGAGCATCAGAGAAGTATAAATGATGACAAAGAGTGAGTTAAGGTTTGTGCATTTAGTGTGAGGTATAACATGATTCTATGAAGCCATGGTTAAGAGTGAAAATTATTTGGAGATCAAATACGATAGTGCAAAATAAATTAAGTTTCCTGGCAACCAAAAACAACTTTTTGGTGATTATGTACTTAAAAAATTAATGCACCAAACAATTGGAAGCAATTTAAGGTTGTGAGTTGATTGATTGAGTACCATTCGAACGTGGAAGAATTAAGGAAGTGCTTTGGAGTGAGTTTAAGGAAAAATTAAAAGAGTTCTCATGTGTGAATAGAAGAAACCCTAGTAGTGTGAAGTCGAGGTATTTAACAAGTTTCAAAATCTTTATCTACGAATTTGAATTTAGAGTTTGTGGTAAAATAGATAGGATTTTGATTCACAATTTCAAAGTTGAGGCTAAACCTAAGATCAAGATAAACCCCATCAAACACTTAAAGGAAGACCCTATGAGATCATTTTCTATTATTCAAGATGGAGTATCACATTTGGAGAATCTAGAAAGGTATCTAAAGAGAAAATTTGAAATAGTAGGTGAGGGAAGCATATCAAAAGAATTTGATCTCATTTACAACAAAGACATGAGATTTAAGAATGATTATGAATAACTAGATTAAAATGAAATGATTAAGATCCTATTTTCACATGACTTTGACAATGAGGATTTGGAAAAATTCATATTGGGCAGGATTCATGATTGGAAATTTCAGTTAGGAGATAATGTGGTAGAGATAATGTTGATAAATCTCATAATACCTAGGGTGGCAGCCATGTATACATTTTCTTGACTATCCATTTTGTTTTCCATGCAAGCCATAATAGGGATACGATTAATTATATTCTTTCTTTTATATTCCTAAGTTTTCAAATCTTCTATGTTCTATGTCATAGCCTTTAGGATTTCAAGTCATGATCATGCAACTACCTTTCCTTTGATCTTCAAAGGAGTTATTTATTGAATGAAAGAAGATATGGTGAATCGATGTGATTCCACCAAAATGAGCTTCAATGTTTTAAGTTGCAACCGTGCGAAAGGTCAAACATGTTGCAATCAATTTCAATGTTTTTGCTCCATCCTAGATGATTTAAGTTGACACAAGGTTAAGGCTATGAGATGGAAAAATCCTTTAGTCACTTCATCACATGGTTAAATTCCTAACCTATGGTCATGGCAATGAAGCTACAAAAATTTATGGATCACACAGTCGCGGACTCAAGCATGAACATTAATAATTAGGTTACAAATGAGCGATTAGGGATTAAGATGTGGTCTTTTCTCTTTAAAAGTGGTTTATAATGTAGTCAAACCTCAAGCCTTGATTTGGTGAATAAGCTGCAAGCAGTCATAGATTCCTTTATTTACTTAGTCAAGCGGTTAAGAAGCACAAGAGTAAGGAAGTCAGGACCCAACAAAACACTCAGCATGAAAGAGATATATGTGATTGCATAGTCACAGTGTCAAGTGGAAATCAATTAGAATAAGTCACGATATGGAAAACTTAGTTAAAGGATATTCATTCGCTTAGTCACGTGGTTAAGGATAGAAAGAGGTTTTAAGCTGTGACTATGCGAATAGGTCATAATGATAAGAGGATGTAGGTGACCCCTCAGTCGTGATATCAAAAAATGTTAGTGAAGGAAAATGTGACGCATTGACATTAGCATGGGACAGGTGTCACAATTCTAGGAGTTTTCAGAGGAATGAAGACAAAGGCAGCTCAAGGGCCCCAAATGCAATCACGATCATTAGATTTCCTAGATCTAATGGTGTATGTAACTTTTTTGTATTAAGGCAATTAAATTTTTTTGAGTTGCAATACTATGAAGAGTTAGGATAGTTAAGGTCAAATAAATTTCATCATTGCACAATTTAAGAAAGCCTTATATTGGGCAATCATGAAGAAGCAACAAGGTTAAAGCATTTGGGATAACCTTCAGTCACTCAGTCATGGTAGTTAACACATGACATGCTAGATAAGCCATGACCTAGCAAAAGCAAATAAAAATTCTTGTTCTCATGGTGACATGGTTAAGGATGGTAAAAATATTTAGACTATGATCTAGCGATACAACTAGATTAAAAGAAGCACATGATAAGATAGTTAAGATAAGCTACAAAGTAGTGACTAGGCTAATAATGAATGAAGAACCCTTTGCTTGCATAGTCACGGGGTAAGTTTGTTATAAAATAATAGAAGTCATGAGCCTATAAAGTCTTGAATAAGTTGTAAATAGGAGGTGATTGCTTGGTTGTAACCAAGATTAAAGAAAAAGGAATAAACTCCTATGAAGGTACAATAAAGATTAGAATGGAGAGTTCACAACATTGCAGGTCAGCATGGTCAACAAAGAAAGATAGCTGTGAGGTTGCAAAAAGTTGACATGGAGATAGGTCTAGCCTATCAAATGGTGACACATGGATCTTGTTGGGGCAGTCAATTGGACATTGACTGAAGGTGGCAAAAAATAATGAATTTAAGTTCCACATTTGTAGATCTGGAACAAGGAGATGTGGAGATCTGATTTCAGATGGAGTAAAGTAGAAGGAGAAGTCTAGATGAAATCTAATATTTGGAATGACCCTAGAAAAGACATGATGTAGTGAAAGTAGTTCAAGATGTCATGGTTCTATTAGTGGAGGCAATTAAAGGTTTATATTATTAAAGGCATTAGAGGAAAAACAAAATTAGTTAAAGGCTCATGTAGTAGTTTCCACCTAGCCGATCTTGCAAACATCTTATTAGTTTTACCTAAATACAAAAAATGTAAAAATGTATCTTTCTAAAAGTATCTTTGTGTTCTTCCAATAGTCTTTTGACATGTGCCCTCGCATTTGAATCTTGTTGCAATCTTTCTCTTTATAAAGATTCCCAAGATGTGGAAAAGAGGACTAGAAGGTTCGAGTTTTATGCAAAAAATAGTGTTGTCATAATTTCTTAAGAGTCCTTCATAGCTTTTTTCTATAGATTACTTTCCAACTAGTCTTGATGAATGTTGTGGAACTACCTTTGAATCTTAAATAAATGAATAGTTTAGAATCCCTTATTGTGTTCAATTCTTCCATGTAAGCAACTGATCTATTATAACTCTTGTGATTTATTTTTGAATCCCTAAGTTTTGTGTCTCAATCTTTATTTGCAAGTGAGTTTTAGAGTACTCATATAGCTTGCAAGTCATGAAATTGTTATTTCTCTCAATTTTTTGTTAAACTCTGAATGCTATCATTCCCCGTAGTATCTTGTCTAAAATATATCCTTCTTGTGAAATATTTATGTGTAAATGTCTTCTAAGATCAATATTGTGCCAACCCTTAACCATTTAGGAAAGCTTCCTCGTGTCTGGTCAACAATATTATCATTTTAATGTTTGGTGCAACACCTTAGCCTTAGGTTTTAATTTCAAGTACTCCTTCCATCCCTTTCCCTCTCAAGTTTAATTTCATGTTTGAAGAAGAAAATAGGTGAAGTATCATAAGGAATCAACCTATAACCTAGAGATTCACTCCTACCTTTGGTACACCCATTACCTCAGGAGTGTTTCCATGTTACTCAAAGTGATTAAATCTTAGGATCTAGTTGAGGCACAACTTTTATCGATAACAATTTTGTCATGCCTGGTGGGACAAAGAGCTTATTTCTCTCAGTTATTTCCAAGATTTATATGACTACAGTTTGATGTGGACAATAGTTTCTTCTAACTTTGGAGGCAATTTTTTAACACATCTCATGACTTTGGAATAATATCAATTGGTTTCAAGCAAATTAAGTGCTGGTATGTGGAAAACTAGACCTAGTTTCTAATTTTTCAACGATTCCATGAAAATCCTCATTTCACATCCTACCAACCATCTTAAGAAGCATATTCTATTGGTTATACCCAACAAAATATTAGAAATCCTATATCAACAAATACCTAATAAGTTCTATATGTTTACCAACCACCCATCCTTGCTCAAGCCTTATTGAAGTCTGCCAATATGTATCAACAACCTTATGAGAGTTAGTCTATTTCTAGTTATCATGATGATTTTCATAATCAACCTTAGCATGTTACTAACACATGCCTAGATAACATTTTATTTTACTTTTAAAATAAGATGAGGAGTATTGACAGGCATCAAGAGCATATTATGCAGTAGGAGGAGTGGGCCTACCAAGCTTACCAAAATCAATAGGTGATAGATTTGCAGCAAAGGTAGTGTGATGAATATTTTCAAAGGGAGATTGATACAAAAGAAGAGTAGATGAGATGGTTATTTTCTCAACTTCAAAACATAAAGTCTCAATCCCCTTGTGTCCCTAGTTTCAAATATGAATCTCATGAACCTATTAACCAACCCATGAAGGTGAAGGCCCCTAAAGAAGTAGAACAACCATTGCAAGCAACCGTATTAGCAAACATTCAAAGAGAAAGTTTCGTAGCTTTAGGAAAATTGACTTCTCCAAGCTTCAAGCATGTTGAGCCTCTACAACTTCCAAGTAGGTGTCCTTATTTCAAAATACCAAGTTTCAAGGTTCATAAAGTTGCAAAAGAGATAGAACATTCTCTACACGAGCCTTTAAATGAGCAAAGTTAGCCAAGTCACTCCCTTAACCCTCAACTTGAGCTTGAGTCTGATAGTCAAAGTGTCAAGTGACCATGGCAGTCATCTCGGATCAAAAATCCTAATTTTCAAATGAAAAACCTTTTTAAGGTTGTCTCATCTAAGTTGGTTCAAGATCAAAGGGTTGAAAGAGAAGATATTCTTGTTGATTCTATGTTGGTAGAACTAAATCAAGAGGGTCAAGAGCAAAGATATGATGATGTTGAGGCTATTGGTTCTAATTTGTTGGCTATGCTCCTTGCATATCTTGAGTAAGATGGCGAGAGGTTGATAGTCCTTAAAAATTTATGACTCCACATTAGCTGTAATAATAGAGGATCAAAAGGGGGATATCACGGCTTGGGTGGATGAACTGCCATCCTTCATTTAGCAAGGTGAAGAAGTTGCAACTGAGGGGGTATCATCAAAAGGAATGGAGGCTAACCAAGGTATGGAGGCCCTTTTTGACAACATCATTGAGGATTTCTATGGGAACATGGATTTTCATATGTCAAATATTTTCTTGGTGGAAGAAGATATCTTAGGGCCCAAGCATTTTCCTATTGAGGATAAAATCTTACTATAGAGTATGATAATGATGAAACATTTAAGTTGGATTCATTTGTTGATAAGATTTTTTTTGAAGCTATTACAATAGGAGATGATGGCCCTTTGATGATGGAAGAAGAGTTGACTATGTAGGATAGACATGGAAAATAGCCAGAAAAAGAAAATGCCTGCATAATATATTTTTCTTTCACTTTCTCAAGAGAATACCCAGTTAGATACTTGTCTCAACTTGAGACAAGTGAATCAACATTATTTATATCAACACCGATGTATGAGGATGCTGATGAAAAAGAACAAATAAAACATGCTGAATCATTCTAGGAGACCTATTTGTTCTTACAACTTGATTAAGTAAGTATTAAAAAATTTGTACATCATGAAGTATTGCACCAGATGGTCAAATATTGGTTATTTTCCCATCTTTCCATATTTTCCAATATGCATGTCTAGCATTGCAAGCTAAAAAGGAAGGGGAAATATTCAGCCAACTAGTGAATGGCTTTGTTTAGTGTTCTTGTTGATAGTTAGTCTAAGAAGGAAGGGAAAATATTCAGCTGACCAGCACATGTTTTCCTTAGTTTTAGTTTCCCTAAGTGTTGTCCCAGCACATTTTTACCTTAGTTTTAGTTTCCCTACTTTCAATAAAAGGTTCCTAAGCTTATGAAGGCTGAGCACATCAGTTCCTCATTTTTCCACCCCTGAATTGACTCTATGTCAAATGGATAGTTAAGGCTATTGGTCTGATATCTAGTAGACAACCATCTAGGATAAATTTCTAAAAATGTTACCAATTTTTACTACCTTGTAAAAATTGGTAGAAATGTTGACCAATCTCATAATACCCAGGGTGGCAGTTGTGTCTATATTTACTCAACTATCCATTTTGTTTGTCATGCAAGGCATAATAGGGATATGAATAACTTTATTCTTTCTTTTATATCCCTAAGTTTTTAAATCTTCTATGTTTTATGTCACATCATTTAGGATTTCAAGTCACAATAATGCAAGTACCTTGCTTTCTCTTTGTCATCGCAGTTTATGGCCTATCTATCATAAAGGTCATGAAGGTGAGAAATTTTCAAGTTCATGGTTTGCATAGCTTCACTATAGTTTAAGCTAATATTAAGTAATGAGGTTGTAATTAAACCAAAACACTTCAAGTTAAATTTGTTCACACATTCACATGCATTCAAGGGCAACCCATGGTTAGAGCTGTGAATTGGTGAAAGCCTATTGTGCACATGTTCACAGGGTTAAGATGCTAGAACTAGAGTAAAGGTCACCAACATGCAACAAGTGGACATGTTTCATGGTGGGCTAGGTGCACTTGACATCTCTTCATCATAGGGTCACATCAATTAGTGGAAGAATGCATCAAGCAATTACGAACATGTGAATAGGGAGTGCTAGCACATGAGGAATCCTTTAGTCATAGCATCGCAAGGGCAATATTTGAAGGAGTTATTCATCAAATGAAAGAAGATCTGGTGAAATGAGCTTTAATTTTTCAAGTCATGACCATGTGAAAGGTCAAACATGTTGCAGTCAATTTCAATATTTTCTCTCCATCGCAAATGATGTAAGTTAACCTAGGGTTAAGGCCATGAGATGGTGAAAGCCTTTAGTTGCTTCATCATGGGTTCAAACATCAAAGTTAATAGTTAGGTTATGACTGGGTGATCAACACTTAAGATGTGGTTTTTGTGGGTTTGCAATAGTTTATGATGCAATCAAACCTTAAGCTACAACTTGGAAAATAAGTCGTAAGTAGTCATTGAATCCTTTGTTTTCTCAATCAAGTAGTTAAGAAGCATAAGAGCAAGGAAGTCAGTGAACCAATGAAACACTCAACATAAAAGAGATATATGTGATCACACAATCATGATGTCAAGTGGCAATCAGTCAGAATAACCTGCAATATGGAGAACTCAGTTAAAGGATATTCATTCACTTGGTTGCATGGTTAAATATCAAAAGAGGTTTTAAACCATGACTATGTGGATAGGTCACAATGATAAGAGGATATAGGTGATCACTCAGTCACAATATCAAAAAAAATTAGTGAAAGAAAATGTGACACCTTGACATTAGCATGGGACAAGTGTCATAATTCTAGGAGTTTTTGGAGGAATGAAGACAAAGGCAGCTTGAGGGCCCCAAATGAAATCATGATTGTTAGATCTTCCTAGATCTAAGAGTGCATGCAAATTCTTAGGTAATAAGGGAGTTAACAAATTTTGAGTTGTGAAACTGTGAAGAGTCAGGATAGATAAGATCAAAGCAATCACATCATCAAATAGTTAAAGCAAGACTTATTTCTAGTGCTCATAAAGCAACGACAAGGTTAAAGCATTCAGGATTACCTTTAGTCACCCAGTCATGGTAGTTAAGCCATAACATGCTAGATAGGCCATGACCTAGCAAAAGCAACTAAAAATGCTTGTTCACATGGTCAAATAGTTAAGGATGGTTAGAAATATTTAGACCACAATCAAGCAATACAACTAGATTAAAAGAAGGACATGATAAGTCACGTTGTCATGATGTTAAAAAGATAATAGTTAAGATAAGCCAAGAAGCAGTGATTGTGCTAATAATGACTGAAGAATCCTTTGCTTGTATGGTTGTAGGGTAAGTTTGTTATAAAATAAGAGAAGTCATGACCTTGCAAAGTCTTGAATAGGTTGTAAATAGGAGGTGATAGCTTGGTTGTAGCCAGGGATAAAGAAAAGGCCTAAAATGTTGCAAAGGTGTGATAAAGGTTAGAATGAAGAGTTTGTAACATCATGGGTCAGCATGGACAAAAAAGAAAGATAGCTACGAGGTTGTGAAAAGTTGACATGGAGACAAGTACAACCTATCAAATAATGATACATGGCTCTTGCTGAGTTAGTCAATTGGATATTGACTAAAGAATGCAAAAAATAATGGATTCAAGTTTAAAATTTGTAGAGTTGGAACAAGGAGATGTGGAGATCTGATTTTGGATGGAGTAAAGAAGAAGTAGAGGTCTAGATGAAATTAGATATTTGGAACAACCCTAGAAAATGAATGAAGTAGTGGAAGCAGTTGACAATGTCATGGTTCTGTTAGCAGAGGCGGCTAAAGGTTTACATGATTAAAGGCATCAGAGGATAAACAAAATTAGTTAAAGGTTCCCTCAGTAGTTTCCACATGGCTGATCTTGCAACTATCTTCTTAGTTTTACCTAAATACACAAAATGTTAAAATGTAACTTTCTGAAAGTACCTATGTATTCTTCCAATAGTATTTTGATATATGCCCTCTCATTTGAAGCTTGTTACAATTCTTCTCTTTATAAGGATTCCCAAGATATGGAAAAGAGGATCAGAAGATTGGAGTTTTATGCAAAAAATAGTGTTGTTGTGATTTCTTAAGAGTCCTTCATAGCATTTTTCTGAAGATTACTTTACAACCAGTCTTTATGAATGTTGTGGCGCTACCTTTGAATCTTAAATAAAGAAACACTTTAGAATCCCTTATTGTGTTTATTTTTTCCATGTAAGAAATTGATCTGATATAACTCTTGTGATTTATTTTTGAATCCTTGAGTTATGTGTCTCAGTCTTTATCTACAAGTGAGGTTTGGAGTACTCATGTAGGTTGCAAGTCATGACATTGTGCTTTCTTTCAAATTTTGTGTTAAACTATGAATGCTATCATTCCCCTTAGCATCTTGTCTAAAGTATGTCCTTCTTGTGAAATATTTATGTGTGAATGTCTTCTAAGATCAATATTATGCCAACCCTTAACCGTACAAGAAATCTTCCTCGTGTATGGTCAACAACATTCTCATCTTAATGTTTGGTGCATCACCTTTGCCTTAGGTTTTAATTTCAAGTAATCCTTCTATCCCTTTCCCTCTAAATTTTAGTTTCATGTTTGAAGAAGCAAATAGGTGAAGCATCATAAAGAACCAACCTATAACCTAAAGATTCACTCCTAACCTTGGTACACCCACTACCTTAGGAGTGTTTCCATGTTACTCAAAGTGACCAAATCTTAGGATCCAATCAAGGTGCAACTTTTAGAGATAACAATTTTGGCATGCTCAATGGGACAAAGAGTTGATTTCTCTCAATTCTGTATAAGCTTTATATGACTACTATTTCATGTGGATAGTAGTTTCTTTTGCCTTTGAAGGCAAGGTTTTAACACATATGGTGACTCTAGAATAATATCAACTACTTTCAAGAAGATTAAATGTTGGTATGTGGAAATTCAAACATGGTTGTTCTGATTTTTCAATAATTTTTAAAATTTTCTAGATTATATAAATGTTTCAACATGTCTTCTTATCATGTAAATTTACCTTATCATCCTCATTTACACGAAAAATCCTCATATCACATCCTACCAACCATGTCAAGAAGCATATTTTGTTGGTTATACCCAACAAGTTTCATATGTTTACTAACCACCTATCCCTACTCAAGCCTTATGGAAGCCTTCCAATATGCATCAACAACCTTGTGAGAGTTAATTTATTTCTAATTATCATGATGATTTTCGGAATCAACCTCAACATGTTGCTAAAACACACCTAGATGACATTTTATTTAACTTTTAAAATGAGATGAGGAGTATTGATTGGCATCAAGAGCATATTATGCAACAAGAGGAGTGGGCCTACCAAGCTTACCAAAATCAGTAGGTGATAGATTTGCAACAAAGGTAGCATGATGAATATTTTAAAAGGTATATTTCTACAAAAGAAGAGTAGATGAGATGTTTATTTTCTCAACTTCAAAAGATAAATTCCCAATCCCCTTGTGTCCCTACTTTCAAATCTAAATCTTATGAGTCTATTAACTAGCCCATGAAGGTGGAGACCCCTAAAAAAGTAGAACAACCCTTGCAAGAAATTGTAGTAGCAAAGATTCAAAGAGAAAGTTAGGCAAACTGACTTTCTTCAGATTCCCACTCCAAGCTTCAAGCATGTTGAGCCTCTAAAACTTCTAGGTAAGCCTTCTAATTTTGAAATCCTAATTTTCAAGGGTTATAGAGTGGCAAAAGAGATAGAGCATTCTCTGCATGAGCCTTTAAATGAGCAAAGTCAGCCAAGTCACTCCCTTAACCCTTAAGTTGAGCCTACGTCTAATGGTCAAAGTGTTAGGCGACCATGGCAGCCATCTTCGACCAAAAATCATGATTTTAAAATACTAAGCCATTTTAAGGTTGTCTCATCTGAGTTGGTTCAAGATCAAAGGGCTGAAAGAGGAGATATTCTCATTGATTCTATGTTGGTAGAACCAATTCAAGAGGGTCAAGAGCAAAGACACAATGATGCTAAGGCTATTAGTTTTGATTTTTTGTCTATGCTCCCTCCATATCTTTAGCAATATGGTGAGAGGTTGACAGCCCTTGAAATTTATGACTCCCCATTAGCTATAATAATAGAGGATCAAAAGGGGGATGCCATGGCTTGGGTAGATGAATTGCCATCTTTTATTGAAAAAGGTGAGGAAGTTGTAGCTGAGGGTGCATCTTCAAAAGACATGGAGGTTGATCAATGTATGAAGGCCCTTTTTGATAACATCATTGAGGATTTCTATGGGAACATGGGTTTTCATACGTCAAATGTTTTCTTGGTGGAAGAAGATATCTTAGGGCCCAAGAATTTTCTTATTGAGGATGAAAGTCATACTTTGGAGTATGATAATGATGAAACATTTAAGTTGGAAGGTGTTCCAACATGAGATGATGGCCCTTTGACCATGGAAGAAGAGTTGACTATGTAGGATAGCCATGGAAAAGAGTCTGAAAGAGAAAATGTTAGCACAAAGTATTCTTCTTTTATCTTCTCAAGAGGTTGCCCAATCAAATACTTGTCTCAATTTGAGACAAGTGAATAAACATCATTTATATCAACACCCATGTCTGAGGATGTTGATGAAAAAGAAGAAATACAACATGTTGAACCATTCTAGGAGGCCTATTTCTTCTTATAGCTTGATGAATTATGTACTAAAAATTTTGTACTTCATGAAGTATTGCACTAGATGGGTAAATATTGGTTATTTTTCCATCTTTCATTATTTTCCAATATGCATGTCTAGCATTGCAAGCTAAGAAGGAAGGGAAAATATTTCAGGCAACCAATGAATGGCTTTTTTTAGCATTCTTGCTACTAGTTAATCTAGAATAGGTTAGTTTTGTTTTCCCTAAGTGTTGCCCCAGTACAGTTTTTCCTTAGTCTTAGTTTCTCTACTTTCAATAAAGGTTCCTAAGCTTCTAAAGTTTGAGTACAACATTTCCTCATTTTTCTACCCCTAAATTGACTCTATGCCCAATTGATAGTTAAGGCTATTAGTTTGATGTCTAATAGGCAACCATCTAGCAAAAATCACCAAAAAATGTTACCAATTTTTACTACCATGTGCAAATTGGTAGAAATGTGGACCAATCTCATAATACCTAGGGTGGCAGCCATGTCTACATTTACTCAACTATCCATTTTGCTTACTATGCAAGCCATATTAGGGATATGATTAACTTTATTCTTTCTTTTGTATCCCTAAGTTTTTAAATCTTCTATTTTCTATCTCATTTCCTTTAGGATTTCAAGTCATGATCATGTGACTACCTTGCTTTCACTTTGTCACCACATTTTATGGCCTAACTATCATAGAGGTCATGAAAGTGTGAAATTGTCAAGTTCATGGTTTGTGTAGCCGCATCATAGTTTAAGCTTACATTTAGTTGTGAGGTTGCAATTAGACCATAATAGTTCAAGTTAATGTTGTTTTCACAATCACATGTAGTTAAGGGCAAACCATGGTTAGAGCTACAAAGTGGCAAAATCCTATTGTTTGCATGTTTATAGGGTTAAGAGGCTAGAACAAGAGTAAAGGTCATGAGCATGCGATAGCTAGACATGTGTCATGGTGGGCCTAGTGCACTTGAGGTCTCTTCATTACAGGATCATAGCGATTAGTGGAACAAGGCATCAAGCAATCACACTAGTGAAAATAGGTAGTGCTAGCACATGAGGAATCCTTCAGTCGCAACATCACAAGGGCCATCTTTGAAGGATTTATTTATCGAATGAAAGTAGATCTAGTGAATCTATTTGATTCCATCAAAATGAGCTTCAATGTTTCAAGTTGTGAGCATGCAAAAGGTCAAACATGTTTTACTAAATTTCAATGTTTTCACTCTATCGTAGATAATTTAAGTTGACCTAGGGTTAAGGTTGTGAGATGGAAAAAGCCTCCAGTCACTTCATCACATGGTTAAAGTGCTAAGTTGTTTTCATGGCAGTGAAGCTATGAAAACTTATGAATCTCATAGTCATGGGTTCAAACTTCATAGTTAATAGTTAGGTTGTGACTGGGTGATCAACACTTAAGATGTGGTCTTCACAATTTTACAGTGGTTTATGATGCAGTCAATTAACCTAATTTATGAGGTGGCTAGATTATGCAATGAAGGATCAATCTTGATCAATGAGAAGAACGTGAAGAAACTTGTGTTGAAAAACACCAAGTCTAAGTACAATGGGAGAGGCATTGTGATAAGAAGATAAAATAGCCTGATGGGAGATTTATATGCAAAATTATGGCATCCAAGATATGTGCTAGTTCCAGAGAGGATGACATGGCAACAAGATTCATTCATGTAGTCTACAAAATGTGTGGAAAGAGTTAAGGTCAATATGTGTGAAATCTTGAGAGCATAGTTAATAGAGAACTTGGAAAGGATAGAGAGAGTAAAGAACAATAAATTTAAATTTAGATAATTGATTATTTATACTTATTTCCATTTGATTAAGATATTTTCATTCTTGTCTATTATTGAACTTAATAACAATGATAAGAGCACAATTGAGAAGATAACTAATGTATATATAAAGCATTCAATTGATAAGATTGATAGCAAGGCAAATCTTATTGTGAAATTATTCCAAGCAAGAATGAGACAAAGATATAGAATCCCACCTTCACTTGTGAGGAAACTCAAGAATGATAAATGTTTCATGCTTCATATTGATATTACCTACATAGAACCAGTTGAACCACTTGGTTATGAGGTTACTGAGGAGAAAGTAGAGGGATATGCAGAAGTAATTATAAAATCAGCTAGAGATGATGCATTTGATAGGTTTGGAACATATGAAGAAATTATTCAAGTAACTACTCAAGATGATCTTGATAAATCTTCAAAGAAGAAGGTAGAGACTAAAATAAATAAAATCATGTATGAAACCAAAATGACACCATAAGAAGTAATAGTAGTGAGACAAATTGTTATTGGAATGAGGAATAGTGGTCAAGAAGGAATTATGTATGTGACACCACTTGCAGCAGTTGGACCATCACAAGGAATAACAGTTGCAAAACCATAAGAAGGTGCATCAACAATAACATATTTTCAATTTCTCAAGTACAACCTATTATTGTACAACTAGTATTAAAGGATAAGAGTGAAGAGGAGGTCAGTATAACACAAGTAAAAACTGCAACCCCTCCCAACACTAGAAGGTCAACTAGATTGACTCAAGTAAAATAAGGATCAACTAGGCCACAACCTAAGAAGAGGACTAAGAAAATAGCCAGTGAACTAGGAAAGAGAAGAAAACCCTTAAAGACAATTGAGTGAGATGAATTTGATGAAGAAGAGGTTAAGGAAAAAAATTACAAGCCTATTGAGAAGGTTGAAGAAGAAGCAAAGAAAACTTTGGGTAAGAAACCTTGGAAACCTAGAGAAGAAAATTTAAATATGTAGATCATTAACAATAGAAATATTGTACAATTAAATAAGTATTACAGTTTGTATAGCAATATGGATAGATTGCAACTAGAGAATGTTGTAGTTAGGCACATGATCTTAGAGAGAAAAAAATATATTTAAGGACATACAGAAGGATATTCCACAAGACTTATACAATAGAGTAATTAATAGAAGAAGAGTAGTAGAGGAGGATAAGAAAATTAGAGAAAATTTGATCAGAAAATCCTATCATGTTAACATTGATGCTGACATAGATAGAATAATGAAAGGAATTGATCCTTTTTTGAGAAGCAAAAGGAGAGAAATTTTGTAAATGGGTGGGAACTATGAAAAGGTAAATAAAGAGACTGAATCAACAATTATGATATTCATGACATTCATACCCAATATTTCATAGCCTAGTAGATCTCTAGGGGGAGCAATCCCTATGAAAAAAATAAAGAAAAAACTAGCAAAGTTTGCAATAGAAAAGAAGGCATCAGAGTCGTCAACAACAACAACAACAACAACATTGATGACAGAGTCAACTCTGCAAGTATCTATTGGTACTAATACCATGTAGGTGGAGAGTATAAGGATTAATTTACATACTTTAGAGTATCCATTCAAAGATTATGGCTAATGTTGGCAATTTGCAAAGTTACACCAACTCTGAGAATGAAAATGAAGAAGAATAAAAGAAAAATAAAAAAGGAAGAACAAAATAAGAAAAAGGAAAAAAGAAAGAAAGAAGAAAAAGATAAGAAGAGTCCAAGAAAAAGGAAAAAAATATTAGAAGGAAAAAAGAAAAAGAAACTTGAAGAAGATGAGAAGAATAAAAATATTGAAGAGAACATAGAGAAAAAGGGGGAAGAACACAAGAGAATAGAGGAAGAGAAGAAGAAAATTGAGGAGGAAGGAAGAGGAAGAGGAAAGGAAAGAAGAAGAATAGAAAAAAAGGAAAGAGGAAGAAGAGAAGAAGAAAAAGGGGGAAGAAGAGAGGAAGAAAAAGGGGGAAGAAGGAAGAAGGAAGGAGGAAGAAGAAAAGAAACTAAGTGCACCTAGTACTTCTAGGACATCCTTTGCACTAGCAACACTAACAAGATCAAATGATGATGATAAAACTAAGTTGATCTCATCACTTAACAAGAAAATAAAAAAGAATAAGAAAGTTAAAATCATTAATAGTTCATTGATGGAAGTGACAAACAAATTGCAGAATACTATTTTAGTGAAGATGACTGATCTAGATCCTTAGAATAGAGCAAAATCTATAATTCAAGATTTTGATATGGAATTCAAAAACTCATAAGAGATTGCAATAGTTAAATCACAAACTAAGAATCATGAAAAGATGTTTAGAAAGGTTTGTGGAAACATCAAAGAAGACCTAAAGAACCTTGATGAAAAGGTTAAGGATTTGAGACATTGTTTGACTGAAGGAAAGATAGTTTATGGGAAGTATGTTGGAGCACACACATTAATCAGGGATATATTAGATAAATTGAATATCAATCTCAAATAGCTTGAAGCATAAATGAAAGATGTTCAAGATCCCTTAATCAAGATTATAGATCTTGAGAATAAAACCAACAAATTAAATGATGACATCAGGCTTTTAGAGCTACAAAAAAAAAATGAAGTTGAAAATATTTTCATTGCTAAGGGAACACCGTGTATTGAAGATTGACTTTGTACAAAGGTGGCTAGATGACTATTTTTTTGTAAAGGTATCTTATGAGAAGTTTTCCTATATAGATTTAGATGCAATGGAGATTGCATCATATGCTCTTTGTGAAGTTTTGAGTGTGGTAGATGTAGTGAAAGTCAAATGGGATATGGAATTCACCATATTGAAGCAAAACTTTGGTGACTGCTTTGCACAAATTTCCAATTAGTAGAAACCATGATGGTATTGTGGAATTTTGTTGACTTATACATAAGTTTTCTTTGACACATTTTTCATTAATGTCAAAGGAGGAGAGATAAGGAAAATTGTATATGTGTAGTACATAAGTATATGTATAAAAGATAAATAAGGTATAAGTTAGGGGGAGTAATGTAATAGCTAGAACTTTAGTGAAAGGGGGAGATATAATGTATTTAGGATATATAAGGAAAGATGGTTAAAATGCAATGATCCACAAGTTTCGAGATTCTGTAAATTTTGATAAGTCCAGATTTTGTAAATTTTTGATGTTATAAGTTTATGGGACTTACCAATTTTCCCATATGTTTCCATCAATGCCAAAGGGGGAGATCATTGGAAATTTGGATAAGGTAGATATTGGATGTTTTCATTTATGACAACATATTTTTATTATGAAGAAGGAAGACCTTGAAGATCAAGTTATGACACTCGTACTTGGAAAATTGTCTAAGTGTCACTCAATTTATCTTGCAGACTAGAGAGAGTTTTGATTGGCAAGCTTCACAAAAGTTACATTTCCAAATGCACACTTAAGGGAATGACATAAAAATTACTATGATGACATATGCCAAAGTGCAAGTCAATACAAATAGTAGAAAATGAGTTATGGGAAAATTACTAGTTACGATAGAATACAAGTAGAGCAAAGAATGTCAAGGAATCAAATATTTTGGGTTAAGGAATTTTTTTTTTTACAAAAATAATTACTTAAATAATTAGGGAGGACATCCTATATGTTAACACTAAGAGGGAAATATTTAGTAATATATTTTGTAAAGTGTGTAAAAGGTTGAAAGACGGTTAGATAGGAATATTATAACTATGAAGGCATATAAGAATATTGTAATATGAAAAGTTTGGTGAAGTTGTGCTGTGTGATACGATAATATTTAGAGATGTGAATTCTAATGTAGGATCACAAGTATGTGATTTTTGTGATGAGAAGCTAAAGCTATATCAAATATTTAAGATATCAACAATAGCATAAAGAGGTTTTTATATCTATATCTTTGTATCAAGGAACTTCATTGTATATTGCATGTTTTTGCAGTAGGCTCTTCTTGCATACATTTTGTATTTGTATATAATAACTCCTAATAGTGTTGAGGCTTCTAAAAAGGCCTAAGTTCTCCAACAAGGTCTGAGACACTATACAGATGTAATAGACTCCTAACAGGGTCAATATCTTTCACAAGATACTTTTGAGTAGTGGATCATTTTGTGGGTGCCATCCCCATGAGATTTTCCCTTGGTCAATCTTTCCCTAGTTAACAAAATATGGTGTTATGAGTTCTCTTATTGCATGATTATGTTTACTATTTAGTATTATTAGTTTAATTTCATATGCAAGTTATAATGTAATTAGTAATATCCAATTTTGGGATAAATTTTGTTGAATACGTATTCACCCCTCCTCTTAGTATTTCCTATTTCTAATAGCATGTCTTATGTAGGCATACTAGATCCCAACATAGGTTTAGAATGATATCTATCCTTTCCAATATTTGGGAGTTATTGATAAATTCATACCCCCTTTTAACACTATACATTTTTAGAGGCTTCTCAAATTAATCTATACTTTCTTTGTAATTAATGGTCCTTTTCCACATAGAGATAAGAATATGGTGGAGCTATAACTATAAAATAGATTTGTGTGGGTATATAGAGATGTATGGGAAGTGGCATATGTATGGTGGAGAGGGTCTTAGTATGGTGGTTGGTAGTGGGAGGCCAAAAAAAGAAGTATGGAGGAGATGGAAGTGTATGGAAGAGTGCAATGGTAGTGTAGGTAGTACAATGAATGTAGGGAGGAGTATAGAGGGAGATACTATGGTGGATGGAGGGAGTGGATGGAGGGAGGTAATATAATAAATGGAAGTGTAGGGAAAATGGTGAAAATAAGTATGGAGGTAGCAGTCGTGTCAAAGGGGGGAAAGAGATGTGAGGTGGTACGACTAGGAAATTGCACAAATTGGAAGAAGTACTTCTACTTTAAGGAAGGCTTTGAGGTGAGAGCCAAAAATGTGGAAAAAATATTATTTAGTAATTGTATCCAATATTCACCCAACATACATGTGTACACTAAGCACAAATTATTATATTCCCAAATAATATGGTGCTCTAATTTGCCAAATTTCAACAAGTAATACAGAGAATGGATTAGTGCAAGGGTTAAATCCTGCCAAAACCAAAATAGCCAAGTACAAAAGATCTCACACTTCCAAAATGGTGAACAATGGAGAACTGCAACATGAATTTATAGTACAAAGAAGAAAATTCAAATCACATGCCTAAAACAACCTAGAATATGGCCTTATAAGGGGCTTCATGGAAGGTTCCTAAAGGATTACAAAATGCTAACAGGATGACAAGTTACAACAAAAATAAAATAAAGAATGGGCCCAAGAGAAAAAAAAACATTGATTTTCGGTCACATAACCAAAAACAATTATTTAATAATATTTGGAACATCACAATCATCCTCGTCCAAAAATTGTTTTTTCTCGATAAATTGTAAACTTGGATGCTCCAAAATTTTCTCGCCTTCCTAGATGGCATCCTCAACTGGAAGATCCTTCCATCACACAACAAACTCATTAATGGTGTAGGACCTAGGCCTCTTCTCCCAAATATCTATGATCTTAGATGGCTCTAGAATTTATTTCCCCTCTTTGTCAATGGGATACAATTCCTTAAACACTATAATGTGCTATTGATTAGCCTTCTTCAAATATGACACATAAATAAAATTATCGATTTAGGAAAACTTTGATTTGTGGTAAACTTATCCCACCCTTTGAACCAATATGTATGGTTCATAGAAGTGGGCTTCTAGCTTCTCTTTACCAAATGACTTCATGGATGATTTTTTGTATCATTGAAGCTGAAGGTATACCAGATCACCAACCTCAAAACTTCTCTTAATCTACTGTTGGTCCACATACATCTTTTTGTTTTGAGCCATTTGTAAATTTTCCTTGAGAGAGCTTATGATATCTACACTCTCTTGTAGCCAATCTTTAACCCTTCATCCATGACTATCACCCAATGTCAAATCCATGAATGATGACGGTTCATAACCAAACAATGATTTGAAAGGTAGCATTCCTATCAACATGTGATAAGTAGTGTTGTAATAATGCTCACCCAAATTTAGCCATCAAAACCATGCCTTCGGATGCACTATAACATAGTTCCTTAGATAGCCCTTCAACTATTTGTTCATAATCTCTATTTGTCAATTTGATTGTGAATGGTAGCTCGTACTTGGTAACAACTCTATTCCTACTAGCCTAAATAAATCCATCTAAAAAGTGCTAAGGAAATGACAATCTCTATTACTTACTATATTCTATGGGCATGCATGCATGATGGTGGGTATCTCATTGCTATAGATGGAGTACAGTCGCTCTTCTCTTGAGAGCTTTTGACTCTCAAATGCAATGGGGTGATGATCTTGCATCGAAATTTTCCCAATACCTTCTCCTGATACATCGCATTCCAAGATGAAGGGTCAATTGAAATTGGGTATTTCCAGCACTAGACATGAACTTGTGACTTCCTTCAACTTATGAAAGACATGTTGTGCATCCCCACCCTAATGAAAAGATCATTTTTTGTCATATCTATCAGTGGTGCACTAGGTTGTGAGAACCCCTTCATGAACCTTATATGATAACTACACAATCCAAGGAATCTGCATAGAATAGAGAGAGTCTTGGGTGATGGCCAATCCAAGGTGGCTTGAATCTTAACCCAATGTACTTGAACCCCTCAAGCACTAATTATGTGTCCCTGATATAATATATCTACCATTACAAATTCTCTTTTGGATCTCTTGGAAAAAAATTATTGTGACTCCCCCAAAGAACTTTATCCAAATGCCTCAAATGTTCCTCCCATGTCTTACTCTAAATAATTACTTCATCAAGAAATACCAATAGTATCATAATTGTTTGTTGAAGATGTGATTCATGCATGACTGGAAAGTAGCTAAAGCATTGGTCAGACCAAATGGCATGACCAAGAACACATAATGGTTGTAATGACAACAAAATAAAATCTTCTCCACATCTTCCTCCCTCATGTGAATCAAATGGTAACTAGAGCAAAGATCTATTTTGGAAAAATAGATTGCACAAAGAAACTTATCCAATAATTCATTGATCTTGGGAATGGGGTACCTATTTTTTATGGTTTTCTTTTTTAATGCATGGTAGTCCACACACAACTAGAGGTTTTCATCCTTCTTCTTAACCAAAACTATTAACAATGCAAAAGGATTGGAACTAGGCATGATCCATCCTTTCTCCAAGAGTTCTTGGATCATTTTTCTATCTCATCCTTAAACCTTTTTGGATTGTAGTAGGGTATAGTGATGACACACTTGCCTCCTTCCTCCAACTAAATAGTGTGCTCAAAGCCTTTATATGGAGGGATTCTAGGAGGGATGTTGACTAAGGCTTTACTATGCTTATCCAACATTGTGTGGATCTCATCACCATGGTAGTCAATTTGTTTCTCCTTCATTAGTTCTATCAAGATAAAACAATGCATTGCACACAAAATGTTGGCATGTTAAAAAATGGCTTCCATCTATTCTTTAAGATTTCTTTTAGCCCTCCATTTGACATTCCCATCAATACCACCTTCTTTCCATCCACTTCAAATGAAAACTCCATTTATCTAAATCTTTGTGTGTACTCATCCAAATTTTCCATCTACTAGATACCAAGAATGACTTCCTTGTCATCTAGTGTTGGTGTAAATAAGTATTTACTTATTACACTTACTTAAGTTTACTTAGGTTAATGCATTAGTTTATTATTTTGCATTATTTTATTTGTGAGACACTTAGGAGTATGTGCACTCTTGTGAGTTGTCATGATGACATCATAGGGGGTCCACACCTCTTTTAAGCACATGTTGTCTACAACACAGGAATCTTCTACACACATATGACACTTTGTCATTCTTATCCATTCATCTAGAATGTTGGATAAGGTTCTTAGTTGTCTTATCTTCTGGTTGTTTCTAGAGGCATTCTAGGTGCTTCTTGAGAGGCCTTTATATATAGGCACTCCTAGTGTACTCTTAATTATGGCATATTGAATACATCGTCATTTTGATCATACTCTCTCTCTTTGGTCTACTGTGTACTTGTGTTTGAGTTCTTAGTTCCCGAGTGAATTTTTCCCTTAGGAAAATTCTTACATGGTATCAAAGCTCTTGGAGATTTTCTCATCACATAGCCTTTTGAGACCATGCTTGCTTCATCACCTTAGCCTAAATCTGAAGTACTATAGAAATTAGGAGTGTCTAGAGCCAGATCTGATCTCGTCATTGTGTTTGAAATGCTGAACCAATGAAAATCGACTATAAACATGCCTATCTTGGCCTAAAGTTGACTGTGAGGCCAACAAAATTTGCAAATCAAAATTTGCAGTTCGTGTATGGTCATTTTTCACAGATTCAATTGATTTATTCCAGATTTGCATTTATTTCTCTATAATTTTCGTCAAATTATTGGCCAATTTTGTTTCCCTTTTGAGCACAAAGCGAAGAAATTTTGTTTAGCAAACTTGGGTAGTAACACCTCGGATCTGCCATTTGGAGGATAATTTATTATGTTGTTGTAGGCAGATATTTATTAATTACAGATTAACAACAGGCATTACAATCAAACTTCAGCCATACCCCCATTTCATTCACATTAGGAATCACATACAGTTTTCAGCCACAATCCAGTGAGAAGTAGCCCATCGTCTGGGGCACTTCATTTCAAGCTCCCCAGTCTTTTCTTTTTATTAAGTGCATATAGCACACATCCCATACATGTGGGATAAAATAATTTGAAAACCGACATTACTTTTGTAGTTTTAGGGGTGACCTGCACTTTCTGGCAATGGAACCCTTTACCTTGCAATGCAATTGTTCTACACAATCACATTTTCAAAGTTCCTAGCACTGTTGAAACATCTTCAACAAGTTGCAATCTGGCAGGTTGCAATGTTTTTCGACGTCTTTCTTCATTTCCAACAATGTATTTCCTCCCACACATTTGGAGTTTCTCGACAGCATTTGAAACTTCCTGCTCGCGTCCCTTATCTCTACACGTGGCATCATATCGCATGGACACGTGGACAAAGGTCCCACCCTATTGCCACGTAAGACTCAATTCACCAAGGAAAACCACCTCAGTAGTCCAAATTTGAGCCCAGTTAGCATTTTGGGACTCCCACATCACCTGTGGAACCTACTGATTACTACCACATCATCGTACAAATTTTTGACACGTGTTCATCTGTATAGTATGGACACATCTAGTCAGCTGAAACGTCACTAGAGGGATTGTCTTTTTTTGACATCATCATTTTACGAAGTTAAAATTGATGGCCATTTGAATGTCATTTTTAGGTATTTTACAACTGCAGTGATGGCTATTCAAACATCAAATTTATACTCAATTTTTGTTCCAAACGCCTCTGAAGATTGCTTTTTAGTTTGGCAGCCTAACTTCGCGAGCCCATATCTTGGACATTCGAACTCCGATTCAAGTGCAATTTTTTTGAAATTGGGTAAATTTTCCTAAATTTTTTAGTGGTGGTGTTGTTTTCTAGTTTTGGTAGACAAATTTTGTAGAAATTGTATTTTTTGGTGACTATACCTGCATAATCCTGTGTTTTGCAACTTCAGAAGCTCCGTACCGGCACGTCTGGTCACTTTTTCAAGTTTTTTAAATTTTAAAGTGCATATTTTTTCATCTAATTTCTAGATCTAAAGTTATATTCTAGGGTTGTGTCGACCAATTTCTCACTTTCAAAATTAGGCCTTTTTCAACATTATATAGCTTTGGTTCTTTTTTAGAATTGTTGTAAAACTAAGCTATAGTGCTTAAGTGACAAATTTAAGCTTCATAAGGTAGTTGTAAAAGAAAAATTAGAAAGTCCACTTTTTTCATTTTGACAAGTGGCCCATTATAAATGCACTACTTATAAAGTACCAACAACATCTTATTTTGGGGGTCTTTTGATTGAGTGAAAAAGGGGGGTGTGTATTGTGTTTTTTGTGTCTCTCTATTGTGCTCTTTTCATTTTTACATCATGGGTTTTAAATTTTCTCCTTTAACTTCACACAACTATTCTACATGGAAAGATATTGCATAGAGTAGATTAATGGAAAAAGGATTTAGTCTTTATATTGATGGTACAATTACCAAACCTACTGATGCTAAAGAACTCATTGATTGGCAAAATCAAGACCAATAGGCTTTAGGCATTATCAGGAGTTGTGTACATGGGGATATTCTCTTCCACATTAAAAATTGTTCAAGATCTAAAGAAGCTTGGGATAAACTTGAATAGTTGTATGGTAAGGTGGATGAAGAAAAGGGATTTTAGATTGAGGATGATCTAATTCTCTTGGATCCTAAGAATTATGACACAATTCCAGATTACATCATTAAAGTCAATGAGTATAGGGCATTTTTAGAAGATTGGAAAATCCCATGAAGGATGACAGGTTGATTCATCACATTCTGAAGAGGCTACCTTCTAAGTACGCCAACTTTGTTTCGAATTTTAATACTCATAGGTTGACCATGCGATCTACTTACCAAAAGCCTTCCTTTGATGGATTTTTAGACATGTTGATTGTTGAACAATCTCACTTGGTGGATTTTGGACTTCTCAAGTCATCTAAGACCAAAGCCTTGGTGGCTAGTGATGATCATAAATCAAGTCAAGGGGGAAAAGCAACAAGAAGAAGAAGTCGTGGAAGCAGAAAACACAATCTGAGACACAACAATCCTCCTCTCAATAAGGCAATTCTTCTTCAAACAAGAAGGGAAGTAATGAAAAGAAGGGAAAAAAAATTTGTGCATACTACAAAAATCCAAATCATGACGAGCATCATTGCAAGACAAAAAGAATTGATGAGTTAGAAAATCTACTCAAGAAGAACAAGATTCAAGTGTCAGGTACTTCCAAGGATTCAACTCCAACCTCTTCAAAAGGTAAAGGTCAAGTACTTATGGCAAACACAAATTCTTCTTCAAAATGGATACTTGACTCAGGTGCCTCTTACCACATGGGTTCTTCAAAGGAAGACTTTTCTTCATTGAAGTAGTCAAAGGTGCCACACATCTTCGTGGGAGATGATACTAAGATGGAAGTTGAAGGGAAAGGACATGTAGAAATGGAAAATGGGGAATTCAAAGATGTTCTCTACATTCCAAATCTTAGCTCCAATCTCCTATCAGTCTACCAAATCACTCACCTTGGAGATGGTCACAAAGTTGAGTTCCTTCCAGATTCAGTGATGGTGCAAAGTCTCAAAGATGATTCATTGGTAGCAGTGGGGAAAGTCAATGATGACAAGAGGCTTTATTCCTTCTCCCACATTGTGCCTAAGAGTCCTTCCCAAACCTTGTTAACTCACTCTACTTCAAACATCAACTTATGGCATGAGCAGTTTGGTTACCTTGACTTCCGCTCTCTTCAACAACTTTTCTCTAAACATATGGTCAAAGGTCTACCTAATATCAGCTTTTCTAAGGGAGAATGTTCATCTTGTTTAGTGGATATGAATCTAAAGGAGAAGTATGATAAAGGAAAGTCTTCTCGAGCTCTAGTTGTTCTTCAGCTAGTTCACATGGTATTACCAGGACCCTTTGCAGTGACTTTAGTCAGCCAAGGTAGCTACATACTCACATTTGTTGATGACTTTTTGAGATTCACTTGGGTTTTCTTCCTTCATCATAAGAATGAAGTGGTTCATAAGCTTCAAGAATTCAAGATTCATGTTGAGCATAAGTCAAGGAAAGCCATCAAGGTACTAAGGGTGGACAATGAGAATAGATATGTAGATAGAAGACTTAAAAACTTTTGCAAAATTGATGAGATTGATCTTTAGAACTCACCAGCATTCAGTCCACACAAGATAGATGTTGTAGCATTGAGGATTAGGACTCTCAAGACCATGGCAACTTTCATGATAAAGTCCAAGTCTCTCGATCCTACACTTGAAGTTGAAGCCATTAGTTGTGCTACTCGCATACTTAATAGGTCTCCTCATCTAGCCTTAGATGGCAAGACTCCTTTTGAGGTATGGTGCACCAGAAAACTAGTTGTGAGTCACCTTAGAGTCTTTAGTTGTCCAACATGCGAAAACTTTTCTTCCAGGAGTTGCAAGGCACCAGCACCTAGGCCTTGTACTTTCATTAGTTATGAAGACAATGTAAAGGCTTATAGACTGATGGATCTAGAGACTCATGATATCTTTGTGGAGAAAGATGTACATTTTGAGGAAAGTTCACCCAGCTTATCCTCTACTCCTCTCCGCACATCATACTTAGTGGAAACTAATAGTGACACCAACGATAGTGCTTCAATAGGTTCAAACACATGAGGTTCTATCGATAGTAGCAGTGAGAGGTCACATCAATCCAGTCTACATGCTTATATTGCCATAGTGAAAGGTCCATCACAACATGGTACATCTCGTCTTCCAACATTAGCTTCGATTGACTTGAGAGACAGACTTGAGGACTTACATCTTCTCATTGATGAAGTTGATCCTTCTATAGTTGTTGTGAGGGCTCACTCTGACCCTCATGTCCATTCTCTACATGATCAATCTTCACAGGTTGGTGTGATTGTGGATCCTTATGAACAGCAATTAGTGGAGGTCTCTTTGTCAGTAGAGGAGACAGATGGTTTAGTGGAACAGGTTCAATAGACATCCTTGACAGATCTACATTCATTCTTTTCAACATAGTTGGAAGGGGTGAACTTCAGCATCAATACAGGGATACTTGAGCAGGTTTCATGGCCAGCATATATCTTTAGGACTATACCTTTGCCTTTTTTTCTTCCTAAGGGAGGGAACACTATTCTGCATTCTTGGACCAACTTCTTCATCGGAGCAACTTTCACTTGCCGACATTCTTCTTTTCGGGGGGGGGGGGGTTGCTAGCCTATTCTATCTCTCTTCCCTCTCTTATTCTCTTATGTATATACTAGATGTATGTTGTAATGGGGGGGTCTTCATTACTCCATCCATTGATGCATCATTATTTATCTCTCTTTTTGGGGGAGGGTTTTTCCCATGAGGTTTTCCCTCTTTCTCCACTTTATGAGAGATTGCATCTTCATTATGTACATGGGTACCTAACATGGCATAGTAACTGGGACCCATTATGCATCTTCATCCTAGTTTCGTACACTTAAGGGCATTCCCCTAAGTTGCACTTAAGGGCGGGTGTTGGTGTAAATAAGTATTTACTTAGTACACTTACTTAAGTTTACTTAGGTTAATGCATTAATTTATTATTTTGCATTATTTTATTTGTGAGACACTTAGGAGTATGTGCACTCTTGTGAGTTGTCATGATTACATCATAGGGGGTCTGCACCTCTTTTAAGCACATGTTGTCTACAACACAAGAATCTTCTACACACATATGACACTTTGTCATTCCTATCCATTCATCTAGAATGTTGGATAAGGTGCTTAGTTGTCTTATCTTCTGTTTGTTTCTAGAGACATTCTAGGTGCTTCTTAAGAGGCCTTTATATATAGGCACTCCTGGTGTACTCTTAATTATGGCATATTGAATGCATTGCTATTCTGATCATACTCTCTCTCTTTGGTCTACTGTGTGCTTGTTTTTGAGTTCTTAGTTCCTGAGTGAATTTTTCCCTTAGGCAAATTCTTATATCTAGATCTACTAAAAAGAAATATTTTCTCACTGTACAGTTCCCCATAGTAATTCTAAGTTGTGAGACTAAATAGATAGATGATAGGAGATTTCCTTCTTCTACATTGACTTCAAATCTTGCATGTTTCTCTGTAGCTAAACCTATACATTTCAAATGTGATGAATTAATAGAATTGAGTGTGGCCCTACTATCCAACATGACTATGACCGGTTGTCCTTGGAGAGTGCCTTGTACCCAAAATATAGTACACCTCAAAGTGCTAAAAAGATAAATGGTATCTCCTCATCATACTAGTGGAACAATCCTCTCTGCATGGTTCATTTTAACCTCTTTTGGAAGCTTTTTGATCATCTTCTTTGGTTTTTTGTTCCTCATCCTCTTCATTCTCTAAAACCACCTCAATCTGATGAATCTTATTCTTGCTTAAGCATTAGTACCTGGTTCCCATGACTTCTTACAATTAAATAGAGCTTCCTCCTCCTCAAATCTTGTCTCATGGCTTCATCCATTATCTGCTTCATTGGAGGGGGTTTTTTGTCTTTCTCTTCTAAGGAGAGGGGTGGCTTAGCATGTGAATAAATTTTGGAAGAAAAAGTGGATTTTTCCATGTCTCATATCTTCTTAATTTATTCCATGAGTGTGTTGGGGTTAAAACCCTTCACCCAACCCTTTAAGGCTTTGTTCAATCCATCCATAAATAAGACAACAAATCTTCTCTCTAAAATCTCTATCACTAGTACTAATAACCTCTAAAATTCTATGATGTAGCTCTCCATTGATCTAGTGTTATTTAGTTGTGCCAACTCCTTCAAGTTGAGCTATAAATCCATTTCGTCAAAGTGGTCAATAAGTCTCTTTGTGAAGTTTTCATATGAAGTGACTTAATCGTGACCAAGGGTTACCATCATATGGTTTGAGGTGAAGTGTCATGAACTTGACTACCTCTTCTTTAGGAATGGAGTTGAGCTAAAAGTATATATTTGTTAGAATACTTTAGAATAACTAAGAGGGAGGGTGAAAAAACAATGATTGAAGCATATTTGTCATACTTGTATGTTCTCAGCAATCTCCCTCTTTCAACAATCTCCTTTTATTAGCTTCTTCAATCTATTCTCAACAATCTCCCTCTTTGGCATTGATGGCAAACCAAATTGATCAACCAAATCAACCAGATGGTAAATGCCTTGCTCAACCAAACTAACTAGGTTAAAACAGTAAGACAATACCAAAAAAAAAAACTTGTATTGAAATCTCTCCCTCTATCAGCAACTTCCATATTTTGATTAGGTTACAAAACTCTGTCTTATAACTCCCTCTTACTCTTCTTATATCTCCCTCTTTACAATATCTCCCTCTTACTATGTAGATGTTAGGATTTCTCCCTCTATCTTGGATTTTATTTTATCTCCTCTAATCAGCAATATCTCCCTCTAATATCAATAAAACTCTCCATCTCTTTGACAACAATCTCTTGATATAATCTCTTCCTCTTGATCAATCAATCTCTCTTGATCAGTAATTATCTCCCTCTTTGACAACAATGCCAAAGACTTGTTATCTTAAGCATGACATATATAAGCTTTTTAGTTTCTTGAAGTTTTAGCTCTTTGATTACTTTAGGCAACTCCTAAAGTAAGATCCATTGCATCAATGTGTAACATATGAACATTAGCTTGTTTGATGCAGGGCACTCCTCTTGTTACTTAGATAGCCTTTGATAGGGGTATCACCCCTAGTTTACCTCTTAGATACTTAGGTAATACTTTTGTGAAGATATTAGCAATTTTCTCTTTAGTGTTAACATTCCATCTTCACCTCTTTATCTTGAACTAACTCTCTCAAGTAATGATACTTGATTGTAATGTGCTTAGTCTTTGTGTGCATCACTGGATTCTTTGATATATTGATAGCACTTGTATTATCATAGTAAAGTATCACTGGTTCTGTGATCTCTTCCTTCATTCCTTTGAGTAGCTGCTTGATCCATACAATGTTTGTACAATTTATAGCAATGACAACATATTCAGTTTTAGTAGTAGATTGTGAATTGCAATTTTTTTTCTTTCTACTCCATGTAACTAGCCTCTTGCCTAAGAAAAATGCTCCTCCATTGGTGCTCTTTCTATCATCAATGTTTCCAGACCAATCAGAATCAATGTAGGCTCTTAATTCAAATTTCTCATTCTTATTGTAGTATAGACCAAACTCTTCTATTCCTTTCAAATATCTCATTATTCTCTTTACAACCATCAAGTGATTGTCCCTAGGATTAGCAAAGAATTTTGTAACTATCCCTGTATATAATGCAATATTAGGTCTACTATGTACTACATATTGTAATTTTCCAATCATAGACTTGTACAATGTTTGATTCACCTTAGTTGAATCATCATTCTTTGATAACTTGTGTCCTATCACCATAGGTGTACTTACTAGTTTGGAATCCTCCACTCCAAAAAAAATTCAATATTTTCTTGACATACTTTGATTGAGCAATGTATATACCATATTTCATTTGATATAATTAAAAACCCACAAAGAATTTGATCTCTCCAAACATAGACATTTCAAATTATTGCTTCATATGATTTGCAAAATCCTTACATAAAGCATCTTGACCTCCAAATATGATATCATCAACAAAAAATTTAGATAACAAAATACCTTTTCCTTTCTCTGTCTTCATGTACAGATTGTTGTTATCATTAATCATTTCAAATCCAATCTTCACAAGATAATTATGAAGTCTCTCATACCATGCTCTTAGTGCTTGTTTCAAACCATATAGAGCCTTGTGTAGTCTACATACCATGTTCTTATTGTTAACACAAACAAAACCTTCTAGTTATTCTGTATAAACTTCTTCCTCTAATATACCATTTAGAAATGTAGATTTAACATCCATCTGATAAAATTTGAAACCTTTGTATGCAAAATAAGAAAGTAAAGTTCTTACTACTTCCAATCTAACAATAGGGGAAAATGTCTCTCCATAATCAATCCCTTCCTCTTGTGCATATCCCTTACAAACTAATCTTGCTTTGTTCCTTGTGGCTTCACCATTTTCATCTAGCTTGTTTCTAAATACTCATTTTGTGCCAATCACATTTTTGTCTTCTGGTCTAAGAACTAGACTCCATGTTTTGTTTTTCTCAATTTATTCAACCTCTTCTTCCATGGCTTTACTCCAGTCTACATATTCTGATGTATCTCTCACTAATTTGGGTTCCTTCATTCTTGGAAAGCATGTATCACTTCTCAATTTGTTTCTTGTCATTGGTCTTGCATCTTTATCTCTAATGATTTGAGTAGCAGAATGATGTCTTTTGACATACTTAGACAATCTAGGTTCAACTCTAGTTTCCTCATTGTCTTTCAGCTTCAGAATCAATGTGTGCATCTCTTTTAGGTAGTTTAGAATTTCTTTCATGTACACTATTCTTAGAATTAGAATGTGCTCCCACTTTATTCTGTAACTTGGCATCTGAATGTAGCTTAGTTGCTGAATGCAACTCAATATTCATAGTGTGTGACTCGATAGTCATTGAAACTTTCTTTTGGTTTGTAGCTTGATTTACAACATCTTCTTCAGTAGGCATGCCTTCATAAAAGTATACAAATGATTTGTATTCTTCTAATTCTTTCATAGGTTCAGCCTCATATACTTCTATATATTCATCAAAGCTCACATTTGCACTTTCCATAATTTTATTAGTGTTAGTATTTAAACACTTATAAGCTTTACTTCTTGTGGAGTACATCTTAGGAATATACCTTCATCACTTTTTGCATCAAGTTTACCATTCCTTAAATATTTAAGAATGTAATACTTACTTTCAAATACCTTAAAATATTTCACATTAGGTGAGTATCCATACCATTGTTCAAAAGGTGTTGAATGAGTACCTTTCTTGATTTGTACACAATTCAAGGTATAGTCAGATGTACTTACAACTTCTCTCTAGTATTTTAAAGCAACATTCTTCTCCATCATGAGTGTTCTAGGACAATCCATCATAGATATGTTCCTCCTTTTAGCTATTCCATTTTGTGGAGGGGTTCTAGGTGTAGATGTTTGTCTTTTGATTCCTATGTCATTACAGAACATCTCAAACTCATTTGATGTGAATTCTCCTCCTTTGTTAGATATTACACACTTAGAATTTTACCTATTTTCTTCTCAAATCTTGCTAAGTACCACTTAAAGATTTGGAAAGCATCAAATTTTTGTTTCAAAAACATAATTGTCATTATTCTAGAATAATCATCAACAAGCAACATAATGTACTTATCTAATTTCTAGCTTTGCACATCAATTGGACCACACAAGTCAGTATGAACAATCTCTAGTATTCCTTTAGAGGTATAAGTTTTACACTTAAAACTTGAATTTGTCATTTTTCCTAACTGACATTGTTTGCACATTATATTATTAGTCTTTTTCAACTTAGGAAAATCTCTAACCTTCTTCATGTTACTGATAATGACTCGGTTATCAAAATTGACATGACATAACCTTTTGTGCTATAGCCACACATCATCAAATTTTACAACAAGATAAGTAGCATCCTCTATATCAAGATAGAATAGATTACTCCTAGTTTGATCACCCTTTCCAATCAATTTCCCATCAGTGTCATATATCTTAGCAATCTTGTTTTCAAGCTCAACCTTACATCCCAAATTATTCAGTTGTGACACACTCAAAAAATTATAGTTAAGACCTTCAACATAGTAAGCATTATAACATAAAATCTTATCTGTGAGTTCAATATAACCTTTTCCTTTTATCAAACATGGTGCATCATTACCAAATCTTACACTATTTACATCATAACAATTTAGGGTAATGAACTTAATTTTGTCTCCAGTCATGTGATGTGAACACCCACTATTAATGATCCATCTATCATTCTGGTTCACACAAGTCAGAAGTGTGATTGCTTCATCTTCATCAAATTTTTCCTTCATTGCAACATACACCACTTCATCATCATGTTCATTATATTCATCATTTGTTTCCTCTTCAACAATGTAGCATGACCTTTTGCCTTTGTCTCTATAGTCTTTGCTATCTTCATCTCTTATGCTCTTATATTTGTCACCACCTATGCAATTCTTCTTCTCTCGACATCTAGTAGTAATATGACCAACATCATTGAAATTGAAAAAAATGATATGTAATTTACCTTTGAACTTTTTCTTTACCTTTGTGGAATCTTCTTGCCAGTAGTGCTTCAAGCTATTCTACATCCTCCTCATCTGTATCATTGTCACTAGACACATACTTCTTTTTTGTCTTCTTCTTCTCTTCAGGTGCTTTTAATGATACCTTAGCTTTGAAAGCAAACTCAATACTTTTAGGTTTTTAATTATCAAATTTAGATAGCTCAAAAGTAGTGAGTCTACCTACTAGACCTTCAAGTGATAGATCATTCCTTGTTATACATCTTAGTTCTTGAATTGTAGAAACTCTAATGGCATATATAGGAAGTAGTATTCTCAAGACTTTGCTTAACATAGTGTCATCATCTAATTTACTAGTAGCTCCTCTTATTGCATTAACAACTTCTTTTATCCTTGCAACATATTGAGCAATATTTTCACCTTCTTCCATTCTCATATCATCAAACTTACCTCTAAGACTTTCAACTTTGGCTCTTAGAACATTTTCATCTCCTCCATAGATAGTGGTTAGGGCATCCCACATTTCTTTTGCATTGTTAAGACCTTTGATATCATCAAATTCAATATAGCTTAGAGTAGAGGCAATCTCCAACATTGTCTAGTTATATTCTTTCTTCTTTCTCACATCCTCAATAGTTGAGGCACCAACAGGATTAATATGCTAAATAGAAATGGTAGATTGTGTATGATCTCCAAGTCCTTCAAGGTATAGATTCATCAAACTTTTTCATTCAGGAAAGTTATCTCTATTAAGCTTGGGTACTTCTCTTTTAGACATCTTGATCTTTGTGCTTCTTGTACCTTCAAACTAATCCTCTTAAGAAGATGGCTCTGATACTAATTGTTGAAATACTTTAGAATAACTGGGGGGGGTGAATTAGTTATCTAAGGCTAGATGTATAAATAAAAAATTTCAAAGCTTAGTGAACCCATAAAACATTTATACTCATGCATGCATCCATAATATTATGCAATCACTTAAAACTTGTAGGTTACTGGAAAATCAACTTGCAGAAATGTAAACATGAAACATGACAAATTCATCAACACACTTGACACAATGATTTACATGGAAACCCAGTTTGAGAAAAACCACCAGTAACATGCTACTCTTTTTCACTCTTCTGAAGTGATGTCCTATGAAAGGCCAACCCTGTTAAAGGTTACAATACACACTATTAAATGTGACCTTGTTAAAGGATTTCAATCACCCTGTTAGAACTGAGCCTTGTTAGAGGACTTTAGACCATTCAATTGGAATGTCACCCAATTAAAGGATTTACAAATGACTGTTAGGTCAATCTTAATCCAAAGAATTTATCCTAGACTAATACAATTGTTAGAGAGTAACAATAAGGCTTGATCTAATACAAGTTACAACTTTATTTGCAAATTATAGATCTCTATACATCCTCAATTATGATTGGCCTTCATACTTTGTAGTTTTGATAGATTGTTGACCCTTCAAGCATTTATCTCCTTAAGCCTTCTTGCTTAACATGCCATTGTAGAATCTTCTCTTATGTCACTTGATGAAGAAAAACTATTGACTCCATGTCTTCCTTAGGTTCTCACACATGACAACCTTGCTTCATGACTAGCCATTCCTATAAATAGGAAATTAAGATCTTTGAACACTTATTCTCCATCATCCAATATAGGGTTTAGATGGATTAGGTAGGATACAATGAATCTACCCCACATTTCATATGTCTTCTAGAAACTTCTAGAATCCTCTTTGAATTTGCCTTAAAATGGTTCACCTTGAATTCTACACCACCAGCTCATCAACCTTATCTTCCACCTGGCTCACACCATCCAAGAAAATAAACTTGTCAGCTTAGATCCATCAATTTCATAATCTTTTAAATAATGCAATAGCTCAGTATTATCTTGCTTCTGATGCTCAACACACACTACATTGCTTGTCATCCTCTGTGAAATTACTTGGCACAAACTAAAGTTTACTGGTGTTGGGCATCAACTAAACTTTACTTAGCATCCACTATTCTACATGGCATACACTAGAATGAGAATTTACTCAGATCCAACTAATTTTTTTCTCGGCTTGCACTAATTTTACTCAACACCTACTTTCTACTCAGTCAAGCTTGGTAGACAAACTTTGTGTAACTTGTTCTTCTAAATTTTCTTAGTGCAATCAACCTTTGTAACCTTAAGTAGATTATCAATACGTTATGTTACCACTATCTTAACTGATTCTTGTACTCCTTTACATTATCATAACTCAACCTTTCCTCTAGGTGTTATTGTTACATCTTTTCATCAAATCCTCTTTATCAATCAAATAAGTGATAGTACTTGAATCTTATAAGCAATTGTCTCACCAGCAAATAGTAGGTTTGACATCAGTGAAAAAATAATGATTGAAGCATGTTTTTCATACTTGTATATTCTTAGCAATCTCCTTCTTTCAACAATCTCCTTCTTTGATTAGCTTGTTCAATCTATTCTCAACATATATTAGCCTTCTGAATCTATGCTTATGCTGATGTATGCCCAAAGCCATCAAAGCATGATAAGTTTATCTTTCCAATCATTGATTTAATGTCATCATTGTAATTTCCCTACCTCCTAGAATATTTCATCCGCAAATCCACATAATCCTTAAAGTATAATTTTGCTCCAAATTTAGCATCAAACTAGTCTTGTTGGAATTGATCTTTCATCTCAAGGAAGGCAGGCTCTTTTTCCCTGTGTTGTTCTAACTATTGGAGAAACTTCAACATCATTGGTTGTGTGTAGGAGTGCTTTGTATAAAGCCTCTCATTGATAAAAAATATCATTGTGGTCATTGTGTCCTCCATTTGTCCTTCTTCTTGCCAATAGTCAAAGGTTCTCACTATAATGTCCCCACCTAGGAATAGAAATAATTTACTCAATAGCTTTTATTTAAGATTTGCATTGTCCTTTATTCCTATTGATGACTTTGTGTGCTCCATGTATTTAATATGTGTTTCTAGTCTTTATACTCAATAAAATCAGATATGATTACATTCTATCATATATCTTTCATAAAAAAATATCATTTATCCCCTTCTGTATCTCTTCTTTATAAGAGTATTATGTATTCCCTAATTCTTCCATATCATTAATGATATTCTATAAATAGTAATTCTTAATCATGAGACTTCTTTGATCTATATGATCAATATCTAATATATTTTCATAATTCCCTATTGTTTGATTCTTGTCATTCTGTTATATGAATTTCCAGATGGACTGATTATGATGTTAGTGTGCATTGTGTCCTCTATACTGAGAATATATAATTCAAAGTGGATGCTATATCTAAAATGACCTTAACCAATGACCTATCAATTGATTATCGGACTTTTTGACATATCCCCATCAATATATCCAAGAGTATTAGAACAATAAATTCAATTTATTTCTCTTACAATATATGATTAGTGCAAAAAACTTATTCTATCTTCTACTTATTGGAATCCTTGATAATCTAAATTTATTAAGGGACCTTCTCTTATTCAATTCTATTTTGCACTAATGATATCCTTGAGGCTTCTATTGTTGCACATTAAATATCATTAATCTTATTATTTGTATTAATTGTTTAATTGTATGTTATATGTTGAATTCATATTTGTGGATTTAGTATTATCTATGATTGCAACTCTATGTATGACTTGCTGATTAAGTATCAAATATATAAACACTACAAAAGACAAGTGAGTTGTTTATTCTTGTTCAATAGTAGTTGCCTTCCTCCTATTCATTCACCAACTTTATAGACTGAGTTTGTAGTTTTTACCCAAATGAGATGTTAATCAAGATATCCATGTATGGAATCAAAGTTTAATAGATTTCCATTTGAGATATTGCTCGTGGACTGGTTGATGCTATCATTTTTTATTAATTCGATCATTACCAAATTTGTGCTCTTAGACCTCCTCAATATTTGATGTCCCTCCCTTTTAATCTATATTCTCATATTTGTTATCACTAACTGTAGATGGAAAAGCCCCCTCTAATTCTCTTTTCATATAATAATGAAGATGAATAGAGTGTTATCTGTGTTTAATGGTATATCTAACCAAGTTTATTTCTATTGCTGACTGGAAAAATTCACTTCATGTAATCTCCTCCATAGTCTATAGAGTCAAGTACCACCCTTCATTCCTATCCTTTCAGATTTACCAGTATGGGCCTCTATCAATTTTCTATAGTAAAGTCTAGAGCTTTTTTGAGCCAAAATATATACATTCCTTATAATTATCATTTCTTGTAGAGATGTTTCAATGTCTTCTATTCAGTTTGTTATCTATGTCCTATAAATATATAATGACATCCATATTAAATGACCTTCCTAACAATATCGCCAATCTAAATACATGCTTGTTCCATTTCCTTGGTTTTAGGTTAACAAGATGAGTTACCAATTTAAGAACATTGGTTCCTTCTTACTATATTTCATGTCTCATTCTGAAATTATGATAGTTTTCATAAGCTATATAAACTAGAATAATATATTTTTGTTTTCCCTCTTTTTGAATTCTCCTCCTTTTTTCTTCCTTTCTTTTATATTTCTCCTTTATTTATAGTCCACTTGATGAGAGATTGCGACTTTTCAAATTAGGTTGCAATCTTTAGTTCTTTAAATAATATATTTATTATAATTATTTTATTTATAATTATAATGTATTTGATTAAGATTGTAGTTTATATATTTTGATAATTATATTAATTACATTATAAACATATGATATGATTATATTGATCAATATATGTATTATATGCTATTAGTTTCTTATTATATAAATCATATTTAATAATAAATTATTATAATTTATTCTATTATTAATTTATTTATTATAAAATCTTATGAATATGGGGACATGACACTTGCCAATTTTTTCTTGCCTCTTTTCTAAAGTCTCACTGAGCTGTTGTTGTCCATTCACTAAGATGTCACTTAGCTATTGTTGTCCTCTTGTTAGCTCCCTTAAAATTTGCATCATCTTAGTCATTAATTCACCCATCCTACTAATTGGGATCTTGGTAGCATCCAATGTTACTGAGAAGCTAGAGAGAAAATCGGCTCTAATACCATTGTAATGCTCCTTGTCTACACAAGGAGATGAATACGGTGGAAATAAAACTATACAACAAATTTGTGTGGGTACAGAGAGATATATGGATAGTGGCATATGTATGGTGGAGAGGTTCTCAGTATAGTGGTTGGTAGTGGGAGTCAAAAAAAAGAAGTATGGAGGAGATGGAAGTGTATGGAATGTAATGCCTACCCCTACTTGACTTTTTTGATTTGTTTTAACTGGATTCTTTTAGGCCTATTCTATTATTATGTTTTATGATTAGCAGTACTAGATTACTGGAATCGATTAGTTGTATTTCATATTCAAATGATATATATGTTGAGGTACTTAGTTTCTAGGGATACTTACCCCATACTTGCATGTGTATGTTTTCTTTATGTTTGACATTTTTGATGTGGTTGAGGAAGGGAGTCATAGTCACCTACTAGTTGGGATCTACACGATGAACCACTTCCTACCATTGCCTATTTAGTTTAGAATATTGTGTTTGTACATGCATGGATTTTATGCAACTTGCAAGTACTAAGTATCAACTTCTCTAAATTGCCACGATGAATGTACCCTATCATAGTATTTCAATGGTGTAAGTGGAGAGATAACTATTGAATCCAAATCCTAAATCCTAAGCCAATTATCCTAGAAAATAGGACAAGTATCTGAGTTAGTTTACCCATCCGAATTCATCAAGTGACGTGAATTCATGATTTTGACCCTAGAGTTTGATTATGTCATTTGCCTTCAGTTGAGTTGTAATTTTTGGTTTTGTGGGTATGTGGTGGTTTTCTATTATAATTAAATCAAATTAAAAGATAATTTAATGATTGAATATAATGGAAATCTTATAAAGAAATTTGATACTTAATTAATTGATAAATTAGTTAAATAAAAGAATTAAATTTAAAGATTTTATTAAAGTTCTATATTTGATGTATTTATATTTATTTAATTTAATGATAATTATTTAGGAGTTTTATTTTAATAATAAACTCTAAATAATGTTATTAATTAAGTTAATAAATATATTATTAAAAATGTCTTGTGAATTAATTAAATTTAAATTTTTTATTAAAGTTCTATATTTGACGTATTTATATTTATTTAATTTAATGATAACTATTTAGGAGTTTTATTTTAATAATAAACTCTAAATAATGTTTTTAATTAAGTTAATAAATATATTATTAAAAATGTCTCATGAATTAATTAGATAAAAGAATAAAATTTAAAGATAAAGTTATAGTTCTAATTTTGACATATTTACAATTATTTAATTTAATAATAATTTATTTAGGAGTTTTATTTTATTTAATAAAATCTAAATAATATTATTAGTTAAATTAATAAATATGATATTAAAAGTGTCTCATGATTAATTAAACTAAGAAAGAAAAATAATTTAATAAAGATATTTTAATTGCTTAAAGTTGTTGCAAGAAAATTGTATATAGAAAATTCAATATTTAATTATTTTTAATTAATTAAAAAATTAATTAAATAAAAGAATTAAAATAAAAAGATTAAATTAAAGTTCTAATTTTAGCATATTTATATTTATTTAATTTAATAATAATTACTTAAGAGGTTTATTTAATAATAAACTCTAAATAATATTACTAGTTGAATAATAAATATTATTTGATTAAAAAGAAAATATGTGAATATGTGAATATTTGATTAATTAAAAATTATGCTTTAAATAAAAAGTCTAAATTTAGAAGTCTAAATTAGAGGTCTAAATTTAGAAAATTGGTTAAAGAAAGATTAGAATATGATGTTATTTAACTATTTAGAAATTAATTAAATATGTACTTCGGTTTAAAATATTTATTTTAAAAGTCCAATTTAAAAAGTTGGATAAAAATAGAATTAAAATATTAAAATATTAAATATTAAATATTGTTTTATTATTATTATTTAATTAATAATTATTAAATTAGAGTTGCATTTAAATAAGGAGCTTTAATTATTCTTATTAATTTAAATTATAAACTATGCTTTAAATAGTGCCTACACTAATTAATAAGTGGAGGAAAAGAAAATGTAAAAGAATATTTTAATTAAAAAGTTCTTTAAATGTGCATGAAAGAATTAAATTTAAAAGATTTGATTAAAGTTCTAATTTAGGCATATTTATATTAATTTTATTTAATAATAATTTATTTAAGAATTTAATTTTTAATAAACTCTAAATAATATTATTAGTTAAATTAATAAATATTATATTAAAAACATCACATGATTCAATAAGGGAGAGAAAGCTTTAATTTAATAAAGTTCATTTTAATTAAATTGCATAAAGTGTGTGCATGAAAATTAAAATATAGTAATTAAAGGCAAAGAATTTTCACATGATTGCATGACCAAAGCCTTGATTTGGGAAAAAAACTCTTTGTTAAGGAAACTAGAGCTCATTTCTAGACACATAGGTTTGGTGGAGCCAATTTTTGAAAAGTCAGCTTTCAAAGGAAAAGGAAGATTCTTGTGTGTTTGTGCATTCATTGTTTTAGCATCAGATTCAGTTAGGATCTTGTGGGTTTGTATAGTAGTTGTTCGTTCTTCAAATTCCTATCTTCTTCATTTCTGTCATGTTTCTATTTTCAAAAGTTCTCTAGGTCGAAACTCTTGTTTGAGAAAATTGATTTCCAGTATAGAATTGTATGAGATTTAATATGAAAACTTTTAGTAAATATTGAACTTTAAGGTTTTCAAAACCTCATGAATTATGAAATTCACTTTTGTATGCACTTTATGTGATGTTTGATTTACTAGTGTTGGGGTTTTCAGGTTTGACTTAACTTTGGTCAATCAAGATGTTTACTAGAGGCTCAAGAGTTCTGTTTTCTGATGTCATGATGATTTTTTGATCTTGATCTTTTATACTCAACCACGATAGTGTGTCTGGTATGCTCTATGAGATGTTTTGATGCATTGATTGTTATTGAACCTTTGAGTCTTCCATCAGTTGTATTTGGATTTATTTCCAGTCACTTTTATAGGACTAAAGTGTTTGTATAATTTATTCTTGGTGATGTCAAGTTATGACATGGATTGGTTTATGTATACTTAATTTTGGGATCAGTCCTATTAGGATGATTGTATTGGTGGAATTTGTGATTATGATCAGTGATTTTTAGTACTCGTCAGTTGCTTTCTTAAGAACTGATGTATGGTATGTGGTCTTTTGTGATCTTTTGACTTCACTAAGCTTAGGGTAGGTTATCTATATGTAAATGTTGGGAAGTGGCTTGCAATGGAGCCTTGGACCCAAAGTGGTTGCCAGGGTAATCCGTTGTAAGTTGTTTAATAAGTCAAAACACTACACTAAATGGGAATAAAATGAACCTAATGAGAGTCTTTGTATGTTCTTTCCAATGCCTCAAGTGCTAGTACAGACTAGGATGGGAGTAGAGAGAATGCTTGGTTGCGACCATGCATCATTAGTATGCCTTGTCAGTACAAAAGGAGACTAGTGCCACATAGAGTCACTAGGGGGCCAAGATCAAGTTAGACTGCCAAGGTAACTCTAGCATTGATTTGTGCAATGACAATTATCTACTTGCATATTAGATTCCCTATGTGTCTATGTTTGACTCAAGGTCTAGATGTCGATTTATCCTGAAACTTTTGAGTTAGATTACTTTTAGGGTTTCCTTAATTTAAATATTACTTTTGATTTTGTGATTGATATCATGCTTGGGACTTGAGACTATCTCCTTAGTGTGCTGAGAGTGGACCTTTTTGGGTTACCATGAGGTCGGGTGGTAGTGCTTTTTCTTATAATATTGAGATCCGATCGTCAAATGTTGCTACTGGATGTGTTTGTGCAGATGCTCCTTTCTATATGTTCTTGTATTTCTATGATGGATGGTTGTATTATTCTATTGTATTTGATTTTATAAGATCTTAAGAGATGATGTAATTTATTTCATGATGTATATTATTTCAGCCTTTTATACTCTATGACCTATACAGTGGATGATTGTGCATTCTATTTATTGCCAAGTGGCATCATATATAATTGTATATTATTTAAATGGATTCATAATGGTATATTATTATTTGATGTGGATTTATTATATATTAGATTTATCATTAATTAAACTTAAATGTGATTCAACGTCATGGGACCCTTAAGAATTGTAATCTATTTTATGTTATGTGTTTATGTGAATGTTAATTGTTTCTGCTATGTTATAATTGTTGTTGTTAAGTTATTATCTTTAACTATATATATATAGTTTGGAAAACTTAGTAAAACTTTAGGTTAATTCTTTTGGATCCCTTTGGTGGGGCATTACATGGAATATGGAAGGTGGAAGATGGAATATAGAAGTCTATCAAGGAGTATGGTGGTAGTGGAGGTAGTACGTGTTGAAAATTTGATTGAAAAGATCATTGTTGAAGGTCAAAGAGGGAGATTGTTGTTAAAAGAATGTTTTCAATCATTGTTTTGTCATTGATGTCAAACTTGCTATTTGTAGGAATGACAATTGCTTATAAGATCCAAGTACTATCACCTAGTTGATTGATGAAGAGGATTTGATCAACAAGATGTAACAAAAGCACCCAAGGGAAAGGTTGAGTTATGATTTTGTAATGAAGTGCAAGGATCAGTTAAGACAATGGTGAGATGATGTATTGGTAACATATTCAAAGTTATAGAGGTTGGACACACTTAGAAGCATTGGAGAAATAAGTTGTAATAGGATTAACTATAAAGCTTAAACTAAGTTCATCAGTGGGTGCCAAGCAAGCTAATTGAAGCTAAGCAAATTTTCAGTTAAAGTTGAGAAAATGAAAAATCTAGTGTGTGCCAAGTGAACTTTAGGTGCTGAGTGAAGTTCAAGTGCCAAGCAAACTAATAGGTGCCAAGCATCAGAAAATCTTAGTAGGTGCTGAGTGAACTTCAAGTGTTGAGCATCGGTAAAAATGTAGTTGATGTTGAGTAACACAGTATGTGTCAAGCATCAGGATTTCAATAGTGTCGAGCTACTGCATTATTGAAAAAATTGAAGATTCACCAAATCTGAGCCGACAGATTTGTTACCTTGAATTTTGTGAACTAGTTGGAGGATAAGGATGATGAGCTAGTGGCACAAAATTCTAGGATAAGGATGATGAGCTAGTGGCACAAAATTTTATGTAAACTATTTTTGAGTGAATTCTAGAGGATTCTTCATGATGTTTCTAGAAGAAAAAAATATGGGTTAGATTCAATGAATCCTACCTAATCTATACAAATTGAAATTAAAGGAGGGAAGAATCAAGTAGGAAAAGAAGTTAAGGAGTCACAAACTAAGAAGTAAGAGTTGTTGGTGTGCCAAATTGTGAAGTGGTTGAAAGGGTGTCAAGGAGAAGACATCTAGGAGAAGGAAGAATAGAGCATAGAGACTCTACTTCAACAAGTGGTCAAGAAGAGATGATTGTACTATTGCATTGAGCATGGAGACTCAAGGAGACTAAGCTTGAAAGAAGGGCAAGCTATGAAGAGTTGTAAAGACTGAAGACTAGGCAATGTTATGAGCTAAGAAGTGATTTGAAATCTACAAGTTGAGTTATATGTTATAATTAGGTCAAAACCCCTTATTGTTACTCTCTAGAAATTGTATCAGTTAGAGTAAAGGAAAATCCTATGGACTTAGGTTGGTTTAATAACCATTTGTAAATCCTTTAACAGGGTGACATTCCAAGTGAATGTTCTAAAGTCCTCTAACCAGGCTCACTTCTAATAGGGTGGTTAAATCTTTTAACTAGGTCACATTTAATAGTGTGTTGTAAGCTTTTAATAGGGTAGGCCTTTCATAGGGTATTACTTTAGAAGAGTGAGAATTGAGTAGCATGTTACTGGTGGTTTTTTCCAAATTGGGTTTCCACATAAATCATTGTGTTATGTGTTGATCTTTTCATGTGTTATGCTTGCATGTTGATTTACAGTAACTTGCTAAATAGGAATGTTTAAGCTTAGATGAACAAATAGTTAAATGGGTACACTTTACTAATGAAAAAGTTTGATTAGGAAATTTAGACCTTGAATAACTAATTCACCCCCCCTCTCAGTTATTCTAAAGCATTTCTAACAATTGGTATCAGAGCCATCTGCTGATTTAGTTTCAAGGTACTAGAAGTAGGAAGATCAAGATGTTCAAGAGAGAGGTTCCCAAGCTCAACAAAGACAAATTTGTTGCATGGTAGAGTCTGATGAAATTGCACCTTAGATCAATAGGTGATTATGCAAAAACCTCAATTGGTACAAAACATGTAGACTCAGCTGGACCTCTTACTATAGTTGATTTGAGCAAAAGGAAGGAGGACAATCAGGCAATGTTGAAGATTGCCTCTACACTCAGTTATGCTAAATATGATGACATCAAAGAATGTGATGCTGCATTCAAGATGTGGAAAGCCCTATTAGATATCTATGGAGGAGATTAGAATGTTCAAAGAGAAAAGAGAGAAAACCTCAAAGGAAAGTTTGATGACATGAAAATGGAGGAAGGTGAGAATGCTACTCAATATGGATCTAGAATGAAAGAAGTTGTAAGTGCAATAAGAAGTCTAGGTGATCAACTAGAAGAAGAGACTATCAGTAGCAAATACTTAAGGACCCTACTTCCCATCTATGCTATTAGAGTTTCAGCTATCCAAGAGCTAAGGTGTGTATAAGGAAACACACTAACCTTTGAAGGAATAGTAGGAAGACTTACTACATTTGAATTGTCCAACTTTGATAACTACAGACCTAAGAACTTTGAATCTGCTTTCAAGGCCAAGATGAAATTGAAAGACATTGAAAAGGTGTCATCAAAGAAGAAGAGTAGAAAAGGAAAACATGCATCCAGTGATAGTAGCATAGATAAGGAAGATGTAGAACAGTTAGAAGCACTACTTGCTAGGAGATTCCATAGAGGAAAAGCTAAATACAAAGGCAAGCTACCTATCATTTTTTTAATTGCAATGAGGTAGGTTATATTTCTGCAAGGTGTACACAAAAGAAGAACTACAAAGAAGGAAACAAGTACAAGAATAAGAGAGAAGATGATAGCAGAGATTACAAGGACAAAGGAAAAAGATGTTACATTGTTGAAGAAGATTTTGATGAGAATGATGATGAAGTGGTCTATGTGGCCATGAAGGATGAATCAAATAAAGATGAAGATGAAGCAATAGTACTAGTGACTTGTGTGAACAAGAATAATAAGTGGATCATAGATAGTGGATGCTCACATCACATGATATGAGACAAAAGTAAGTTTATTACCTTTACTCAATATGATGGAAATAGTGTTAGATTTGGTGTCAAATCAAAAGAAAATGTTCAATTAAACTTACAGACAAAATTTCATGTGATAATGCATACTATGTTGAAGGATTGAACTACAATCTGTTGAGTGTATCATAGTTAGGCAATGTAGGTTGCAAAGTAGAATTTGAAAATAAAACTGCCAAAATCTATGACATTGATAGAAATCTAATAGGAAAAGGTGAACAAACAAGGAGTAATTTGTTTTATCTTGATATTGAAGATGCAACTTGTATTGTTGTTAGACTTCATGATGTGGGGTTATGGCATAAAAGGTTGTGTCATGTTAACTTTGACAATCTGATTAGCATTAGTGAAAAGAAGAAAGTTAGAGGTTTGCCTAAATTGAAGAAGCCTAAAAATACAATATGCAAACAATGTCAACTAGGGAAGATGACTAAGTCTAGTTTCAAAAGTAAAACATACATTTCCAAAGAAGTACTAGAGCTAGTCCATATAGACTTGTGTGGTCCAATAGAAGTACAAAGTTACCTAGGATATAGATACATAATGTTATTTGTAGATGACTATTCTAGGATGATGACTTCTATGTTCTTAAAATAAAAATCTGATGCATTTCAAATGTTCAAGTGGTATTTGGCAAGAGTTGAGAAGGAAATAGGAAAGCATCTAAAATGCCTAAGATCAGACAGAGGAGAAGAGTTTACATCAAAAGAATTTGAGATATTCTACAATGACAAAAGTATCAAAAGGTAAACATAAACACCAAGAACTCCACTTCAAAATGGTATTGCTGAAAGAAGAAATAGATCAGTAATAGATTGTGCAAGAACCTCAATGATGGAGAAAAATGATGCTCTAAAATACTGGAGAAAAGTTGTAAGCACTTCTATTTACACCCTGAATAGAGTTCAAGTCAAGAAAGGTACAAATGCAACACCTTTTGAACTATGGTATGGTCACTCACCTAATTTAAAATATTTCAAAGTCTTTGGTTGTAAATGCTATATTCTTAAAGATACTAGAAATGGTAATTTTGATGCAAAAAGTAATGAAGGCAAATTCCTTGGATACTCCACTAGAAGTAAGGCATATAAGTGTTTGAATAAATTTTGATGAGCATGTAGAAGTCCAAGTTGATGATTCCAGAAAACTAGAAGATTATAGATCTTTTGTATACTTCTATGAAGTAATGACTATTAAATATAATGTTGCCAATCAAGTTGAGAATCAGCAACAAATTTTAGTATCAGCCAAGTCACAACTAGTGAATGTCGAGCTGCATTCAGAAGCCAAGTTGCAAAATGAAGAAAATGCACATTCTAACTCTAAAAATAGTATACATAAAAGAAATGATGAAGTAATAGATGAAGAAGAACAAAATGACTCTAAAACTAAAGGATCAAACATGGAAAGAAGGACATAACCAAGGTTAGCTAAGTATGTGAGAAGACATCACCTTGCAAATCAAATCATTGGTGACAAGGATGCAAGACCAATGACAAGGAATAGACTCAAAAATGAATCATATTTGTTGAGCAAGGTTGAGCCTAAAATAGTGAAAGATGCACTACAAGTTGATGACTGGTATAAAGCTATAGAATAAAAGATAGATTAGATTGAGAAGAACAAAACCTGGACCCTAGTTCCTAGACCAACTGACAAGAATGTAATTGGTACCAAATGGGTGTTTAGGAACAAACTTGATGAGAATGGTGAGATAACTAGAAACAAAGCCAGATTAGTTTGCAAAGGCTATGCACAAGAAGAAGGACTGGATTATGGGGAAAAATTTGCCCCTGTTGCAAGAATGGAAGGAGTCAGGACATTACTTGTATATGCTTCCTACAAAGGTTTCAAATTCAACCAAATGGATGTCAAGTCTTCTTTTCTAAATGGTATACTAGAAGAGGAAGTCTACATAGAATAACTAGATGGATTTTTTGATCACAAGAACAAAGATATGATTTGCAAATTGCACAAGGCACTTTATGGTTTGAAGCAAGCACCTAGAGCATGGTATGAGAGACTACACAAATATCTTGTGAAGATAGGATTTGAGAGAACAGATGAAAACAACAACCTATATATTAAGGTAGAAAAAGGTAAAGACATTTTTATATTAGAAATCTTTGTTGATGATATAATATTTAGAGGAATAGATGTTCTATGCAAAGATTGTGCTGATCAAATGAAACATGAGTTTGAAATGTCAATGTTTGGAGAAATCAAGTTCTTTTTTGGATTGCAAGTACATCAATTGAAGCATGGAATATTTGTGACCCAATCCAAATACATCAAGGAGATACTCAAGACATTTGGATTAGAAGATTCAAAACTAGTTAGCTCTAAGGGAATCAAACAATGTATAGATCAATGATAGAAAAATTACAATATGTTGTACACAGTAGATCAAACATTGCATTAGTTGTTGAAATAATGGCAAGATTTTCTACAAATCCAAGAGAAAATCATCTGATGGTAGTAAAGAGAATACTGAGGTACCTAAAAGGAACTGATGAATTTGGTTTGTACTACAAAAGAAGTGAAAAGTTTGAGCTAAAAGCCTACATTGATGTAGATTAGGGAGGCAACATTGACGAAAGAAAAAGTACCAGTGGAGGAGCACTTTTCTTGGAAAAAAGATTGATTACATGGACCAGAAAAAAGTAGAGTTGTACCTCATAGTCCACAGAAGAAGCTGAATATGTTGTAGCTAATATCAATTGCACCAATATTGTATGGATCAAATATTTATTGCAAGGTGTGAAGGAAGAGGTAAATAAGCCTATGATACTTTATTTTGATAATACAAGTGCTATCAACATATCAAAAAATCTTGTAATGCATGCCAAAACCAAGCATATTGCAATCAAGTATCACTACATAAGAGAACTGGTGGAAGAAAAACAAGTAAAGATAGAATATGTTAGCTCAAAATAACAGATTGCTAACATTTTCACAAAAGCACTACCTAAAGATGCTTTGAGTATCTTAGAGGTAAGTTAGGGGTGATACCCCTAGCCAAGGTTACTTGAAGTAAAAGCAAGACTGCCCTACATCAAATAAGTTAATTTTTGAAATACTACACATTGATGCAAAGGATACTTACTTTAGGATAAATCCTAAAGTAATTGAAGTGATGAAGTTCCAAATTAGTCACAAGCAAGGTGATGGAGAAACTAAGAGAACTTGTAAATGTTACACTTGCATGATAAGATGTTGAAATAATATGTCTTTGGTATTGTTGTCAAAGAGGGAGAAATGTCAGAAAATACTGATCAACAGTTGAGGGAGAAGATGAAAAAGCTAATTAGAACAAAGAGAAATAGTAGAAGATGAACAATGCATACAAAGGGATAAAAGGTAAGAAGGAAGAAAGAAAAGAACAAGGATACAACAACTAAGAGGGAGAAGCATGAAAACTAATGGTAACACAATTACTTTTTGACATTTGACTTACTATTCTAACCTAGCTAGCATCTTGATCACCTGGTTGAATAGTTTAGTCTGATGGTTGATCAATTTGGTTTGCCATCAATGCCAAAGAGGGAGATTGTTGAAAATCTAATTGAAAAGATCATTGTTGAAGGTCAAAGAGGGAGGTTGTTGTTAAAAGAATGTTTTCAATCATTATTTTTTCATTGATACCAAACTTGCTATTTGTAGGAATGACAATTGCTTATAAGATCCAAGTACTATCACTTAGTTGATTGATGAAGAGGATTTGATCAACAGGATGTAACAAAAGTACCTAAGGGAAAGGTTGAGTTATGATTTTGTAATGAAGTGCAAGGATCAATTAAGACAATGGTGAGATGATGTATTGGTATCATATTCAAAGATACAAAGGTTGGCCACACTTAGAAACATTAGAGGAATAAGTTGTAATAAGGTTAATTGCAAAGCTTAAACTAAGTTCATCAATGGATGTCGAGCAAGCTAGTTAAAGTCGAGAAAATTTACAATTGGAGCCAAGAAAATTAAAAATCTATTGTGTGTCGAGTGAACTTCAGGTGCCAAGTGAAGTTCAAGTGCTGAGCAAAGTAACAGGTGCTGAGCATCAAAAAATCTTAGTAGGTGTTGAATGAACTTTAGGTGTGGAGCATCAGAAAAACATAGTTGATCCTGAGTAACACAATATGTGTCGAGCATCAAGATTTCAATAGTGCTGAGCTATTGCATTATTGGAAAAATCAAAGATTTACCAAATCTAAGTCGACATAGTTGTTACTTTGAATTTTGTGAACCAGTTGGAGGATAAGGATGATGAGCTAGTGGAAAAAAATTCTATGTAAACCATTTTTGAGTGAATTTAAGAGGATTCTTCATGATGTTTCTAGAAGAAATAAAACATGGGTTAGATTCAATGAATCCTACATAATCCATACAAATTGAAATTAAAGAAGGGAAGAATCAAGCAGGAAAAGAAGTTTCAAACTTCTATTTAAGGAGTCATACACATATGAGTTGCTAGTGTGCCAAATTGCGAAGTGGTTGAAAGGGTGTCAAGGAGAAGACATCTAGGAGAAGGAAGAACAGAGCACAGAGACTTTACTTCAACAAGTGGTCAAGAAGAGATGATTGTATTGGTACATTGAGCATGGAGACCCAAGGAGACTAAGCTTGAAAGGAGGGCAAGCTGTCAAGAGTTGTGGAGATTGAAGACTAGGTAATGTTAAGTGATCTGAAATCTACAAGTTGAGTTGTATGTTGTAATCAGGTCAAAACCCCTTATTGTTACTCTCTAGTAATTGTATCGGTTAGGGTAAAAGAAAATTCTATGGACTTAGGTTGGTTTAATAGCCATTTATAAATCCTTTAATAAGGTGACATTCCAAGTGAATGTTCTAAATTCCTCTAACTAGGCCCACTTCTAACATGGTGGTTAAATCCTTTAACTAGGTCACATTTAACAATGTATTGTAAGCCTTTAATAGGGAAAGCCTTTCACAAGGCATCACTTTAGAAGAGTGAGAATTGAGTAGCATGTTACTGGTAGTTTTTCTCAAATTGGGTTTCCACATAAATCACTATGTTATGTGTTGATCTTTTCATGTGTTATGCTTGCATGTTGATTTACAGTAACTTGCTAAATGGGAATGTCTAAGCTTGGATAAAAAGATAGTTAAATGGGCACACTTTATTGATGAAAAAGTTTGATTAGGATTTTTGAAACTTGAATAATTTATTTACACCCCCTCCCCCCTCAGTTATTCTAAAGCATTTCTAATAGTACGATGGATGGAGGGAGGAGTATGGAGGGAGGTAGGATGGTGGATGGAAGGAGGAGGGAGGAGGCAACTAGTATAATATATGGAACTTGAGGGGAAATGGTGACAATGAGTATGGAGGGAGAAATCATATGGAAGGTGATGAAGAGATGTGAGGTGGTATGGTTGGGAAACTGCACAAATTGGAAGTACTTCTACTTTGAGGAAGGATTTGACGTGAGAGCTAACAATGTGAAAAAATATGATTTAGTAACTACATCCAATATTTTCCAAATATAGACGTGTATGCCAAACATAGAGATATAAAAAAATTCATTGATCTACAAAATATTTTATTCACAAATAAGATCGTGCTCTAATTTTCTAAATTTGAACAAGTAATACAAAGAATGGATTAGGGTGAGGGTTAAATCCCACTGAAATGAGAATAGCCAAGTAGGAAAGTGTTGGATACAATTGATTAATTGTGTATTATCTTTGATGTTACATAAATTTCATATCATTATCAGTTAGTGTATGCCAAGTTCACACGAGCAGTGAAGAGAGTTTTTTGTGTCTACCGAGCATTCCCAAGTTTGCCAAGCTAAGAAGACAGTGTCTATGAAGTTAACTTGGGCATCGAAGGAAATTCTGCAGAAGATGAGTGTTAAGCAAGCTCACTTAGTTAATGAAGGAAAAGTAGGATGGAACCAGTGTTAACCGAGCTCACTTGATTACCAAAAAAATCTTTGTGAATTTGCATTGTTAACCAAGCTTCTATTGGTTAACATAGGAAATCATTTTTGAGTTAGTGTCTACTGATCTGGGTGAGCTAATGAAGGATTTTTTTATTTCAGCATATTGAGTTTAATTGATTTATCTATTGGCTCTAGCTGACTAAGGAGATGAATATTAATTATTCTAAGTTGTATATGAGCCAACTTTACAATATGAATGAAATAAGTATAAGGTCAAGTTGAGAATTTGAAAGTGTGTAGTAATGTGAATGCATGGATAAGTTTGAAGACCTAATGATATAGTAAGGTAGTGAATCAGAAGGAAAAGCCAAATATCCTTGTGGAGTAGAAAAGATATATTCGATCAAGAAGGATCAAGTACAAGCCAGAATAAAGATCTATAATCAAAAAATTAGTTGCATTCAAATCAAGTCATCTCATTGTTACTCTCTAACCATTGTAGCAATGGTCTAAATCTCTTAATAAAGTTGGCTTAACAACTATTTGTAAAACCTCTAACAAGGTGGCAGTTCTTGAATTGTCTAAAAACCACTCCTAAAAAAGTGATTAAATCCTCTAATAGGGTCACACCTAACAATGTATTTTGTAACCTTTAACAGGGTTGGCTCCTAATAGGGCTCACTTCAGAAGAGTGAAAATAGTAACTAGTTGCAATTGGTGGTTTTTCAAAAATTAAGTTTCCATGTTAAATCCTGGTGCCAAATGTGTTCATGCTATTTTTTTATGTGTTTGCATCTAAGTTAAGATAATGGTAATCATAGATAACAACTAAGATTTGCATGTTAAGTACTTAATGAGCATATTCAAAATTTACCAAGTTACAACATTTTATGTGTGTTTACCGAGCATCAGCATTGTTTAGTTTTCAAAGTTTATTTTGTATTGACATCTAAGGGATATGAGATTTATTTTAGTAGTAACCGATTCACCCCTCCTCTCTTAGTTACTCCTCTTATATTTTCAACAATTGGTATCAAAGCTTTTGGTGCTTGTAGAGAAGGTTTCAAGGACCTAAGCTAAAGATCAGGATGTCTTATAGAAGAGATATTCCCAAGCTGAACAAAGACAATTTTGCAGCATTGCAAGGATTTATGAGGTTACATTCAACTACCATCATTGATTCAGCTTGTAAATATATTGATGTTGAATACAAGACTCCCACTAGAACATTATCAGTTGAAGTTATTGCTAAAAAGAAGAATCACGACATCATGATGATTGATATTGCATCTGCTTTTAGTTATGTTGAATTTGATGAAGTTAAAGACTACAAAACAACTCATGAGATGTGGACCAAACTAAAAGATATATATGGAAGAGATGACAATGTAAGAAGAGCTCAGGTTGAAAAGTCTTAGAGGTCATTTTGATTAGATGAAAATGAGAGAAGATGAGAACATTTAAAAATATGTGGAAAGAATCAAAGCAAGTGTAAGTGCAATCAAAGCATCTGGAGGAGACATTGAAGAGAAGACAGTTGTAAGATAGGTACTTAGAACTCTTCTTCCTATTTATTTAATTAGAGTGTCTGTTATTCAAGAGATGAGATGTGATCCAAATAATAAAATATTTTTAGATTCTCTAGTTGGAAGATTGACAACTTTTGAGTTAGATAACTTTGATAACTATGTTCCTAGTTCAAAGGTTATTCAGTCTACATTTGAAGCTAAACTCTCTCTCAAGAAAAAGAGTAAGAAATCAAAGTTTAGTTAATTAGGAAGTGAATAAGAAGAATTAGAAGAAAGTTCAAAAAATGATTTTGAAGTTTTTGAAGCCCTACTTGCAAGAAAATATTCCAAAGGCAAAGGAAAGTACAAAGGTAAAGTTCCTCTTATCTACTTTTCTTGTGAAGAAGTTGGTCACATTGCTGCAAGGTGTCCAAATAGAGAAATCAAAGATAAAAAGAAAAGCAATAAGAAAAAAGGCAAGAAGGATTCCATGAACTACAAGAACTACATGGAAAATGGTAAGAAATCTTGTTTATAACTAAAGATTTTGATAACAGTGAAAATGAAATGGTATATATTGTTGTAAAGGATGAATTTGACAATGAAGGAGATAGGATGACACTTATCTCTCATGTTAGAAAAAATGATACATGGATTATTGAAAATGGTTATTCACATCATATGACTAGAGACAAAACAAAATTTGAGCACATAGAATATTATGATGGAGGTAGTGTGAGGTTTGGAGGAAATGAACTTTGTAACATAAAAGGAAAAGGATATATTTCATTGACTAAGGAACTTGTATGTGACAATGCTTATTAGGTTGAAGGACTAAAGCGTAATCTACTAAGTGTGGCATAGTTGAATAACATTGGATTCAAGGTAGAATTCATGAATGGAAAGGCCAAATTACTAGATGAAAAAGGAAATATGGTTGGATCTGGCAAGCAAACAAAAGGTAATCTATTTTATCTTGATCTCAGTGAATGTTCATGTTTTATTGCTCAAGTAGAAGAAAGCTAGTTATGGTACAAAAGACTGTATTATGTAAACTTTGATAATCTAGTTGAGATAAGAAAACATAAAAGAGTAAGAGGTATTCCTAGTTTGAAGAAACTTGATATGGGTTTATGCGAGAATTGCCAAATCGGTAAGATGGAAAAGACTAGTTTCAAAAGAAAAAACTATCAATTAGAAAAAGTCTTAAAAATTGTTCGTGCAAACTTATGTGGACCTATTGGAATAGAGAGTTACAGTGGAGAAAATTTTTTCATTCTTTTTGTTGATGATTATTCTAGAATGATGACTATAATATATCTAAAAGAAAAATCAAAAGCTTGTCAAAAGTTCAAATGGTATTTGGCAAGAGTAGAAAAAGAAACTAGAAAGAGATTGAAATGTTTAAGATTAGACAGAGGTGGTGAATTTATCTCCAATGAATTCAATAATTTATGCATTGAAAGAGGGATCAAAAGACAAGTATCAGCCCCTGGTACTCTACAACAGAATGGTTATCCATCATGGATTGTACAAGAACATTGATGATAGAAAATAATGTTGTAATCAAATATTAGAAGGAAGCTATAAGCATTGCAGTTCATACCTTGAACAAAGTTCAATTGAAGAAAGACTCAAATCAAACTCCTTATGAACTATGGTATGGCTACAAACATAATGTAAGTTACTTGAAAGTATTTGGTTGCAAATGTTATAGTTTGAAAGAATCTAGAAAAAGAAAAATTTGATGTAAAAGGTCATGAAGGGATATTTCTAGGATACTCCTATAGAAGTAAAGCATACAAATGTTTGAATTTCTCTGCTTATAAAATCATAGAAAGTGCACATGTTAGAATTGATGAATTAGCAAAAAAGAGTGAAAAAGAAAGTCACAAAGAGCTAGAGGATTACAGAAGATTTGTTTATTATGAACCTAATACCCTATCAAACCTATCTAAAAGAAATGAGACTTCATCTCTTGAGTCCCCAAAATCTTCAATAGTTACCAAGTTGCAAAGAGTGCAACTCGACTCATAGTCTAAAGGAACTGAGTCACAGTCAAAGAAAACTAAGCTACTTCAAATCGAGTTTAATGGACCCGAGTCACAAACAGTGGGACCCAAGCTTGATATTGAAGTTAAAGATGAAATAAGTGGAACTCATTCCAAATCCAAAGAACCTATGTTAGCAAGATATGTCAAAAAGCATTATGCACCTGATCAGATCATTGGAGACAAATCTAATGGAACAATGACAAGAAGCAAATTAAAAAGTACATGTTTACTTGCTGAATTTGAACCAAGAAATATTAAAGATACATTACATATGAAAGTTGGCTTGAAGAAATGAATGAAGAGATAGAACAAATAGAAAAGAACAAAACTTGGACTCTTGTTCCTAGACCCAAGGATAAAAATGTATTTGGCACAAAGTTGGTGTTCAAAATGAAGATGGAAAAGTTTCTAGAAACAAGGAAAGACTAGTATGTAAAGCTTATTGTCAAGAATAAGGTATTGATTATGGTGAAACTTTTGCTCATATTGTAAGATTAGATGGTGTTAGAACTTTACTAGCATATGCAACACACATAGGATTTAAAGTGTATCAAATGGATAAATCTACATTCTTGAATGGAATTCTTGATGAGGAAGTATACATTAAACAACTAGAAGTTTTTGTAGATCTTAGCAAAAGAGAGATGGTTTACAAATTACACATAGCATTATATGGTGTCAAGCAAGCTCCCAGAGCTTGGTATGAAATATTTCATAAGTACTTGATACAGATCGGCATTCAAAGAACAAATGATAAAAGTAGTTTGTATATCAAAGAAGGACCAGATAAGAAGATTGTGTTGGCAGAAATATTTTTTGATGATACTTTATTCACAGGAAATGATGACTTGTGCAAAGATTTTTTAGAATAAATGAGTAAAGAATTTGAAATGTCCATGTTTGGTGAGATAAAATTCATTGTTGGGTTGTAGATACAATAAAACAAAAATGGTATCTACATCACTCAATCTAAGTATATCAAGGAGATACTAAAAAAGTTTGGAATGGAAGATTCAAGACCAATTGGAACCCCTATGTTTACTAGACATAAGATTTCCAAGAATGATAATTCCAAAGAAGTAGATCAAGCCACATACATATCAATGATTGAAAAATTGTAGTATGTAGTGCATACAAGGTCTGATATTGCATTAGCAATTTGTATGGTGGCAAAATTCTCAACAAATTCCAAAGAAAATCACATGATGAAAAAAAAAGAATCATGAGCTATCTAAAAGTTACTAAAGACTATGGCTTATGGTATAAACTTGGAGATAATCTAGACTTAAATGTGTTTACTGATGTTGATTGGGCAGAAAGTCTCGATGAAAAAAAAAGAACTAGTGGTGGAGCATTCTTTCTTCATAAAAGACTAGTGTTTTGGACAACCAAGAAACAAAATTGAATCTCTCAATCTATAGCAGAGGCAGAATATGTGGTAGCAATAGTTAATTGTTCTAACATTGTTTAGTTCAAACAACTGTTGGAAGGAATGAAGATAGGGATCAAAGATCCAGTAGTCATATATTGTGATAACACCAATGCAATTAATATATCAAAGAATCTAGTGATACATACCAAAAAAAAGCACATTGCTATAAAATATCACTTTTTAAGTGAATTTGTGTAGGATAAAGAAGTTAGATTGGAATATGTAAATACAAAAGAAGAGATTGTAGACATATTCACCAAGCCATTGCCTAAGGATGCATTTATGTATCTAAGAGGTAAGCTAGGGGTCATTCCCCTATCTGAAGCTCACTAAATGAAGTTTAGTGATGCATCAACTAGAACCTATTGAAGATCAATCAATTGGTGTAGTATTGACAAGGGCATATTACAAATGAATCAGTAATTAAGGTACATTGATATCAACAGAATTTTTATCTTTGACATGTGTTGTCAAAGCAGGAGAAGTTTACTGTCATATCTCATAGAAATTTTTGTTATTAAAAAGAGGAGAAGTTTGTTGTAAGAGGGAGAAGTTTTCTATCATAGAAACTTTATGAAGAGATACCTGTGAGGGAGAATGAACTTGGTAGAAGTTTTTGCAGATAGAGGGAGAAACTGAAGAAAGAAAGAGCTCACACTAACAAAGGGAGTTCTCATGGATAAAACTAAGGATATGTTCCTTACTTTATTCTTGTTCCAAAATTTCATGGCGTTATGACATATTGTATTGCCATCAATGCCAAAGAGGGAGATTGTTGGATAAAATTGATTAATTGTGTACATTGGCTTTGATGTTTCACAAATTTCAAATCATTATTAGTCAGTGTATGTTGAGCTCACTCGGGTAGTAAAGACATTTTTCTATGTCTATTGAGGGTTCCTCAGTTTACCAAGCTAAGAAGATAATGTCTACCAAGTTAACTTGGGTGTCAAAGGAAAGTTTGTAGAAGATGAGTGTTAACTGAGCTCATTTAGTTAATGAAGGAAAAGTTGGATGGAAGCAATGTTAACTAAGCTCACTTGATTACCAAAAGAATATTTGTGAGTTTGTAATTTTAACCGATCTTCCATTGGTTAACACAAGAAATCATTTTTGAGTTAGTGTCTACTGAGCTAGGTTGGCTAACGAAGGATTTTCTTATTTTGGAATATTGAGTTTAATTGATTTGTCTATTGGCTCTAGCTGACTAAGGAGATAATATTAATTATTCTAAGTTGTATATGAGCTGACTTGATAATATGAATGATATAAGTATAAGGTCAAGTCGAGAATTTGAAAGTGTGTAGTAATGTGAATGCATGGATGATTTTGAAGACCTAATGATGTAGTAAGGTAGTGAATCTGAAGGATAAGCAAAATATCCTTATGGAGCAGAAAAGATATATTCGATTAGGAAGGATCAAGTACAAGCCAGAATAGAGATCTACAATCAACAATTCAATTGCATTCAAATTAAGTCATCCCATTATTACTATCTAACCATTGTAGCAGTGATCTAAATCTCTTAACAAAGTTGGCTTAAAAGCTATTTGTAAAACCTCTAACAAGGTGGCAATTCTGTTGAATTGTCTAAAGAAATCTAACAAGGCCACTCCTAATAGGGTGATTAAATCTTCTAACAAGGTCATACCTAATAGTGTGTTTTGTAACCTTTAATAGGGTTGGCTCCTAATAGGGCTCACTTCAAAAGAGTGAAAATAGTAACTAGTTGTAATTGTGATTTTTTTCCAAATTGGGTTTCCACTTTAAATCCTAGTGTCAAATGTGTTCATGCTATTTTATTTTATGTGTTTACATCTAAGTTAAGATAATGGTAATCATAGATAACATCTAAGATTTGTATGTTAAATACTTACAAATCATATTTAGAATTTACCAAGTTACAACATTTTATGTGTGCTTACTGAGCATCGACAGTATTTAGTTTTCAAAGTTTATTTTCTACTAACATCTAAGGGATATGGGATTTATTTTAGTAGTAACTAATTCACCCCTCCTCTCTTAGTTACTCCTCTTATATTTCCAATAGGAAGATCTCTCACTTGCAAAATGGAAAACAATAGAGAACTCCAAAAGAATTCATAATACAAAGAAGAAAATCCAAATCACATGCCTAAAATAAACTACAAGATGGCCTTATAAAGGGATTTGAGGAAACTTCTTGAAAGATTGAAAAAATGCTGATAGGCTGACAAGTTACAATGAAAATAAAATAAAGAGTGGGCTTGAGAGATAAACATATTGTTTATCGGCCACTTAACCAAAAATTATTATTTTAATAATATTTGAGACATCACATTCTCTCTTTATGATTTGTTTTCCCTTGGCTAAGAAATTTCTTAAATAGTTTTATTTTTATTTTTATTTGGTTACGTTTATCTCCTTAATAGATTTCCACTTCCATTTTTATTTTGATCTTCATTAATTATTTGTTTGTTGTCACTGGCAGACTTTCCCCATATATTTTTTAATATGGTTTTGATGTTTGGAGGGAGGTTATAACTTTTTGGAAGAGGAAGCATGTCCCAAGATTCTTCTTATAATAAAGCTTCCTTACCTTGACTTATGTCCCATGTTAAATTATTTTTAATAAGAGGACAACATTTCATCATAAAGTTCCACATTTTAGATCATTTTGGTGAGTTTCAAGAGAGAAACAAAGATAAATTATATGAAAATTTTTGGTATTTTTAATATAGGATTTTTTTCCCATTTGCTTTCATGCTCATGATACATTCTTTAGACTAATTTTGTTCCTAGGGCTTCATTTTGCTACGTTAGATTTTTTATTCCTAAGTCTCCTAGTTCTTTAGGTATACAAATCTTTTCCCATTTTATTATTGCTTGTTTTAATCATCCTCTACCCCTGACCAGAAGAATTTTCTTATATTTCTATCTAATTTACTTTGTATACCTTTGGGCAGAGGTAAGCATGACATTTGATATGTTGGAATGACTGAAAGGACCAATTTTATCTTAGTTCCTTCTCTCGCCTTAGTTAACCATTTTCCTTTGTAACTTTTGATTTTTTCTATCTTTTCTATTATAGGGTTTCAAGATTTTCTTTTTGATGCCCTTTTCTAGTTGAATTCGTAAGCATTTATAAGGGAATGAGCCTTTTTTATATCTCATTAGATTGCAAATACTCCTTTCTATATCAAGTTGTATTTTTAAGAATAAACTCTTTAATTTTTCATCATTTACCATTTTCTCTAATGCTTCCCTATATATTTTTATTATTTGTTTGAAATTGTGTTCCTCTTTCATTGTACTTTCTCCTAGGAGTATGGTCTCATTTGTAAATTGTTGATGTATAATATTAGGTATTTCTTCTATTGTTGTGACTTCTTTAATTTTCATTTCTGTTTGAGATTTTTTAATTGGTCTCCCAAAAGCCTCTACCATAATGATAAATAAGAAAGGAGATATTGGATCACCTTTCCTTATTCCTCTTGATATACTAACAAATCCTTCTAGAGTGTCATTTATGAGGAGAAATTTTGTAGTTGTTTCATACAATTAAAGATAAGGTTAAATACATTATCATAAAAACTCAAAGGCTTCTAATATTTTGCATAAAAATATCCAATCTACTTTGTCATATATTTTTTGTATATCTAGTTTTATCAGCATGCAAGCTTCCTTATTGATTTGTGCAGAGTGGATAATTTCTTGAATAATAATGATTCCATCAAGGATTGATCTACTTGGTACAAAACCTTTTTTTTAATATTAATTTTGGTGGAACAATTTTATGTTTGTTGGCTAATGCTTTAGATAAAACTTTATATATTGTATCACATAATGCTATTGGTCGGAAGTCCCCAGGTTCCTCGTGTTTAGCTTTCTTGGGGATTATAGATAGAAAGGTATTATTGATCATAGTTAATAAAGATCATGAATTTATGGTTTCTTCAACGGCTTTCCATAGATCATATCTTAATATATCCCAACACTTTTGGAAGAAGAAGGTATGGAAGCCATCATGATCAAGAGATTTATCAAATTTAGACTAAAGAGAGTTGAGTTAATTTCTTCTAGTGAGAATGCTTTATTTACAAATTTATTGTCCTCATTTATTATTAATTTTGGTATTGTACTTTTCATAATATTTTGAACTATTAGGTTTGAATTTTTTAATTTGTTATTTGTATTATAATTTACAAAAACTATGCTACTTGGCTTGGGTGTTCTACCATGTTTCCTTTGTTATTCTTTATTTTTTTTATTCTATTAACATTCCTATTATTTATTGTGTTGTTTTAAAAATATTTTGTATTGTGATCACCTTCTGTTAACCAAGTTTCTTGTGATTTTGTTTCCAAAATATTTCTCCTTTAGCTAATAAATTGCCATGTCTTGAGAGTAGTTCCTTTTCTCTTTGTATTTGTCATTGTCCATTCATTGGTTTTTCTTATTTCATCCTAATTGTCAAATTTTTCTTTAAAAATATTGTTGAAATGATTTTTATTCCACCATAAAATGTTTTCTTTTGAATTTTTTAGTTTCAATACCAAAAACTATATCTTAAAACCTTCAAAATTTCCTTCTAACCAGCATTAGGAAGGGTTGATGAATGAATAATATTGTTGAAAGTACTTAAATATCCTTTGATTATGAATCTATCTAGCCTCTCCTCTATGTGACAAAAGCCTAACCTTCTATTATTCCAAGTATATAAGTTGTTACTCATGGGATATCTATTAGATTGTCCCTTGCAAACCACTCTTTGAATTTTATCATCACCTTTGTTACTATTTGGGATCCTCCATATTTTTCTTCCAAGTTTAAAAGAGCATTAAAATCCCCTCCTAGACAAAATTTAGCAGGTTGGTTGTATTCCATAAATATATTGATTTCATTTCAAACTATCTTCTTATCTATTGTTGGGATTGGTCTATATACATTAATGAGTATAAATTGAATGACATTTCTAAAACTTTTGATTCACCCCCCCACCCCGTCCATATATTTGTTGCTACCATTATGTTGAAATATATCTTTCTAGTGTCTCAAATTATCCCAATGCCCCATGAGGCTCTTGTAGATTCTATCATATCATATTTTCAATATCCAATTTTCTTATTGTATTTATTTCTCTTCTCTATTTAACTTGGTTTCTTGTATCAAGATTATTTCTGACTCAAAAACTACTAATTTGTGCTTAAACAAGTGCTTCTTGTTAGCAGTATTTAATCCCTAACATTCCATGCAGTTAATCTCATTGTTCAGCGAGAAAGAACTTCCCCTTCCCTACTTTTTGAACATCTTGGATCTTGTTTTGGTTTCCTTCTTTCCCTATGGTAGTTATAAGTTTAGCAAGTGATTTCCTCCCTCATTCTTTATTTAGTTTTTTTTGCATCTAGGGGCCTCTATGCATTATATATTAACTTAGCTATGCCTAGTTTATCAATATGCTCATTTGTATTGTGGATTATGTTTTCTATTGATTTTTCATCTATATACTCTCCATATTCTCTTAGTTCTTGGAATTTCTAATCACTAAAGTCAAATTTCTCACTCACTATTTCTTTTATATATTCTATATGTTTAACATTCTTATTTACCATTAAGTTTTCCTTAAATTTCACCTATAGCTCTTGTACTCCAAAGTCTTCCCATATTTGATTAAATCCATTTTGGTCTTTTTGGTGTTGTTTATATCCATGTTGTATATTTTATTTTCTTGACTCATTGCATTGATCTTGCTCAAGTAATTATCTACCTTAGTAGTATAAGCTTACTATTGTGATTCTTCAAGTGAGCTATATCCTAATTGTTTTGTGGTGAGTTGTGTAATTTAAATGGGCCATTTCCATCTAATAGAGTTTTTAAAATTTTGTGAGATTTTCTTTTGACCTCTTTTTCTTTTTTCATAATTGTTATATTCTCCCAATGGTTTGATGTTGTAGGGGGAATTAAAATTCTCTCTATCTCAACATTGGTTGAGTGTGTCCCAACATTCTTTGTTTCATCTATTAATTCATTTTATTTCTTTGAGAGCAGTTATTTCATAACTTTCTTTTTGTTCCTTTCTCTATTATATTTTTGGAATATCCTTACTATTAAGTCCCTCCTCAATACTTCCTTTATTCCTTTCCAAGTTATTTGTTTCTATGTTCTCTTTCTTTATTTGAACCACCTATATTTTGAGCTTCTATTATTTCATTGCCTTCCTTTTTAGTATTCATTGCCTCTAATTATTTTTTTGATATCTAAATGGAAGTGATCTCACCTTTGTCTATTATCTCATATCATTTTTTGAGAGTAATGGTTTTAATTTGTTTATTTCTATTTTTGTGATTTTGGTTCCTTTTGGCCATTTACCTTATCTAAGTTTATTATGATTCCATCATTTAGTCCTCCCTCTCTTAATGTTTCATTGGTCTTCTCCCTATTTATTTTTCCTTCTCTCACTCATGTGGACTCCATATCATCCTAATTTTCTCTTATATTGAACTATTCCTTACAGATCCATTTTTCTATATCTAAGACTATTAATAATAGGTGATTCTTTATTGTCTCTGAGTTTAGATTTTTTTGTGTGGGCTTCATCCCATAAAATTAGTTGGTCATATAAGTCACTTTTTACCAATAATATTGCATGTACCAGTTGTCTATATCTTTTCATTTTTCCCTTTCTATCCTCACTATAATAGTTGTTACATCTTCATTTCTTGCATTGTTGGAGCCTATCAATACTACTTCCAACTTCATTGATTTTATTTAGCTCATTCACTTCATTGTCTTGGATATTTTCTTTGGTTTCTTCTTATTTTATATCGTTGGCCTAATTATCTTCTTGGCAAGGAGAGGAGTTACTACTAGGGAACTCTTTGTTGTCCCTATCTTCTTCTCTTATTTCTCCTTCCTTTATCTCCTTATCTGGTCTATATATTAAACTTTCTAAATGATCCCTTTGATTAGTATTATTGATTAATTTTTGGGGGCTCACTTCTAGTTTCTGCAATTGATCCTTAAGTTCTACTTGATCTTTTACCTTGTTCTTTTTCCAAATACTTAACATTTGAAATAGGGTAAGTGTACCAAGATGGTGTGCAAAAAGTGAACACCATGGAAAAAAGTCAATAGGACACATAATGTGACCACTTTATGTGTACTTTTCATAAAAATCCAAAATGGGGTTTGGTTTGGTAATGAGTAAATAAAATAATATTAAAAAATATCAACTTAAAAATAATATGATCATGTTTTTACTTACTAATAATATGATCAGATTTCTATGTACAAATAACACGATCACATTTTTACTAGTAAAAATAACCGATCGGGTTTTTACTTACTAATAATGTGATTGTGTTTTAAAAATATGTGATTGTGTTATGAAGAACTAAAAACATTACATCTAGTTCTCTATAAATCTAGTGGGTTTTGCATAACCAAAAGAAAAGGGAGAGATTGGTAGTGAGAGGGAGTGAGAGAGATGTATTGATGTAGGAGCATCTTGGGTCCTAGATAAATCTTGCATCAACCAAAAAAATCTCTTGTTTTTTGTACCAGTTTATTGTTCATAATGTAGGAATTTATCTTGTTGGTTTCGAGTTATGTGTAGTTAACATGATGATGAGGACATATCCTTGATCCTCCCCCTAAGTGCACAAGCCTTGATTTTTTGAGTTTCTTGAGTTATGAACCATTCTTTTCATTATGAAGAGAGCCCATTAACAAGAATTGCCATAAAATTATGTGCACTTACATGTAGGTCCACACATATGTTAGGAGTCAGTTCCCAACTATGCAAGATGCCACATAAGCATAGGAAACTACATAAATTGAAACAACACACTTCACTGGATGAAAATAGGAAGAAACATGAACTATAAAGAATGGCATAGAACTTGTGCACTTAGGACAAGGATCTAGGATATGTCCTTGACATGATATCTACTACGCACAAGGAGGAACCAAAAGAAGCAATAATTATTTTGAAAATAACAGAATGGTACAGAAAATAGGAAATGTTTTTGGTTGATGCAAGTCTACTTAAGACCTTGGATGCTCCTACATCAATATGATACACAGAGAGAGAGAGAGAGAGAGAGAGAGAGAGAGAGAGAGAGAGAGAGAGAGAGAGAGAGAGAGAGAGAGAGAGAGAGAGAGAGAGAGAGAGAGATTAATGATAGGGGTAAGGAAGAAGAGAGAGAGAGAATGTAGGTAGATGATATAAAAATATTTTTATATGTATATCTCTAAAGAAATATAACATATATATTTACATATATTTAAATATTAACAAAATAGAAATGTGTCATTTTATATATAATTTTAATGGCAAGTTACAATTGACTTTACTTTTACATAGAGATAATGCGATCACATAATGCCTAGTTTAGTTTTATTATTCATAACATGATCACATTATGACAAGTATGAAAATTTGAGTTTATTATGCATAATGTGATGGTGTTTTGTTAACTAACAAGTGTAATTGTATTTAGGCTTGGTAATAGGCCTATCAAACGACCCAAAGGCTTGGGTTGATGTTTTCCCTCCATTTGTATTGCTTTAGACATTTTTTCATCTTTCGAGATCAATTCTTATCTTTGACTTTATCAAGTTTACAAATGGTGAAGTGGATATCTCTAAAATAACTACCATAATCTCACACTTTTTCTTACCTTTCTAACCTTTTTAAAAAAAATTTTGGACAACATTAGCATTATGAAGTTAATTTTTTTATAACAATGTCTTAGCAGTCCTCTCAAACATACGTCTACCATTTTCTCAATGAATTTTGATCTACATAACCAAATGGAAATTGAATTACATATTATTTCTCTACACTTCATTCTATACACTTTTAAAAATAACAATTTTAGATTATTTTGAAGCAAGTTATACCCAACATACAAAGAGGTACCAAAATTTCATGGTGGGGCCCTTCGAAAAGTCATAGAAAAAAATACTTGTCAAAAAATTATGAAAAAATAAATAACTTCTACATATCACTCTTACCTATTGTCCTACAAAAGGATTTTTCAAAATACTAAATATACATATATGTTTTGTCAAGTGCAAAAAAATAACTATGTTATGTTTTTCAACAAAAGACAAGAACAATTTTTTGTGCGCGCAGAGTTTGACCCTCCTAATATTTTCCCCTATTTAAAAACCTTAGTTGTTTCAAAAATAGATCCATAGTACTAGAATTTTTGTGTTTTACACATTTTCTTCATTTGAGTGCATGACCCTTAAATGGGTCTTCCAAGATTAGATTATCTAATTTTAGCAAAAATGTGTTCACTTATACCTCCATTTTTGCACACTATATTGGTTCACTTACCCAATCTCCTACCTAGATCTAAAATTTTTCCCATATATTTGAAAATTCCTCCCTTTTTAACTCTCTTACATTCTAGAAGGATGATTTTATGAATGTGTTTGTCACATAGGTTATGACTTTAATTTGTTTGAACTCTTGTTGTTATGGTTTTGGATAGATTAATAGTTTGATTCCATTAGAAGTTTTGTAATTGGCTTATATACCTAAATATTCCTCAATAGAAGATCCTATTATTTGTAGACAATGAAAGTTAATAATTTCTATTGGAATTTCTTTAATTGCAACCCAAGTAGGCATTGTTAAGGATTTTACCGAATTCTCATTAAAGTTTAGCATCCAATGAAAAAAATTATGCTATAACCTTTAAAAGACATATTGGCCCTAAAAGAAGTATATCTTTAATGTTTTTATTCTTACATGTAAATAAATCAAATGAATAGAAAGGGGAGAAATACTTACATGTTATCCATAGAATTCATATAGCCAATCTGTGAGTTTTGGGTCCATCTAGAAGAAAAAAAATTCAATTTTTGTATTTCATCCATCAATTTTTATTGTGGTAGTTCCTTAATAAAAATGTATCAAAACCAAAACTACTAATCCTAGTGTTGGGCTGTGCATTCGACTGGAGTTTTGTTGTTATTCCTCATTCTTTTGTCTACTATTGATTTGGATGGAGGGTTTTGATTTGTGAATTGGAATCTATTATTTGTATTTATTGTTAGGTTGGGTGTTTGATGGTATTTGACCAGTTTCTTATTCCATAGGGTTTCCTTATATGGCATATATTGGCTAGGGTAGTATTGGTTAGTGTTGGCAATGATTTGGTTTGAAAATATATATCTTTCCTAACCTACAACCAAGAGGCAACCTATTAGGGTCTAAGATTTGGTGTAGTGGTTGTTTACTTATAGGTTTGAATTTGAGATAGAAACTTGGGCACTTTGGTATGTTTATTGCATATCTATACCAAAAATTAGGTTATATGTTGGTTTTAGCTATGCTAGAAAAATAGTATTTGGTGTTATTTTTTTGATTAATGTAAAAATTGATTTTGAGGGGACTTGAAACCCCATACAACAATTAGCCAAGATAAAGTTCATAGTATAAGAAAAAGATATAGGTTTTACAACTACCTGAAAACTCAAAGATAAAACATTAAAATTCAACACAAAATCCCCTAAGGGGACACCTAATAGCTATAACAAAAAAGAGAGACTAGGAAAATTGACCAGACACTACAACTAGGACCAAATACCAAGACCATTATGGCATGACAAACTAAAAAGACACAAAAAACCAAGAAGGTAAACAACACCCCTTAGATGAGCTCCTTCACTACTTTAGCCAGGTTCTTACTAATAGTTGTGACTTCCCCAATAGCTCTTTAGCAGTTGAACTTAGACCTTCTTTAATAGCCTTCTTAGTGCTCTATGTGGTATGCTTACTAGGACCCCCACTAAGAGAAACAACCACTAGAGAGAGAATCTCTTTTGTACTTCTCCTTTCCAAGCTCGCAGTGACAATACATAAGATGGAAGTAACCACATTCATGTTTTTCTCATTATTCTTTACAAGATGCCTTAGTTTAGCCTCATAGTCTAGGAGTTACGATGAATGTCCCCAACCTTTTCTTCTAGCTTCATTCTCTTGTTATTTCCTACCTCAAGGTTGCCTTATTGATTCATGACCAACTTTTTCAAATAATTTATTTCAATATAGATCCATGTATCAACCATGAGGGAGCAGTAAAAATGCATCTTAGCCTTATGGAGAAATTGAAGATTTCCACCCTACTTCTCCCCATCCATCTCATTAGGGTCATCAATTACATAATTAACATCCTCACCATGTTGTCTCTTTTTCAAATCCTCTAGCCAAGTATCCATAGTTCCCTCTAACAAGATCTTCGCACTCTCAACAACAATACTATCACTTGGCCCTTCCATGCTATGGCCCATCTCTAGCACATCCTCCATGGATTTATTTAGTGGGTTATCTAGGGCTTCATGAAATTTCTCCTTCTTATTCTTAGGGGGTTCCTTGTCTTCCCTTTCCTCAAAACCCAAGGAAGAATTATTTAAATGAAAAATCGCTAGTCTTAGAAAGGAGGACATCCTGAGACCCATTAGGAGTCTTCTTCTCCAATTCTAGGGTTTCACCTATTTCAACCTTATTATTAAACATTTTCTTCGACCCACTCCCAATTCTCTTGGTCTTAACATAAGCCTCCTCCTAGCTACTAGTGTATCCTTCATTATTTAAACTACAAAACCTACTCTCTGTAATAGCCTCTTCACCACAACCACCCACATTCTCCTTTTTTTCCTTCCACCTCAACTTCCAAATCATCATCTGAGTCAGTTTCCTTTTCATGAATTTTAGGTTTCTTCTTTCCCATTCCAGACATCTTCTTCCTCTTTTTCTCCAATTTTTCCGCCTCCTCCTCCCCAACTTCAAACCCACTCTTTGACTCAATCTCCATGCCCCTAGCCTGAGAAACTCTTTTACCTTCATAATCCCCCTTTACTTTTTCAACTTCGGCCTTATCTAGAGAACCTTTAATCTATTTTTTGTTTATTTTTCACAGTCGACATTAATGCCCCAAGATCCCTATATTTATAGTTTTCTGCAATCAACAAGATTAAGCCCTCATGAAGAATAGCTCTATTCTCTTTTTTCATGGTGAGCCCTAAGCCCCTACAGGAGAGAGTATTTTAGATAAAATGAAAATGAAATCTTTTCCTTGCACTTAAAATGGTTCAAGAAAATAAATTGGTAATTATGAACTCTTGTAGACCTTCCATCTAAAATAAAATACTCCCTCACACAAGAAAGATCATCTTACCATATATCCTTAATCTAGTCTAAGTCCAGAAAATCCTCCACATTAATCAATTTCTTCTCTACTTCTGAGGTTTTGGGAAACTTCTTTAGAGTTGCATTAGAAATACTCATTTCCTTTCTAAGCTTAGTCGCCATGTTTGGAAGACTAGCTATCTCAGCAAGAAACTTCTTAGTTAAAGTTACAGTAACCCCATGCATACTAACATTCTCAACAAACCATTTTTTTTCAAAATCATATGTAACATGCCACCTGGAACCATAGATTTTTTTCCAGATAACAGGTAACCCTACCTTTTTTAAGTTGCTCGCACATAGGCTTGTTCTCTATGTAGGAATTGCAATCTGAAGGCCCTTGCTTTCTTAGATCACCTCCCAAGTTTTAGGCTAGAAAAACATAGACCTTTCAGAAAGAAAAAATGGAACTTACAAAAATGATGAAAATGAAAATCTTTTAAGACCCAAACAATCCTTTTGCCAGCACCCAAAATACATTCTTCATTAAAATGATAATAATGATAAGGTACTTCTTAAATTTTGATAAATCATTTAATTATTACCATGTTGGAATTACAAGTGGGAAGAGAGTAAACTTCTAAGAGGGGGGGAGGGGGGGTGGTGAATCAGGAGTTTAAACTTGGACCCATAAAACTTTCACCATTCATACATCACATGCATTAATATACTGAAATAACATGTAAATAATATGCATCAATCATGTAACCATGTAATCAAACACACACATAACACCAAATATGATTACCTAGAAACCCTCCAAGTGAGAAGGTAAAACTAGGGTGGGGATGACACCCACAAATCTTCGCTACTGTAGCAATAAAGTGTATCCAATTAAGGTTACAATGGTTTGACCATGAATCATGGTCCACCCTATGAAAGGCATACACTGTTAAAGTCTTACAAAGACTATTAAGTCCCACCTTGTTAGAGGATTTCAACACCCTGTTAGAAGTGTGCCTGGTTAGAGGACTTCAACTTACAATTAAGTAAGCATCTTGTTAAAGGATTTCATACAGCCTGTTAGGACTACTCTGTTAAGAGATTTAATTGAAACCACTTGTTAAAATGTCTCAACATAGATCTTTCGATTGGCACTTTCTTGCCTGATAATAGATCACCTCTATACAATCTCTGATTGATCCTTCATGATTTGATGTATCACTGATGTATCTTTCTCTATCCTCTATTCTTCACTAACTAATTCTACAATTTAAACTTACTTGTAAGTCACCTTGAATTCTCTATAAACCATCTTTTTCTCTCTTCCAATTCAATCATTCACCCCTTATACACTTGTAAATAATTTAGGGTTTTTTCCTCCTTAAGAAGACTTCGGTGGCTTAGGGTTAGGTATGAATCTACAACTGAGATTCATCCATTTTGCTACTTAAACCTACTCATTTTTTGATTGGCTACATGTAATTGCATAGGGAATATGCATATAGATTTGTCCTTATCTCCAAAATATCGTAATCTATCCTTAAGTCAGCTTAGAGATGGTTTACATAGTTGTTTGTACCATTATAAACAAATATGACAAAACTATGTCCCTTGATATATGAATTCACTGATGCTCGGCATACATTGTATTTCTTCTTTTGACTTGGCACCTGTACTACTCGACATTTGAATCACTCAGCATGGTCTATCTGCTCAACACTAGAGTGACTTAGCACATGAGTGACTTGGTACTCATTGCAACTCAGCATGGTCTAACATATACATGTTGTTCTCGGCATGTATTACTAGTTCGACATGAACTAAGTAAATGGCTTAAGTGTGTTGACACTTATTTGTCAAAACCAATCTGAGCTCAGCACTCTCCCCCTTTAACATGAGTGTCAAAAAAAATTAAATATACAATATTCTACTTAACTTCTCAAGCATAACATATCCATGACTCAGATTATATACAAAACTTCAAAATTTCAAAATTCTGCAATAACCTATATACCTCAAAATTTGATAACTCCCCTTGAGTTAATGTGTTTATTTTGTATCCAAAATCTATGCTCCATTCTAACCTCAATATGTTGTTTCTAATACTCTTTCATCTGATATGCTTTGTCATAGTTGATATCTATATCTATTTACTACTTTCCTCAAAAATGTATCTCCGAAAAATGTATGTTTCCCCAATAATATAACTTTACTACTCTCCTTTTATTATTTCTTCCTTTCTTTTATTCTTTGCTACCCCTTTGTTCATACTCTCCCATGGTATTTTTCTCTCTTGCTTTATCTCCCCTAATGTCCAATGTTATTTATCCTCCCCCTTTTGACACTTATGTCAAATGGGTTATACACGTATAGTGTGTTTGTCCAAAAAGGATTTATGGACTTCCATTATGATTTTAAGAGTTGCATCCCAGTTGTCACATGCAACATCCAATGACTTGATCTAGATTGCAAGCTTGGCAACAAGGTGTACCAGGCCATCTAGAGTAGAAAGATTGGAGTCTTTCTTCAATAGAGTCTTGGCATAACCTAGTTCCTTGTGTAGTATCTCCATATGTGTGGTAAGGGATGCCTATATACATGTCAATTTGGCTCTTATGCTAGCCTCTTCTATTGTTAACATAGCTAATTGACTTTTTGTCTGAATCAATGTATGAAAATTCTTCTCACTCTGAGCAAGGTTTTGAGGTAACCTTGTACCAGATATGTTGAGATTTCTCTCCAGACTTAGAATATGATGTCTAGTTTCTTGGGTGAAGAGTGTAGGGTCACACAATTTGGTGTACAATGAGAATATATTCGCAAGTGCCTTCTTTACATCCTCAACCTTTGTAGCTAGTGCAAGTTGAGTGAGTGCTATATCACCAAATATCTTTTCATTCACCTTGCTCTGGAATTTCTTTTCAGACCATTTTAAGAGTTTAGCATTAGTATCAATGTCTTCATTATTGACCTTTTCCACTATATCTGATAGTTGTTCTAGTAGTGGCTTAGTCTCTTTAGGAGTTGGCAAACTAAATGCACCCAAAAAGATGTCCATAATGTCTTGAAGTGCTTGCCTCTACCTATGTTCTCTCCTAAGCATTTCTTGATGTTTTTTTTTTCTCTAAGGCTTGTTGCAAAATGCTTATTTGGTCTAATGGCACTATATCATAATCAAATTTTGAAATAATAATCTCTTTATCAAGAGTGATATCTCCATAGTGAATTACCTTATCAGCTTTTGAAGAGCTAGAGCCTAGCACTAAGATTTGCAATGGTATAGCTTCTATACTCAGCTTCTAAAGAATCTATGTAGGTGGAGTGCCAAATTTTGATAAGGTTACTAGTGCTTGGATGACCTCTTGTTCCTTTACTTTTGGTATGTCCTTACTCTTTATATTTTCTCTTGTCTATTACAATGTCATGACTAGCACCTTGTTCTTGTGCTTCAGGCACAGATGAATCTACCTTTCCTACTTCTTGTTGTTTAGTAGTAATGGCTTTTTCTTCTGCAATTTATTTATGCTTAACTTTGTCAATTGTATCAACCTTAGTAGATACGTCTATTGTTGTTTGAATCAAAGGTTCTACTTGAGTAACAGAAGGGATGAAAGAAGGTGGTTCTTTTGGATTCACCTTGTCCCTTGTGACATCAGTTATTGCCTTTTAGAGCTCATCTATACTTACCAAAATTGGATTATCACATAACTTGGCTTGCAGTGTAGATTGGTCCAATATCTTCTTCAAGTCCTCTATAGTTAGGGGATTTATGTTCTAAGCTAAAAGGTTAGAGACATCCTTAACAATAATAGTTTTAGTAGACTTGACTATGTCATGGGGAGGACTGATCCACTCGGCACTTGTGTGTCTTGCACACTTTGTTCATCTTGTTGTTGTTTAGTTGTTGCCTTGTCATCAGTTTTCTTTTTAGTTTCCTCCTCAACTGTATCATCTTTCTTATCATCATTTTCTTTGTCATCATCTTTGTCATGTTCATCCTTATCATCATCTTTACCCTCAAAAGGGTCATCTTCTTCTTGTTTCATAGTGGTCAACCCATAGATAAGTTTCCAAATTTGGGTTGATTTCTTGACCACAACTTCAATATTATTTTGAAGAATGCTAAAGGCTCTATATTTAGGTGTAAACCTAACTCCATATTTCTTATTAGCCTTAGAAATATACCCTTTTTTTAGTTCTCACATTACTTGGGCTAAAGTGGTTTCTCTTATTTGCTTTTCCAAATTTAAACAATAATGCCATTTTTGCTCAACTAGGTCATATAGTTTCTTGAGTACTGAGTTGGAAAATTCTAATGGTGTTGTCTTAAATTTTGACATCATTGCATATAGGGTTTCTTCCAAAAGATTTTTCTCCTCTTTTCTCAAATCATCAAAAATTACATTTCTAAAACCAGATAAATCTACATTATTCTTGACATTTTCACACAAATTTTCAAGATCAAAGAGTGGTTTGTCACTTACCACTTTGAATTGTCTAATATCATCTAATTCAATCCTTTCTTCATCTGAATCAGGCTATGAAACATATTTTCTTCTCTATTTCTTTTGCACTTGGCCACCTTGCTCTATTTGCTTAGATTTCTCCTTGGCCTTTTGAGTTGTTGCTTGTGTGTTGGCTCTAGTGGTAGGTGTTGTTGACTTGGATGGGCTTGGTTTAATAGTTGAGTTGTGTCTTAGCCTTTCTCTTCTTTGGCTCAGCATGAATGGGTGCTTCCTTAGCTTCTTCTCCCTTGGCACCTTCTATTTCCTCATCTTCCTTATCCTCTCCCATGCCTTGAGTCAATGCAAAAGGTTCTTGTGCTTGTTCTTGTTCTTCCTCTGCATCCTCTTCATATTCTTCCTCTTCTTCCTCATCTGCACCTTCTCCAAATTTGGCCTTTAGGTAATTGACCAACTTATCTTTCTTCTTGAGTGTGGAGGCAGTCTTCAACTCCATGGTAATCTTTGATTTTACCATTTCATAGTTGCCAAATATCTTTGCACTTTTATCAACTTCCTCTGCTTGGAGTGTTGTGATGGCTGCTAAATCTTTATCAACATTAATTTCATACCAAGTGGCCTTAACCATCTAACCCTTGGTGTGGCAACTTGCACAAACGTGTAATCAACATCAAATAGAAAGCATATATCATTATAATGTTGCTCAACCAATGAAATAGGTGTCCTCATTCTTTCCTTCATTGATTTCTTAAAGTCTTCAAAATAACATGTCATTAATGTCTCAAAGTTTTCTCCCATCTTCTCAATAAACTCATTGATTTTTATTGCAATTGACCTGTTTACTTTCCAACTTATAGTTCCAAAAAAGGGAAATGTATTTTGCACATAAAAAAAATGCAAACTAGAATTAAACCAAATTTACATTGAGCACTCTTGGTCTTTCTAATTGCTCCAAGATTTTCCATCAATTGTTGTAGTTGAAGCTTAGCCAAATCATAACTATGATCTTTCTTCATAATCTTATAACCAACATCCACAACAATGCAAGGTACACTATTCAATCTACTTGATTGATAGAATTTATGAGAAATTACCCTTACAAAAAAGTTCAACAATGGATTAGCAATAGTATCTATTATCATGCCTCTCTTATTCCATTTTTCTCTAGTGTTTTTCTCTATTACTTCCTTGGAATCACTCCTTAGAGTCTTGGGTCAATTTAGGGTTGGGTAGCTAGTAACCTTGTAAATTATTCTGTTGGTAATCTTAATTGGCCCATGCTCCAGCCATAAAGATCTATCATGTATTTGGCTCAATGCAATTCTAATCCTTTCAATTTTAAATACACTAGGAAAATCCAAGGCACACATTAAACCCTTCTTCTCAATGATTTTATACTCTTTATAGAACACCATTTTCACATAATCTATCATATACTTCTCTAATTTCTAAGTCCCCAATGCTACCAATTTTACAATTATAACATCTCCTTACATCTTGTACCATTATTACATTTGGCAAGATCATGGATAAAGCACCAGAAGGATCTTGTTTGTAGGCTATGTCAGGAATGGCCTTAGATATAGGTTGTTTGACTTCATTACTAACAATCTAAACATTCAAAACCTCTTTCCCTTCTACATTTTTTGAGCTAGACACCATTTTTCAAACTAGGGTTTATGCAAAATAAAACTATGTAGCTTGGCTTGTGATAAGTACCTTGTGAAATTTGAAGAAATGGTGTGAGATCATTTCTAGATTCTTTGCAAGTACTTTGGATAGGTTTTTGAATTTCCTTTCACTCTTCTCACTCTTGCTCAAATTTGAAATGATGAATAATGAGCAGAAAATGACCATATACCCTTCAAAAACCCTTGCATTTAATGCTTAATGCATGTACAACTGTAAGCTTGGCATCAACTATTTTTAGAATCACTTGGCATCCATTGATATTACCATCACTCGGTACCTACTATAGGCTTAACATTAACTAGATAGTCTTGTAGCTCAGCATTAACTAGCATTCCACTTGATATACACAGAAAACATTTCATGCTTGGCAACAACATGAAAACTTTAAAGATTTAACTTGAATATACCACAAAATTTTGCATCTTTATTCATGCTAATGTAGTTTTTTCAATACTATCTCCCTTTTCTTGGAACTAATGTATGATATTACATTTGAATATCAGTCGGACATACCTCTTGATTGCTTAGTTTGATGAGGTCTGATCACCTGACCCATTGGATGAAGTGATCCCTTCTCCATTTGATGTGTTGCAATAATTCTTCTTTTTCCATGTCTTGTTCATCTCATCTTTGATGTGTTCAACATCTACCTTGCCTTTGCCTTTATCAAATTCCCAACTTGGTGCCTTTAACCTAGTTGGACAATGCTTGCTGATATGACCAATCTTTAAACAACTAAAACATGTAGTTTGACTCAACCACCTTTTGTAGTTACCACTGAAGTGTGTTCTAATACAATTCTAAGGAATATGTCCATATTCTTGACAATAGTGACAGTTATATCTTGTATTATAATCCCAATTATAAAGGTTTTCATAGCTTCTTACCTTTGCTGGCTTGTTTGATGACCACATGGATTTGGATCTACATTCAAAGGCTCTATGTCCATACTTCTAATAGCTATAGAAATATCCTTCAAATCTTTGTTTATGCATCGTCCTAGTTTTGCATTCATGTGCCTGATAACCTTGTTTGTTGCACTTATGATAATGAGTCATGTTTTTAGGCTTGACATTCTGATTTTCATTCTTGCTCCTGCACACATTAGCAATATGTCCTTTCTTACCACAATTATGACAAGTAGGTTTGAAGTTCTTTCCTTTGATGTTCCTTTCTTTAACAATGTTGGATGACTCTCCTTCTTCAGTGCTTGTGTAGCCCAATCCTAATGTATCTTTGTTGGATCTAGGGGATCTCAATAATTGCTCAAAGTATTTGATGGCTTCATTTGGCTTGTTGAGACTTTCAGCAAATTCCTTTTCTCTTTTCAGGTCATTCTGCAATTGTTCATTCTACAACTTCAATGTAGTTATCTCAATGTCCTTGACATTCAGTTCATACTTGGCATTCATCATTTGACTTGGAGTATCCAATTGGATGTTGGAGATCTTGGTTAACTCTATTGAATTCTCTTCCAATTCATTTGCCAAGATTATTTTGTCTTCTTCAATCATGGCTTTCTTCTTCTATTCAGTCACCTCACATAGTAGTATAGCTTGGCAACTGCTACATCAAATTCATTAGAGTCACTATCTACAAATAGCTTGGTAGTGTCTATTTCTTTGTAGAGTGTTTCATTCTTTGCAATAGCAATCTCTTTCCTTCTCTTCAAGGTTTTCTTTAGTTCCTCTCTTGCCTCATTTAGTTGATGTAGTATGAGATGTATTTTAGTCTCCTAGTTCTCAATAGTCTTTCCCAACTTATAGACTTCCATTTCAAGATCTTTCTTCTAAGTTGCAAAGCTTCTTTTTCAGAGAACTAGGCTCAAATAACAAATTGTTGGAATTACTAGTGGGAAGAGAGTAAACTTATGGTGTGGTCAATCGGGAGTTTAAACTTGGACCCTTAAAAATTTCACCATTCATACATCACATCCATTAATATATTAAAATAACATGTAAAGCATATGCATCAATCATGTAAACATATAATCAAACACACACATAACGCCATATATGATTACCCAGAAACCCTCCAAGTGAGAAGGTAAAACTGGGGTGGGGATGACACCCCCAAATCTTCACTACTACACCAATAAAGTGTATCCAATTAAGGCTACAATGGTTTGACCATGAATCATGGTTCTCCCTATTAAAGGCTTACAAAGACTATTAAGTCCCTCCTTGTTAGAGGATTTCAACACCCTGTTAGAAGTGTGCCTGGTTAGAGGACTTCAACTTACAATTAAGTAAGTACATTGTTAAAGGATTTCATACAACCTATTAGGACTAGTATGTTAAGAGATTTAACTAAAATCACCTATTAAAATGTCTCAACATAGATCTTGTGATTGGCACTTGCTTGCCTAATAACAGATCACCTCTACATAGTCTCTGATTGATCCTTCATGATCTGATGTATCACTTATGTATCTTTCTCTATCCTTTGGTCTTCACTAACTGATTTTGTAATTTACTCTTACTTCTAAGTCACCTTGAATGCTCTGCAAACTATCTTGTTCTCTCTTCCAATTCAATCATTCAACCTTTGTACACTCATAAAGAATTTAGGGTTTCATCCTCCTTAAGAAGACTTAGGTGGCTTAGGGTTAGCTATGAATCTATGATTGAGATTCATCCATTTTACTTCTTAAACCTACCCATTTTCTGATTGGTTGCATGTAATTGCATAGGGAATCCACATATAGGTTTTTTCTTATCTCCCAAAGATCATAATCTATCCTTAAGTCATCTTAGAAATATTTTACATAGTTGTTTGTGCTATTACAAACAAATATGAAAAAATTGTATCACTCACATATGAAGTCACTAATGCTCAACATACATTGTATTTCTACTTCTGGCTCAGCACCTGCACTCCTCAGCATCCACTATTTACTTGACACTTAAATCATTCAGCATGGTCTATCTGATCGACACTAAAGTGACTTAGCACATGAGTGACTCAGAACTCATTGCAATGTGGCATGATCTAACATTTACATGTTGTGTATGACATGTATTACTAGTTCAGCATGAACTAAGTAAATGGCTTAAGTGTGTTGACACTCACTTGTCAAAATCAATCTAAGATCAACATACCAATGCTCCTATAGTTCATATAAAAATAATTAATAAATTCTCCCAAAATTAGAATTAGTCACATCAAACTTTAATAACTCCTTAAGCTCTGTATGGGCACTTAATTTCTCCTTCAATGTCATTTGTCTCCCAATGCTAATGGTTAATAATAGTAATACAACCAACTACCTCATTAGTTTCTTGGTAGCTATAGGAAATATGGACTTTATCAAAATTATTTAGGATCCCCTTTATTTCCATGATAGTTGCTTCAATAATCCACCAAATATATTTTTTATTATTACAGAATTGATTATGTTAAGAAAGTCCCCTTCTAGCCAAAGATTTTGCTATCCAGATTCCTCTCGCATTCTATCCACATAAAGAGCAATAGTAGCCTCCAAAATATGATTTGATGGAATGCCAATGGTAATTGGAATAGAATTAACTAATCTATCATAGTAATCCCTCAAAACTCCTCCATAACTAGCCCTTCTTGGATTCCCTTAAGTAGATTCATCAAAATTTTCTTTTAACCATCCATTCAGAGGGGATAACCAAATCACACCCTCTCTTTTGACATTTGTATTTATAGAGATATTCATAGTAGGGTCCATGGTATTGAAATCCCCTTTTCCACCATTATAGGATATGAAATCCTCCTTAATGGCCCTAATAATTTTTTGACCCACCACCAAAGCTGAGGTTTCTTTATCCCTAAAGATAATATTGTTCCTTTCTTTCTATATATCCCAACACAAATGAGGAAGAGACTTTGATGCCTTTCATAGGAAATTTCCAGCTCATAAAACAATTAGTCAGGTTATCAGCATGTATGCAGATCACATTTTAATAATTCCGAAAGAATCTTCCACTAGTACATTTTTGTAAATATGTGACTATGTGACTACAAATTATAGTCACGCCACTAAAATTTTTAGTCATGTGACTAAAATTGATCATGTTCTAGTATTTGTTTGCAATTTACAAGCATAAGTGACTAAATACATGACTAAATTGGCCACTAGGTGAAATCACAAGATCAACCATATAGAAATGATTAAATAAGTGACTAGATAATTAGTCACCCAAATACAAGTGACTAAATTAACTTACCTAATAAATGACTTAATAAGTGACTCACAAATAATTAGTCATTTGTAATTTCTCTCTTTGAATTTTCTAAGGTTTATTTATTAATGGATTAAGCTAATTTTATTTTGCATAGTCCATTCATGGCCCTTGGAGCTTCTCTTTCTCATACTAATTGTGGTTTCACTTTCCATCTTCTGGATAAGGAGTACACTTTGTTAAATTGCTTGACTTGATAGATTTTATTCGATAATCATCTAGAAAATAACTTTTTCTTTTAGAGTATGATGTAGTTATTTTACAAAATTATAATGTTATGATAATATGGGTTATCTAATTATGTAATAATTATTTTCAAACAATTATAAGCATTAATTAGGAAATGCCTAATTCCATTTAATAATTACACCGTTCAAATAAATTGATCAAGAAAAATAATATATAATATAGTCATATCGTCTCCAATCACACTCCTCCTTAAAAGAGATATTTTGATATAAAATTAATAATTTAATTTAAATATTTAAGTTATTACTTTGATTATTATAAAGAATTTAGATTATTCTTTAAAATTAAAACTCAGTACCATAAATACAAAATTGTAAAAACTATCACAATGAATTAATATTTATTATTATAAATAAAAATTAGTTTTGATATTTATTTTCTATAATCATTAAAAATTGAAAAATTCAAGACATCTTGTTATAGATATACTAAGAGGAAAAAAATACATTATTACTATTTAACCATTGTTCTCTATAAATATGTATGCATTATCATTTGTCTATAAATACTCATTATATAATAATTACAATTAATTATTTTTACAATAAAAATGATTATAATTGATATTTATTATTTTAAATAAAACTCAATGATTTTTCTTTCAGAAAAGAGGGAAGACACGACACTACAATTTTCGCACTAGAGATGGGAGAGAATGATCATTTTCATACAGGCAAGAACACAAGGGCTTAATCTTCTTACTCCATCAATAGAGGGAATTCAACCAAAATTCAACCGATTTTCCCTCCTCTAATCTATGCAAGGCTAAAGCTAAAATGATGGTAAGATGCTAGGGTTTTTTTTGTCTAATTACATCAATATTTGTTGTTTGTTTGATTATGATATGGCCACGCTGATGTGGTGACTAACAGGAATAGGTTCCTATGCCTATCAATGCATCAAGTTTTCTTAGCTAAGATTGGGCTTAGATGAATTTGAACATGAATGTATGCAGTTATGTTTTTAATTTCTCTTATCTTCTGTCAATCACCTTTTTATTTGAACTTTTCCACACATGTGTGCTTGTGCATAGATTTATTTGAAAGAACATAAGTTGCAAATATGATGTATCAAAAAACACAATACTATTAGAAATGCTTAATCTATACTCATATATTACCTATAGGAAACAACAAAATAATTTTTTTAAACTGCAACAAGAATAATAGAATCTCTATAGATTGATTTGCAAGATTGAGTCTATAGACTTAATCCTGCCCTAACATGGTAGTTAAACTTTTTGCAACTCCTATTGACTTAACCCTCTTCTCAAGTTCTCTAGTATTCTTTGACACCTTGAGCATTTCAAACACCACCATCTTATAGCCCTCTCAAAGCCTACAAGGCTATCCCTCACTTCTGTTTAGTAGACAAAGCCAATACTCTTAATTATGACTACCAAGACCTTCTTCCTATAACTGATCATAGTCACCTTCTCACATTGAATCCACATGCCAAGTGTTGCATGACTTTCTAGAATATTATGACAATAAAGTAAATTATTTTTACTCCCTAATGGCTAGGATTGAGGCCTTATTATATGTGAAATGCATTAGAAACTTACATCTTGCATCCATGAGTTTTCAATTTGAGGGTATTAAGAAATTTTTAGTTAAAAGAAGATATCTCTCACTATACTCAATGAAATAAAGTCATTCAAAAGACTAAATACTCTTATCTCATCCATATGTCCTCCTCAAACAATGATCTATCAAAATAGTAATGTTTGGATTGCTAAGAACACTAAGAAACTGACTATCACAATGAATGAAAATTAGAATACTAGAAAAGCATGTATCTTATTGGTTTCAATTATTATTACATTATTCAATACTCTGCCCTATTGCTTACCTCAAGATTTCATGTCCCTATAAAGCCTCTCTTATATTTACCTTACTGATCAACTGCTTGTAACCTTAGTTGTAAATTTAGGATATGAATCCAATTCAAGCATGTGAATTGGATCAATGGATTTGTGATTTTTTCCCCAATTAGGTTTCATGAATATATATGTGCATTATATATACAAAATAATCGAAGAAATATACATAATTCTAAAACTAAATCATTTCAAAATAGAGAGAAAATGTGTTTACATGTTGAATAAAAGGGTCTTTTTCAGGGTTTGGAGGGAAAAAATATATTATAAAATACAATATTTTCAAGTTGCGCCCAAATTTTACCTGCCATTGCACATAGATTCCCATGGATTTGTGTTGGATACTTGTGCAGCTACCCAGATTTGAGATTATTTTAGGCAAGGTCCATGATCCTATATGTGGATCTATCGAGGTCTACAACCTGCAGATCCCAATAGATGCATAGGTAGGATCACAGACCCTGCTCAGATCCTCATGAACCAACGCCCAAATCAAGATATTACTAATTAGGAACAACTTCACATCAAAAATCATGTTCTGAGATACTAACTAGATATTACTAATTAGGAATAACTCAAGGTTCCATCAGCCAATCCACTTTATCCTCACACTTACAAGACCTTCCAAAGTCACATATATTCATTTGCCAACTCTCACACCCATCTTACTTCATATGATAGTTACACCTAACCTCTAATCATAAACAAAGTGTTGATCACTTGCATTTTTCAATTGTCATGACCCCACATTCTGTTGGACAGTTTATGTATATAAGGATCCCAAAACTTGATCAAAATCTTGCACTAGTACATTTGACCCCATTTTTAGACCAAAATTTTTTACCATCTATTAAAATGGGATCAAATTGGTCAGAAAATGCAAGGAAAAACATCTTTTTTTTAAATCCATACCCGTGTTGGTCGAAATATCGACCAACACGGGCTTCATTATGTTAAAATAAAAATTGTGCTTGTTGAATGGGCAAAGTAAAGGGGCTTTGACCATCTTGTGTGGAAGGGTGTTTTGTAGATGAAAGGCAGTGAGCGGTGAGAGGAGTGGTGTGTTTGCAAACCAACATTTGCAGAATGAGAATTTTCTAGCTTCCAGTCATGAAGATTTGAAAGAAGATAGTGTTACAAGGGGTTGTGGGCTTTTCCCTCTATCGAGGAGTTGTGTTAAAAGTTTTTGGTTTGTATGGATTCTCAGCCATGGGGATTTTTTTTCGGTTGGTTGCAAGCTTTTCTTTTTGGGGAGGGGTTTTAGCCTTAGATTACATAGTTTTATGAAAGAGAAGCATTGGGTGCTGGGATTTATAATTTTTTATGTCAAAGATGTTTGTGGGTGCCAATAATGAAGGGAAGTTAGTGATGTATCGATGGGTTCAATCAGGTGCCTTAGACACACGTCAACCAATGGCACTCATGAATGAGGTTTTTGTGAGAACTGAGATTATTTCCAATGATCCTTGTAATTTCTTCTTAAATGCATTTTATATCTTGCAACGATCCATTCAGTTTCTACAAAAATGGGTTTTAGTCGAACGAATATTTACTGCTTTGGAATAGGAAGCTCAAGGAGATGAATTTTAGACTTTCTTTATACATTTTATATGTAGCTGGATCCTTTAGAAGTCTTATCAAGGTCTTAGTTTTGTTTTATTGGAGCGCAGTAGTGTTTTTTTTAATTGCAGTCCACTAATTCGTCAGGTGTAAATTTTGAGGGGGCTTTTTGGTCACTTCAATGTATGGTAGATTAAGCTTGGAATTTGCATATGCATTCTTTTATGGCCTATTGTACATTGTGTCATGAGAATTTTGTAGTTTTTGTTATGTTGTCAAGCCCAATAGTTATTGACCATTCAACTCCTTTTTAATTTCTTTCTCATGATTGTCTCTTGGTCTTTGCTTGAAGACTTCAAATTCGAATGGTTGTGGATAATGTATAATTGTTATTACTATTGATGGAAGCTATTGTAGTAGGTATAACTATATAATCCAAGTTTTCTCCAGTATTTTCGATGGATGTAGCCATTATGGAAAACCACATAAATTCAATGTTCTGTGTTTATTAGTCTTCCTCATCTGTTGCTTGTTTTATATTTCTTTTCTTTATATAAATATCAACAATCCATCCTACGGGCTTGCCAGTAGGTGGTAGATCATGGAGCTGAATATCTCTTCCAACTACTTTAAGGACCCACTTGACCCCTTGTTGTCCCTTCTCTGTGCTGGAGGTGAGCTGTTCAAAATTGTTATGCTTTCCAACTTCATGAGTAGCAAAATCCTCATTGGTCTTGCTATTTGCTCACAGCTATGGTGTTTCCAAGTCACGGACAACATGGTCAGTAGTCAAATTACTAATTACTTTTTTCCATTTAGTTAATCTTTTGCACTAACTTCATTCATGTTATCTCCAGTAAGAATAGTTATGGGTCATACCAGAAATGTCTGATTACAGTTTGTCCCAAAGCTTCTCCTTCAACTACAACTATCTGGTTAGCACTATGTCTTGTCATTATTTGTGGATTTACATAAAAAATATTGTTATGCTCTATTTTTTTTTTGTAGTTCCAATCAAATCATACTCACACAGCCTACAATTTCCTCAGTCCATCCCAGAATCATGTAAATTTTCTTCCAACTTTTAACCACTTTGTTGCTCTGTTCCTAGTCAGCACCAATACTAGAATCCTTGCTCCCTCATCTGGATATCAAGGAAATATAGGGAAAGCAATTTACCATGTCAATTTTTTATTTTACCATAGTACATCTTGTTCTACTTAAACCCCTACTATAACACCTGCTCTTTCAATAATTAAAAAATGTTAAACTCCTTTTCCACTATCAAGCAAGTTCAATGCATGGTTGTCTGGGACACCACTATTCAAAGAAAGGGCTCTGTCCAAAGGTTTGGTGATTTTACATATTAGAATCTATCTCTAAAATTGATGATATAGGAAATCATTGTGGCTATCCTTTCCATACCCAAAAATGAATAGGATATGGTTATGGAAGAGATGGATGTGATTCTGGATTTAAAGATATTGAGGTGTACCATCAGAGAGTACTTTCAAAATATCTTTTAAATTCCCTAATCTTGAGGAATTTTGGTTTGTTTTGGTGAGGTTAGTATTTTTCCTATTTTTTATTTTATTTATATCATATTGTCTTAATGCTACCTAAATCCAATCATTCTCTTCTTTTGTGTGAATTAACCTTTAAAATTAGCCATTTTGTATGTTGCATATGATTTGTTTTGGATTACTTGAGTGCAAGAGAAATCAATATCACAGAAGCCTTGGTAACGGTGAAAACTTTATATATTCACTATTTTTCTCTCCATAAGATTGTAAGCATTTGCCCAATTGGATATGAACTCATAGGTCCAGAAGAAATGAACAAGCATACACTTTTCCATCATAAGCTATAAGGTGCTTCTAGCTTAATAATAAATATTCTTCTAGCTTTAAATAGAATGTGCGAAGTTATACCATTACTAATTGTTAGAATGTTAATTGAGTACGTTTAATGTGCAGTACTAGGTAGACAATAACTCTTTAGATAGAAAATTTTATTTTTGATATGTTCATCTACCTTATATGAACTCTATCGTATTTTAGTATTCAAAGGTATGGAGTTTGGAAACTTCTGAATATACATGTAATATTAATTTAGTGCATTTTAATAACTAATCATATTAAAATGAAATTCATAAGTAATCTTAACTAGAGATAGTTTAAGATATCCAAGATGTGCCTAAAGAGCACACCTCAAATAAAATGTAAATGATATCATAGAATATACGAGGGTTGAGTGACCCTCATTAATAACCATGATCTCTTGTCAAATCTCATTGGAAATTCTAAACTAGAAAAAAATGAATAAAGAAACAAAAATGCAGAATGAAAATTTGGGATGATTGAAGAATTATTTTATCAAAGATTGTGGTATTCATAAGTACTAATGTTGATGGTGCTTTGGATGGGACTGCTAGTACCTAGAGACTGAATTGTCAAGGGTTCTCCCCTTATGGAAAACTTGAATCATGTTGCTACCAAATTTATTCAATTCTATGATGCTTGTTCTTGGATCACATCCAAAATTTATGTTTCAAACATCAAGATTTTCATATCAAGGCTTTGGTCAAAACTTTCTAGTTTCAGATCTTCTGAACCTAATGTGTGCTAGATGGTTATTGTAGAGTTGAATACGCCATTGGAAGATATGGGATAGATGAGAGCTTCATAGATCCAATTGATAGCCATTTTGATATAATGGATTTCATTCAAGATCATGCTCTTTTGGATTTGGACATTTAGGGTGGCTCTTAGACATTATCAAATAGAAGGGTTGAAACTGATCATATCTAAGTTAGATTGGATCATGCTTTGTTTCTCCTGAATAGTTAATGTCTAATGCGTGCTCTCTTTTATCTCTCTTATTGACTTTGACCAATTCCCCATTGTTTTCTAGTTGGAGATCTTGGGAAGGTCAAAGTGCTTCCCTTTCCACTTTGAAAAGATGTGGCTAAAGCTCCCTGATCGCAAAAATAGGTTAAAGGTAGTTGGAGCATCAATATTGATGATATTGCAATGTATAGATTAGTCAAGAAACTTAGCTTTGTGAAACCCAACATGAAGAAATGGAATAAATCATCCTTTGATCACATTTTTTTGGGAAAAAGGATTCTCTTCTGAAGGTGTTGAAAAATGTTCAAAGCTCCACCCAATCCAATGGTTATAATGATTAGATCAAAGACCAGGAGGATAGTCTCCTTGCTCATTTACTTAACATCATTCAAAGGAGGAGGAATTCTGGAAGCAGAGGTCATGAGTTGTCTAGTTGTAGTGTGTGGATTAAAATACTATGTTTCTTCATCTCTCTACCTTCATAGAGCTTCTAAAAAGATATCAAAAAACTTTAAGGATGGTCAGTTACTGGATAAGGAGGGATAAATAATTGTGGTGGCTTGTGACTTCTCTAATGTTTTTTCAGAGGAAGTTTTTTAGGATGTTGTTGTGAGAAGAGCTTTCTTAATTTTATTCCTAAGCTTGTTGATGATGACTGCAATAGAATATTGGTTGCTATCCCCATAGAAAATGAGATTAAGAGAGTTTTTTTCTCCTTTGAAGGTGACAAATCTTCTGGCCTTGATCATTTTCTCTTGTTGTTATCATGCTCAGGAATGTTTCAGACATGATTAAGGAATTCTTTGGTAGTTGACATGTCCTAAAAGAAATAATTCCATATTTACTATACTTATTCCAAAAACCTTGGGTCTTAATTCCTTTAACAAGTTGTCTTATAAGTCTTTGTAATTTAGTTTATAAAATCTTTTTGAAAGCTCTAAGAATCCAAGAGGTCCTCCAAGAGATCATGTTGGCCCAACAATCTTGTTTTGTTTTAGGTCACCATATTTTGGATTCTATTGCTATTGTCCATGAGAATATTCACTCTCTTGGATGTAATAAGAAGTCTAGTCTTTTTCTTAAATTGGACTTTGGAAAGTGTATGATGGTGTTAATTGGCACTTCCTCTTGAATGTATGTAAAGCATTTGGCTTTCATTCTAAGGTCCTGGAGATTCTATGGGAATTTACTAATACTCCAAAGTTCTCTGTGATCATTAATAGCTTTCCTTCTGATCAGGAATACACTTTCAAGGAGAACAATCCACCACTTGTGAACTTCAAGAAAAACATCTTTTGACCAATAGGATATTATCATGTGAACTTTTTGGTGGTCCAAATTTTTTTCTATATTTTTTAATTACTGCCTTAACTTCTTTCTATTTTCTAAGTTTCATAATAATTTCTAATTTTTTGTGATAATAAATTTACCATTTCTTTTGTGTTCATTTTTGCTGAATGTGACAAATTTTGCTGAAAGATGAGCAACAAAAAATGAGAGAACATACCTGAGGAATGACAAAGGAGGTTTGGGAGAGGAAACAATTTGTGGATAATAAATAACTTGTGAGTAGATGAGTTTAGTAGGCACTATTTTTTTTTGTCCTTATGAAAATTTCCACAGCCTGGTGTTGCTAGATTTGTCAAATAATATGATTAGAGTTTGGTGCTCACCCTTTCAAACTAGGGACCATCTTTGATTTAGTTTGGCTTCTTCACTGGCTCCAGAGCTTCATTGATTCCTCTAATGGTCATCACGGATATAGTTGCTACAAAGCATGGTCATGACTAGAAGTGAGTTTGGCTGTCCTTTTGTCATGAATGTGTGTCCCTGGCCAATGTTGAATATGTATCTTGGTTAGTTCTCATTCCAGAAATGGAGAGCTTCACTTGATGTTGGTGGAAATCTCAGAGGAATGTGGCATGTAGATGGAGAAGCCTTTTAGGAAATATGTGAGACTTGTGATTTTGTTCCAAGTCTTAGTTGGTTGGTGGGTTGGCTATGGGGTGCTAATCACTTTTGTACAAGAGGCAAGGATACATCCAGCCTGTACGTTCCATATATAGGCATGTTCTCATTACATGGAGAAAAATGCCTGGTTATGTATCCTGCAAGTGTATGGTTGGCAGCCTATACTTTTTGATATACTACCCTAGGTCTCATATTTCTAGCCATATACCCTATAGTTGGTTTTTGAGAGGAAGCAGGGTTACTTTCACTAGATAATAAGTAATCATCTACTTTGGATGGGAAAATTTTTTGGTTATCTTACATATAGGGAATTCAGTCATAGAGACCTAGATGATCAATCCCGAATTCAGAGTGCATTAGGTTCCTAACAAGTCAAGAACAAGTCGAGCAACTAGGTGAAGTTTATACTACACTTCCCCTCACCTCACCATATCCTCCCTAGACCCTTACAGCTCCCTTTCTGCTTGTATACCTAAGAATGCCCCTGTAGGTATATAAAAATGTATGGAGGAAAGAAGAGAATTTAGGCTGGCTCCATGATATGCATTATGAGTTGCAAATAATTTTAATTTTTTGGTTTGATATCTTACTAGTTGGCATAGTAATAGCTCTTTTTCCAACTATTAGCTTGTTATACACTCTTTCAGTACAACATGTGATTGATTGATGATTTGAAGTAAGACCATTGGTGGGTACTACATATCCATCTAAACTTGTTTGGCTATTTTTTGGGGTCTTTACAGCTCTGGACAAAAATGTGGAAGTGGTAGAACAATGGGAAGTGCAAAAATGAAGAAACACCTTTATAGAAAGCTGATCATCAACAAAAAGATGTAAGAGAAGGGCTTATGATCTAAGCTTGAAAACAATGAGGAGAGTATCTGTTGATGGTAATTCATCCCTACCTTTGTCATTGTGTGTGATCTTTTTTTGGGTTTGTCGATAGTATGCTATATGAGCTTAATAAACAAGTCCAATCTTATTGCATGGGTGGCCTAGACAGAAGAATCATGTAGAGGACCTGACCAAGCCTCAGGAAATTCACATCATGTACTTCTTGATAGCATAATAGAAATCCATTCCACAATACATCTTTAAAGACCATAGGTGGTCTTCTAGCAATTCATCCTTCAAGAGATGACTTCAGCAGGTCAAGCTTGGAAGACTGTTGGTGTCTTACTTGAAATTGATGTGTTTCACAAAAAGGTGCAGCCTTTCGATAAGAGTATGATGGCTTGTACCACACAGTAAATGTAGATTTGCACATGTGGTTATTTGGCCTTTATTTTCATGGGATACTAACAAAATTTTCCCATTCATTTAGACCATTGTTTGGTCAACTGTTGGAGACTACTGGGCAACTCTGGTTGGCGGAATTCTTATGAAGAGGGGTGGAAAATTTGCAGGTCTATGGTATTCCCAAAGATCCGTTTTATTATGCCTGTAAATCTGGATTGTGACTTAGGCATATATCATTGGTAAGTTTCTCTTGTAGCATCTATGATGTTTGTAATTGAAAAATAATTGAAACTTCTCAAAGAATGGTTGGAAATCTATAACGTGCCTCCACTTTCCTATAAGGTGTTGACATCCCAACATTGACAATTGCATGTGCTCGCTATAGCATGCCGTGCAAGGAATAGAGAACTAAACTAATATACAAACTTTATTAGATTGCAAGGAGGAATGTCACACCAAATGGCAAGCAATGTCACTCCTTGCTTTATTACAAGCCTAATAATATATAATTTTAAGTATTTACAAAATTATGATGTTCTGTTAACTAGTACCCCAATCGAGGAATTGTCATTTGCCAATATCAGGAATGAGAAAGAGGCTACTGATATTATCTAGATTATAAACTCCTCGATGTACATGCAGCAATAAAAATGGTTTAGTTTCTTCATAGCTAGTTGTCTTTAACATAAAATTTGGTCTTTAAAGTAGACTATAGTAATGAAAGGCTTTTAGGTGCACTTATCTTTGATAGAATTGTGGAAGCAATGAGTTTTTCTTATGAGACAAAATTGCATAGATAGCCTACCTAAACTTGAGCCCAAGTCTTTGACACCCTTAATATCCAACAGATAATCTCAAAGGCCAACCTCAATGAACACAAAATTTGGTCTTTAAAGTTGACAATGGTATTAAGAAGCTCATAGGTGCACTTATCTTGAGCTTTCTTCATTCAGATTAGATAAAGCCTGCAAGCACACATAACTTTTACATTAAAATGTTCTTTTCATCTTTGACATAGACAGTATCAAAGTAACATGCTTTTAGAAGTAATTTTTGCACTTGTTATCACCTAGATGCGATCCCAATTTATATGTTGGAGCATTTCTTAATTAAAATCAATGTAAAATCACAATGAGAATGTTATATAGTAAAAGTAAACTCAAAATTAATCTCCACTGTATGTGTTTTAGAATGAAATTTCAATGAAGAGAAAAATCAATGGATCTATGACGGAATGCTGCTGTAGCTTTGTGGCAACAAATCAGCATTCCACAAAGCACACTTTTGACTTTTCTACAATTCAGGCACAATAACTGTTGTACAAGCTCTGTAGCATTTTTTAAGCAAAACTGTTCCGTAGCCTTTCAGAACCATCAAAGTTTAAGTTAGGCTTTTAGTTTTCTTATTTACGTGAATAGAATTTCTTGAAAACTCTTCTATTAGATTTATAGCAATTATAATTGATAAGTTTTCCTATTTCATGAAGATCTTTGGTTAAACATGATTAGTCTAAAGACCATTTATTTCATACCCAGAAATACTATTAAGACCTGAATTAACAGTTGAGACATAATTAGGATGAATTATCTTTTATAATATTATATAGATTTGAGTTAATTTTCCTGGCAGCTAATAGCCTTAGGCATAATTTTGTTAGTCCTCTTGGTAATATCTTTCATTTATAGGGGTTTAGTATGCCACTTACTTCAGTTTGGAAGAGCAATTTCTGTAATTCAGAGATTGGATTTCTTAGATCTGAAAATATGATGGTGTAACGCCCTTGTCAAACACATAAAAGTAGTAATTAACAAGATATTAATATAGTTTATTACAGGTAGTTCTTGATTGATATAACATTTGTATTATTCATCCATGGGAGATTTGTTGTACCTACATTTGGGGATGATGAGTGACAAAGCTCACCTAAACTGCTACACCAAAGGTCTTCCCTTGTATGATTATCGTGAAAAAATAAATGAATCAATTAAGAATGAGAAATATTGAGTAGATGTATTCTGTCTATACGTTTTTTTATGAAATCGAGTTCAATCTTTTTAGGCTTTACTGTTTTGTTGCATAATATTATTCCTGAATTTTAATTTCTTACATTGACAGAGCTGCAGCAAATACGTATTGTCAGCTCTTGCAGTCACAAAGTGACAACAATGTAAAGCTCATTGTATTGGATCGGTTGCAAGAGCTGAAGGCATCACACCGGGATGTAATGGTGGACATGATCATGGATGTTCTGAGGGCACTTTCAAGTCCTAATTTAGATATTTGACGCAAGACTCTTGATATAGTTTTGGAATTGATCACTCCTCGAAACATAGATGAGGTTGTCATGACGCTGAAGGAGGTTGTGAAGACCCAGAACACAGAACTGGAAAAAAAATGGGGAGTACAGGCAAATGTTGGTCCAAGCTATTCATTCCTGTGCCATCAAGTTCCCCGAAGTTGCTAGTACTGTGGTTCATTTTCTCATGGACTTCTTAGGGGATAGCAATCTGGCATCTGCCATTGACGTGGTTATTTTTGTGTGGGAGATTATCCAGACTAATCCTAAGCTTAGAGCCTCCATATTGACGAGGTTGTTGGACACTTCAGATCTGAGCTTCACAAGTGTGCTCATGTGCTCTGTGGATTATTGGAGAGTACTCCCTTTCTCTGACTGAAGTGGAAAATGGATAATCAACAATCAAACAATCTCTTGGGGAGCTACCATTCTACACAATTTTTGAGGACGCTGAGGTAACTAATTTGAGGTCATCAGCCACTAACAAACCTCAGACTCCAGCATCCATGACCGTCTCCTCAAGACGACCTGGCATTCTTGTTGATGGGACTTATGCAACTCAGAGTGTTGCTTCTGAAATTGCCATTGCAAATCCTGTAATTATGGGAAGTTCTGACTCGACTGGAAATTTGCGAACCATGCTTTTAACAGGTGATTTTTTCCTTGGTGCTTTTAACAGGTGATTTTTTCATACCAAGTAAATCAAAATAAGCATCCACTGATCCAAAAATATCAGTCCTTTAATAGATCACTTTGTGTTCAATGATGATAATCAAAAACATATTTAGAACCATATAAAAATTGTAATATATAACAGAGATTCATAAATTTACTTCTCCAAGCCTGTACAAATTATAGGTCCATCAATAAGATCTTTGTTAAGTATCGGTTTCTGTTTTGTGTTAATTTCTGAATCTCTCACCTGATGCTCTCTCCAGCGGGTGTAAAAGCTGTTAGTCTTGAACTTGGGCACTCAAACATCCCACATTTACTAAAGTAAACTACAATAGTTGGGTGCCTTTATTTAGTGATGGTTTTTCCCAATTTGGGAATTTATATTTAACATTAATTTTCCTAAATTTAGGCGGTGTCTGCTCTACTCTTTAACATTTATGAAATTGTTTTATTTCTGTTTTTATTTTGTTTTTAAATTGTGGGTGTAGGACCCATTTTTTCTAGTCTAGTTTTTAAGAGATGGAAAGCATGACAAGGCTCCAGTTTTAATTAGCACTTTAGCTCTATTTTTGTGCATCTAAAGACAGCAGATTTATGTAATGACCATTAGCAATCACTTTTGTAAGACATAATGATAAAATCCATAGTATTTAGAATATTCAGAAAGCAAGTCATATAATTTGATTCCATCTTATTTGTTGGCCTTCGTACTCAGCAAATTTATTTTGCAAGGTAATGTACTCAGAAGACTTGAGTTTTCACTAATATTTCAATTTACTGATTCATTTGTTAAGTGCGGAATCTGCTTACCATCTTCTAAATTTTAACCTAATTATGATGTCTCTCATGGTGTTTGGTAATATATACCCATCCTCATTGATCACAAAAACAAATATCAACAAGCTTGCACAAAAACAGATGTTTGTATTCATAAAATCCTCAACTGGCTAACAAAATGTCATGAAGGAAGGACAAAATGAAGTCCATGTTTCATCAATGGTTCAAGTCTTTCAAGAATATGGTCAAAGGACACTGCTTTAGTGATTCCAATCTCTAAATTCAATAGTTTATCCTTTCATGACTCCAATCTCATTATTCGAACGGACACTGCTTTAGTGATTCATACAAACTACTATTATCAGTATCACACTTCTTATATTGAAACCAATCCAAAAATTTTACAAATTACAATCTCACATCAATAGCACACAAATAAAACTATAGAAAATAACATCACCAATACCTGAAGAAAATGGGCCATCCTCATGTTCCACAGGGTGACTCTTTCTACAAATTCTTGACAATTCAACTGGACTGTTAGTATTTTTCAAATAGAATATACGTGTGCAGATCATGCATCCCTTCTTATGTTGAGCCTTATATAGTTTTTATAGTTCATTTCTTACAACCAATTAATCAAAAATCTGAAATATTGTTCATTATTTTTCTGCTCAAGATTTGATTTAAAATGGTCAATTTTTTCATTGTATTAACTATCTCCAACGTCTTTAAATATAGATCTTCAATAATAATACTATTCCGCACACATTTCCACTATTTTCTTATTACATTTATATCTTCCTTTCTAATTAAGGAGACATCTCCTTTAAAGCGACATCCATTTAATGGGTCATGTCTCTCGATCACTTCTTTTTGAGAGTAACTAGTTAGTCCCTTATTAATGGTTGCATTATATTCACTAAGTGCTTCCATAACTACGATATAACTATCATCTAGATGATGTCTTTATGTTATATAGAACTAGAGCCTTTACTCACCTCATGCCTTCTATTAATCATTGGTCTTCTCCAATTGCTACTTATTATAGTTGCTTCCTTCTCAAGGAGTTACTTCTCTTCATAATAGTGAATTGTCACCTTCATCTTTTAAACTTCGCCACTACTAGTTAAATTAAGTGCTTATTTGTATTCATTAGTCACCACACTTACATACTTTAGCTGCTGCCTTCTAGCATATGTATATGTATATTGGCAAGGGTAGTGAGCCATGCACTAGCTTTACATGGCTTTCTCTTGGGTGACAGTAGAAAAGTCGGTCAGCAGAGTAATTAAACATTAGTTTTAATTTTCTTTTCTTTAAACATGGTAATCACTTATGATAGCTGTTGACTTGAATGTTGTTTGTATTTTTAAATGTTTTTTGTGAATAAGATAAAGTCAACTAGCTTCAAAAATAATAATTTAACTTTTAAATTTCTACCTCTGCCTCCTCAACTCTTTTAGGCATTTGTGTGACTCATCTTTATGATGCCTTCAACCAGCTCTATGTTTTCCAACCTTGCCCTGACATTTCCTTGAACTTATAATCAAATCATTGTGACATCAATGATAAAAACAGTGATCAATAATCTTGTCAATGACAATATTCCAACAAGATCTTTCCACATTTCATCTAGAATTTAAGAAAATGTATTGTAAAAGTGCACTCAATTTTTTTTCTTTTAAATCAAGTACAACTTGTGTAAAAGATTTTTGTCACAAACTCATTGCTAATCTCTTTTTGTTGAAATCTTAGCATGAATATAAAACTAAAAACTAAAAATTATGTGAATACTTCTCATTCTTTTGTCACTATTGTTCTACAGCTTAGTAGGAGTTGCTTGAACAAACAAAAAGGGCAAACAATTGGTTGAAGTTAAATGCTGATGATGAAAAAATCATAGTTTTTTATAACAGGTATATTCCTTACTATTGACTGGTTTGTTCATTTGAATAATTTTAATTGGGGTTGGCTTGGTATACACTACTTTTAAAAAGATTTTTAATACTACATTTTTTCTTGATGCTAGAAAATGAATATCGTGTACTTGTAATTTTCATGTTTGTGCAGGTTGAGGTCATTAGAACTAGAAAAGATAGAGTGGAAAATAATCTGCTTGCATAGCATACAAAGGGTAAGTTTTTGGTCTTTTAAATTTTTTCTATAACTATTAAGCTTAGTCTTGGTATTATGATATATTGCAGATGCATCTAATTGATGTACGTAGGGCGGAGATTTACTTATGTGACAAAACCTTCCATTATGTTTTCGTTGTTAGATTTAGAGCTCAAAAATGAGGTGAAGAGACTTCAGTCATTGCTATCAGATTGTGCAGATGTTAGCAAGAAGATTAAGAACTTAAATGTGATATGCTAATGCTATAAGGCTGACTATTTTGTTGCCAAAGGACACTTTTCTCTCTCCCAAGATTTACACTCTAAAAATTGTGATGGTTACCTAGTTCCATTTTGTGCTGGCTTGGAATCAAATTTGGCTGCCCACAATCCTACCATGCAAATAGCAAGGTTTCAATATAGTTGTCAAACTTGTGGCCATAATAACCAAGTTGATTTTTTGGAAAATGGAAGGAAATCGGTTGGTGACATTGCTTAAGTAGGTATAATGGGAGATTTTGATGGTACACTGTTAATTTTGATCAAGTGATGGTTTCCCTTTTTATTTTTCTTGTTGACATGAAGAAAACTTGTACCAAGGTTGGATTGATTAAAGACATCACCAATAGTGATAATCAACTAGGAAAGGATGCTAATAAAGGTATAATATCTTACTAGATTCTTATCAGTCTTCCTAAGTTAGTCCATGCCTACATTTGGTATTTTTTATGTGGATAGGTTAGGAATCCATTTGGAGATCTACTTCTAACATTACTTTTCTAGAAAGAAGTATCTGAAATGTTTACACAATTGTCAAGGGAAGCAACTGATATGAAAGTGGAAAAGGTAAATAGTTTTGTAGGAGTGTTGTTACAGGGCATGGCTAGGTTAGAGATCTCAATTGCCGATGAAGCGGTATCACCAAAGTTGCATTTTCTTAATCAATCAAGTGGTATAATGCTTATCTTAAAATGTTAATACATTATGTTTCTCTGTTGCACTTGTTATTAATATGATTGGCTAAATTTGTATTCTCTTTTCTACAAGATACTAACTAGTTCTTCTTCGATAAATTGCTTACATTAGTAAATGAGAAACTTGTTTCCTGACTCATTCTATCTTGTCTCACTAGAGGATCTAGTCTCAATTTATTGAACTATTCCAAAATACAAAATAAATATTGCAATATGATAAATAAAAATATAATATAATAATTTATTAATATTAAAATCTCATTATATATAACTATAGCATTGTACTCACACAGAGTATTAGCAGATTAATCAACTTAATGCCCTCCCAAAGTTTATGGAAAGGTATCAGAATTCCAAATTCTAGTGAGTACATTACACACAAACTGGTTGCTAATGACACCTTGTCTTTTGGTGAAGCTAGACTTCAAGAAACAAAGGTTATTATGAATTCAACAAACACCTAAGGTGAGGCTTCGAGACAGAAGTTGAATATTACTAAATCAAAAGTTTTGTATTTAATACTCCTAGATTATTACCACTGCTATTTAGAGAAAGTTAGGATTTCATATTTAACACTCTTAGGTTATTACCATTGCTATTCAAAGAACGTTAGGGTTCAAGGATCCAATGTTTTTGATCTCTTGAGAACCTTTAGTAACAACTGACTCTTTCTTCTACCCACCATACCATCCTCTTTGATTAACATTAGGTACATCAAAACCATCCTCGAAGCTAGCATTGATTTCCTTCTCCTTGTTGCGACTGCTCTTATGTCCCCTTCGAGTGACAACTTGTTTTAGGCATTGCAAAGAAGTTGACATGGGTTCATTTGAGACACAAAAGGCATTAAATTTATCCTCTTCCTTAATAGTTTTCAAATCCTCCTTATGCTCGCCCTTACGACCCTTTTGAGTGACCACTCCTTTGGGAGATTCATAAACATTCACAGTGGCTTCAACAGGAACATCAGTTATAGTACTCTTGGCCTCCTCAATACTATTAGTTATAAACCTTTTGTCCTCTTTGATTAATAGTAGGTTCATCTAGAACATTAATCACATCAATATTGTATTCTTCATAGTTGGCATTCATCAGCTTCTCCTCCTTGAGGTTGCATTTTTGTCTCCTTTGAGACACGACTTGGTTTAGGCACTCCACAAAAGTTGAAGTGAGTTCAAATGAGACACAAACTACATTAAACTTATCCTCTTCACTGCCAGTTTTCAACACCTCCTTCCACTCACCCTTATAGCCCTTGTGAGTGACCACTCCTTTGGGAGATTCAGAAGCATGCACAGTGGGTTCAATAGGAACATCAGGTACAATGTTCTTGGCCTCAACAACACTATTGGCTACCACTAGCTCTCCCTTCCTCTCACCCTTCCATCCTCTCTAATTAAGAGAAGATTCATCTCAAACATTTACCACATCAATCTTGTCTTCTTCAAAGCTAGCATTTGTCTACATCTCCTCCTTGTGGCTCAACTTTTGTCCCCTTCGAGTCACAATTTGTCTCAGGGACTTTCAAGAACTTTTAGTAGGCTCAGCTGAGACAAAAGTTGCATCAACCTTATCCTCTTCACTACTAGTTTGCAACATCTCCTTCTTGTGCTCATGCTTACAATCCTTTTGAGTGATCACTCATTTGGGATATCTAGAATCATTCATGATGGCTTCAATAGGAACACCAGTTACTATGTTCTTGGCCTCCTCAATACTGTTTGTTACAATTAACTTTTCCCTCCTTCTGCCCTTTTGTTCTCTTTGTTTCACTACTAGTTCATCTTAAACATGAACAATATCAATCTTACTTTCTTCAAAACTAGTAGTCACCTCCTTCTCTCGCTTTTTTCCTTAAGTGTCATAGCTTTTTTCAAGCACACAGAGGAATTTGAAGTGGGTTAAACTGAAATACAAACTGTATTGACTTTAACCTCCTCATTATTTGTTTTCAACACCTTTTTGTACTCTCTTTTTTGTGAATTAAGTGTACTATCAATAAATATATGGGGTGTATAAGTTGAAATGTTCTGGTTCCTTTTCTGATTCTTGAGACCTGTATGGTACTAGTAATCTTTGTAAAGTCTTTCACAAGTACTGAATGCATTGGTCGATGAGCAATGTGGATAATTCGAATTTTAAAATATTAGGCATGGTAGTTTAGTGCTAATGCTCACAGAATCCTTTATTTTTTTAGATAGATCTTTGCTGAGTTTGGTCCTGTTGATGACATATATATCATGAAAGATGAATAGAAATAGAACAAAGGTGGGACAGCTTTTACTAATTTTAATAGTTTGATTCATAAAAGTGTTTCAAGTTTGATATTGGCTTTGTTAACCGTTAAATTATATGTGTAGGATGTGCATTTGTTAAATATCCATCTAGAGAAATGGATGCGACAGCTATTAACAAATTACATGGAGCTTTCACAATGAATGTAAACATTGTGTTTTTAATTGTTAATATTTCCTACAATGGGTGCTTATTTTTGATATAGTTCTCAAATGTAAACTACATTTTACCCTTATGCAAATGTATTGTTTGAAGGATGCAATCAACCTTTGACTATACGGTTTGCAGAGCCTAAAAGATCCAAAGTTGGAGATGCAAGGTTCAGACTTCTATTTATCTTGTCACCTAAAACATGTTACATCAATATGTATCTTGAAATACTAGTGTATTCCCAACTTATTTCAGGTGTTAACTATTTTGTTATATTATCTAGAAATGGCCCTATGTTTAGAGGACTAGGCTTTGTTGCTGAACAACAAAGGCCATTTGAATCTAGGTAAGCCATCAATAATTTAATGTGTTTGAGTTTGAGACTTCAAATAATGTATTTAGTAGAATCATTTGTGTTGCTCATGTAGGCCTATTATGAGTGGTGGAGGCCACATAGGAGGATGGGGTGCACCAAGAAACTAGGGCCCATGGCTATAGAAAATATGAGAATACCGTCCCCACAAGTTGGATACCATCAATATGGCAGGCCATCAACTCCCAGTGGAAGATCATGACTTGTAGGAGGACATTCACCATTGTTAAGGCCATTCGAGTATCACTTTTTAGATTATATTATTTATATATATTATAAATATTTGGGAGTTTCCACTAATCTTTTTAAGGAGAGTTGTATCATTGTTTAATATAGACAAATTCCAGTTTCCCTGATGGAAGCTCCAAAAGAGTAGATAGATCCATGTAGAAGACTTGAAAATCTTGGAATGCAAGTTGCCAAGCTCGAGAAAGGAGTGGTAAGCTTGCAACTAGCTTCTTTGTACATGTATGGTGTTGATGTTTTTCTGAATCATCACTTTACTTTTAAATTTAGTATTGATATTTTAGAAGCTATTCTTTTGATAGGCTCCTTTTGAGGAGAAGCATTACACTACCACTAGTTTGATTTCCAAAGGAGAACCAACCAACTTCCCATTCAGAAGGATGTGTGTCACTTTATTCTTGCAGGCTTTCTTTTTGTAGAATCTTTGTACTTCCCTTTTCCATTTGTTTGATATTCTCCATTTCAAATTATATCAATGTTTATTTTTCCATAGTGGAAGTCTTGTTTAATTATTTCTTTTTGTACTTCTACTCAATCAATGTCTCGAGTGAAGGAATTCAATTTTATGTTGTTTGAACTTCTTAATTAATTCATTAAATTTTATCATTCTTATTTGTAGTCATTTCAAATCTTGACACTTGATTTGGGAGGCTCAAATTGTAAAAGTGAGCTAGTCTTGATGTCAATACGTTTTTAAGAAAATTACATTATGTTTTTGTATCTCTTTTTATAGATGATTTTCATGCTTATCATTAATTGAATTCCTTTCACATGTATAGGGTGATGAGCTAGATTACAAGGGTGTTTTGCATCAAGATGGGTCAGGTTTAATGTTTGTCACTCTTGATCGGTTGAAGGTGAATTTTGGATATAATTTTTTGTTCTATTCAATGATAGTTGCTATAATGTCTATGTGGCCCCAAAGAGTTGCTGAGGTGTAAGATTTCATTTGATTATTCTTAAATTCCTAGTACATGAAATGTGAATTTCTTAGCTTTGACTCTTTGTCATACAACCTTTTTGGGTGCTATATTGAGAATGAAATGAAACAAATAATATTTTTTTATGTATTCTTTAAAGGGTGCTAGCTCAATGGAAGAGCACTTGCTTTACAAGCAGGAGGATGGTGGTTCAATTCCATTGTGCCCTATTATGACCAAGTACACTACCAAATATGTGACTAAATATACTATTGAATATGCACTAAATATATTGCCAAATATACTATTAAATATGCTACTAAATACACTATCAAATATGTCCCAAATATGTGACTAAATATGCTATTGAATATGCTACTAAATATGTGACCAAATATACTATTAAATATGCTACTAAATAGACTACCAAATATGTGAGTAAATATACTAAATATGTGATTAAATATGCTACTAAATATACCACTATATATGTGACTAAATCCACTATCAAATATATGACTAAATATGTGATTAAATTGATGATCAAATAAGTGACTAAAATCATTTAGTAGTATATTTAGTAGCATTATAAATGACTAGATATTAACTACTATTAGTCATGTGATTGATTTTAGTCACATATATACAAATTCTAGTAGTTTTTTTAGTCACATATTGCTATTTTTGTAATTCCATACCTATTGACTAAAACTACAATGGATGAACAAATGGTCAATTATTTTCACATCTTTCTTGCAAAGATACATCTATTAACCACATGAAAACTTCTTTTATTCAAATTATAAATGGTCAACATTTTATTCTCAAGAGCGCTCCAAAAGAAAATTTAAATCCTAGGAACAAGTCCTCTCATCCAAGCCTTCACCCAAGGAGGGGGACTATCTTTAGTCATACCTTTAAAGACCATAGCCACTTTGTATTTGCCACTACAATGGATGCCCCAAATAAAACAATCTTTAGAGCTTGGAATAATATGCATAGAAGTAAGAGAATTTTGAATAAGTCCAAGATCTGGATTAATTTCCACAATATTCACCCAATTCCCATTTTTCTAATAGTTAGAAACACAGTCTCCAAATCTTTGTTTACACCTCTCAGTAATATCTTGATCATTAAAAGTACTCTTCAGAGGATAGTCTAGAAACTATCAATCCTCCCAAAAATTCAGTCTCCATTCATCACCCACCTTCCACCTACTCCATAAAGCCATAATCTCCATAACTCCTTGAGCATCATTCCATAAGGAAGAAGCATTGGTAATCGAGGGGAATTAATGAATTTTTGGATAGAAGGAGTGTTAAACAAATACTTATGTTTCCAAATCATACTCCAATCCTTAGTATCCTCAAAGACTCTCCAACCCTGGTTAGAAAGAAGATCTTTGTTCATGACTCTAATGAGCCTAATACCAAGTCCCCCAAAACTCTTTAGCTTGTTAGTTTGTGGTGACCGATCAGGGAAGTACTGTACATACTTCATAAATTCTTTGGGCTACTATTCGCTAATGGCTAATATTCACCAATTTATGGTTGACATGTTGTAACTAGTTTTTACCCTAAAGCAGAAAAAATACTTGTATAAAAGGGCTTAGGGTTAGGGATTGTTTCATAAGGTGTGATGCAAAAATTGCTTCTTACATCAGTATTGAGCTATAAGGGATTACAGATTGTAATCAGGTTGTAATCACTAAATCATAATAATATTAGACTTCTTGTTTGGTGGACATAGCCTAGGGTTTGGGTGGACCACATTAAATCTTGGTGTCTTGTGTTCTTTTCTGTGTGATCTATTATTTTCTGATATTATTTATATTCGCATGTAATTGTTATTTCTATCTGAGGTTTAATCCTAATATAGCTTACACACTAAGTTCCAAGCCACCAAAGAAATTATTTTATTTTCCTTTGTCCTAATCCAAAGAGAGTTTCTCTGAATTATTTCAATAACATCAACAATCTATTCTATAATTCTAAAGAGGCTTGGGGCATAGGTATGTAAACTTTAGAGGGAAGATTTTAGCAAAGTGATTTTACTAGCTTGACTAATCAAAATTCCTTTCCATCCTGCTAACTTAAGATTGAACTTATCAAAAAGAGAATCCCAAAATGACTTAGGTGGCTTTAATCCTAAAGGAAGATCAAGATAAGTTCCTTGCAAAAAAGAAATAAAACATCCCATAATACTAGCAATTTTCACATGTCTTTGATAGAATTATTAATGAAAAAATAGAACTTTTCTCCCAATTTATCTTCTAACGAGAGGCATTAGAATAAATATTAAGGGTCATCTTAATACTCTTGGCTTCCCTGACTGAGGCTATTCACATTAAAATTGTCTCATTAATAAATTGTTCATGGGAACAAGACAAGGGGCTAGATGAAGGCATGATACCATGAATAGTTTCCTTATTTAGAAGGCCCCCAATATGCCTACCCAAACTTTCAACCATTTTAGTAAATAAGATAGGGGAAATAGGATCCTCGTGCCTAAATCCCCTAGTGGGTTTGAAAAAGTGAGAAGAGGTCCTAGTAACAAGAACTGCCATAGAGGCAATAGTAACCAATTGGGAAATAGGCATGATGCACCTTTCACCAAAACCAGTGGCCCTTAGCTTTAAAAAGGAAACTCCATTTCACCCAATCATAGGCTTTAGACATGTCCACTTTCATCACAAAACCCTAAGTCTTAGAAGTCACCATAGAGTAGATATTCTCATGAACCATAATGATTGAATCCATAATCTTCCTTCCAAGAACAAACCCATTCTTCTACTCAAAAATAAGGTTTGGGAGGACTTCAAGGATCCTCAAAGTCAAAACTCTAGAGATAATCTTATAGATCGAGTTACAAAGACTAATAGGCCTTAAAGAATCAGGAGATTCAACACCAACCTTCTTTGGGATTAGGAAAAGGAAAGTGGTATCAATCTCTTTTAACATTTTTCTTGCCCCAAAAAACTAGTTAACAACATTACAAACATCCTTACCAATCACATCCCAAATAATCTAGAAGAAAAACATAGGAAATTCATCTAGGCCTAGGGACTTATCCCCCACAAAAGAAAAAAAGAAAAAAAAAAGCCTTCCATATCTCTTCAGATGAAGGTATAGCCACCAATATTTTATTCTTCTTTTCAAAAATTAAGGAGGAAGTAGATTCCAAATTTTCATCCTAACTTCCTTTCAAAATACCCAAGTCAAAAGTTAATAAGGAGGAGAAGAAAACCACCTTTTATTTTATGATTTCGTCCTCATTCAAAATATCTCTAGAATCAATCTTTAGCCTAGAAATTCCACTCACTACCCAATGTTTCATAGTTGTTAAGTGGAAGTACTTAGAATTTATATCTCCTTAATTTCTTTGTCTCCATATGGCCCTTGATCTTTGTCTCCAAAACACCTCTTCCTTTACCATAATATCATGGTTCTTGACCAACTTAGCATTTTCTTCCTCAAATCAACCATGTACCCTTCAATTTGAATTCTATCTTGAATCTCCTTTAAATCTTTTTTTCTAGGAAGCCTTTTGCTAGAAAATATCCCAAAAAAATGACTTATTCCATATTTTCACCATATCTTTGGCATATCTCATCTTCATGGTCACTATTAAGAGAGCTGACTGATCCACCTTAATATTCAACCAACTTTCAAATTTATGCAAGAAATTTGGATCTTGGGTCCACATTTTTTCAAATCTAGATGGGAAATTTTGTCTCCCCAAGTATGAATCTACAACAAAAACCAGGGGAAATGATATGAAGGCACCTTAGGAATGAAATATTAAATACATTCAGGAGAAATGATGACCCTATCAAGATGAGCTTGAATACAATTCTCCCCCACTTTTTTATTGCTTGGATTACCTCCCATATTTTCATGATCATAGAGGGGAACATTATAATCCCCACTTACAACATTAACCTTCCTCTTTAAAGCAGTTAAATAGTCCCAATAATTTTTTCTAGCATTCTTACTATTTGTGGCATAAATATTAACTAGAATCCATATTACATCTAACTTGGAGTGACAAAGCTTAAGAGCCAACAAATGCTTACTAGAATCAATGATTTAACCATTCAACACAGTCCAATTCCAAAGCACCATCGTGCCTCCAGATGCCCCTTCCAAACTACTAGACATAACATCATAATTTTGAAACAGTCTAATCTTTTCCACTTTTTCCTTATCCATCTTAGTATCTTGAAGCACAAGAATATATAGTTTATGATCTCAATCCAAATTTCCAACCACATCAACTTTATGGTGGATATTTATCACCCTTATATTCCATGATATGATTTTCATTTCTTTCGTGGGGTATATTCTAGAATAGTAGCATGTTTTTCGTCAATTATATTGTGCAATCTCTCTTGTTCTCTTTTATTAAATTAAAAAAATTTCTTCCAACTTTTCTTGGAGAACAAACAACTTCTTTTATTACTGGAGAAGTTGACTCGTAAATATTTCATCTAGATGACACCCCAATCGACAATGTGGAAGAACTTCCTTCCTCATCAATCTTCTTCCAATTTCCATTTTTTTGTCTCTTGTATATGACTCCAAATGGGCTCCCTTTCTTAACCATCAAACTTTTATGAGATTTCTCAGCTCTATCATTATCTTCTGGATAGGTTGACTTAATAATATTAATCGTGGAGAAATTGGAACCCATTATTCCACATTTTTGAACCTCACAAAAGGATTTAGTTTGAGAATACCCTTCTAGAAAATCTTCCACTCTTCTCATTAAAATTTCATCTTGATCTTCATTTTTATTCTCATTGATTTCTCCTTCCTCAATACCCCCTTTCTGATTCAAAGACTCTATGATAGGGGCCTCAACTTCAACAGGTTAAGCATTTCCATTCTGATAACTATCAGCATGTGTATCCATCAGTTCCTCCTCACCCAAATGAGCTTCATTACCAACGTTCCCATCCATGGAGGTTAGAGTAATAGCCCCATGCTTCACTCTAGCATTCATCTCAACCTAGGTTACCATATCTTGACTATCATTAGCTTTCTTTTCTTTAGCTTCCTTAGAAGCTTTCTCTTGAGGATCTACTAGAATATCTTCTTTATGGCCTTTGTCCTACCTAGCCTTAGGTTTCCATACCATTTTCTTTTCCACTTGGGCTTTCTTCTTTTTTGGCTTTTCCTTCTTACTTGCCTTCGATTTCTTTGGACATTTTTTAGCTCGATGTCCCACCCTTTTACAATAAAAGAAAGCATTTTGTAGATCTTCAAATTCCACTTACTAGGACCATTTACCCAATGTAGAAATGATATCAATCTTCTGAGGAAGATCCTTAAGCTAGCAAACCTGCAAACATATTCTTGGAAACACTAGTCTTGTCTTTGCAACTGGTATGTTATATATAGCCAATAATTCTCCAAAAGACCCTACCAAACCTTTAAAAACATTCTCATGCAAAAAATCCAATGGGAGACTTGAAAATCTTATCCAAATAGGGCTCGTAAGGTAAATAACATCAGGAAGATCCATATTATGTTCCTACTGCTTAACAGTCAAGGTGCTTTTCCCAAACAACCATAGACCCCCACATAACACCATATTCATATCTTCCTTACAAGTAAGTAGAAAGGAGAAGAACCCTTTTGTCATAGCCACAATACCAACTTGACCACAAAGGGCCCATTTCTTTTTTACCATAGACTTTAGATTTTTAATGTATGTCCTCATCCACAAAAATTTACTACCTAAGGTAAATTCCATCAATGATATTGAATAGTCCAAAATGGGATCTAGGATAAAATCTTAAAACTCCCCTTTTTTCCAACAAGAATTAGAATTGACATGTGGAAATGAGGACTTACCCATAGGCTTTTTTCCAAAAAAAGAAAACTAAAGAGGCCCTTTCTTCATATTACCTTGATCCACCTCATCATATTCATGTGGGGAGCCTACACCCTAAACACTAATCTCTGCATGTGAAGCCCCTTCTTCGCTCAATTTCCCTTGTGGGACCCCATGACCCACAAGAACTAAACTATAGTTGGCAGGAACCACAATATCATCTATATTTCCATCATCATCTTCCTGTTTTGAATTATTGTTGCGGTTCAAAACTCAATGACCATTTCTTATATCCAGTTTCCTATTTGAACTCTCCATAGCCTTTGGTGTGATTATTGCTAAGGATTGGCACAATTTATTATTTATTATTTTTGTTGATGTCCTTTTGCCCCTTTGAGATTGACTCATTACCAGTCATTATTACATGAGGGGTACTTTTTCCTCTTCCAGGATCTTTGATTTTTCAATGACTAAAACCTGACAAGAGTTTGTGCTAATGGGATTTCTTTCTTGATGTCTTGGATCCATAGATCCAAATCCCTTTTGAAGTGTGATTGGACAAAGGTTTTTGATTTTATCTAGAAAATTAATATCAAACTTGGGCTTTTGAACGGTCTTTCTTTTATTGCGCTTTCTAAATATTGTCCATCCTTCCTTTTCACTTAGTGGCCTCAAATCCTTAGCCCTCTTTGGATTTTTCCATGGAGGAACATAAGTTTTGGTGTAATTTTTTGTAGTTTTGTATGGATCCTACCATGGGGGCACATGATTTTTGGTGTAGGGTTTCACAACTTTTTCCTTTGTGCATGTTATTGGGTCCTTTGCAAGAATTTAAAAAATGATTCTAGCATTGAAGTGGAATGGACAACCCGTTGTTGCCATAGTTAAAATAATCTTCCCATACTTTGGTTGGGTGAAGAAAACCAACTATTTCACACATTTTTCATTGATCATTTGGTCATCCTTATTTTTACTCGCATAATTCATTTATTTTTCAGAGCAAAATGCCATTTTTTAGTAATTCAATGGATATATCATTAACTCTAGAAAAAAGAATTAAATTAAGAACATATAAATAATTAAAAATCTAAATCAAATATATTAAATTATGAATTTTTAACACAAAATAAGAAATTAATAATATATTTTAAAACTTAACAATAATATGGATAATAAAAGCTTATCAATAATACAATTCCAAGAAAAACCACCTTCAAATTTCATAACTTTAATTAATTTTAAAATTATTATATTAAATTTTAGAAAATTCAAAACTTAAAATTAAAATAGATAGAAAGTGGTCCTATTCCGGTTAGGAACCCAATTAGTCATAAATAAAATATATTTGTTTAAGAAAATTACATTCATAGTTTAGTTTACATAAATAAAACATACAAAAATTTATGACTTCTCCTTTACTAAAATTGAAAATTTTCATCACTAATAAAGTTTCATTTCATTACCTAGATCAATGACATAATCAAAAATACAAATATGTTATGCTAGTATTACATTTGATATTGCCCATTGCACTCCAAAATGAATAGTAGTGATTTTAATTGTAAATTATTATTTTTAGTATTTGTTGATAGGCTAAATACTATTGTAATGAGTTTTATTAAATCGTGATTAAAAAACTTTACTCCACCAATTATAAATTTTCTAAAGTTTAGATGTTAATTTTTTAACTTATGAAATTATCAAAATTATTCATCTAAGCAATAATTGACTAATAGATTTGAGGTTTATACATGAATTTCAAGCAAAGAAGCAAAAATTTGGATGCACTATTTGAATTTATAGAAATTCAATCTTAATTAATTTAAACATGATTTGTTCTTTTATATTAGCGCAAATAATTATCATTATCATTTTAATTATGTCCATAACCTATTATTAACCCACCACTCCTTTATATTTTACAATTTATTAAATCGATAATTGAAAAAGATTTATGAAGAAAAAAATCTTAAATGTTTCCATTATGTTTTAGCCTTTTAATTATTTTACCTGTTTACAAGTGGTATTTGATTTATTCTTAACATGCCTAGTTTATATTTTATATTTCATTTTTTGCAACCATATTATATACTCTATTTTTTTCACGTTTAATAAAAATAATAATTTTAAAATTAAATATTTAGAATAAGTATATTTTTTATTCAAAAGTTAAAAATATTAACATTGAGCAATATTTATCTCTATTATAATTTAAACTATTAAAATTTAAAGTAAAATTTACAAAGCTTTGCTTAATATAAAATAAAGTAAAATTCTAAAATATTAAATATATGTAATAATTTCTATAATATTTGACTTTAAAATATGATATCAATTTTATTTATTATTTCAATTAATTTAATAATATTTATTTGATAATATTACAATTAAAATATTATATTATATTATATTATATATTTATTTATTTATAAAAAAAAATTTAATGTTTTCAATGATTGTCTCTAAGTGTATATCATAATTATAAATGTACAAGTTTTAAATAAAATAACTATCTTTTTATAAAATATAATAACTATAATAAATTTACTAAAATTACTTTATTTCAATATTAATTTATTAATTTTAAAATCACAATTTTAGACTTCATATTCAATATTTTATAATTTTTAAAAATCCATCATTCTTTGATAGACTTGTTGTGGGAGCTTTGCTCTAAGACCAAGTCGATTTTTTTAAGTTAAAAATCTATTTTTAAAACTTTCTAAAAATGAATTATTCTTTTCTCATACTTTCCTTTTAACATTAATTTATCTCATTTTTTTTTTAAACATGGTTACATAGAAAATATGTTACTATCTTTTTTATCTTATTAATATTATATTTTGAGTAACTTTAAATATAAAATTTTAATATTAAAAATTAGATTTAACATTAAATATGATAGAGTTATTTAAATGTAATAATGTTGGTAAACAGATTTGTCACTTAAAAAATACGTGATTTAGCCCAATGGAGTGTGTGGCAAATCGATTTCTCCAACAGTTGGATAGGCCTTTGATATCTGGCCTTCCTCTGCATTTAGAGGGGCAACTCCCTTGTAAGATAATTTTTTTTTTTTCAATAGAAATGAATAGAACTTAGAAAATAAAAAGGAAACCATTGATAGTGAAAGCACCACATGACTTTGATGTTTCCATAAAAACAATGTAAACAGTTCATAAAAACAATCAAGAACTATGCTTGAGAGCTATCACTCACAATATTGATTCAATCGTTCATGAACATTTGCACAATACCATAAAAACATCCATTACAAAGAAAGAATCAATATTTCAATGTTTCAAATATGCAGAAAGAGAGAACACAAAATGTACTTTCTTTATTTCTTAGCACCAAGAACATAAGAAATATCTGACTACAAGAACAACAATTGTACACATGTTGCAAAATTTGCCTTGTCATCAAAACATAAGGGTTCCCTGTCTCTAAGTCCAAAAAGTCACTCATTACATTGAGATTCAAGAACTTATAGCTATCATAGAATAACTAACCTCTCGGGTTCGTAACTACTCAAAAAGTTAGAGTTTGGACTACTCTGAAGATAGTTCGTAACCAACTCTAACTTTTAATGCTTAACTACAATTAGAAAAACTTAAGGCATTGACCAAAACCAAAATTAATTCTAAAGTTGACCTTTTTACAAAATACATAAATAAAAACTTGAGACAACTTTAGACATATGCACTTCTAACTTTTAACTATGATCACTAATATTTCCTGAGCTTGCTCTTTGATCTGTAGGTGTTGTGAGTAGCTAGGTCAAGTTTGCCTTGTATGCTCTAAATGATTTGATGACCTGAGTCAAAGCTTTGTTTTTAATTATGATTAAACTCTTCATTTTTAGCTTGCATAGATCATGTCTCTTTCTGACTTCATCCAACTCTATGACGTAACCTAGTAAGTTTTGAATATAGGAGTCCAAAGTCATTGAGAGACTACTCAATCTCGTCATAATGCTAGCATCTGAACTTTGTTTACTACCAAGTTCGGTGCTGATTTTTGCCTCTACGCATTCCAAAATGGAAGATATATCTAGATCTTGAGTGTGTTAGCTAATAAGAATACCTTCTACGATCATCGGTATATTCCCCAAGGCCTTCTTTTTCAGTAGCTTGTAGGAGTTTAAGAATTGTTCTCCTTCTTCCAATTGTTGACTCATGCTATCAATCTTCCATTCGATGTTTTCCAGCCATGTGTCAATTTTCTCTTCTTCTCCACTAGTGATTAACTTCAGCAATTTGACTATATTGTTGTCCATTCCTTTAATCTCTACTAAATTAGCATCAATTTCTCTCCAGAATGTTTGTTGTTCCTTGAGAGTTGTTAACTCTGTTTGAATGTTTTATTGTATATGACCTACTTTAGCATATGTCACCTTAACCTCTTGAAATAGGCTTGATGCTTGTTCTTTCATACTTTTTATCCATACTTTCACCATCTTACCATAAGCTTGGCATTCTCCTATGTCTTGAATAGTTTCTTCATCAAACATTTTCTTGGGATCTCCTGTTATTTCCATAGATGAGCTAGGATCCGAAAAGGAATCACTGACCATCAATTGGATGCATGAAGAAAGTGCTCGAACTTGACACTTGAGTTGATTCTTAGCTTGTTTATCTCTCCTTGACTATTCCATCAGGACAGTAGCTGACACTTGAAAATTGTGTTCTCTTCCCTCATGGGTGGTTCAACCTAGATCCACTTTAGTGATGCTAAAATCATATTCATTTGCCTCATTTATGTCCTTCTCTGTGACTAGTTGTGCAATTTCAACAAATAAGTTTCCTAAGGTAGGATTCACTGCCAGTCTAGAATCCATTCTAGTCTTCTTTATCTTTGCACCTTTATGCATTAAATTTGCTATGGCATCCAGATTTGGTGCTTCCAATTAGATCATCCTTTTCATCTTCCTCTCCAAACTTTATTGTAACCAAGATGTTGAGGTATTGGCAGATGGACTTATTATTGAAGGAACCTGTAGGACTATAGATGATAAATCCAAGTTGTGCACATTTTCTACAATTGGCACTTCTTGAGTTGCTTCCGCACTTTCAAGAGACAATGAGCGTGCAGGAGATGTTATGGATTGAATCATCTCATCTATAAATGATGGTAAAGTGTTCATCTCGGGAGCTTCATCTATCATCTGTTGAATTGGTTTTAAAGTCTTCTCCTTGGGTTTTGATCTCCTCTTCCTAGAAAACTGCATTGAGTTCAAATGCTAAAACTAGATCAACTCCTTTATCCGAATCTTCACCATCATCTCCACCCTGTGTACTATGTAAAGAGCTCGAGGAAGTAGGGATAGAATATGGAATGGCTGAAACTAATGTACCTTCCTGAGAATTATTATTTTTCTTTGCGCTACATCTTCCTATTGATCTAGTATCCATGACTTCTTTGACTTTATTCTTTAACTAGTTTTCAGTTCATTCAATCACAAAGAAGGTTCTTTCCTTGAGGTCTTTCAATTCCAGCAGAGACTGATTAATATACAACAATTCTAATAATTGTATCCGCTCAAAGAAGAAAGGATCAATCAAGTCTAACCCATCCTCTATTATGCCTATCCCATCCCATCCCATTTTGTAATCAATAATTTGTTGTATTGTGAATCTCATACAGTCCCTTCTTCTCACTTCAAAGTCATTTTCACAATTTGCCCAATAATTTTCCATTGTAGAGAAATGGAGATAGTTGGGTCCAAGTGCCAAGTTATTTTTAACATACTGCTGCCATCAAATGGGAAGCAACTGCGGAAAGAGTTTAAAGTTATGTTCACCATGGATCTCTTGATATTTTGAGCATCCAAAGAAGAAAGACAATTGTAGTGCCCAATGCCAATTGGGACAGGTATTGATCTTTTGTTCCTACACTTTTTTTACTTGACTAATTTACCTACAAACTTCTAAAAGTACCAACCTGTCATCTACAAAGTGAGGCAACATGAGAGGACAATCTTGAAAACCTCCAATGCAGATGTAAGTGAATAGGGGGTATTGTATGAAGAAGCTACCATAAGTACTAATGAGACTAGCTACTTCAGGAGAAATTCAGAATCCTACATCTCCCTGTAGCTCCCTAGCTATGAGCATAGAAAAAACATCATTCACTAGCTACAGAAGTGTGCATTGCTTTGTTTTAATTGCAACTAGGGGTAATAATTATAAATTTGTGTGGTTAAGCTATACTCCCCATAAGGATTAAGACCAGGACATGATTTCATACTAGCAATTGCATACATTAGGTACGAGGACATGTAAAACCCCTCGCTCACATTGAATCCTGTTAACTAGTGATGAAGGGCATCGCTAATCATTTCTCCCCAATCTATAAATTGTTTTCCAATGGTGATGGTATTAATGTACAAAAACATCCAATCCTAAAAATCTTTAGCGATCTGATTTCCCACTAGTCTATTGAGAAGAATTATCATATCAGAAATATCTTCATTAAAGATATTCCTGCATAACACTCTTAGCAACTATAACTGTCCTCATCTAGGTTGATCCAACCTACTCCTAGCAATGGCATTCAGACATGTTTTCTTATTCTAATGGAAGTATCCTTGGGCACCTTCTTTAGATATTTCTATGAATTCTTCTCTTATTGGCAGTCTGAATGTGATGGAGATAGATACTAGATCTAGCCTCACCATGACATTACCTCTTGAGGTCTTGATGTCCCTAGAATTCTGATCATATGCCTTGATATATTCCAAAACTAAATTTGCACATTGAACTGCAAGTGGGTGTCCTCATGCATGGGCTAGACCACTTTCCAATGTTCATTGCACCAAGGGTGATTTATCTTCTTTGCTCATCATTTTCCAAAAGTCTACAACTTCCATATGTCTCATCTTTGTATCCGATATCTCAGGAAGCGTGCTTGTTAATATCACAGGAGGCTCTTTACCTTAAAATTTGTACCTCATAGTATTGCTTACCAAATCCCTGTCCTGGTGCAATGTTGAATGTGAAGTCAATATTCCCTTTTCCTTGTATCAAACTCTATGTTTCATTTTCTTGAGGTAATATGAAGCTTTACCAAAATCTCCATTTCACTCGTAGGTTCCAACATTTATATGGAGCATTTAGAAGATATTTTTAAACCTTTATCAATACCATTTTGGTCCATTTACTCCTTCTAAACAATGCACACATTTCATATACAACAGAGGCATTATGTCAAATAGTTTCCATGCATTCTGATGTTTTCATTGAATTAGTTGCATGCTAGGAAGATGTGAGTTACTTCATATTCTCTATTTAAGAGCATTGATTTCTCAATGGTTTCTCTACATATTCCATTCTGCACGGCTGCTTATCAACTATGTGATGTCACAATGAAAAGAGAAAGTGCACGGATTACAAGCACGCGGAAGGCATTATGTTAAACATATATAATGTGCATCATTTTTAAAGTTTATGGAAATGATGGTCATGGATTGAGAACATAATTTCCAACATCCTACTTCAAGCCTCAAACAATCCGGATGGATTAAACCTTCACTGACCTGGTTTGGTTTCTTCCAACAACTACACTTCTCTCATGAAATCGGTATTTTATACGTCTTGGCACATATTACAACTTCTCACTCTATTTAGACATTTTTACAATGTGCTTGAGGAATTTCCTACCTGTTGCTACTCCCTTTTCATGTTTTGTCTCCTATCAACAACCTTAATGATGGAACGAATGGCATGTTGGCTTGTTTCAATGCCTTGTAGAGGCTTGCAGATTGAAGAGTGAGTTGCAGACGACTATGTTGATCTCCCTCAAGGCTACAGGTCACATGAATTTGGCCTTCAATTAAAAACAGTGCATGTGCCTTGCCTATGGTTCCAAGAAATGCCACGGGTGTTGGTTTTTTATCAAAGAACTCCAATTTTTTTATACTGCATATTTATTCATTGCGTTCACTTAGGAACATGGTCAATCTTGTAATAAAACTGACTCCAAATCAATTATTTTATGGAATTGGCCTAATCCTAGAGTAGCTTTACCAATCATCTTTCTTTGGCATTTAGTGAAACTCTCTATATGTAGAATCTCCCACCATTTGCAGTGTAAGATGTCACTTCATTGGGATGCCATGTAAAATGATTAAGTTCCAATTCCCATACTTTAGGATGCCTGCAGGTAAATTGAGGTCCATTTCCCAAACAGTTCTCGTGCCTTGTTTGGTTATATGGAATGCCATGGCTAGAGAAGGGAGAAAGATCTTTCAATGTGGTAGCTGGGAATTGACATGCTGGAGATTCTACTTTACATCTAATTTGTTGCTTGCAAGATATTTGACCAATCACCCAAGTGAAAACTTTTGTGCTTTTGAGTTTTCATGTAATAACTAACAATGGGGAAGTTCGGGTTAGGATTAGGTTAAAAAGTTGGAGTACGTAGTGAGAGTATTTTAGTTCGTCGAGAGAGAAGATTTTGAGTGAGACGACATCACGGCAATCCAAACCTGTACTTCTCTCTAAAAGTTTGAGTACATAGAGAGAGGTAGTATGGGGAGAGAAAATGTTTGAAGGAGAGAAAGAAATCCAAACTCAAACCCGAACTTCTCTCTAGAAGTTAAAGTATGGGGAGAGAGAATATGTTGGAATAGTGGAAATTAGTTTCTCTCTCTTCGCATTTCCACTAATTATCTTAATTAATTCTCCCTCATAAAATTATCTAGGAAACAAATAAAGAATAAATTATATAATTAAAATTTTAATGTGAATGTTAATTTATTTATTTTTATGATATATATTTAAAAATATTATGGTTATTTTTTATTTTAATTTTGAATATTAATTTTTCTTAAATTTTAGAATGAATTTTGATTGTTTTATAAAATGACATATTTCTAACAACCTGAATTTTCTATATAAACTTGTTAAAGACAATAATTTATAAGTGTAATTTTCATAATTCCTTTTATAATGTTAAAGCCCTCCTAGTGTAATGGCAATGTGTGAAATATGTAGACTATACCGCCTCTGTAAAGAAAAAAGCACTTCCCGTTGATATTCTTAGGGCCCGTTTGGTTGCTGGAATACAACCGGAATAGGAATAGGAAATTAGAATATGAGTTGTATTCTTTGTTTGGTGCATGGAATAGGAATAGGGAATAGGAATACATATTCTCATTTTAGCCCCAAAATGAGCTTTTGTCCATTCCAAAAAATCCCTATAATTGGAATTGCTATTCTTGCATTCATTTTAACTTTCTCAAATTTGATTAAATTTTCAAATCCGCTTTGCCCTAGGGTGAGCCGCTCGAACTTTGTTTTCAATATTTTCAAATATTTCAGCAATTTTCCAATGGCGCCAATTGCATCTTCAGAAATATTTTCAAATGGCACCGATTGCAAGTTAACCCTATTCCAATTTAAGCTTGCATAACCAAACAAGGGATAAACAAGAGTGGATTGCATTTTTCCATTCCTATTCTTCATTCTCCATTCTCATTCAAATTTTCTATTCTAATTCTCAATTCCTAAGCTTGCAACCAAACGGACCCTTATATTGTTTTAGTTTCGTGGGATTCAAGTCTGGCTGCAACGTTTCTCTGAAGAAAAAGCAATGTCCGTTTGTGCTTTTAATGGTTTTAATTCTGTGTTGTTACCGTTAATGGTTTTAATTCTGTGTTGTTACCGTTGCTTTTAATGGTGTTGGTTTTGTGGGTTTCAAGTCTGCCTAGCTCTACAACGGCTCTGTGCTTCACAGCCTATATGATAAGGTAATGTGGCTCTTGTTTCCTCAAGTTTTCCATCCGCTGGGGGTTTGATACTCTTTCGCTTGAAGGTATATTTTGTTTTGAGTTTTCCATTGTTCAGAGCTTTTTTCAGAGAGTGATTTAATGTCTGACCTTGTTTTTTTCATCCGTCGAGGTTTTGATCTTCTTTTGCTTTGAAAGTATTTCAATTTTTGTTGTGAGCTCTTTTTTCTCTTGTCATATTGTTTTTTTTTGTATCTAGGGCCCAATTAGGGTATTGGCATTAAGCAGCATTGAGTTTGTCTGATATAGTTTGATTCTCTGTTTACATTTCTCACCCATATTGGGCTTCCCCTGTTAATCATTATACAGTCTGAACAGGATGAGAATTAGCGTAAATCGTTTCAATGAAAAGCAGAATTTTACATTGAAGCTCAGCAACTTCGTTTGAAGATGTTTCAGTCTCAGGTATGATATTATGCAAGTTTGTTTTATAACATATGACTCTTAGCATGTTATTTGATAGATTGTAAAATCATCTGTCCATTCAGTTCTGAAGCCCATATATACAAACACCATAAATTGTCTTAGATGAGCTAGAGAAATCTAACATAAATACATAGAGATTAGGCAGCCATAGTTTTGTTTGCATGTGGGTTGGGAGCCTAACTTCTGAGGCAGCTCAAGGCACAATGTAAGACGGTCACAATGTTAAAAACAATCATGTTGTCTGCAGATAAAGGAGTTGATGCAGGGTGTTGTTTTTATTTTGTTTGACAAAGCAAAATGAGGTATTGTTTAAATGTTATTGTGATTGTTTTTAGTATGGAGGCACTTTTTTCATTGCTTTCCTAGGTTTTAGCCTCATCCGCATGCTGCGCAGGCTTCTGTGTTTGTGTGAAGAATTTTCAATGTTAAAATACGATTATGTTCTCATTACTTCCCTTTCAAGATTTGCATCTTTTGCTGCTGAAGTTATGTATGCTATGTGCTGCTATCCTTTACTTACCTTTCTTATTGTTTCATTTTCATTGCCATCAACCATGGCTACCCCTGTTCTGTAGAAAAGAATTGTGAACATATTTTGTTTGATGTTTGTGAGAAGAATTGTAAACATGATCATTCTTGATCCCATGATTATTTTATGTATCTTTATTTTGCCTAATAGTTTAAGTTTTCTTTTAGTTATGTTCAACTACTTTAATATGGATTTGGGTTTCAAATCTGTGGTGACTGAATGCTGCTTAAATTCCCATGTCTGCAATGTAACGTGTCCTCAGGTCTATTAAACTAGAACTACACTATTAATTTTGATTGATTGCATAGATTCAAGGATTCATCTTAACAGTATATTTAAATTCCATGTAAAGCCTTTTATGTTCTTGCGCAATGTAGAATGTACATATGAAATCCATTCAACTAATGGGGTCAAGTCGAGTTATTTTAAATTGTTAAGTTCATGTATAATCAAAAGAAGAAGTTTGTGATTGCATAAGACTCAGTTAGCACATAGATAATATTTCATCACATATTTCAGACAACAATCAACATTGTGGCATTTATAGTCTGTATGGCATTGTTGTAGTTATCTGCTTTCGTATCCCATTGCGAAATACTTGAAATGAAATAATTTGTCCGAATCATTAACTCATTTGTAAATTGTTTTCTCTCTTTATAAGTTCTAATAGTGTGTGATTTTGTATCTTGGCACAGTAATTTTTTACATGGCCATTGAAATGATGTAGACCTTATGAAGATCATCATTAGTTGTGTTTTGATTTTAATGCTACCTTCATGTGACTGCATCCCCTACTCTTTGAATGAGAAAATGATAACTTGACTTTTATATGGAAGCTCTATCATAATATAAGCTCATCACACTCACTGGAATTTGGCTTCTTTTCTTAAAAAACCCTTGCCCTTAACTGCTCTGTAGTTGATCAATACTCTCCAAAAATGATTTTCTGCATATGAATGTTATTATTCTTGGGTATAATCTAGAGAGATGTTATATTAATTATCTAATAACTCAGTGTGTGTTCTCAACTGCCCACTGAAACAGTAGAGAGCATATTGAAGTGACTTTCATGAGAATCTTAGATCTGATGACTTTTTCCTCCTTCACATTTTAACTGGTTTTTTAAGCTTGAATCCTCATCTATTTGCAAAATGGTTTGGTTTCTGTTCTATCTGGGTGTTCGCAACACTGTTTGGTTTCTGTTCTATATGGGTTTCAGCATTTTCAAGCTGAAGTATATAATGTCAAACAACCAGCCATTGAAATCTATAAGCAATATTTTTTATTTTCATCTTGATGTAAACTTATATGTTTTCTTCTGCTTTGTTCATCCTGGGGTAAGTTTTACCCATCTTTGCTTGCAACATTGTTTTTGTTTATGTTATTTACTATTTGTTTTAGTAGCGGTTCCTTTGATTTACATGCTTAGCTTTCCTCTCCATACTATTTCAACAACATTCAAAGTGCCAGAGGCAATTGGCATTTTCAGCACGCCAGAGACAATTGACATTGTATTGAATGAGTGTACATTTTGTGTATAATGTACGCATTTTTTTTATTAACATTCATATTCAATGTTCATGTGTATGTGCATATTTAAATTTTGACATTATGTTGTGTATGAACTAATTTTAGTATATATTGTCATGTGTGTTTTAACTTTATTATCTTGGAATGGACTTAATTTATGGAAGTTCGTATTTTTCTATGTTTTATAATATTTAGTCCTTTGTATTTGACATGTTTGAAGAACTTTGCAGGGTTAAAGTTTTATTCTATATGTTTGAACTTTCAATCCACCTGTAGTTTATGTTTCAATTCCAATGTGAAGTGTACATATTTAAATTTTGACATTATGTTGTGTGTGAACTAATTTTAGTATATATTTCTATGTGTGCTTTAACTTTTTCATCTTGGAATGGACTCCATATGTGGAAGTTTGTATTTTTCTATGTTTTATAATATTAAGTCCTTTGTATTTTGACATGTTTGAAGTACATGTATTGAATTTACACTCAATTTTCATGATTTGAAAAGTATAAAAGAGCATTGGTTTATATTTTGTGTATAATGTATGCATTTTTTTATTATTAATATTCATATTCAATGTGCATGTGCATGTGAATATTTAAAATTTGACATGGACTCCATATGAGGAAGTTTGTATTTTTCCATGTTTTGTAATATTTAGTAAGTTCTTTGTATTTTGACATGTTTGAAGTGCTAGTAATTCAAAAGGTAGCGAGGATGTGATTCTTTAGAACAATCTTGTCAAAAGCCATGTTAATTGAAGCATCCTCCATCCATGTCTATTTTTTGTAATGGTTCTTTTAAGTGACATTAAAAAATGGGCTTGTAAATGGTGTTCTAGACATTAAATCCTATAACTAATATTTACGAAGATGTGAGCATGATGCATGTGGTATATGTTTTTGGAGAAGATGTGAGCATGTTTCATGAGGATGTGATTCTCTAGAACAATCTTGTCAAAAGCCATGTTAATTGAAGCATCTTCCCTTCATGTCTATTGTTTGTAATGATTCTTTTATGTGACATTAAAAAATGGGCTTGCAAACGGTGATCTAGGCATCAAATCCTATAACTAATATTTATATAGATGTGAGCATATTGCATGAAGATGTGATTCTCTAGAACAATCTTGTCAAAAGCCATGTTAATTGAAGCATCTTCCCACCATGTCTATCATTTTTAATGATTCTTTTAAGTGACATTAAAAAATGGGCTTGCAAATGGTGTTCTAGGCATCAAATCCTACAATTAATATTTACAAAGATGTGAGCATCTTGCATGTGGTATATATTTTTTTGGAGAAGATGTCAGAATGTTGCATGAGGATGTGATTCTCTAGAACAATCTTGTCAAAAGCCATGTTAATTGAAGCATATTTCCTCCATGTCTATTGTTTCTAATGATTATTTTAAGTGACATTAAAAAATGGGCTTGCAAACAGTGTTCTACGCATCAAATCCTAAAATTAATATTTATGGAGATGTGAGTATGTTGCATGTGGTGTATGTTTTTGGAGAATATGTAAGCATGTTGCGTGAGGAATCCAATTCTCTAGAACAATCTTGTCAAAAGACATGTTAATTGAAGCATCTTCTCTCCATGTCTATTGCTTGTAATGATCCTTTTAAGTGACATTAAAAAATGGGCTTGCAACGGTGTTCTAGGCATCAAATCCTACAATTAATATTTATGGAAATGTGAGCATGTTACATGTGATATATGTATTTGGAGAAGATGTGAGCATGTTGCATGAGGATGTGATTCTCGACCAATTCTATGAGCACCGTTTGGTGTTTCATCTAACGCTATCTTATTGGTCGTATGCTTCCAGTCCCATAGACCCGCGTTGTGGTCTCTCATTGGACATTAATATATTTATCTTATCTTATGTTATCTTCCCTCCATGTCTATTGTTTGTAATGATTATTTTAAGTGACATTAAAAAATGGGCTTGCAATCGGTGTTCTAGGCATCAAATCCTACAATTAACATTTACGGAGATGTGAGCATGTTGCATGAGGATGGGATTCTCCTATTCAATCTTGTCAAAAGCCATGTTAATTGAAACATCTTCCCTCCATGTCTATTGTTTGTAATGATTCTTTTAAGTGATTTTTTAAAATGGGCTTGCAAATGGTGTTCTAGGCATCAAATCCTACAATTAATATTTATAGAGATGTGAGCATGTTGCATGAGTATGCGATTCTCTAGAACAACCTTGTCAAAAGCCATGTTAATTGAAGCATCTTCCCTCCATGTGTATTGTTTGTAATGATTCTTTTAAGTGATGTTAAAAAATGGGCTTGCAAACAGTGTTCTAGGCATCAAATCCTACAATTAATAATCATGGAGATGTGAGCATGTTGCATGTGGTATATGTTTTTGGGGGAGATGTGAGCATGTTGCATGTGGTATATGTTTTTGGAGAAGATGTGAGCATGTTGCATGAGGATGTGATTCTCTAGAACAATCTTGTCAAAAGCCATGCTAATTGAAGCATCTTCCCTCCATGTGTATTGTTTGTAATGATTCTTTTAAGTGACATTAAAAAATGGGCTTGCAAACAGTGTTCTAGGCATCAAATCCTACAATTAATATTTATGGAGATGTGAGCATGTTGTACGAGGATGCGATTCTCTAGAACAATCTTGTCAAAATCCATGTTAATTGAAGCATCTTCCTTCCATGTCTATTGTTTGTAATGATTATTTTAAGTGACACTAAAAAATGGGCTTGCAAATGGTGTTCTAGTCATCAAATCCTACAATTAATATTCACGAAGTTGTGAACATGCCGTATGTGGTAGGGGCCTCAATTTTAGCAAGCAACCACTTTGTGAGGAAATATCTTTGTTCAATTCTAGAATGGTTGACATGTCCCCTACCATAGTTACTTTACAGTTGGGTCATTTGAGGACATTTGGTTGATCCTAAGATGGGTGGTTTTCCATTTACTTGGTGCAATAGTTTCTAGTCCTTTGCAAGATGCCCATAGGCCCTAATTCTAATAGGAACCACTATGTGAGGAGATATCTTTTCCCAATTCTAGAATGGTTTGTGTTCCCTAGATCTATTTTTATCTTGTTATTATATTAGATGTCACCTCAAAGTTAGGTGGATTGTTTTAGGAACATTTGATTGATCCTAAGATGTTTGGTCTTCCTTTTGTGGAGCCTTTGCAAGTGAATATCACAAGAGTCCCACATTCTCATACCCAAGCATAAAATATAAATATTTCAAGCCAAGATTACAAACAAAAAAAATGTCATATAGAACCACCATTTTGTACGTCTACCAAATCAAAAATTTATATGTTGAATAACCTAGAAAAATAGGATCATTATTCACCATCTTCGCAGCTCTATTTTTGACAATATGTTATCGACTTTACATAAGTTGTTCCATATATGTACACTAACCTAGTGAAGATTACCATACCTTTGTAGCGAACACAACATGTGCAAAAAAACTAGTACCCTTGATACCAAGGATATATATACCTTTAGGGAGAACCATCATATAGCTAATGTTTGGTTTAGTGCTAACTAACAAAAGGTAACTTGTGAAACTCGCACAGGGTGCCTCATGTGCCTATCTTTATATTGCAAGCAAAGCATTGCATTATAAAAATACCTATGTTGATCTCATTAACTCTCCCAAGTTATACATATAAAAAAGTACAATGAGTAAAAGAGGTCTCATATTATTATAAAATAGTAATAAGTGCAAATAACTACAAATAACGTCTCCATGTGGATTCCTACCCTAATGTCGTATGAATCAACCCTTTAGGAAGAAACCAAGAAATAAAATAAAGAAAAGTTGCAAACCAAATTGCATAAATGTCCTCTATTCAACAAAAAATATGCCTTCAATAGAAAACCCCCTAGGAGAAAATCCTTAACAATATCCAAGTGTTTGATCTCATTTTTAAATACATTAATAAACCAATAAATTAGAAAGGGCGGAAGATTATAATCTAAGGTAAGTTCAAATAAGTAACAATTCCATCATCTACAAAATATGCCTAAACCAGCCCTTATGCTCAACAAAACTATTTTCTTGAAAAAATCATGGAGATGAGAAGATAAGGCAAAAGACATGACTCAAAGAAGACCTTAGAATCAATATACACAAATCAAGACTCATTCTAATGAGAAGATACAATATAATGAGGGAGATATTGTGTGCTTGTGAGGGCTTGTGGTGGCATGCTAGGCTAGGGTTTGGGCCCTAGCCTCCTTTGGTTGTTATTGTTTTATGCATGGGTAAGAAGTGTGGGGCATTTTGTGGGTGTTTACAAGGTTTGTTTGGTGGACCATAAGGATTGTGTTTAAGAGTTTTCTTCCATTCTAAGATGGGGGTCTTGTTCTGTGCAAGTGGACTTTAAGGTTGGTGCTCTATTTTTTAGAGGGAGATTGATCAAAAAGTTTTCATATTATTGCAACTTTAATTAAGGATTTTGAAGTTTTTGTCTTGTGATTGTTGGAATGGACCTTCCAATGTCTTCTTCAAGAATGCATGCAAAGATGCTTGACTCCTTTTATGTTGGGGAAGTTCACAATTGAACAAAGTGAATTGCTGCTTTTGCAATGCCATGATCTCAGTGTTAGTAATTCTTGTATAATCAGTAATGGAGAATGTTGATATTGGATCAAGCATGTTGTGATCTACAAATTCCTTGGTATCTATGTAGATCTTTTTTGACTTTGGAAGCTTAGATTCGATGTACATGAAAGGTTGCGGGGATCTGGAGCTTATGCTTGCAATGAACAACTATTACATGGTTGTATTCACCATAATGTTGTCAGTGAACAGATTTGTCTTTTGCAAAAACAATCTTAAAATGACCCCCGAATGCCCAAAACAAGAAGGCATATATCTGCGAGTAACAATTGGGTCGCTTTGCTATTGAAATACATAAGTGCCCTCTGAATTGTCCTGGGTGCAACTCTCAGGTGAATTTTTCAATGAATCCACTAAGCTACAAACAGGAATTTTTTTACTCCAAAGCACGAAAGGCACACAAGCATCGACTCACAATCACGAAATAGATGTAAAAGATAGCAAACAACAAAAAACGATCGATGAATGTCATGAAGTCCATTCATTTAGACCTTATATTACAAAAAAAACATGCAAGAAGAAAGACATCATTCTCTCCAAATATATGAATAATCAAGGCTCACAAGCCAAATGATAAACATGTATCTAATTACATAAAATAGAATTGCATTCACATAAGATTGGATCAATTCACAGATCAATCTCAATTAGAAAATAAGTGTCTAGAGTCAAAGACTTGTCACACAAATATCTTCTTTCTTTGAACACACAAAATAGATATCTTGAATCTAATTGCCCCTACATCCACAAATTACAACTTGAAAAATAAAATATTTCTCTTTTCCATGCCATTACACTTACAAAAAAAAAAAAAAACCCTATCTATAGTACAAAGTATGGAACCCCTTATCTATCGAGCTTTTTACAATATTCAGTTTTTCACTACTTCATCTTGGAAATAGAAACTCGCCCTCCCATTTGATACTTCCCTTTGAACATAATATTTTGTATCCGCACCTGCTGACATGTGGCATCTAAAATCATATTGGAGGATCACTTCTTGTTGGCATCAGCTAAGCTCATTACAACATTATTCTAAGCCAACAACTCATATCATTCACAGGATCCTACATATGGTCAAATATTTCAGAGGTTGTCTTTCCTACCTTGAATCAACACCATGACCTGTGCTTGCGTACATGTCTTTTAGATCTTGCCAATTACAAGAGTATTTGATAACAAGTGAAAATTGAACAATGCCATTGTTGATAAGAATGGCCAGTCTTGTGCCCTCATAAGCCCTGAAACTTAGCCCACTTTCATTCTTTCTCGGTAACTATATAAAAGTTTCCAGGATTGGGTGCTCATAATTGAGTTGACATTATATCAGATAGTTCCCATGCACTTGTGGATACACCTTCATAACCATTGTGGTCACTAGTTGAGATAAAGTCCCTTGGAACTCTATTTTGAACTTCTCAACTTGAACCCCTAGGTTTCTTGTAGCTTTGAAACTCAAGTTTGTAGTTCTGGACTTGATAGTTGAATCCTGAATAGGTGAACTTGCACTTTGAAGCGTACATTTTGAACTTAGGTTTGTACTTTGAGGTTGAACCTCAAATCTTAGGGAGGGGCCTATGGGAGCCACTTGGGCTCTATTTTTTGTTGAGTGGGTAGCTCCATGATAAAAAAATTTGGGGGGCTAAAGGTTTATTTGGAATCTTTTCCTATAAAATAGGAGCTCCGACATTTTAGCCCCCTTAATTTGAGCGAGTGAAAATGGGGTGGGGCTGAAATTAGCTCCACCAGCTTAGGAATTTTTTTGCCACATGTCAAGAATCTATTTATTATTAGAAAAAATAAATTATGACAGTAATAAAATAATGACATCATAAATTTAAATTATTAAATTGATTTTCATGGGACCACTAGCTTCCTTAAACTTAGGAGCTTAATTTTTAAAGATGAGACAAACTAAAGAAATTCATGGGACCACTCAACATTAAATAGTCCTAAAAACTCTCAACAGCTACCCGCTCTATTTTTAAGGAAGACCCTCCCTCCATGGGACTCCAGCCTTAGTACTTTGATATGAACCAAGACCCTTCCAAACTTTGAAATCACCATACCACTTCCAACATTGAACTTGTCGAACCATATGAATTGTTTTGAACCATTTTGAACTTGGTTCGATAAGGTTCAAAACCCAAATAGAGTCAGGACATAAAGCTCAAGTAAAGATTGAGATGGGGTAGGTTCAAATTTTGAAAAATTTTAATTGGGATCGATGCAGGGACATTGACGCCCCCAAAGCCCTATCTCTACAATATTCTACAATCAACAAGATTAGGCCCTCATGAAGATTAGGTATATTATCATTTTTACATTGATCCCTAAGCCCCTGTAGGAGAGAATATTTTAGATATAATGAAAATGAAATCATTTCAGGTTGTAACTAAAATTGGTTCAAGAAAACAAAGTGGTAATTATTAACTCTTTTAGGCCTTCCATCTAAAATGAAATACTCCCTCACACAATAAAGAACATCCTACCATATTTCCTTAATCTGATCTAAGTCCATAAAATAACCCACATTAATTGATTTTTTCTCCTGTTTCGGGGTTTTAGGAAACTTCTTCAAAGTTGCATCAAAAATACTCATTTCCTTTTTAAGTTCAATCCCCGTGTTTGGAAGACTAGTTATCTCAGCAAGAAAGTCCTCAGTTAAAGTTATAGTAACCCCATACATACTGACATCCTCACCGAAACCAATTTTTGAAAAAAACTCCTATGTAACATGCGGCTTAGAACCATCGATTTTTTCCAAATAACAAGTAAGCTTACCTTTTTTAAGTAGTTCCCACACAAGCTCATTCTCCGTGCAAGAATTGCAATCTGAAGGCTCATGCTTTCTCGGCTCACCTCCCAATTTTTAGGCTAGAAAAACATAGACCTTTCACAAAGAAGAAATGGAACTCACAAAAATGATGAAAAATGAAAATCTTTTAAGACTCAAGCAATCCTTTGCAAACACCTAGAATATGTTCTTCATTAAAATGATAACAATGACAAGGTACGTCCTTAAATTTTGATAAATCATTTCATTATTACCAATGCACCACAGTTTGTATAAAAATAATTAATAAATCCTCCCCACATTAGAATTAGTCACATCAAACTTTAATAACCTCTTAAGCTCTATATGGGCTCTTAATTTCTCCTCAACTATGTCATTTGTCTCTTGGTGCTAACGACAATATTAGCAATCCAGTCAGCCACCTCATTAGTTTCTTGATAGCTATAGGAAATATGTACTTTATCAAAATTATTTAGGAGACCCTTTATTTCCATGATAATTGCTTCAATAGTCCATGAAATATAATTTTGATTATTTAAAGAATTGATTATGTTAAGAGAGTCTCCTTCTAGCCAAAGATTTTGCTATCCAATTTCCTCTCCCATTCTAACCACATAAAGTGTAGCGGTAGCCTTTGCAATATGACTTGATGAAAGGCTAATGGTAACAAGAATAGCATTAACTAATCTCCCATAGTAATCCCTCAAAACTCCTCCAAAACTAGCCCTGCCCGGATTCCTTTTTGCAGATTCATCAAAATTTTCTTTTAGCCATCCATTTGAAGGTGATAACAAAAACACACCATCTCTTTGGAATTTGGCTTTACAGAGATATTCATAGTAGGGTCCATGATATTGAAATCCCCTTTTCCTCCATTGTGTGATATGAAATTCTCCTTAATGGCCCTAATGATTTTTTCACCCACCACCCAAGCTAGGGTTTGTTTATCCCTAAAGATACGATCGTTCCTTTCTTTATAGATACCCCAGCACAACTGAGGAAGAGAGAAGTTCTAGAGAACATTGACTTCGATACCTTTCATAGGGTATTTTCATCTCATAAAATAATTAGTCAAGTTATCAGCATGTACGTGGATCACATTCCAATAATTTAGAAGAATCTTCCATACCTCTTGACTAAAACTACAATGGATGAACAAATGGTCAATATGTTTTGCATCTTTCTTGCAAAAGATACATCTATTAACCACATGAAAACCTCTTTTATTCAAATATTCAACAGTCAAGATTTTATTCTCAAGAGTAATCCAGAAGAAAATCTCAATCCTATGAACAAGACCTCTCATCCAAGCCTTCACCCAAGGATGGGGACTGTCTTTAGTCCTAGCTTTAAAGACCATAGCCACATTGTATTTCCCACTCGATGGATGCCCCAAATAACAGAATCTTTAGAGTTTGGATTAATATGCACAGAATTGAGAGAATTTTGAATAAGTCCAAGATCTAGAATAATTTCTACAATATTCACCCAATTCTCATCTTTCCAATAATTAGAAACATAGTCTCCAAGTCTCTATTTGCACCTCTCAATAGTATCTTGATAATTAAAATCACTCTTCAGGGAATAGTCTAGAAGCCAGAAATCCTCTCAAAACTTCACTCTCCTTCCATTACCCACCTTCCACCTACTCCCTAAAGTCATAATCTCCTTAACCCTTGAGCATCATCCATATGGAAGAAGCATTGGTAGTCAAGGGGAAATTGATGAACTCTTGGATAGAAGGAGTGTTAAACAAATACTTATGTTTCTAAATCATACTTTATTCCTTAGTATCCTCAAAGACTCTCCAACCCTTCTTAGAAATAATAGCTTTGTTCATGACTCTAATGGGCCTAACACCAAGTCCCCCAAAACTCTTTGGCTTACACATTGAGTCCCAAGACACCAATGACATTATTTTGTTTTCCTTTGTCCTGGTCCAAAGAGAGTTTCTCTAAATTCTTTCAGTAGCATCAATATACTTTTCTAGAATTCTAAAGAGACTCAAGACATAGGTAGGTAGACTTTGGAGGCAAGATTTCAGCAAAGTGATTTTACCATCTTGACTAAGAAAATTTCTTTTGCATCCCACTAACTTCATATTGAACTTATCAACAAGAGAATCCCAAAATGACTTAGGTGGCTTTAATCCTAAAGGAAGACAAAGATAAGTTCTTGGCAATGAAGCAATATCACATCCCATACTACTAGTGATTTTCACATGTATTTGAAGAGGAGTATTAATGAAAAAAAAAATCCTCCTAATTTACCTTCTAACTAGGGGTATTAGAGTAAAGATTAAGGTCCATCTTAAAACTCATGACTTCCCTTACAGAGGCTATTCCCATAAAAATTGTCTCATCAACAAATTGTTCATGGGAACAAGACAAGGGGTTAGATGAAGGCATGATGCCATGAATAAGTCCCTTATTCAGAAGGCCCCCAATATGTCTACCCAAACTTTCAACCATTGTAGTAAAAAAAGATAGGGAAAATGGTATCCCCCTGTCTCAATCCTCTGGTAGGTTTGAAAAAGAGAGAAGAGGCCCCATTAACAAGAACTATCGTAGAGGGAGTAGTAACCAAATGGGAAATAAGCATGATGCACCTTTCACCAAAACCAATGGCCCTAAGAACTTTAGAAGGGAAACTTCATTCCACCCAATCATAGGCATTAGGCATGTCCACTTTCATCACAAAACCATATAGTGGATGTTCACATGAACCACAATCCTTGAATCCAAAATCTACCTTCTAGGTAAAAACTCATTCTACTACTCAGAGATAAGTTTTGGGAGGACTTTAAGGATCCCCAAAGTCAAAACTTTAGAGATAATCTTATAGATTGAGTTACAAATACTAATAGGCTTGAAAGAATCAAGAGATTTGACACCAACCTTCTTTGGAATTAGGCAAAGGAAAGTGGAATCAATCTTGTTTAACATTTTTCTTGCCCCAAAAAACTCCTTAACAACATTACAAACATCCTTACCAATCACATCCCAAAGAATTTGGAAGAAAAATATAGGAAACCCATCCAGCCTCGAGGATTTATCCCCCTCAAAAGAAAATATATCCTTCCTTATCTCCCCAAGTGAGGGTATAGGCCCCCCAACATTTTATTCTGCTCTTCAAAAATTAAGGAGGTGTGGATTCCAAAATTTCATCCTAACTTCCTTGCAAAATAGCTAGGTCAGAAGTTGATAAGGACGAGAAGAAAGATACCATTTATTTTGTGATTTTCTCCTCATTCAAAATATCTCTAGAATCAATCTTCAACCTAGAAATTATGCTCACTACCCGATGTTTCATAGTTGTTAAGTGGAAGTACTTAGAATTTCTATCTCCTTCCTTTATCCATATGACCCTTGATCTTTGTATCCAAAACACGTCTTCCTTTGCCATAATATCATGGTACATGACCAACTTAGCATTTTCTTCCTCTACAAGATCAACTGTGTACCCTTCAACTTTAATTTTATTTTGAATCTCCTTTAAATCTTCTTTCAAGGAAGCCTTTTGCTATAAAATATCCCCAAAAGATGACTTATTCCATATTTTCACCATAGCTTTGACATGTCTCATCTTCTTGGCCACTCTAAAGAGAGCTAACCCCTCTACCTTAATATTCCACTAACTTTCAAAGTCATGCAAGAAATTTGGGTGCTAGATCCACATTTTTTCAAATCTAAATGGAAATTCCTTCCTCGAGAATAAATCTGCAACAAAAACCAATAGAAAACGATATGGAGCCACCTTAGGAATGAAAGATAAAAAAAGGCAAAATTCTAAATCTAATCAGGAGAAATAAGGAGCCTATCAAGATAGGCTTGAATATAGCTCTCCCCCACTCTTTTATTGCTCCAAATAAAATTAATTACTTGGAGGTCCATCTCCACTAAGGCGTCATGATTTATAAAATCCATGAGATCAAGTCTACCTTCCAACTAACTTGAATTAACTCCCATGTTTTCATGATCATAGAGGGGAACATTAGAATCCCCCATTAAAATCCAACTTACAGCATCGACCTTCCTCTTTAAAGTAGTTAAATAGTCCCAATACTTTTTTCTAGCATTCTTACTATTTGGAACATAAATATTAACCAGAACCCATCTTACATCTAACTTGGAGTGATGAAGCTTAAGAGGAAACAAATTCTTACTAGAATCAATAATTTGTCCATTTAGCACAATTTGATTCCAAAGCATCATCGTGCCTCCAGATGTCCCTTCTAAACTACTAGCCATAACACCACAATTTTTAAATGGTCTAATCTTTTCCTCTTTTTCCTTATCTATCTTAGTTTCCCAAGGCACAAGAATATTTGGTTTATGATCTCAAACCAAATTTATAACCATATCAACTTTATGGTGGATATTTATCCCCCTTATATTCCGTGATATGATTTTCATTTCTTTCTTGGGGTAAATTCCAGAATAGTGGCATGGTTTCCATCAACTATATTTTCTATGCTCTCTTGTTCTCTTTTATTTTTAAAACTTTTTCTTCGAACTTTTCCTGGAGAACCAACATCTAGTTTTACTATCGGGGAAGCCAACTCATAAATCTTTCTTTCATTTGACACCTCAATCGACGATGAGGAGGAAGAACTCCCTTCCTTATCAGCCTTCTTCCTATTTCCATTTTTTTGTATCTTGTCTATGACTCCGATTCCACCCCTTTCTTAACCTTCAAACTATTCTGAGATTCCTGAACTCTATCATTATCTTCTGGATAGGGTGGCTTAATAATCTCAACTGAGGAGAAATAAGAACCGAGTAGTCCACATTTTTAGCCTTGTAGAAGGATTCAATCTGGGAATCCCCTTCTAACAAATCTTCCACTTTGCTCCCTAGAATTTCATCTTGATCTTCATTTTCATTATCATTGATTTCTCCTTCTTCAATACCCCCTTCCTAACTCAAAGATTCTATGATAGGGGCCTAAGCTTCAATAAGCTGAACATTTCCATTCTAAAAACTATTAGCATGTGTATCCATCAATTCCTCCTCACCCAAATGATCTTCCTTACCAAAATTCTCAATCATGGGGGTTAGAGTAATAGCTCCATCCTTCACTCTAGAATTCAAAGCATCGTGGGTTGTCGCCTCTTCAATATTATTAGCTTTCTTTTCTTTGGCTTCCTTAGAATATTTCTCTTGAGGATCTACCACAATATCTTCTTAATGGCCTTTGTCTTTGCTCAGCCTTAGGTTTCCATACCATTTTCTTTTCCACTTGGACTTTCTTCATTTTTGGCTTTTCCTTCTTGCTTTCCTTTGGTTTCTTTTGACATTTTTTAGCCTGATGTCCAACCCTTTTACAATAAAAGGAAGCATTTTGAAGATCTTCAAATTTCACTTCCTAAGACCATTTACCCAGTGTAGAAATGATATCAATCTTTTGAGGAAGATCCTTAAGCTGATGAACGATCACATATATTCTTGCAAACACTAGTCTTGTCTTTCCATCTATCATGTTATATATAGCCAATAATTCTCCAAAACACCCCATAAGACCTTTATAAACATCCTCATGCCAAAACTCAAATGGGAGACCCAAAAGTCTTACCCAAATAGGGGTCATAAGGAAAAAATCATCACGAAGATCCATATTAGGTTCCCAGTACTTAACAGACAAGGTGCTTTTCCCAAATGACCATGGACCCCCACATAACACCACATTCATATCTTCCTTATAAGTAAGTAGAAAGGAAATGAACCCTTTCTTCATAGCTACAATATCAACTTGACCTTGAAGGACCCATTTCTTTTTTACCATAGACCTTAGGTTTTTAATGTCTGGCCTTGTAATGCCTACCCCTACTTGACTTTTCTGATTGTATTGTCAGATTCTTTTAGGCTAATTTTCTTATTGTGTTTTATGATTGTCAGTACTTAGTCATCATATTTGATTATATGTCATTTCATACTTAGTTGATTATGTATTAAGTTACCTAGTTATTTCATGTATGCATGATTGTTTGATGATGATATATATGTTCATGTAGTGACTTTCAATTATTTAATGATGTTAGTTAGATGAATGATTTTTATGTTGTTTCTATGGATACTTACCCCATACTTGCATGTGTATGATGTGCATGTATGTTTTCTTTATGTTTGACGTTTGGTTAAGGAAGGGAGTTGTAGTCACCTCCTAGTCGGGATCTACATGGTGAACCACTTCCTATCATTGCATGTTTAGTTTAGAATATTTTTTTTGTACATGCATGGATTTTATGCAAACTGTAGGTACCAAGTATTGACTTCCCTAAATTACCAGGATGAGTGTACCCTATCGTAGTATTTCAATGGTATAAGTGAGGAGATAACTCTTGAGTCCAAATCCTAAACCCTAAGCCAATTTTCCTAGATAGTAGGACAAGTATCTAAGTTAGTTTACCCATCTGAATTCGTCAAGTGGCATGAATTCATGATTTTGACCCTGAAATTTGATTTTTGTCATGTGCCTTTAGTTGAGTTGTCATATTTGGTTTTGTGGGTATGTGGTGATTTTCTATTATAATCAAATCAAATTAAAAGATAATTTAATAATTTAATTTAATAGAAATTTTATAAAGAAATTTGATATTTAATTATATTTAATTAATTGAGAAATTAATTAAATAAAAGAATTAAATTTAAATATTTTATTAAAGTTCTATTTTGATGTATTTATATTTATATAATTTAATTATAATTATTTAGGAGTTATATTTTAATAATAAACTCTAAATAATATTATTACTTGAATTAATAAATATAGTATTAAAATGTCTCGTGAATTAATTAAATAAAACAATTAAATTTAAAGATTTTATTAAAGTTCTATTTTTTACATATTTATATTTATTTAATTTAGTCATAATTATTTAGGAGTTTTATTTTAGAAACATAAAATTTATAAAGTTTATTTTTATTAAATTGCATAAAGTTTATGCCAAAAATTTTAAAGATAAAGTTATAGTTCTAATTGTGGCGTAGTTATATTTATTTAATTTAATGATAATTATTTAGGAGTTTTATTTTAAATAATAAATTCTAAATAATTTTATTAATTAAGTAAATAAATATATTATTAAAAATGTCTATGAATTTAAGTAAATAGAAGAATAACATTTAAAGATAAAGTTATAGTTCTAATTTTGACATATTTATAATTATTTAATTTAATAATTATTTATTTAAAAGTTTTATGAATAAACTCTAAATGATATTATTAGTTAAATTAATAAATATGATATTAATGATATTAAAAATGTCTCATGATTAATTAAAGTGAGGAAAAAAATTAATTTAATAAAGATATTTAAATTTAAATTGCACAAAGTTGTTACATGAAAATTGTATATAGAAAATTTAATTATTTATTATATTTAATTAATTGAAAAATTAATTAAAGAAAAGAATTAAATTTAAAAGATTAAATTAAAGTTCTAATTTTAGCATATTTATATTTATTTAATTTCACAATAATTATTTAAGAATTTTATTTTAATAATAAATTCTAAATAATATTATTAGTTGAGTAATAAATATTATTTGATTAAAAAGAAAATATTGAAATATGTGAATATTTGATTAATTAAAACTAATTAAATGCATGCTTTAAATAAAAAGTCTAAATTTAGAGGTCTAAATTTAGAAAATTGGTAAAAGAAATATTAGAATATGATGTTATTTAATTAATTAGAAATTAATTAAATATGTACTTCAGTTTAAAATGTTTATTTTAAAAGTCTAATTTAAGAAGTTGGATAAAAATAGAATTAAAATATTAAATATTAAATATTATTTTATTATGATTATTTAATTAATAATTATTAAATTAGAGTTGCATTTAAATAATAAACTACGCTTTAAATAATGCTTACACTAATTAATAAGTGGAGGAAAAGAAAATATAAAAAAATATTTTAATTAATAAGCTCTTTAAATGTGCATGAAAGAATTAAATTTAAAAGATTTGATTAAAGTTCTAATTTAAGCGTATTTATATTTATTTAATTTAATAATAATTTATTTAGAAGTTTTATTTTTAATAAACTCTAAATAATATTATTAGTTAAATTAATAAATATTATATTAAAAATGTCGCATGATTTAATAAGGGAGAGAAAGCCTTAATTTAATAAAGTTTATTTCAATTAAATTGCATAAAGTGTGTACATGAAAATTAAAATATAGTAATTAAAGACAAATGGTTTTCACATGATTGCATGATCAAAGCCTTGATTTAAGGGGAAAACTCTTTATTAAGAAAGTTAGAGCTCATTTCTAGATACATAGGTTTGGAGGAGCCAATTTTCGAAAAGAGGGTTTTCGAAGGAAAAAGAAGATTCTTGCATGTTTGTGCGTTCATTGTTTTAGCATTAGATCTAGGTAGGATCTTGTGGGTTTGTGCAGTAGTTTCACATTCTTTGAATTTCTGTCAAGTTCGTGTCTGTTGTGTTTCTAATTTTAGAAGTTCTCTTGGTTGAAACTTTTGTTTGAGAAAATTGGTTTCCATTATAGAATTGTCTATAATTTATTCTGAAAACTTTTAGTAAATATTGAACTTTGGGGTTTTCAAAACCTAATGAATTATGAAATTCACTTTTGTATGTGCTTTATGTGATGTGTGATTTATTGGTGTTGGGATTTTTGGGTTTGTCTTAGCTTTGACCAGTCAGGATTTTTACTAGAGGCTTGGGGGTTTGTTATGTGATGTCATGATGATGTTTGTATATGATCTTTTATACTCAACCATGGTAATATATCTTGTATGCTCTATGAGGTGTTTTGATCTATTGATTATTATTGATTTTCAATGTTCTTATGTGAAACTGAGGTGAATGATGTGACCCATCTGATATAACCTTTGAGTCTTCAATCAGTTATTTTTGGATTGCTATCCAGTCTCTTGTATAGGATTGAGGTGTTTGTATGATTTGTTCTTGGTGATGTCATGTTATGACGTGGATTGGTTTATGTATACTTCATTTTGGGATCAATCCTGTTAGGATGATCATTTTTGTGGAATCTATGATTATGATTAGTGATTTCCAGTACTCGTCAGTTGCTTGTTTAAGAACTAATGTATGGTATGTGGTCTTTTGATTTTATTGAGCTTAGGGTAGGTTATCCATATGTAATTCTAGGAAGCGGCTTGCAATGGAGGTCGAGGCCCAAAGTGGCTACCAGGGTAACCCATTGTAAGTTGTTTAATAAGTGAAAACACTATACTAAATGGGAATAAAATGAACCTAATAAGAGTCTTTGTATGTTCTCGCCCATGCCTCGAGTGCTAGTACAGACTAGGATCAGAGTAGAGAGAATGTTTGGTTGTGACCATGCATCATTAGTATGCCTTGTTAGTACGAAAGGATATTAGTGCCTCATAGAGTCACTAGGGGCTAGGGTCAAGTTAGACTACCAGGGTAACTCTAGCATTGATTCGTGCAATGACACTTGCCCACTTGCATAGTAGATTCCCCACGTGTCTATGTTTGCCTCTGGGTCTAGATGTCGATTTATCTTGGAACCTTTGAGTTAGATTACTTTCAAGGTTTCTTTGACTTAGATATTACTTTTGATTTTGGGATTGATATCTTGTTTGGGATTTGAGACTATCTCCTTAGTTTGGTGCGAGTGGACCTTTTTGGGTTCCACGAGGTCGAGTGGTAGTGCTTTTTCTTATACCACCGGGATCGAACCATTGGATGTCCTTGTTGAGTGTGTTTGTGCAAATGTTCCTTTCTATCTGATCTTGTATTTGTATGATGGATGGTTATGCTCTAAGTGTATTGTATTTGATTTCATAGATCTTGCTGGATGATGTAATCTATTTCATGATGTATATTATTCCATCTTTTCATACCCTGTGACCTATACAATGGATGATTGTGCATTCTATTTATTGCTAAGTGGCATCATATATAATTGTGTATTATTTAAATAGATTCATACTGGTATATTATTATTTGATGTGGATTTATTATATATTAGATTTATTATTAATTAAACTTAAATGTGATTCAACGTCATGAGACCCTTCAGAATTGTAATCAATTTCATGGTATGTGTTAATGTGAATGTTAATTGCTTCCACTACGTTATAACTGTTGTTGTTAAGTTATTATCTTTAACTTTAAAAAAAATGTTTGACAAACTTGGTAAAAATTTAGGTTAACTTCTTTTGGGTCACATGGTGGGACATTACAGGCCTCATCCACAAAATTTACCAAGGTAAATTCCATCGATGATATCGAACAGTCCACAATGGGATTTGGGATTAAAACTTGAAACGTCCATTTTTCTCAACAAGAATTAAGAGTGACAGGTGGAAACGGGGACTTACCTGGGTAAAAGCATAACCCTGTGTCACCGTTTGTGATATTCAATAGGGTTACAGCCGAAAGGGTTTCGGTCATAACGGTTTCGAAAGAAACGACTACAGTCGTACAGACATGGTGCTTTTCCACACGAGAGGGGGGGGGGGGGGGGGGGTACGACCAAAACCCTTTTAGCCAAAAGGGTTTTGACCATAACCCTAGTGGATTTATAAATACCAAAAAATTGCTTATTAGTGATCATTTCACTGTTGTCGTTTTCAAGTGGTTAGAGTGTTTTGGCCATAATAGGTAAGTGTATTTTTTATTTTATTTTTTTTTTTTTTATGTTTTTTAGTTATTACATGTTAGCATTAATTAAATTAAGTGTTTTAAAGTATTTTAGTAATTAAATTAATTATATTTTAAGTATTTTTTAGTAGTTGATTATTTATACTAGTTAATTTTCTTTATATAGTTAGATCTTGATATGTTTTTGAAATATAAAGCGATCAAAACAAGGGGGTCATCCCTTACAAAAAAAAAGCTAGTAACTAGCACACTACCAACAAACACCTACAGAAGTAACAAGGGGCAACTCAGCCATATAGACTCTATCATCCAAAAATCATCAGCAAGGAGGAAGCAAAACTAGCAAAAGTCTAAAACAATCTAACCAACTAATGTTAAAAAATGTAAAACCAATAACAGTAGCCAAAAACTATAGGACTAAACAAACTATAAAGTTCTAAATAAAAATTGTTGGCTCAAATAGTCCAACCCAAGTCTTAGTAACAATTATGAACTAACAACTATGTAGCAACAGAAAACAAAATAAAGTAGGATCATTAAATCCCTAATAAATAGTCAAATTATTTGTCATCTTTTTCTTTTCATTTTCTGGACAAAAGAACCTAGGCCCAATCATCAGCAAGAAACCTATAGAGGAGCTTATTATCTTCCATGTACATCCCCGAATCATCCTTCTCCTATGCCAACAACTAGAGGGTGGTAGTTGCTACATGAGTGACATTCAGTGCAAATTTAAAGAAAGTATGAAATCCCTCCTCCAAGGTTCTGACCCTATTTTCCAATAGTGTAGTCTTTTCATTTCATTCCTCCTCTTTTTTGTTTCCATCTTTATCAACCTTTCTAGGTCCCTCATTAGTCTTTGTCATTTGATTTTCATCTTGCAAAACTTGAGGGTTAGTTAATACATTACATTTTTCTTTAACCAGGGAGGAAATTATGATGGGGGAAGTGTCCACTTTGTTACTATCTTCACAAAAAGTAATAGGTTGAAGGGTGAAGCTAGCCTACACATGAGTCTCAGTGGTAATGTCTTTACTAGATGACGCTAAGGTATTACTAGCAGACGCCTAGGAATTATCCACCAAGTTTTCATTCTTTTCTTTTCTCCCTTCCTCATTAGCTCTCTTGGAGTTAGAGAGATTTTCCTCCTCCAGCTCCCTTTCCTTGCTCTCAGAACTCTCATCTTTCTCCTCTTCTGCCCTATATCTCTTGGATTTCTACTTGTACCTAGCCTAGGATTTAGCAATCCTTCCCAACCTTCTCCTACCCTTACCCCCTCCCTCCTCTTCTGACTCCTCAATTTCTACCTCCATAGGTTTTTCAACCTTAATTTTTTTACAACCCTTTTTTTCCATGGTCAATTCTGGTTTTTTCTTTTTCTTATCATCTCTACTAGGGGAGGGACATGGGGTGTAGATTTTAGTACCTATGTTGGTACTCAAGGGGAATGCTAATTTTGGCGCTGGTTATCTCTTACTATAACCCTAGGGGGACAAAGGGTAAGGTGGAACTGATAGAGCTTAAAGATCAGGCCTTGATGGATAATGGTAAAATTAAGTCCCTTACTCCTTTTTTCCCTAGCATCATTAACCATATCCTCTAGAGAATGTAAGAGAAAAATTGAATAGAAATGAAATCCCTTTTTCTAAAATGATTGAGCAATGGAAAGTGATATTAGTAGTAAAATCCAAACCTGCTTTCAAGATATATTAAAGATTAAAAAACTATATAGTATTTTTTAATTAAATATGTACATTTAATCATAAATGTAGATTTTACATGATCAAACATAAAAAATTCAAGTTGAGACTTAGATAACTAAAGTAATTACACTTGATAAAATATTAACATAGTACAAACCTATATAAATAACTAACATGTAACTTGAAAAATTAGGCAGAACTAAACTATAATAAGCTCTAGTTGTTCAAACTTGAAAACTTAAAATTTAACCAACTTCAAACTTAAGAAAACTTGGAAACTATAATAACATGTACATGAAGCTTTGAAAACTTGTTAAGACCTGAAGATAACTAAAAATTAGTTACATTTTAGAAAACATTAACATAGTAAACCTATATGTACTAAATAACATACATGCATATTTTTTGTTCAAATACATGAGCTAGATGTGCATATTTGAGCTAGATGTTCACATACATGAGCTAGATGTACTAAATAATATGTGCATATTTTTAGTTACATTCAACTTTGTACATATTTATATACATACATGTTTTAAATTAAATTTAACTTTTAGTTTTATATGTACTTATGTATGTATATCTTAACTCTGCATTTATAGATAGAGATCTTTGCATATATCATTATGGCATCCGGTACTGGTGGAGACTTATGTCCTCAAGGGAGGCTAGTGTTTAGGGAGGGGGTCATAGTGTTGAGTCAGGAACAACACATAGACCAACAGCATCCTCTGAGGAGAGACAATGTTTGTTTGCAGATACTATTGCTAGGTTATCTCGTGCTCTCGACTATCTTGATTCTACACTGTTGGCTTTTACCACTCTCCCTAATAGGGAGAAGATTATCTCTATTAGAGATGAGTTGTGCTAGATGATCGAGACGATCTCTACATACAACCCATTTGATGATATTAGTATTAAGACATTTTACTCTTCCCTTTCTCACAATGTTACTGGCACTGTGAAGTATACACAAATTGATGGTGAGGTCTCCATCGCTACGGTGAAGACTATGTTAGAGATTATTCAAATAGGCCTAGGGTTAGAGGTTATTTAGTGATGAAGTGTACAGATCAGCTTGTTGCTCCATTTATATATCATCAATGGTTAGCTGCACATCAGAAGTGACCACAGAAGGATGAGTTTCCTTTTTATTTCTGCAAACAATTGTTTGCAAAATTTTATTTACATCATGATGTCAATTATACAAATTTTCTAGGTCATGCTAGATAGGGCCTTGGTCAATTGTCAAAGAGATTTAGACCTGTGGATACTCCTGCACCTGTTAATAAATGGGCAATGGTGGGTCCAAACCTTTTGGTCATGCCGAGTGGTCCACAGATGACTGTTGCAAGTTTAGTTGTTCCTGATGATACAGTCAGGAGTCAGATATTTTCTAGCATTGCCATAGTTGCCACACACTTACAAGAGATGTCTTTAGATAGATGTGGTAGATATATCTTATGATCTCATGGTCCCATTTTGATAGGTGCATCCTCTAGCATAGGAGTTGATGATCTATATGAGATAGCAGATGTACCATCGCCACTAGAGGTTTCAACTATATTAGATGTGGATGCATTGCGTCATATGGAATCTTATTTAGCATCTAATCTTGGTTCATATTAGGCCTTTTCGACATTTATAGGGATTCCTCTTCATGATATTGGTGGACACATCAACCATATTTTGTCACGCACAACAAGATCACAACCCTCATAGAGACAGGAGGATATCCCTACACATTATATAGCACCTACTCCTATAGAGGGACATACAACACCTATCCCCACACCTACTCAGGATCTTGTAGCACCTGCTCCTGCACAACCTAGCCTTAGAGCACCTACATTCTATGATTCAAATATTACTCTATCACTACACAATTCAAATATCAGTCAGATTGGTAGAGCATTACATGATGTTACAATAAATATTGTAAATTTATATATGTTTATATTTATTCGTTACCATAATTTACACATGTATACAGTTTGTTTAGCATACTCAAGATCTTTTATATGTATGTACTTAGGTCTATACATACATATTCTTGAGTGATTCAATTTAACTTGTGTACATGCACATGTGTGTTCTATAGGGTCTTAGTGATAGTCTGTTGTGTTTTGGAGATCTTCAAACCCTAACATATCCTACACAACATGAGTCATAGGTATGTTATGTATTTTTTATTATATATTTGATAGATATATATTGTACATATTATATAATACATGCACGTATACATGTATAATTTTATAATTTTACAAATTTCTTTCATTTAGCACAAGGTTTAGATCCAGATCATAGAGCCTTTTGGGGTTAGGGATCAGGAGGGGGATGTGGTTGATCTTAGTTTACACATGTCTATTTCATTGATGTTGGGATATTTTTTATATATACATGTCATTTCAGATACTTTGATATGGAGATGTATGTTATTTCAGATAGTTTTATATGGATATGTATGTTATTTCAGATACATGTCTTATTTTAGATACTTTTATCCATTCACAATGTTTTCACATACACTCACTGGATTGTCCTTAATTTAGTCATCACAAAAACATGTTTTCTCTCTTACTTTAATTACTAGAGGTTTATGGTTTCCTGTAGTCATCACTTGATGTAAACTTCTAATACCAGGAATCGTTTGAAAATTGTAAGGATTAGATCGAACTATATCTATTACAAATACAAAAAGTAATTGTCATATTTCAAAATAAATATTTAATAAAAAAACTCAAGAATTTGAAAAATACATTAAAAATAAACATAAAGTTCACCTTTCACTTCCCAAAAGTAATGCTTATTGTATTCAGTATCTCAAGTAGCAAAATGAACTTTTCACCATTCAACAATTTGATTTGTACTCTCTGTCTTATTCCCAATATGTACATACAACATGCATACATATAATTTAAAATATATGCTACTAGTATTAAACATGCACATTAAATGCATATTTACCTACAAGTTCATGTTGTCGAAGTGCACACTTTATACATGCTCGTGCTCCATCACGCTCCCCTTTTCTATGTCCACTTTCAAAGAAATTCCATAAAAACCTAACATTGGTTCTAGCATGTTGCATTGCTAACCAATTAAATGCTTTTGCAAATTTGAATTGTCTTGTGAACATGAAATGATAAGTAGAAACAACTATTTGTGTACATGTATCAAATTGAAATAGGCATGTACAAATAAATATAAGTTAAAATAAAGTTAAATAAATGTGTAAGTTCATGTATACTAACCTGCACATCCATTAGACCAAATTCAGTGCTCTGAAACATTTATTCCACGATTTCTAAGATCTTCAAAGAACATTGCAAAATAATGAACCACATAACTCCTAACATGAACTCTATCATCACTAATATATAAATGAACCTCTTTGATGATGATGCGTTCATTTTCATCCAACCTTTCTCTCTCATCCACCTCAAATTGTGCATGTCTATAGGTCACTTGCACAAATATTGCAACTTGTTTAGAATGATAATATTGCCTTTGAAGCTCTGTTTGAGGTGCAAATGTATGATTCTCAAAAAAATCTACAATTGAAAGTATACAACTAGGTGGAAAACAATTTTTGGAATCACGAAACTGTTTAGTTTGCCATCATGCACCATGACAACGTTGGATATGTGGATATATCAATGGATAGAACTTGGTCATAAACTCATCATAACACAATTCACTCTCCTTCAATAAATTTTTTTTGAATCCATCTCCTGTCTTATTTTGGTATGTCTCATATTCAAATCTCATCCATGAAACTAGTGTCGATTCATTAATATTCTCAATTTCCATTGAAAATTTACATAAATCTCCACAATATTCACACTGATTTTTGATGCATTGCACTTTGAACTCATTTGAATCTTCTAATTTATCACATAATATGGACTTCACAAATTGTGTTATACTGCTAGGAATGACCAAATTAGGATCAAGTATTGCCATAACTTTTTTATATGATTGCAAGTGTAGACCAAATTCAATATGATTTCAACAACAACAAGTTTCATGCATCTTATTTATGCGTACAAAGGAAGGACACAAAATCTCAAACATTCTCTAACATATTTTGACATTTGAAATTTCTTGCTTGAATGTTTGAAATAATTCACTTTGAGTTATATATATGAAATGTTTTGGATGTTCAATTTTGGCCCCTGTCTCTTGATCTTTAATTTGTATAGTATCACGTCTATTGGAAGAAACATGAGAACGTGTGGTCCAAAATCCAATAACTTGTCTTTTTACATCTTCAAAAAATTTATCTTTTCGAAGAACTCTAAAAATATTCACCTAGTTATTCTCAATGTTATCATCTAGAATATTTCTCCTCTTGATGTATCTCTGAACAATTCTTCTAGATATATGTAGTACATCAAAAATTGCATGTACCTATTTTTTTGTGTCAATTTTCTACTAGATATAGTAGTCATCATCTACGTGCATTACTCAAATCACCTTCGCGAGTTGTGTTGTCAATTTTGTTATAAGCATTTTGCAAGTTTTCAACTATTGTTTTATTAATATTATGTGCATGGTTTTCCCTATTATCAACACCCAACAACTCCAAAAAAGGTCTCATATCTTTTCTCCTAAATAACTTGACAAATAATTGTACCTGTCCAAATATACTTTTATCTTTGAAATATTCATCCCACACATTTCGACAATGCTTTCTAATAGTGTTATCATTTATCATATCTTTAGATGGAATTTGGTTAAAAAGTAGTTCCTCATTCAAATCCATCAAATTTGCTATGCCTTCTAATTTTTTTCCATCATTAGAAGTGTCAATTTCTTCCTCTTCATGAATCTAATCCTCTTCAAGAATTTCAGTAGGTTAGTTTTGGTTACATTTTTTCATCTCTTATTCTATCATATTTCCTTGATCTTTTCCTTTTACTGCCCATTGAATACTTCAATCTATAGAAACAAAAAAAATTAATTTAGATTTCACTAAATACCAACTAATCCTTCAATATAGAATACATAAAAATAAGTAGACAGGAAAAAAACCTTTAAAATATTCGATCCTTTGCAATTCTGATTAAATCCACGAAATAGTTGTTGAAAATGGCTTTAAAAATCATTGTCTTCTGAAAATACTATTTTATTTTTTGTTGTTTTATATATTTATTTAAAAAAAGAAAAGACAAATTTTATTTTATATGAAACCACCAAATTAACTGCTAGTAGTTTGATAGGTTGATGGGGGTTATGGCCAAAACACTTTCGATCGAAAGGGTTATGGCTGAAACGGTTTCGGCCATAACTATCTATGTGGCATCCTAAGTGGCAACCACACAAGCAAAAATAAGAACTTCTATAAACATCTCATTTTGAAGGCCAATTTGACCTACTAAAATGAAGTTTTTTAAAAACTAAAAATAAACGTCTGTAGGTGTTGGAGTCAAGATTATGATCATATAATTTTATTTTTATTTTGATTATGGATAATATGTTATAATTTGAAAATATTACAAGTAGGTATTTTAAGATTTAGGAAGATGTCTATTCAAAAATAGAAAAAATATAGTAAATCATGTTTAAATTTTTTTTTTTTTTAATATTACACTAGAGGAGACAATCTTCTTCAAGAATATGGAATTTGTTTTAAAAAATATATAGATTTGATAGAAAAAGTTTGACGAGAGAAGAAAATTATCAATTTTTGATAACTTTTACTTTGACCAATTATAACTTGAAAAATATTAGCCAAATTTCAATTTTTCTTTTTTGGTGCACTAGGTATACATGTCAACTCTAACATATTCCATAATCAGACCAAAATATGATCATTTTTATATATTTTTTTGATGGGAAAAAAACTCTATATTTTTAGCATTTTACATTTTTTTTTTTAAATAGACTTTAAAAATTCAAAAATAAATAAAATTTTCTCTCAATTTTAAAAAAAAAATTGCAGACATAACCTTCATCCAATTTTACACATTTCATTAGTTTACATAATCTTCAAATTCTAAACACAAATGCCACTTTTATGTCATTAAAGTTGAAGAGTTTAAATTTTGATATCACTTTCCTTTATAAAGGTGACACATGTTTGTGCTTTTACCCACCTACAGGATTTTTTCCAAATAAAGAATACTACTAAAGAGGCCCTTTCTTTGTATTACCTTGATCCACCTCATTATATTCATGTGGGTGACCTACGCCTCGAACACTAATCTCTACATGTGAAGCTCCTTCTCCCCCCAATTTCCCTTATGGGACCCCATGACCCACAAGAACTACACCACAGTTGACAAGAACCATAGGATCATCTGTATTTCCATCATCATCCACCTACTTTGAATTATTTTTGCAGTTTGAAACTCTGTGACCATTGCCTATATCTAGCTTCTCGCTTGAACATAGCCTTTGGTGTGATTATTGCTAAGTATTTGCATAATTTATTGTGGTTTTTTTTTTTTTTGATATCCTTGAGATTGACTCATTACCAATCATGATTGCATATAGGGGTTTCTTTTTGTCTTCCAAGATCTTTGATTTTTCAATGAGTAAATCCTAGTAGGAGTTTGTGCTAGTGGGATTTCTTTCCTGATGCCTTGGATTCATAGACCCAAATCCCTTTTGAAGTGTGGTTGAAAAAAGATATTTGGGTTTCTCTAGAAATTTAATATCAAACTTGGGCTTTTGAGAGGTCTTTATTTTATTGTGCTTCCCAACTATTGTCCACCCTTCCTTTTTGCTCACTGGCCTTAGATCCTTAGCCCTCTTTGGATTGTTCCATGGTGGAACATAAGTTTTGGTGTAATTTTTTGTAGTTTTCTGTGGATCCCGCTATGGGGGCACATGGTTCACTAGTAGAATTGGCCTCATTTTTGACAAAAAATGGTCAAAATTTTGACTCATGTTGGTCGAATGATCTACAAATTATTTTTTGTTATTTTTCTTATCGAAACTTTGACCAATTCTTGTCAGTGTCATAATTTTGACGATGAATTTGGTCAAAAATGGTCTCCCTTGTTAATGAGAATAGTTGTCAAACTTTCAACCAAATTTGGTCAAACTTTTGACCAAAGCATCAACCAGGATGCCAAACCCACGATGACATCCTGGTCAATGTTTTGGTTGAAAGTTCAACCAAACTTGGTCAAAAGATTGACCAATGCTGGCCCTCAATTGACTAGGATGCCAAACCCATGACGGTATCCTAGTTGATGCATTGGTCAAAAGTTTGACCAAACTTAGTTGAAAGTTTGACCAATGTTGGTAAGAATTGGTCTAACTTTCAATAAACATGTTTCCTTTAAAAAAATTACTTGAAGATAAATATCTAAAGTAATCATTGACAACAACCTAGTTGGTGATTAGTTTGGATATTTATCTTCAGATCTTTGGTGGGTCTACCACCACCTTGAGATCAGATTTCACAAACCTATATTTATGGAACTTATAGAGAGATGAGATTCTAGTATGACATTGTTCCATCTCCTAATTGGGAGATGTTGGGAGTTGGCCATTAAATTACTTAACATCTATCAGATTTTATATATTCTCATATGTGGGGAACAAGTTATGATAGATAAACCCTTGATAGCTGATATCTATGAGTCGTGCATCTCTAAGGTTATGGTCAGTTAGTGGATGATAAAGTTCATCTCTACTTGTGGTTTCTTGAGTAAGGATGGCACCAAATTCTATTGATGTGGTAAATTTTGATGACCACAGTAGCACTACAAGTGGCTACAGATGGATAAGGTTCCCATCTATCAGAGTGTCTCATTCCCTACATCTAGACCAAATGATTAACCCTTGGATTCATGAAGCTTGTTAAGTATGTATAAGTTATCATAACATTAATAAGAATAGTAAATGTAAGTAGATTAATGTCTACAATTTTTTGGACAACAGGGAAAATTGGACTATTTTTGTCCCTAACAATCAAATCGAATGTAATGTCATACATTACATAACAAAACATTGTCCCAATATTGTAAAGTCAATTAGAATTTGAAAACATAAAAACCACACTAATAATGTTGACTATCTAGGTGATCTATTGAGCCATAAACTTGGCTTCCCATATCATTACACAAATATTCTTAATACATTTGATTTGAGCCTCATACCAAGTGGTAAGGTTTTCTTAGTTCTATATCAATGATCAAGAAACATATATTCATACTGTGAAATGACTTAGCATATATATATATTCATGAACCCAAATGGGAAATTTGTTTTTCCTGAACTCATGAACCTGAATCTGTACCCGAACTAAGAATTCAAATTGGCAACTTAGAAAAATATTGATATTTGTGATGCTCAATAGTTTAGTTTTATCCTACAAATATCATTCCAACCTTGTCTTGGCTCTCCCTCAACATAAAAATATTGTTATTGAAAGTTATTGTATTACGAGAATAATTGTAGCTCTCTTAGAGAATCAATGCCATGTTAGCTTTTGCCTTGTCAACAAAATCCGTAGCTCACTATATTTTTAGCAACAATGTTAGTTTTATTTGTTGAGGTTATTCCACTTATGTCCTCTTCAACACCTTTCTATTTAGTTTCTTCTATAGCACTGCTAGAGTAAAGATGCAAGCTTTAATTCTAGGAGTCATAAAACTTGTAACTGATTATGCATCTCTTATTAACTCCACATCATAGTCAAATGCCATTGCATAATAGTCCTATTAAGAATTTATGGCTATTGAAACTTGTACATAGTTAAAGAAGTATCCTCTTAGGAAACTTGTAAGTAAATCATTTTTTCTTTAAATTTTGAGCGTTTGAGGAGAAAGCATAGGAAATTTAATGTCAATGTGAATTAACTATTCAAGTGATTTTTTATGAAAATTATATAGTGTAACACATATTCTTAGAGGAATCTAATTTTATAGGACTAGTTAGGAACTTATAAATTAGTAATTACCATATAGGATGATGTGAATTATCTTTTAAGGCCAAAATTGTGAGATAACATGAAAAGTGATATTTGTGTAAGAATCAAACTATAGAGTGGGAGGCTAGAACTATTATTTTTGGTCCCAGATGTTTGTACTACTAAATGTTGTAAAGATGACAAACTATTTCTAAAGTTGAAATTATTATGAGGGTGCACATAAGGAATTTGATTATATAGATACTTTTGGTTACAAAAAAATAAAAAATAAAAAAATTCAAGTTTGAATAAAATGGTTATTAATCACTTGGACAAGCTTTTTGTGGCAAATGATATTGCTACCATAGATAAAGAATCTGAGGTACAACATCTTGCAAGAAAACTCCTAGCGTTGGAAGCTATAGCTCAACAGGAAGAGATTGGAGATGGTGCCAATTTGACAATATCAATTATAGGAGAGTTCTTAAAGGAGATGAAGATCTCATTAGAATGGGATTCCCAGTGAGATAATCAACAGCTACACAAAATCCATAAGGTAGATATTTTTCTTGCATGCAATCAGATAACAAATAAAACCCCAAGATATTTTATTTCTTTGGATTTTCTTTTTGTCAAAATTAATAATACCTATTTACTTTATTTCTATATTGTTTGTTGGTAATATTTTTTCTACATCAGAAATTTTTTGGACTTTAATTGTGTCAAATTTTTTAGCATCAACATTTCGGATCACACATAGTGATCCATCATTAAGATGAAGTGCAAGAGAATAGAGAAATTAAGTACCAAACTAGAGAGAGCACAGAGATATAAATAGAGGAAGAGAGGAAAAGAGGGAGGGGCAAGCACGAAGATTGAGAGGGGAGATCACAAGGTAAAGAAGAAGAAGAAATAAGTTTAAACTAAAAAGGAAAATCAAGAATTGAAACACAATTAAAAATAAATAAAATGAGCAAAAAAACTAATACTTAAAGACCACAATTGGGGATGAACAAACCAAAAACAAATAATAAAAAGCCAAAATGCAGATGAAAATGAAAGTGTAAGTGTGTGTGTGTGTGTGTGTGTGTGTGTGTGTGTGTGTGTGTGTGTGTGTGTGTGTGTGTGTGTGTGTGTGTGTGTGTGTGTGTGTACCTATATATATTATACGTGTTAATAAAGTGGATACGTAAGACATAGAAAGAACCAAAGTGTGAAAGAAAAGGAAAAACAAGAAAGACAAAATAAAGAGAAGAACAAATATGGCTAGATATTTTTTCCAACATACCTATATACAAACATATGAGGACATGTGTGTGTGTGTGTATACATATATATGTATATATAAAATTTATATACATATATATATGTATATATGTGTATATATAGACATACACACACACACATATATCTATACATACATACATACATACATACATACATACATAATATGTTAGAATCTACAAACTTGAACAAACTAGAACAAATAAGTGTAAGACTATATACCCACATATATATATGGGCACAATATATATGAGTGAGTATGTCTAAATGCAACAATACTAATAATAGTAATATATATAAATATATAGATATAATAAATAGAAATAACAATTAAAGCACTGATTAAGTATTTAAGACTAAATAAAGAAATAGTGAAAATAACATTTAAGACTAAATATAGACATAATGAAAACTAAATATAAAAATAATAATAATGGTCTAAATATGCGAATCTAAAAAAGAATAAAAAGTCACACACATACATAAAATGAATATATATATATATATATATATATATATATATATATATATATATATATATATATATATATATATAATACTAATAATAGTAATATATATAAATATAATAAATAAAAATAACAATTAAAGCATTAATAAAATATTTATGACTAAATAAAGAAATAATGAAAATAACAATAAAAAATAATATAGACATAATGATAATAAAAACTAAATATAAAACTAATAATAATAATGGTCTAAATATGCAAATCTAAAAAAGAATAAAAAGTCAGACACATACATAAAATGAATATATATATATATATATAAAATCTATAATTAGTTGCAAAAAAAAAAAATTTGATAAGATAGAAAATGATAATAATAATATATAAAATAAAAATATAAGAAATAAAAAGTGTAACATTTAAAGCGATGATATAGAATTTAAAACTAAATATAGAAATAACGAAAAAAAAAATTTAAAACTAAATAAAGATAAAAGGAAATAAAAAGCTAAATAAAAATAATGGACATATATATATATATATATATATATATATATATATATATATATATATATATATATATATAATAACAAAATAACACTAACAACAATAAACTAAAAAAGAAAAGAAGAAGAAAATAATGAAAATAAATGACAAAAAATAAAAATAATAGAAATGGACTAAAAAGCCAACCTAAAAATGGATAAAAGCCTAAACCCAAATGCAAAAAAATAATAAAAATAATGAAGAGCAAGGGAACAACAAAATAAAGAAAGAAAAGGAGCAAAGGTGGAGAAAAAACCAAAAGTCAAAAAAAAGCTAGCCTAGCGAAAGAGAGAGAAACAGAGACAAGGCAGCCCTAGAGAGGGCAAGGCAACAAAGAAAATTAAATAAGGACAAGAGAAAGGGAAGCACAACCAACAACTCAACAAACACCACCAAGGGACCAAAGAGGAACAAAGAGGAGAGAAAAGATAGATGATGTGGGAGGACCACAGGACTAGGATTGATGGCACTTAGCTAACATAGGAAGCTAGGAGGGGTTTAAGGTCCATTCTTCATCTCTATTGAGGTTGATGGGGTGACCATTGATTTCTACTGCTTCCTTAAGTTTCCTTCTGAAATAATTATCCTCCTTAGATAAGATTTGAGCATCTTCTAGATAGATGTGATGCTTAGTGGTTGATGAGTGCTCAGTTAAGGCTGACTTTTGAACCCTGTCATGTCTAATGTTAGCACTATGCTCCTTGATTTGAGTGCTAAAAGAATGACTAGTTTCACCTATATAAGGAAAACCACAAGAGCAAGACACTTTGTAGCTCCTAATTCTGAAAAAACATCATTGGAGTCTTTGAGTGTGGGGATTCAATTTTTTGAGCCTTTGCAAGGGTTTGAAAGCCACACATAAGCCTTTTTTGTTCAAAATCTTGGCTAACTTTTGTGAGACACCATCAACAAAGGGAAGAGTCACAAAGGAGGGAGGTAAAGAGGGGTTGGGTTTGGAAGTAGAGAGGGACAGAAAGAAAGAACAAGCTTGGACAAGGGCCTTAGAATTTGTTTTTGGGTGTACCCATTCAATCTAAAGATTTGGTGAAGGTGGGTAAGCTCCAAATTTAAGTGGCCATCATCACAAATTCTGTGGGCCCTTAAGGTCAAGGTCTTAAGGATGCCAACTTTTTGGCTTAGATGGTGATGAGAAGAGGCATGAAGGTACAAATCAGTGTGGGTGGCATTCCAAAACACTCAACGACCTAACAAGCCATCAGGTTTCTTAATGAGTAAAACATAAAGGAAGGGTAATTGGTCACTGGATTCGAGCTCTTTGGTGAAAGAAATGCATGAATAAATACTATTGATATGTTTGTGAAACTCCTCAAGTTTCTCTATCCCATGGGGCCAACAAACATTGGTGTCGTTGACGTACTGTTTCCACCATTTTGGCTCAAGGGGGAAAGAACCGAGGGCTAGCTCTCAAAGTGCTCCATATAAAGGTTAGCAATCACTAGGGAGAGCAGGGACCCATGGCGACCCCATCTACCTACTTGTAGATAACCCCTTAGAAGGAAAAGAAAGGTGATCTTAAGTAGAGTTCAACAATATTAGCGATCTCAACATTAGTTTTTCTCTTCACAATTTCAACCACGTTAGGAATAGGCACCTTCGTAAAGAGGGAAACCACATCAAAGCTAACCAAGATGTCATTATCCTTCAATTTGGTGTCTTTGATGAAATTTAAAAAGTGGGATAAATCCTTGATGAAGGGCTCAGAGTCACCCACTAGGGAAGAGATTAACTTGGCAAGATGAGCGGCAAGAAGCTAAGTGGGAGAACATCTAGTGTCCACGATGGGTCTGAGGGGGATGCTGGCTTTGTGAGTTTTTGGGACCCCATAGATGTGCAGGGTCACCTCTTTGTACAGTAATAGTCTCTTCTTGGTTACATCATCAAACGAAGAGGAAGAAATGGCCACTTTGACCCTCTTGGAGATCTTGGAGCAAGGGTTGATGGAAAGGTCTCTGTAGCTACATGAATCAGAGAGTAGGTTGGTCATTTTAGCAATGTAGTCCTATCTACACATGATGATGGTAGCATTGCCTTTGTCAAATTTGACAAGAATAACATCATTATTATTCAAAAATTTATTGAAGGCTAGAGACTCTCTCCTAGAAATATTATGCTTTGGAGGTTTAGCATGTCTAAGTGCAACCGCACAATCCTGTCAAATTTCATCAGCAACATCATTGGGGAGCGAACAGATAGCACTTTCAATTTCCACTAGGAAATCAACACACATAACCTCATGGGGGACCATAGAAAAGTTGAGACCACACTTTATAAAGTTAAAAGTTAGCAGGTCAAGACTAGCACTAGAAAGGTTAAGCACTAACTTGTTCTCCCAATCAGAGATGATGGGGGCCAAGTTCAATTTACTAACCGAGCTGGAGGGTGAAGTAGTTAAAGGGGGGAAATTGCTTGAGGAATGCGCAATCCCAAAGCTAGCGAGTACATAGAGGGGAGGGGTGGATAGGGCTCGAGGACCCAACTGATGAGAGGGAAACCTATCATATATAGAAGAATAATTAAAGCAAGCAAGATGTGAACCATAGAGTCGAGAGGAGGAAGTACCTGGGTGTAAATATGATTGGACACCTTGTTGAGAAGAAATTTGGTCACCAGTGGGCTAGGAGATGGTGTCGTTGGATGGAGATGACCATTGAGAGATCATTGCATGCTCCATTGTGTCCAAAGAATTTCGCCTCCATATATTTTTTTCTTGTTTATTCAGGCTTGAACTTATAGATGAATTGGTAGAAGTAGGTTCAGAAAGGATGGATGTTAAGAATAAAAGAAAAGATGGATGTTTATGGTGACAATGACATCATTCTAATGAGATCTTTTTTGTAGGTCTGTATTCAAGTTTTCCCCAAGTATCCAGTGAATTTCAATGTGCATAATATGCAAGTTGCTAAACTTTTGGGGGGAGGATTGTATTATTGCATTGTAGTTCAGGGTATGGTACTAAAAAATTATGTTGTTGCAACCATCAAGCATGTGGAGAAAGTCAAGGTGTGGTTCTAAGTGCATGTAATTGCCATGACTCAAATACCACTTTATATCTTAATATTCTCTCTAATTGAACATGGTCGCACACCATTGTAAAAAGTTCTCTTTGGTTTATGTGTAATCACTAATGTTTATAACTTTCAAAAGATCATGTTGTCTTTCTTTTTCAATTAGTTTTGGTTTTTTCTTTTTTTCTTTGACTTTGTCCCAACAGGCACCAATTTTCGTAGTAATTTCATGTCTTCCCTTCCTTGCATGTTACAACAATAAAATGACACTGCCTTGTTTTCTCTTGTTGAACAATCTTGTTTAATGATTTAAACTTGTTAGTTTTGAATTAAATTCATTAGATTATTGCTCAGTATTGTCAAATACCTGTCATATACAAAACATAAAGAGTATTGCATAGAATAGTAAGAATTGTGTATTGTGAAGGTTTTTCAAATGGGATAGCATATTAAGTGGGCTTAACCTTGGAGGAAACTTCATGGCTAAGTGCACTTGAGTTGGAGTAGTGTTGGGACTAGTGACCTCTTGGGAAGGCCCAATGCTTTACCTCTGTGAGCATCACCTAGATGTGATGAGTTCTTAGTGATCCATTCATTCTCATGAGAGATGGGTTCTTGTGCACTACTACTCATGAAATATGGGTCAATGAGTTTTATTCAAATAGTGCATAGTTGAATCTTGAGATCCAATAGAACACTATTACAATTTGGCTTCTTTTTGTAAATATATCCTGCTAATCAAGAATCGTTTATGTTTTTGTAATGGATCTTATTTATACAAGTCAAATTTTTTAGCACAATAAAGCACTTACGATTAAATTTTTTAGCATAACAAACCACTTACCATCAACTCTTTTTTTGATCCATATTGAATAGCTAGAGTTGCCAGAAACTCCTCAATTCCTCCCTAAGTATGCACATCTTGTATCCAATTTAGATACATCGTTTATATGAGCCGGATGCATGTTGGATATTGTACCCACATGTGCCCAAAACTATTGATTTCCTAACCTCACTAAATACTATGTTATTTGATTTTTTTTAAAAATTATTGCACAAGTTTTTAATTTTATTGAGTATAAACAAAACCTACACCAAATGAGTAAAATAGATGAAATGTTTTTTCTATTTCAACAACCCATTTTTGGGGCTAACTTCCAATGCAACTCTATGATTTTTGCATATTGTAAAGTGTTAAATAATGTATAATAATTGATGTAGCATTGATGTGTTTGTTGTGCTTTTGAAGAAATATCTAAAATTTTGTTAAATAAATGTGCGTGTTCTTTTATCAATGATGTATCTAACTATATCCATATTGGGGATCCTTAAAAATGGCCATATCAATATTCAATTATTTATATTTGTATCCATATATGTGTCCGTGTAACTTTGGTAGTAACATATGGCCAACAAATTGTTTTGTTTTGTTATTTTTATCCCTCTATTATTCTTTTGAATTTCCTACTCAGAAGTCTAATATTGAATTCCTAACTTCTATTTTATTGCTAATACAATTAAAGTCAATTTTACCCAAGAATGGGGATAATAATTATACACTTTTTCCTAGGTTCGATTTTATAGAATAGAGATTTGGGTAATTGACACAAAATAATGCTTTTCTTCAATTCACCATAATTTGTTTGTTCATTCATTACATATATATAGGAGTGTTCCTATTGTATGCACCCAAAAATGGTCGCCTAGACTATGGGCCCCCATTATTCAATTTATCAATTTATCAAATTTTCTGAATCAATGGTTTGTAATATTTTATTAAATCAATTCAAATCAATTTCCTTGATCAAATTCGATTTATTTCATTTCTAAGATTGATCATTTTATTCCAAGTCTTATTTAATTAAAAGAAAATCTTCTCTTTTAATTAAATAAAATAAAATCCCCATTTAATTAAAAGAAAACCTCTCTTTTAATTAAACAGTTCATCCACACTTAATTAATTAAGAGAAAAACCTCTCTTTTAATTTAATTAAATATCTTCTATTTAATTAAAAAGAACTTGCTCCCTTTTAATTAAATAAAAATCCCACTTAAATATCTCTTTTGATGAAAAAAGGAAATAAAATAAATTCTTTTTATTTAATTTCTCTACACTTAAAAATGTGATCTAAGTGGGATTTATCTTTCCACTTTCTCCTCAACCACTCCTCTTTTCTCATTGGTGGAATCTTGTCTCACATGGATCACCACTTTCTTCTCAACCACTCCTCTTTTCTCATTGGTGGAATTTTGTCTCACATGGATCAAGCTCTATTATCCCATATTGGTTGTGAGAAGCCTCTCACCTCCATAATCTTCTTTATAAGGGAGAGCCCTCTCCTCATGTTAGACACCCATGATTATGCTATCGTTATGCTGCAGGTTTGAAGACCAATTTTTGAAGGAGTTTGAATACAAAAGCTTTTTGTGGAGAACTTCTATTTTCTTGTCTTTTTCTCTCTTGCACCCATCATGGGCTTTTAGCTTAGATCTTGCATTTATAGATTAGATTTTGCTTTCATAGATTAGATCTTATTTTCATGCATATTTGAAGATCATGGAGACTAGCATTCTTGCTTTTCCTCTTTGAATCTCTCACCTCATGGTGTACTTGCATGGGCACAAAAATAGGTCAAACTGAGGGCCTCCATTGCAAACCCTTGCACTCTATGAGTAGAGAGCTATGGATCGATTTGTGAGGGCTCATTCTTGAGTTTTCTTACATGTAATGATTCATAGAAGTGTGACAACATTTTAGCACACACCTATTACAACTCCTTAACAAAGATGAGTTTCTTGGCTTTCTAATTGTAATATTGTGGCGAGTTCTTCTTTATTTTTCCTTTCGTGATAGGTGATGATGAGTGTGAAGCATGAACAAGTGATAGAATTAGCCATGAAAGGAACTATAAATGTATTGGATCTCATGAGAAGGAAAGTAAAATGAGGGAAGAGAGAGAAGAAAGGATTGGGTTGGAAGTCAAAGAGGATTCACACTACCAGGACTCAACAAGCTCAACAAAGAGAAGAATTGGAACCCAAATAGGATTGGTAAATCATATCTTGGAAAGTATTTTCATGTTCGTGTTTCACATTTCATGAAAATTGTGTTAGAGTAATTAATTGTTTATACTTATTAATTAAATCACTTTGATTTAATTAAATAAGTTGCCTATTACTCTAGTTTGCTTAAGCTATCTTGTAGGTGCATATAATTAATATTTTATTAATTATATTGTGCGACCTAGCTTTTTTAGGCTTTAGGGCTTTCGTTCACCTTTAAGGTTGAACTCTTGTAATTCTTTTTTTAAGCATTCATTCAATCAATCTGGGAATACAATTTTTCTCTCATCTTGTTGAGTTCTTCCAAGCTCTGCTTTTTCCTTCTTTTTCAATTTCTCTTCAACATGTTATTTGCATGCAGGTGATCTTGACAATTTGTGAAGTTGGTTTTCACAACTTCTACATGGTATCAGAGCCTCCTTGTTGCTTCTCTATTGAATGATTTTTGAAGCCGTGATTCGGAGTTAGAAACCCAAACTTTTTTTAGGTTTTTCTTCAATTGGGAGGAAGAGCAATTTTTTAGAGCACTTTGGGGCCAAAAAAACACTGCCATTAGATCCGGAAGGCCATTTACAGTCAAGATCCATATAAAATTTGTCTTTTTTGGCTTCCGTAGCATCATGCAAAATTTTTTTTGCCCCCCAAGAGGCCATACGGATGCATTTATTGCAATTTTTCAAAAAAAAAAATTTTAAAAGGGTTTTTGGGCCGCTTCGCCTAGTGACCACCCACGCACCACCGGAGGCTAGCCTGCTCCCAGCTAGCACGCAGCCGCCACCAGGGCACCACCATGGCCTGGCCACCATCCCTACGGCCACCACCGCGCTGCCAACTATCCACTTCAGCCCGCCGCCGCCAGTGGCCATCGCCGCTCCATGGCCACGCTACCTCCTGCACTCAGTGCCCATGTGGCAATTTTTTGCATAGTCAGCACCAACTAGGGTGTGACACGTGGCATAGGCACCACGTGGAACCTTGCCACGTCACCCTACTGACATCATCCTACCATGTGGCACCTTTTTTTGCATTGATGAGCCACAGGCCATCAATTTTTTTCCATGAAATGCTGACATCAGCATGATGTCAGCACTACATCATCAACCCTGCAAGCACTCTCTAGGTCCTTTTTGACCTACTCATAGTTTTTTGGCCATATCTTGAGCATATGGAGGTCTTTTTTTGATCTGAAAGAAGCGTCGAAAAGTTGGTTCGAAGACGGACACAATTGTGTAGGACTTTTTTGGTTTTGATGCAAGTTAGATTCCTATTTTTGTAGTTGAAGTCCAAAGTTCTATTTTTGAATCCAGCAAGCATTTCTTGTGCGTCCCATCTCCATTTTTGAAAACATGATATTTTTGGAAAGCTGGTTCTGTATACTTTTCAGAAATGATGTAATTTCTTCCAGATTCTGCCCCATTCTTCTTCTTCTTTTTTGCATTTTTTCTTTATGATGGATATCTTGGGTATTTCAGGTCCGGGGATCATTTTCTTAGCATGGGATCTCTTCTTTTGGGTTGTACTATCTTTTGTATCAATTTTTTTCCTATTTTGATCATTGTTGATATTCATTGTAAGCATCTTTATGCAAACACACTGAGATAAAGTGCCACTCTTGTGTTTTGAGATCCTTTTCATCATTGTGGTTTGTTGTACTCACACTATTTTATAAAGTGCCATGAGGGGGGATAGTTTTTTGTCAATTTTGTGCCCTCTTCCTCTTTTTGCCTCATGCAGTGTCGGTGACACGTGCCTTTATAGGTGTTTGTACCTCACTCTTGATGTGTTTGGTTCCTGTGTTGTAGGATATTTTTGGCCCATCTTTTCAGTTGCTTGTCACCTCACCCCATCTGCATTAAGGGGGGGTTATATTGTTGGTTCTAATGCTTCCTTGGTTCGATGGTTCGTTGGAGTGAGCTATGTATTTGGTATTTGATCCTATATACTAGGTGATTACAGTGGCTGGCTACCTATGCATTTCGGTGAGATGGATCACCTACCATATAGACACTCTCGATTCGTACCTTCTATTTCTGTGGAGGATCTTCAGATCAATAGTTTCTTTCTGACAGAGTTTGCGACTTCTTCTACTTTAGTGGTTTTCTTCATGATCTTCTCTTTGTTCCTATCTTCTGGAACATTCTTTCCTATCTCTTTTTGGAGAGGGGTTTTTCCCATTGGGTTTTCTCCTTTGTCTTCGATTTACAAAGATTTTCTTGTTGTGATTGGGTACCTGATCAGGCCTTATTGTCCCATCTTTTCTTGCTTTCTTAGTTGTGCTAGGTTAGCTTACCTCCTGAGCTTTGCTTAAGGGGGGGTGTTAGAGTAATTAATTGTTTATACTTATTACTTAAATTACTTTGATTTAATTAAATAAGTTTCGTATTACTCTAGTTTTCTTAAGCTATCTTGTAGGTGCATATAATTAATATTTTATTAATTATATTGTGTAATCTAGCTTTTTTAGGCTTTAGGGCTTTCGTTCACCTTTAAGGTTGAACTCTTGTAATTCTTTTTTTAAGCATTCATTCAATCAATCTGGGAATATAGTTTTTCTCTCATCTTGTTGAGTTCTTCCAAGCTTTACTTTTTCCTTCTTTTTTAGTTTCTCTTCAATAGGTTATTTGCATGCAGGTGATCTTGGCAATCTGTGAAGTTGGTTTTCACAACTTCTACACATTTTTGTACAAGGAAAGAGTGGAAAGATTATTATTTTAGGGAAGGAGTCTTCTCTATAGGGAAAGTTGCAAACTCATGCTCTTCTTTAGAGAATGCATGTAACACTTTATGAATTTTAAGAGAATATGAAGGTTTTTATGCGAGTCTTTTATTTCATGTTCGTGATTCACTTTTGTGTCCTATCATTTTGGGTTCATGTTTTCCTATCTATGCTTTGTTGATCTCTATTTTAGAGTTGTGTTAGCCCATCTTACATCAATAGGGGTCCAAACATTCTAAGCTCTAGGGAAAAAACAAAACAGGTGTTAACGAGAACATTGTTACTAACAAAAGGGAAATTGGAGGTCAAAGACTTCCAAATTGAATAACCTTGATCAAATTGGAAGGCCTTGGAAAAGTGTACACTAGACAAAGTGAGTGAGTTTTAGTTACGAAATTGCCAATTAAATGATGTGAAATTTGTGTTGCAAAACACAAATTGGTAACTACAAGCATCATTGTTAAATCAAGGTGGGAACATAGGAAAATAAAGAGAGAGAGGCGATATCCTTGCCATGGTTTTTAATTGCAAAAGGCATTGTTTGGACATCACTTAAATTATTTCCATAGTTATAAGTAGGGGATTTGCCAAATAATCTACTGAGAAAACTTTAAAGTGATTTAAAATTATCACATAAGATTTTAAGAAATGTGAAATTAAGATGCACAACTACTAGATCATCTCCCCTACTTAGAAATAGACTTAAAGAACTTCTTTAATCTAATAAAAATTAACTAGCTTAAAACATAGTTATATTAACTCATGAGAAAGTATTCAGTAAATAGCTGACATATTAAATGATGCAAAAATGATACTACTATGCCAAAACTATGGTAGAAAAAGTTGTCGGGAAGATGGAAGAGGAGAAGAATTTGGGTATGGTGGTGGTGAACCCATGTTTGGTGTTGGGTCCTTTGTTGTAGTCTTCAATGAATGTCAATACTATTCATATTATGAAATATCTAACTAGCATAAGATTGACTTCATTATCATTCATGATTTAGTAAGATAAAATATTTACTATTTCAAGTAGCAACATATACAAAGAATGTATAAAGAACATACCAAAATATATACTATATTAATTATTGAGATTATTAATGTTTGCAAATTCAACCAAAACATATGAAAAATTAACACATGCATATGTAGATGTGAGGGATGTGGCACAAGCCCACCTATTAAATTGCTATATGTCGACTGATTGATTCCAAAGAAATGAAGATTCATTCCAAAGAAATGAAGATTCATTCCCAGTTGATTAAGCCTAAGATTGATCTTGGTGATCTCAAAAAAGCTTGGATTCAATGAATCATGACAAGAGGGCTTTTCTTGCTCTGGAGAAGTCACCTGGATTTATACTGCTTCCATTTAACACTATAACTTGTTAGAAAAAACAAGGTTTTGAAAGAGCAATACAATTGAACATAACCCACAAAGAAGCTAAATGATCATGAGTTGAAAAATAACATGTAAATAGACCATGTTGAGATGATCTATGGTGTTGGAATCAAGGTATGAAGTCTAGTTGGAGTTTTGGCATGGTGGAGGCACTAGGCTCACTAAGTGACCTAAAATGGAGTTAGTGCTAGAAGGCATTGGAACAAGGAAACAAGGAAGTGAACTTGAGTAGTATAGTTGTGGAAGTGACTTACAAAATGAGTGAACTCTACTAGATTCTTGAGTGAGGCTAACTCCTTGAGTGGATTCCAAGTTGCTTGTTGAATCCTTGAGTTGAGTTGATCTCCTTAAGGGGATAGTGGAGGGCTCTACATCAAGCATCTTTGCTTACACGTTTAGAGCTTTCTAATGAAGATGAAGCTGATAGTAATATTGCCAAATGTTTATTGCCTATGGGTAAAGGTAATAAATGCATACTATAGATAGAGAATTATAACAGATACAAGTGAGTACAATGTAACATCAGAGAACTATCACATATTTCATTAATTTTTCATAGCAATAGTGATACCAACAATAAAGTAAATTGATTTGTAAATGTTGCAAACAAATACACAATAAGTGAATCCTATTCAAAATATAAACACTTGAATTGGATCAAGTAGTTCAACACTTGAATTAAAACAAGAAATATAATACAAATCATGAAAAACTCACTTTGCATGGATAAACTATTCAAGACCAGGTCAATCATTTATGAAGGTCACTTAAACTTGGTGGAATCTTAGCTTCCCAATAAGCCTTATTCTTGCCAATGCCTACAAACAAAATCATGTGATTTAATACATCAAATTATTTTAAGCTACTAGTCTTATAGAAAAAAATTTGATGACCTACATAAAAACAAAAGTGAGGGCAGGGATAACTTTAAGGAACCCCCCCCCCCCCCCCCCCCCCCCCCTCCCAACATTTATAAAATTGTGGCGAATCACATGTCATTTGGGTGAAAAAAAATTAATAGTGTTGGCGAATTATGCATCAATTGATGGATATTTGGTGGCAAATTTTTAATAGTTTAGACAATTTTTATAAAATAATGGCGATTATAATTTTTGTTTTTAATAAAATTATTAATATTGATGGTGAATTATGTTTTGAAATGTAATTATGTTAAATGTATTATTTGAGAACTCAAATTGTCTGATGATCCAAGATCAATGGCTAAGGTTTAATTTCGGCCAACATTTCTTAAAGGAAGAAGAATTATCGAGGTAGTCACTGGAATGTTGACACGTATCAAGGTAAGTTGTCTGTGGAGTACAATGTCACTCATAAAAAAAAAATTTCACATAGGAAAATGGGAATTTGGCGAATGATGATCATCGAAAGAGACACTCAATTAATTTCGTGGCGAACAAGAGTAAACATTAAAGAGAAATATGGGTGAAGAACCCGACTACCAAATTGAAATCACGTAATAATAGTGGCGAACGTTCTGACCACTATATGAGTATTTTATAAAATTTTGGCGAACCGGTCAACTAGTATACGGTATTTTTTTATCCAATTTCTATAGCCCAATAGGGACATATTAGCCAATTGGCGAATAATAGCCACTAAAAAAATCCCTGAGTGAGGGATGAAATTCTCAAATAATCCCTTTATGAGAGGATGATCCACATATCTCAACATCATGTGATAATTACACAAATAATCAAAGTTAGGGATAAGTCTTCAGATTCCTGAGATCAAACAGAGAAAGAAATCCTTGCTTAAGTCTTCCAAATCAAGCAATTGAAACACAATTGACCAAATTAAACACTGTGGGAACATAAACATTAGTTAACATCTTCAAGTTGAACCTTGACAACATCAATTATCTGCTAATTGATCTTGTAAATAATGGAAAATTTAGAACTCGTGTTGTCATTTGTGTTAATTGTTGAGATAAACAAATGTTTTTATAATTTAATCTGAATTAATTTTATACTTTAATAAAATAGTAACATTTGTACTTTTATTTGAAGAGTTACAAAACTGATTATAGATACAACCTGAAACAATGGCAATCAAGAAAATTTAAATTGTGAAAAAATAGAAAACTAAGAAAATTGTAACTGGAAACTAGAAGTTATCCAAGTGCTAAGCCAAGTCCAAGGATCTATCATCAACATCAAATTAAGTGCTAGAGAAATGGAGAATCCAACACATGTTTGATTAGATTCTGAATCATTTTGATTTTTAAATTATTTTAAAAAAATGTTATACATGCAAACTGTGAACAATGTTTAACTTGTTTTTTGTTGTTTATATTCCTTTTATGTCCTATTAAATCTACAACAACAATAAAAGAGGGCATGTATTATAGGTCTTTCACATTTCCTTCATATTCTATTTAATGTTTTGACAAAATAATAAGTGTGAGCAATTATTTTATATAGACTTACACCTTTTGTCACTATCTACTCCTTCAGATGGAGGTACTAGTATATTTTCTATTTACTTATCTAATATAAAGTGGATCAGTTGGATAAGTCTATGATGTGATCAACTTCTTCCTTAATCATTGGTTTGATTCTCAAGAGACATCTCATTAAGTTTGCATTAGAATGCTTTACATTTAATCATGAATTGAGCAATTATCTTTCTCCACTTTCCCAAAAGGCATCAAAAAGAGGCCATTGAAGTAGGTGATTGAAAGCATTAGATGAGTTGTAATGCTCTTGTAAACAACTTATCTATTGTACTCATCGATTATACTTGCTTACAAGGACTTATCAAGATAGATGAAGAATCCATCATATTTTCTTTATTGGGGTTAGGTGTCATTTACCTCTAAAGGACAAATGAGGCCCAAATTACATGCCACATAGATTATAGAGGATAGGGGATTTATAACCCACTAATAAATCAAGGGGTTAGAGATAACAAAAACAAGAATAACCATAGATGGAGGGAAAGGGTAAAGAACTAGAGCTACTTGGCACCATTGGTATTATGGGAGAATCAATTAGAATCCTTCATTATTATCCACAAATGATTTGGGAGCATTACCTTCATATTAGTTCTACCCCTTTCTCTAGCGGCTCTACTTCACACATTGATCTCATCACCTATTTTTGTTAAACTCATCTATGATGAATTAAACACCCTAACAAGTGAAGATGTGAATAGAGGTGAATCCGACTGGCAATTGCCATGCTTTGTTGTTTGTGATATATTCTACGGAGTTTTAGTTTATACATTATCAAGCCTTTTGACAATAGGAAACATGAACCTTCTTTAGCAAGGCTTATGAAAATTCTTCAAATGACATTTAAAAGAAAGCTTATGACATCCCTCTAGGTTTTCTTTTTATTGGTTTTGAATGCATTTTCCCCTCCTTTGGCTATGAGTTTCAATCATTTTAGTGTATCTTCCACTAGCTCATTTAACATTGCCTTGATATTAATTATTATGGTTTTTGTACGTGTGTGGGTGAGCATCAATGTTCTATGGAAATTAGTTTGTGTAGTGTATATTGTGGAGGATAAGTGTTACAGTTTGGAGGAGCTAAAGAAAATCTTGCAACTCATCGATGGGAAGGATAGTAGTGCCTTGTTGCTTACGTTCATGGGCCTACCAAGTCTGAGCTTGCACATTTTACTATTTAAACTATTTACCATTGTGAGCTTACGAACAAGAATGAAAATTTAAAATCCCAGTACTCATCAAAATGTCAGGTTCCAATTGCATCAGACTCATCTATAAAGATGGTACAAGGGGCTTTCTCTTTTCCAAGCTGAAATGAATCTCAAACAAGTTTTGCACCATCTCCAATAAACACCTAAATTGAAAATGTGTAGGCATGAATTAGCATTAGTTGCTCTTATAAAGAAAACATAGATTGAGTTTTTATGTAACTAATATCCAGTGATGATCAAGAAAGAACTTTTTTAAGTAATTCAAATCAATTCATTTGATAAGCTTGAAAAAATTATAAAACTATAAAACATCATTACTTTTGGTTACAATGAGAATAATTAGTATAAATCATACTTCATTGTGAAAAACAAAGCCAAATGTGTTATACTTAACTTCAAGAAACTATGCCATAAAAAGTGCAAACTTAAACTCATTATGTCATGTTTACCTTAAAATTGTCTAGTATATTGTATTAGATGTACCTGCAAAATTTTCAATGGAAGACGTAGAATGCCAGAAAATAAAGCTATGTAGAGAAGTGCAACCTATGGACAAGTCCCAACCATTAGCAATACAGAACCTCAAGAACACAAAATCTCAGCCAACAAATAGAAGTATCCTTTTCAAGTATTTGGAACTCATGAAATGTAATGTTGGATGATTATGGTCTCAAATGTCAAAAGTTGCTAAGCTATCAAGAAGTTGCTCAAATGGGTCCAAGAGACAAAAATAGGCATAGTGGTTACCAAGGGGCCAAATTATGCCTAAACACCTCTATTGAACCTATTTGGTTCAATTCAAAAAGGTTTCAAGGGTCTAGAAGACAAAAATACAAAAATTGCAATGTGGTCAACAACTTTTAAAAGTTGCTCCACAACATTTTTGTGCAACTTTTTAGTTATGGCATTGAAGGAAGGAAATATGGTTGGTTTAACTGAATGCACACCTTGGGGGGTCCTATAATACCTAGAAGAAGACAAATCTATTGGTTGGATTTTGGATACTTGGCTAGGGAATCACAGTGCTAATATGATGAGTCTGGGGATTTGAATGTAGATGAGAGTTCAAACCAAATTTGGAGAAGGAAAGTTAGGGTTAAGTAAAGAACCCTATCAGGCTAAGCATAAGCCTAAGCAAGTCCTAAGCATCTATCTCATCAAATTTCTAAATGTAAATGTTGCATTCAGTTGTTCTCTATTATATATGATTGAGAATATTTCATATCTATTATGAGTTAGACATATATCTTGAAGACAATGGATATAGTCATATTCCAATAAAGATAGTCCACACTATCTATTTTATTGTGACAATTACAATATTGTGAATTTTCTCATAGTAGTTAGGTGCTTGTCTCTTTTATTTTACTCAACACTTCATTGTTTATACTTATACCATAGAGTATCATCCCATCATTTTAGACCTACAATGAATGAAATTGGTTACTTAATGAAGGTACGTTAGTTTGAGCTTCACTTTGTTTTGAGAATACTTTAATATTCTCTAATTAAGAAGGAAAACCATGTAATGGTGGAAGCTCATATGGCCTCACTCCCCCTCCCCCTAATATTGATATAAATTCCCCATTAACATCTAATTATATAGATATCATTCATTCATCCATCCATTTATGAATTATAGCATTCAATCAATACAATCACATAACATTCATTAATATGATATAAAATTCATTAATACATAATGCTAATAAAGACTTCATTAACACATAAAAATATTAATTAACATGACATAAAAATTAATATTTATATGCAACATTCATAGATAATTACTTAAAACAATGTTCTTTCATTATCTAGAAAAGTTTATCAAACAAGGTTTATCAAAGAGCATTTTTAAAAAATCATTTCTTCTTTTTGTTTTTCTTAGCTTAAGTAAGGAAAAGGTTGATAGGAGCATCAATATCTTCCTCATTCTCCTCCTCTTTTGGTACATGTAATGTCAAATTATGATATCTCCTCCTATTTTGAGGAGCACAAGGCTACTGCACTAAAGAGGGTTGTGTTACAATAACAATATAAATGGGTTAAATTGGAAAACTCCTTTTCTTTTTTTATTGTTACAAGTATTTCATTAACTAGTAGAACATAACATGTATTTCTCTTACCCAAAAATGCCACATCATGTACAATAACATTTTGATCTGCCACCACCTCAACATGTTGAACACTTCAAACATGCTCCACTCATTCACCATGATGTTCAACATGCTCTAAAATATTCAAAAAATAGGTTACACATTAAATTACAATTGAAGATGTTAAATGATGCCTGAATGTTAGATCGCATTTGATCTGCTCTCATTTTTTCTTTTCCCTATCAATAAGTATCAAGTTGTGACATCAATATCAGTAAAATTCCATCAAAATAACTCCAAAGTCATAAAGAAAAGAACATAATAATAGGATTTTTGTTTCTATATAATTTTTATAATTACACTAATTAAAGTTTACCTTTGGTGAAGAAGGTGTATGAGGTACATCCTCGCCTGTACCTTGTGATGTATCCATGTTGCAATGTGAAAAAAATTAGTAATTCTTAGCAATCAGTAGCGAAATGAAAGTAATAGACTTACCGAAAAAATTATTAATAAAACAGTAGATTGTACATTGGAGTCAATATTAATTGGAGACAATTGGTTTAAATGTTATACTAATTAGTCCCATGATAGGGAATTTTTTTGAATTTACATGATTCAAATCCTAATCTATCAGAAGCTCTTCCCCTACACTTATTTATTTTATTGCACATACGAAAATATGGTTTCCCTCACATGCCTCAAATATACAGTTTAGCCTCTTATTAGTTGACACAGGTCGATAACTATTTATAAATCCTGCAGTATTCCCTATTTCTTTTGGCCTTCCATCAATCATAGTGAGCCTTTTACATTGATCATTTTCTTTGCATTGTATATAATTTGGTGACAATGCATACCTACACATACTTTTTTACTGCACAATTTTCATCCAATTGTTGTAATTGTAACAAGATCCTACATACTCCATCAATTCAACAACTTTATTATAATTGACCTTTATGCCATCCATGGAAAATAGGCACAAACCAAGTAATGAAGATGAAGCTATGTAATATATCCTATCATCAACAACAAAAAATAGTGTTAACTAGAGGTAGTTCCCTGGGTACACATTGTTGGATACAATTGATTAATTGTGTATTGTCTTTGATGTTACACAAATTTCATATCATTATAAGTTAGTATATGTCGAGCTCAGTTAGGCAATGAAGATAATTTTTTGTGTCTTCTGAGCATTCTTGAGTTTGCCAAGCTAAGAAGGCAGTGTCTACCAAGTTCACTTAGGCATTAAAGAAAAGAATACAGAAGATGACTATTAAGCAAGCTCACTCGGTTAATGAAGGAAAGTTGGCTAGAACTAGTGTTAACCAAGCTCACTCGGTTGCCAAAGGATCTTTGCAAGTTCATAGTGTTAACCAATCTTCTGTTGGTTAACACAAAAAATTGCTTCTAAGTTAGTGTCTACCAAGTTGGGTTGGCTAACGAAGGATTTTCTTATTTTGGCATATTAAGCTTAATTGATTTATCTATTGGTTCTAGCTGATTGAGGTGATGAATATTAGTTATTCTAAGTTGTATATGAGTCAACTTGATAATATGAAAGATATAAGGTCAAGTTGTGAATTTGAAAGTGTGTAAGTAAGAAGATGTGGTGAATGTATTGAAGATTTAATGGTGAAGAGAGGAAGTGAATTTGAAGGATAAGCAGAATATCCTTGTGGAGCACAAAAGCTATATTCAATTAGGAAGGATCAAGCACAAGCTAGAATAGAAATTTGTAATCAATAATTTGGTTGCATTCAAATTAGGTCATCTCATTGTTACTCTCTAACTATTGTAGCAATGATCTAAATCTCTTAATAGATTTGGCTTAATAGTTATTTCAAAATCTTCTAACAAGGTGGTAGTTCTATTGAATTATCTTAAGACCTCTAACAAGGCCACTCCTAATAGGGTGATTAAATCCTTTAACAAGGTTACAACTAATAGTGTGTTTTGTAACATTTAACAGGGTTGGTTCCTAACAAGGCTCACTTCATAAGAGTGAAATTGATAACTAGTTGCAATTGGTGGTTTTTCCCAAATTGATTTTTCACGTTAAATACTGGTGTCAAATGTGTTCATGCCATTTTCTTTTATGTGTTTGCAACTAAGTTAAAGTAATGGTAATTATAGATAGCATATAATATTTGCATGTTAATTATTTACTGAGCATATTTAGTACTTATCGAGTTACAACATTTTATGTGAGTTTACCGAGCATCAGCAATATTCAATTTTTAGACTTTATTTTTTACTGACATCTAAGGGATTTGGGATTTATTTTGTAGTAACTAATTCACCGCTCCCCTCTTAGTCACTCCTCTTATATTTTGAACAATTGGTATCAGAGCTTTTGGTGCTTGCAGAGAAGGTTTCAAGGACCTATGCTAAAGATTAGGATGTCTTACAGAAGAGAGATTCCCAAGCTGAATGGAGATAATTTTGCAGCATGGCAAGGAATTATGAGGTTACATTTGGCTACTATCAACAACTTATGATGTAAATATCTTGATACTGAATATAAGACTCCCACTAGAACATTATTTGTTGAAGATATTGTTGAATAGAAGATTCATAACATCATGATGACTGATATTGCATCTGCTCTTAGTCATGTTGAATTTGATGAAGTTAAAGACTACAAAATAGCTCATGAGATGTGGATCAATCTAAAAGACATATATGGAGGAGATGAAAATGTAAGAAGAGAAAAGGTTGAAAGTCTTAGAGGTCATTTTGATCAAATGAAAATGAGAGAAGATGAGAATATTGCAAAATATGTGGAAAGAATTAAAGCAAGTGTAAGTACAATCAAAGCATCTAGAGGAGACATTGAAGAGAAAACAGCTGTAAGAAAGGTACTTAAAACTCTTCTTCCTATTTATGCAATTAGATTATCTGTTATTTAAGAGATGAGATGTGATCCAAATAATAAAATATTTTTGGATGCTCTAGTTGGAAGATTGATAGCTGTTGAGTTAGATAACTTTGATAACTATGTTCCTAGTTCAAAGGTTATTGAGTCTGTTTTCAAAGCTAAACTCTCACTCAAAGAAAAGGGTAAGAAATCAAAGTCTATTCAATCAATAAGTGAAGAAGAAGAAATACAAGAAAGTTTAGACAGTGATCTTAAAGTTGTTGAAGCCCTACATGCAAGAAAGTATTCCAAAGGCAAAGGAAAGTACAAAGGTAAAGTTTCTCTGATCTTCTTTTCCTATGAAGAAGTTGGTCATATTGCTACAAGGTGTCCAAATAAAGAAATCAAAGATGAAAAGAAAATAAATAAGCACAAAGGAAAGAAGGATTCCAAGAACTACAAGAACTACAAGGACAAAGGTAAGAAATCTTTTTTTATAGCTAAAGATTCTGATAACAGTGAAGATGAAATGGTATATATTGTTGTAAAAGATGAATCTAATGATGGAGATAAGATGGCACTTATATCTCATATTAGCAAAAATGATATATGGATTATTTACAATGGTTGCTCACATCATATGATTGGAGATAAAAAAAAAATTGAGCACATGGAATATTATGATGGAGGTAGTGTGAGATTTGGAAACAATGAACATTGTAACATAAAAAGAAATGGATGTATTTCATTTACTAAAGAACTTGTATGTGACAATACTTATTGGGTTGAAAGACTAAAGCATAATATGCTAAGTGTGGCACAATTGAATAACATTGGATTCAAGGTAGAATTCATGAATGGACAAGGCAAACTACTGGATGAAAAAGTAAATCCGATTAGATCTGGCAAGAAAACAAAAGGTAATCTATTTTATCTTGATCTTAGTGATTGTTCATGTTTTATTGCTTAAATGGAGGAAAGTTGGTTGTGGCACAAAAGACTATGTCATGTAAACTTTGATAATCTGGTTAAGATAAGCAAACATAGAAGAGTAAGAGGTATTCTAAGTTTGAAGAAACCTGATATGGGTTTATACAATAATTGCCAAATTGATAAGATAGAAAGACTAGTTTCAAAAGAAAAAACTATTAGTCAGAAGAAGTCTTAGAAATTGTTCATTTAGACTTATGTGGACCTATTGGAATAGAGAGTTATAGTAGAGAGAAAAATTTCCTTCTTTTTGTTGATGACTATTCTAGAAAGATGATTGTAATGTATCTAAAAGAAAAATCAAAGGCCTTTCAAAAGTTCAAGTGGTATCTAGTAAGAGTAGAAAAAGAAACTGGAAAAAGGTTGAAATGTTTAAGATTAGACGAAAATGATGAATTCATCTCCAATGAATTCAATAATTTTTGTATTAAAAGAGGAATTAAAAGATAAGTATCAACCCTTGGTACACCATAATAGAATGGTATAGCTGAAAGAAGAAACAAATCCATCATGGATTGTGTAAGAACCCTGACGATTGAAAAGAATTTTTCTCTCAAATACTGGAAGGAAGCTATTAACATTGCAATTCATACCTTGAATAGAGTGTAGTTGAAGAAAAATTCAAACATAACTCCTTATCAGCAATGGTATGGCTAAAAACCTAATGTAAGTTACTTGAAAGTATTTGGTAGCAAATGTTATATCTTGAAAGAGTCTAGAAAAGGAAAATTTGATATAAAAGGTGATAAAAACATATTTATAGGATACTCTTGCAGAAGTAAAGCATACAAATGTTTGAATTTGTCTACTCATAAACTAATAGAAAGTGCACATGTTAGAATTGATGAGTTTGCATAAAAGAGTAAAGAAGAAAGCAACAAGGAGCAAGAGAATTACAAAATATTTGTTTACTATGAACCTAATACCCCGCCAAACCTATATGAAAGAAAAGAGGCTTCATCTCTCGAGTTCCCAAAATCTCCAATAGTTACTGAGTTGCAGATAGTGCAACCTAAGTCATATTATAAAGGACTCAAGTCATAGGTAGAGGCTATCGAACTAGTTTAAATTGAGTCTGATGGACCCAAGTCACAAATAGTAGAACTTGAGCTTGATACCAAAGTTCATGATGAAGATAGTGGAACTCATTCCAAACCCAAACAACTTGTGTTAGCAAGATATGGCATCATACAGCTAATCAAATCATTGGAGACAAATCTGATGGAACAATGACAATAAGAAAATTAAAAGGTACATGTTTACTTGTTGAATTTGAACCTAAAAATGTTAAAGATGCTCTAAAAAATTATAGTTGGATTGAAGCAATGAATGAAGAGATAGAAGAAATATAAAAGAACAAAACTTGGACTCTTGTTCCTAGACCCAAAGATAAGAATGTAATTGGCACAAAGTGGGTGTTCAGAAATAAATTGAATGAAGATGGAAAAGTTTCTAGAAATAAGGCAAGACTAGTATGTAAAGGTTATTCTCAAAAAGAAGGTATTGATTATGGTGAGACTTTTGCTCCTATAGCAAGATTATATGTTAGAACTTTACTAGCATATGCAACACACAGAGGATTTAAAGTATACCAAATGGATGTTAAATCTACATTCTTGAATGAAATTTTTGATGAGGAAGTCTACATTGAACAACTAGAAGGTTTTGTAGATCCTATCAAAAGAGACATGGTTTGCAAGTTACGTAAAACATTATATGGTCTCAAACAAGCTCCAAGAGCTTGGTATGAAAGACTTCATAATTATTTGGTATAGATTAGCTTTCAAAGAACAAATGATAACAACAATCAAATATCAAAGAAGGACTAGACAAGAAGATTGTGTTGGTAGAAATATTTTTTAATGATACTCTATTTACAGGAAATGATGACTTGTGCAAAACATTTTCAAAAGAAATGAGTAAAGAATTTGAAATATCCATGTTTGGTGAGATAAAATTCTATGATGGGTTGTAGATATAGTAGAACAAAAATGATATCTACATCACTTAATATAAGTATATCAAGGAGATACTAAAGAAGTTTGGAATGAAAGATTCAAGACTAGTTGGAACCCCTATGTCTACTAGATATAAGCTTTCCAAGATTGATGATTCCAAAGAAGTAGATCAGACCACATATAGATCAATGGTTAGAAAATTGTAGTATGTAGTGCTTACAAGGCCTGATATTGCTATAGCAGTAAGAATGGAGGTAAGATTCTCAACAAATCCTAGAGAAAATCACATGATGGTAATAAAAAGAATCATGAGATATCTAAAAGGTACTAAAGACTATGGCTTATGGTAAAAACTTGGAGGCAATTTGGACTTGAAGGTATTTACCGATGTTGATTTGGTAGGAAGTCTTGATGACAAAAAAAAAACTAGTGGTGGAGCATTCTTTCTTAATAAAAGGCTAGTATCTCGGACAAGCAAGAAACAAAATTGCATCTCTCAATCTACAGTAGAGGCAGAATATGTGGCAGCAACAGTTAATTGTTCTAACATTGTTTTCTTCAAACAATTATTGGAAGTAATGAAGATAGAGATCAAGGATCCAATAGTCATATATTGTGATAACACCAATGCAATCAATATATCGAAGAATCTAGTGATGCATACCAAAACAAAGCACATTGCTATAAAATATCACTTCTTAAGAGAGTTGGTGCAGGATAAAGAAGTCAGATTGGGATATGTGAATATAAAAGAATAGATTGCAAACATATTCACCAAGCCACTACCTAAGGATGTATTTTTGTATCTAAAAGGAAAGCTAGGGGTCATTCCCATATTTAAAGCTCACTAAATAAATTTTAGTGATGCATCAACAAGAGCAAGTTGAAGATCAATCAATTGACATGGAATTGACAAGGGCATATTGCAAATGAATCAGTACTTAAGGTATATTGATATTAATAGAGTTGTTGTCTTTGGCATTTGTTGTCAAAGAGGGAGAAGTTTATAGTCATATCTCATAGAAATTTTTGTAGAAGCTAAGACAACCAACTTCATAGTTTGCCAAGAACACCTACATGTAAAATAATCTATTGCTAGAAGGAAGCCAAAGAGGAAAAAGTGAAGCTTGGAAATCTCAACAGAATAAGAGAGAAAATGTATTCCAAAATGTTATCAAAAAAGAATTGCAAGAGTTCAACCTTAAAAGTGACCAAAAACCCTAAACCCTAAAAAAGTTAGGTTTCACATTATAATTAATATAAAATATTAATTATATGCACCTAAGAGATAGCTTTAAAAAATTAGAGTAATGGACAACTTAATTAATTAGATCAAAGTGATCTAATTAATAAGTGTAAACAAATAATTACTCTAACACCCTCCCTTAAGTGAAGCTCAAGAGGTAAGCTAACCGAGCACAACTATGAAAGCAGAAAAATGAGTCCCAACAACAAGGACTGATGAGGTACCCAATCACAAAAAAAATTCTATTAAATAGAGAAATAGAGAAAACATAGTGGAAAAAACTCTACTCCAAAAAGAGATAGCAGAAAACCATGTGAAGGACAGAGAAGCCTCCAACTAGAGGAATGTTCTAGAAAATAGGAACAAAGAGTGATCATGAAGAAAGCCACTGAAGCATGAAGAAGCTGCAAATCCTTGTAGACTCTTAAAATTGTCTCAAACACTATATTAATTCATTTAATATTTCCTTTGACATTATAATTATTTATCTATTAATTAATTATATTTTGTCATATTCTTCTACTTATTTAATTGAATAGGTTTATTTCCTAATGTATTTAAATTTAATTTAAATACTTCCCCCCTAATGTATTAAATTCATTTAATGCATAGTGCTCCATAAATCCTCTTTTAAATAAATTATAATTTATTTAATTTCCTCCACTTTATTAAATTCTTTAATCTTATGATTAAGTTAAAATCTGATTTAATTTACTCCTAATCTCATCTTAAAACCTAGTTTATACCCATCACTCTCATCCTTCTAAGCCTACCCACTACTTAATCTCACTTTATTATCCTAAACACCTTTCTAAGTACCTTTTAGCTCCTAAGTTTTTTCTCACACATGTGTGAAACAAAGCTTCCACTTTATTTACACCTCTTACACCATTGCCCCCCACTCCTTCCCCCAAGGTTGCTCCACATGTGTGAGCAAACCTTGAGCCTCTCAATCATAAAGGCTAGTTTTGACTTTTGCATTGCTTTGTCCTTTAACCCATGTGTCTCCCTTGTGGCATCTTTGTGGATGCCACATAGATTCCACCTCCCTAAGGCCTCTCTCAAATCTATTAATAGAGCCCTTATCTCAAGCATTTTTCATCTCCCTCATTTGCATTGTTAATCTAGTTTACTTTCTTGCATTCATCTCCACTTCTTAGAATGTTTTCAAGAGTGACTTATTCCATAGCCTCCTCTTGAAGCATTCCTCACTCATCTAGCTTAGATTCATATCATATTCACATGCTTTCATCATCAAGGGATTCATTCATAGTTGTGTTTTGGGAGAGCACATACACATCCCTCCAATCTAAGGCACACCAACAAGGCCTCTCACAAGTGCCCCTTGTTGAGCTGCTTTAAGGTTGCATGAGGACTTTTCAATTTGGTTGCATCAAGTTGTCAAACTCAAATATAGATATTTGTATTTCAATCTCATTTAAATCTTTGATATACATGTGAAACTAACTTTTCTTGTTTACGCTTGTTCCCAATAGGTTAGGTTTTCGTGTATACATTTTGGCATGCCTAGTGGGACCCATGTCCCTTCTCCACTATCAAATTCAAAGAAAACTTTGTATCTTGCTACAAAAACCTGCTCACTTTCATCTCCATTAGGACATAGTGTCATCTATGAAGATGCTTTGTCATCTCCACAGATTAGAATCTCTGAGACTATCATTTCCATAGATAGTCATCTCCACTATTATTAAGACAAAAACCCTAGCCTAATCCTATAAAAATCTAGTGTTCTGGCATTTGCACTATATTTCTACATCTATGAATATTACATTGTCATCTACGAATATTACCTCTCTGTCTTCTGCATTGCATGTGGCTGAAAAATACTTCTATTTAGTAGATTTTCATTTACTAATTTTTTCCATTATTGTCATCTCCATTGTAGGCAAGTAAATCCTAACCACATTAGACTGTCATTTATGCTAGTGTTATGCCATCTCTACCTGACAATACTGCCAGAACTGTGGCATTTACATATCCTGTCATCTCTATAGTTTAGCATCTATAGATACTTTTCTGTTGCCTATGACTATCAATGTGTCAGTGAAAGTGAATGCATCTTTTTATGTTCTATCATCTGTGAGTTTTGACGTTTGTGCAATTCTAGCATCTATGCCTAGTTTTTATCATCTCTGTTATTTGATAGTTTGACTCATATTTTTGAATGCTTAACTCATTGATCAGTTGATTGACAAGGATTTCTAGTCAATTTTTCATTGCATGAAACAAACTTTTGGATATTCTTAGTAACTTTGGTCACTTAAAAATTTGTAGTGATTTTAATCACTTAGGAACTTTATAGTGATTTTAATCACTTGGAAATTTGTAGTGATTTTAATCATTTATAGGATTTAAAGGATGAATGAACTTGTATGAATTAATCATTTTTCTTGGAATGCATGTTGCAACTAATATCTAAAGGTCAAACACACTCTTGAATGATCTAAGAAAATTTACACACATTTCATTGGAATGAATGATTCTCAAAAAAACTCTTGAATGTCTTAATGAATGAACAAATTTTTCATTGGAATGTATGTGTAGACTAATCAAACCCAATCTTGAGTGCCTTAAAAAAAATTGACATGCTTTTCATTGGAATGAATGTTTAGATAACAAATACACTCTTGAATGCCTAAGGTCAATGAAGCTTGCTATGAAATATTTGGGTTTGATGCTTAAAATGAATTCACTCAATCTTGAATGACTTAAAAGAATTGGTTTCATTTTCAACAATTTTCTTATGTCGAAGACAATCGATTTACTTTTTGTTGATGAATCCTCACTTTTTATTATGTTGATGATGCTATCAAGTTGGAAAGAAAAATGCATGCTTAAACATGAGTGTCTTCAAGAGTAGATTACAAAACCTAAAGCTCCATTGGGAAAGAACAAGTGTCTTTTAAACCCTAAGGCCACTTGCGTATTCTCTCCTCTCGCATCTTTAGGTGATCGTGAGTGCACAAGAAATAAGTGATCTTTTTTATATTTTTAGGAGGCCTACTTGGAGATTTCATCACCCCTTGGGATGATCTACACTCCAGCGTTTTGGTAGAGTATAAGAATTGGGGGGTGAATCGAAAGATACCTCTCATGGAAGTGAAATTTTGTTGCTCTTGGCTAAGCCCCAAAGAACTTTATACCTTTGGGAAGTGAAGGTGGAGATTTGGGTTACCATCTCCTCCTATCTATGTGGTACTATTTTCTTTCATCTATAGATTTTGGCCTCATGTACCTTTCATATATCGAGGAGGCCCTCTAGATAATCTTTGTACATCGTAGTGGCAGCCTTATTAGGATTATTGATGCATTTAGCGTGCTTGATTGTTTAAACATTCAAAACCAATGCCAAACATCAAACAAGTTAAAAAATGAGCAAAATGGTGAGCTAAACATTTAGTGAGTGAAATGGTCATAAGTGGGTCCTCTTGACCTACGGCTATTTTCATACTTGGTCTAGAATTTGAAATTCATTGGGACTTTTAGTCAAGTTTTTTTGTAAAACTTTCATGCTTGAAACTGGGTTTGTCTTGTTCTTGCCATGATCGAAAAAGTCAAACTTAAGAAGGTGAAATTGTCCAAACCATTTGCTTACAAGGAAAGGAAAAACCTAGTACACGGTGATAAAAAATTCCAATACACTATCAAAGACATCAAGAAAGAGGAAGCTGAACATGACCATTATGATAGAATCTTATATAATGGTAAGCTTCAAAATTGGTTTTTTTTTCCTGGAGTAAACTTGAGATTTTTATTTCTAGTGAGAGAAGATTGAGTTATCTACATATTGACCATATCACCCTAACTTTCCTCCATCAACCCATTTTCAAAATTTCTAGTCTTCCATGTGCAAAATTTCCTCTAGAGAGCTTGATCATTTGAACCTTAATATTTTGGCCTAAGAAAATCTTAGTCACTAAACTTTTGAGATTGTAACACTAGACCTTTATCCATAAGCAAACATCTATCATTGTTACACTCACTCATTTGGGATCACAAGTCCATCTCCAAATAGTGGGTAATCAATTTGGTGTCCTATCTTGCCTAAAGATCACTTGTCCATCTTTAGTAGGAGAAAGATACTTTTATCCTATACCACACTTGGTTTGCCAAATCAACAAGGTCTTTTGTTTAAATTTAGGTTGTTTTCCCTCTTTATCATATAAGGTTTAGTCACTCTCTCACATTTTCTTCCCTTTCTTCCACAATTTTCCACCCATTGGTTTGGTCACAATTGTATGGTACCAACATGATTCGAAATATTCATGTTTAACCCTATGTCTCATTTTTTGGAATCACTAAGACAACAAGAGATGGAGAATCCTTTTCCTCCATGATCAGTCTCATTGGGGAGAACATTTCCCCCTAGTAAAAACTTTGGTATGCCTAGCTTAACATTCACACAAGAACTGGAAAATCATTTTCACAACACAACTCTAGGAAGTAATTCACATGATGATGAAGAAGTATACCAAGATGAAGATCCTATTGACAACAACAATATCCCTAGTGATGTTCAAACATTTCTTGCAAATCCATACAACTTGGAAATGTTGGAAAAATCCATTAGGGAAAACAAGACAGAGATCTTCCTAAACCTGGTTAATTATGGTGTTAATGTCCCTAAAAGTTTTGATGAGAGCACTTCATTTAGACAAATTACCAAGGATGGTGCTCCCATGGTGACAACTTCGCACATAGCCCAAACATTTTACAAGTGCAAAGAACCTATGGTGAGAACTAGCTCCATACCCACATCAAGTGTTTCAACACAACCTATATTCCAGTTAAGTGTAGAACATATTCAACAAATAATTAGTGTTATGCCCAACACTACTACACATGCTAGTATTCTACAATCAACCTTGACAGGTCCAACTATAGGATGCTTAAACATTGGATAAGTACCTACACAACATGTGGCAATTCCAACACAACCAATATATTCCTCTTAATTGCAAATGCCAACAAGTATGGTGAAAATATATGTGCCAATTCTAACAATTTCATATCAATACATTGGCCAAAGTGGAGCACTTTCATCACCTCATAATACATTAGGGAATCCAAACAACTTGGGAGGTGGGTTTATCAATTCCCAACAATCAAAAATGTAACCAAACCAAGATCTAGCCCATCAGTTGCATGAACTTTGAAACTTGATCCATACCATGAGCAACAAAGGGGTGAAGGATTTATCTTTTGAGGAAATTTTTCCCTTTCCATTTGATAGATCCATTAACATGATACCATTTCCACCAAACTTTGAGATTCCTAAATTTGATAAATACACTGGAGAAACATGTCCTATCACACATCTCAAGGAATTTTCTGTCTTATGTCAAGAAGTAGCCTATAGTGAGGATTATCTTAAGAGGCTCTTCACATGAAGTCTTGGAGGCCTCACACTTGAGTGGCTAATGAACTTACCCAAGGGTTTCATTACTTCCTTCAATGATTTGACAAGGAAATTTGTAGCACAATACTCTTACAATATTGAACATCATGCCTCATTGAGTGATTTGTGCAACATGAAACAACGAAATGGTGAAACATTTTCCAACTTTCTACAACAATGGAGGCATCTTGCTAATCACATGCCATACAAAATTGAGGATTCCCACCTTGTGGATATATTTATCAAAAATTTGATACTAGAGATGTCTTTCCACATGAAGATGGCTAGTCCTAAAGACTATGTCACATTAGTCAAGAAAGGCAAGAACATTGAAAATGGACTCCTAGACAAGGGTTCCATTAAACATTATAGCTCTTCATCAGGTCAAAAAATGATACGAACAACAATAGCAAACCCAAATTTTGGTCCAAAAATAAAGGTGTTACTCACAATGGTGTCACTAATGTCAAAAGTGTGCAAAACCTCCAAGGTGAAAACAATAACAACAACAACTATCATAATTGAAACAACAACAATTCAAACCATGACAATCAGCATCAAAACAACTAGAAATCTTGTAGTTAAATGCAATTTTTTCCTTGCAACAACAACACTACCAACAGTAATTACAATCATGAATATGATCGAAATAGGAAGTTAGCTTACTTCATGAACCCTTGGATGCCATATTCCAAAAACTAGTGGATCACAATTTGATGGTGTTTCCCAACACACGGCCCTTTGATGAAAATCAACCCAAATCAAAATGGTATAGGGAAAATGAATATTGCAAATACCATCGCATCAAAGGACACAATGCAAACAAATGTATGAAACTCAAGGTCTTCATTCAAAATCTTGTTGATGATGGAGAAATTGAGGTAGAAGGGAGACCACCCTCTAAAAATGCTAAACTGAAGATATTTCAAAAGCCATTTCTTGGCCACAATAATGACAATGACAACAATGGAAACAACAATACAAACAATGTAAATTGAGCTTCCATATCCAATGCATTACACTATGACTATTTTATAACATATATCATGATTTGACTCATTGTGTGGTAAAATAGAAACTAATGATATATGTGGTTTTGACTCCATATGTGGTCGCATTAAAGAGGTAGACACTCATGTGAATACCCTCGTCCTACAAGTAGCTGATTGTGATGCAACCACTCGACGAGGAAGAATTATTTTGCAAGCTGCTACTCCCAACCTCACTAATCCATTAGTTCCACATGTACCTAGTATGTCATCCACTTCACAAAGACTCGCTTCTTGCTATGATGTATTATCCTAGTTAGGGAAGACTCCTTCATAGATATTCATTCTAGAGCCTCTTACCACCTCACCTATCCACAAAGAGATTTTGGAGACTACTCTTTTAGAGTCTCAGGTGCCTGAAAACATCAATGCATCCTCATCGCCATGATTGGAAATATTGCCACACAATAACACCTTGTCTTCATAGACAAAGATTTCCAAGGCCCTAATCAACACCACAATTTGTCACTCCACATTGAGGTCCTTATATAGTGATATAAAATAAATGAGTCCTTATAGATAATGGATTTGTGTTGAACATTTTTTCATTGAAGATTATTTGTTTCTTGGGACTTCCAAATGACCTCCTAGATATCAATAAATAGATAAAAATCAAAGCCTATGATGAAAGAGAAAGAGAATCAAAAGGAGTCATCATGTTACTGCTAAAGGTTGGGCCAATTGTAATCAATATTGAATGTCATGTCCTAGATTTGGACTTGCCATATGACATCTTGCTTAGTCAACCCTAGATACATACATTCAAAGCAGTACCATTTACATATCATCAATGCTTGAAATTTTCCCACCAAGGTAGAGATATCACAATTCTAGGTGACCCTTTACCTTTTGCTTTTTGTAAGAGGTCAGAAAGTTCTCCAACAAATTTTTGTCCAGTTAGTGAGTTTGCTAAGGTTATACCTAGATCTCTCACAATAACGGCATCACCTTCTACAATAGTACTAGAGTTGTCCAATATTGATTCCAATTCTCATTAAGGAAAAGAGAAGGTCAAAGATATTAAGGTCAATACTACAAGGAAGAAGGCTACTTTTGTTGACAAAGGAATGGGAGAGTATGAGTTTGAAAATTCCTTGTGTGTTGGACAACTACCACTCTCCCCTCAATCCTTTGGAAAACCTTCACAAACACCATCTTCTACAAATAAGGATACTATGCATGTTAATAAGACAACATTTGAACATTGGGGTTCACTTAGTGATGAACACATGGAGTCTAATATCCTAGATTGGTTATATTTTGATGGAAAAGATGAAGCTATGGAATTCCCTAAAGATAAGTATGTTAAGGCCCCTCCTATCATTGAAAACATGGGATATCATGGTACTAGCCTTGGACCTAAAGAAGATGGAATTAGGCAACCCCTTGAGGCTAATAGCTATCCTAAAGGACATGGCTTGGGCTCCATTAAACCCAAGGTGTCCTTTGCTGACAACTATTGTATGGTTGAACTTGATTATGATACTAAAGAGGAGGAATTCTTTGAAGTACCCTTCCAATACATTGAAGATGGCCTAGATAACTATGTATGTGCCATTGCCATATCCAACCTTTCATCCATCAACCTACCTCTCACCAAGCTTGACATGATAGATTGGGACCTTCAGGACACACCACCAGCTCTTGATATCTATAACTCTAACGAAGTAATGATGGCACTCTTTGGCCTTAAGAATATCCAAGATTATGAACACGAGATCCAATACAATAAGGAAGCTTACTTTGTTATCCAAGTCAACTCTCTTAGTCACAAAAGTGAAAAAGAAAATAAAAATAGAAAAATAGAAGAAACATCCTCTAGTGAAAACTCTTTTGGAACACTTTTGGATGAGGAAAAAGACAAAATAAAGGATGCATTTTTTGGTGAAAACCTCCTAAAGGTGCTAGAAGAGGGAGAGGTTGACTTGTCGTTTAGATCTTTACCACCAGAAAGGTCATCTATATTGAATGAGGATACAATTCCAGTTAATTTGGGCACAATAGATAATCCACAAATCACCTACATTGCTGCCACCTTAAGTCCCAAAGAACAAAAAGTGATGACTGAGTTCCTACAAAAAGGTAAAATCAATTTTGCATGGATATACAATGACATGCTTGGTTTAGACACAAATTTGGTTGTGCATTACTTAGTAGTAAATCCAAAGATTAAACTTGTGAAACAAAAGTTGTGCAAGATGCATCCTAACGTGGCACTTTTGGTCAAAGCAAAACTCTAGAAAATGCTAGAGGAAAAATTCATTTACCCTATTGATTATCCTAAGTGGGTTTCCAACATTGTTCCTATAGGAAAAGCATCTGGGGGCAACCACATCTATTTAGATTTTCGAGATTTAAATCTTGCATGTCATAAGGATGATTTTCCACTTCCTAACATAGACATCATAGTCGATTTGACTGCCAGACATGAAATCTTGTCTTTAATGGATGGTTTCTCTTATTACAATCAAATCATAATTGCAAAAGAAGATCAACATAAAATGACATTTACTACCCCATGAGGGGCCTTTTGTTACCAAGTCATGCCTTTTGGCTTGAAGATTTCTAGCACCACCTATCAATGCGCAATGACTACAATCTTCCATGATCTTCTACATGTCATAATAGAGGACTATGTTGATGACATTATAGGAAATTCTAAGACATGTGATTCCCACATTGATGTGCTCACCACCATTTTTGAAAGGTTGGAGAAATAAAAAGTGCCCCTTATTCCAAAGAAGTGTGTTTTTAGGGTTAAATCAGGCAAGTTGTTAGGCTACATAGTGTCAAGAAGAGGCATTGAGGTAGATCTCGCTAAAGTGAAAGCCATCATGGAAATGCCTCCACCTACCACATTGAAACAACTCCATAGTTTTTAGGGAAGGTTATACTCCATTAGATGGTTTGTGTCCTAGTAAGCAGATAAGGTCCATCTACTTCAACATTTGCTTCGAAAAGACACTAAGTTTCAATGGGACTGCCTATGTCAAAAAGCATTTGAACAAGTTAAGGTATACTTGGCTAGTCCACCAGTTCTAGTCCCTCCAATTGCAGGATGACCATTGATTCTATACATTTCTGCCACTTTAGTTGCCTTAGGTGCTCTTTTGGCACAACTAGATGACAAAGGTAATGAGCAAACCATATACTATCTTAGTTGAATGTTAGCTGGCTATGAGTTCAACTACACTACTACTGAGCGAGCTTGTTTGGCAATAGTATTTTGCACGCAGAAACTACACCATTATATGCTTCATCACACTACACATCTCATTGCCAAGATAGATCCACTCAAATATTTTCTATCCAAAGCCTCCCTCGCTAATCAAGCTATAAAATGGATCTTGATTTTAAGTAAATTTGACATTGTCTATAAGGAATGCAAGGCCATTAAGGGACAAGTAATTGTAGACCAACTTGCTTAAGCTCCTCTTCAAGGAGACTATCATATTATAGTAGATTTTCTAGATGACACAATTATGACTATTACCCCTAGTACATAATGGAAACTATTTTTTGATGATTCCTTCACACAAAAGGGATCAGGGGCAGGCATTTTGTTTGTTATGCCGCAAGGAGACCTTATTCCTAAGTCTTATAAAATTTCATGCCCTTGCACAAACAACATAGCTGAGTATGAAGGATTAGTCACAGGGCTCTTTCAAGCTATCAAATGGAATATCAAAAGCAATCTTATCTTTGGAGACTCTCAGTTGGTCATTAAACAAGTCATAGATAAATATGAAACAAAGGATGAAAGGTTGTTGCCATATCACCAGATAGTTGAAGATCTTAAACACCACTTCACTAAATAGTCTTTCAGTAGATACCAAGGACTAATAACAAAGTATCAGATGCTATGGACACCATTGCCTCCATGATCGCCATGCCCGAGTATAGTCCTAAGTGTGAGTTTCTTGTTGAGAATCTTTTCCTTCCTACTTATGAGAAACCTGAGTTAGAGCTGGTGTGTGAGATTTTCGATCCTGAGTCTCCATGGTACATCAACATTTTTGCCTACCTTCATCACAAAACCATCCCCACAGCCCTTTCTATGAACCAAAGTAAAACCTTCATCCATCACCTTCCCAATATACTATCCTAAGTGATACACTTTTTTAAAAACACTTCGATGGAACCCTCCTGCGATGTCTCAATTCAAATGAAGCCAGAATGGTGTTAGAAGAGGTCCACCAAGGAATTTTTGGTTCCCATTCTAGTGGCCTTACATTAGCAAAAAAGATTCTCATAATAGGTTACTATTGGCCTACTATGGAAGTGGATGCCTATCATTTTGTGAAAAGATCTGTTCCTTTTCAACAACATGGTGATTTGATACATGCCCCTACCCAAGACCTTCATCCCACCATCACACCATGGCCCTTTTCCCACTAGGGATTTGATCTTGTTTGTCAAATATATCAAAATTCTACAAATGGCCACAAGTATATTATTTCCGCCACTAAGTACTTCACAAAGTGGGTCGAGGCTATCCCATTAACCTACACCATCAAAAAATAGTTTTTGAAGTCCATCTTGAACTACATTGTGTGTCATTTTAGTATACCTCAAGACATCATAACAAATAATGGAACTCCTTTCAAAAACTAGGAAGTTGCCACATTGTGTAGGAAATTCAGAATCACGCAACATTTTTCCACCAAATTCTTCCCCCAAGGAAATGGCCAAGGCGAAGCAACCAATAAAACCATTTTGAAAATCCTAAAGAAAACATTTAATGCAGTTGGCCATGATTGGCACCTCCAAATTTCTCCTGCCCTTTGGGTCTACTGCACCTCTGTCTGTACCCCCACAAGAGCCACCCTATTTTTCCTTGTTTATGGTTCTAAAGTTTTCTTACCCATCAAAATTGAGCTCTCTTCCCTCAGAATATCTCTCAAGAATCTAATGTCTGAAGAAGGATACCGAGTTGCTCGCTTGCAAGAGGTACAACTCCTTGATGAGAGACACCTTAATGCCCTGAACCACCTCTGCGTGTATCAAAATTACATTCAACTTCAGTTTTACAAAAAAGTTAGGCCTCAAGAATTTGAGGTGGGTGACTTAGTTTTGCAGCATAACATGGAGAACCTCCAAAACCATGAAAAGAAAGGAAAATTGAACCTAATTGGCTTGGTCAGTTTATCATTATAGCCAAATATGGTTTTGGGGCATATTAGATTGCCACTTCAGAGGGAGATCTGCTCCTTGAACCTGTAAATATCAAACACCTCAAGCAGTTTAATGCTTGAGTCTTGTAGTTCCTATACAGTGTTGTTATAGTTCAACAAAAATACAAAAAAATCAAAAAATCAAAAAACTCTAAAAACATTCGTAAAATGTTCCTGAAGAAAAGACTAAAAAGTAGAAAAAGTTTCTAAAAAAAGTATTTTGGTCCATTATCTATAAGGCTCATCTCACTTCACTCCATTGCCCCATTTCATCCCATCCTTGTGCAGAAGTCCCACTTGACTTATGCTTTTCATGCATCCAATAAAAGACCTCTTGTTTGTGAGGCATCACTTCACTTCCATCTTTTCAAAGACCTCTAGTCTATGAGGCATTTTTCTCATTGACTATTTGTTCTAATCATATTACACTAAGCTTTTCCCACTAGCAATGATTGCAAGAGAACCTAAACAAAATCGCCATTGAAACTTAATGACTTGAGAAAATTGTTCTTTTCACAGCCCTTGCCAACAAACATTTGCAACAAACATCTAACAAATACATAGAATGAATCCTTCCTACACGTGGTACAACAACCTTCACTTTTGAGACCTAACGTTCTTAGCAAGAACTATGAATTGAATGACTACTTGGTCACATAGTCTCTTTTAGTTGATTTCATTTTGTGTGTTAGTAGTAGCCTTTTATGGTGTTCCTAAATCTTCCATATTTTGGTATCACTTGCATGGTTCCAACTAAATACACGTGTCATTTTTTATATGATTTGTTTTTGATACTTTAATACATGTATGTCAATTTCAAGTTATGGTTATGCATTGCTCACTAGGGGCAATGGGTTAGCACATGTTCCACCAAAGATCCCTAAAAAGACTTTGGGTGTGCCTAGACCTCTCCAAGGCATATATGACATTTGTTTCATCATGACTATTCAAACTAAATCCATCGTCCTAAGGTATCTATTTTGTTGAGATTCTAGTCCACACAAAGGAACTTTTTCATCTATGCTTCTATAGCATATGGTGCATAACTCCTTTTGCAAAATCAAACTAGGGTGTGCTCTCCCATATAAACACAACTGAATCTCTCAATATCATGTATCTAGGATTTCATTATGCCCTTCTTTTGACAATGTTTCTGTTTATTCCCTCCCCTCCCACCCTCCTATACTAAGCTACTTGATTCCTACATGTGAAAATTTTGACACATGTCCATTTATTAGTTTCATTCATATTACATTTGCATATCTCATATTTCCACTTAAAATTGGCATCATTTCACTCTGCTTTCATAATTAGGGTCCTTTTCTTTTACTGATATTTTCATTTAGGATACATTCATTTTCATATTAAGTACATTCATTACATTAGACATTTCATTCATTATTAGATCCCATTGTTCATTACATTAATCTATCCATTTTTTCCATCACATGTAGTAGCATATACATCATGATACATCTCATAAAGCATATAGTAAATCCATACATCTACAAATAACAAAATGCATACATCTCATATATCGCCCTAGAACCTGCACATTAGTCATCATGTATGCATCATATAAATCATAACATCACACACATCCTACATCATAATGTCAGTACCAACATCATATAAATCACATGCATAAGAGACAATCATCCATATCCATATTGACTCATAGAATCATGTCTTATATATATCAAAGAATAAGTGTCTATGTATAGTTTGTAGATAAAAGAATCATGTAGTATATCGTGCATAATGCATCATCAAAAACTCGCTACATCTGCATCACTATGTCAAAATTGCTCACTCTAGGAATCATGAAGCTAGTTGTGAAGGCCCATCCCCACCTGTATCCCCTCCTCATGGAGGCTTGCCCTATCCAACTAATGACTCTGATCTCTGTTAGCCACCTATAGTCCATGAGCTCAATGCATCCTAAAAATTTGGCTGTCAATGCTCTGCTAGCATGGCATCATGCTATAGAGACCTATAGTAGGTTGCCTCTTGCACAGCCCATGCCACATGTTAGCATGTCTTCATGGCCTCTTCCATCACAGCCTTCACTACCCCAGGCTCTACCATTTGTTAGGCGATATTGTGCTAGCTATGATACTCATCCACCTACCTCTATTGCATGTGTCTCTCTACCCATAGGGTCATCACCTCCTGTCGCAAAGTGTCTATCTCTGCTAACTTGTCCATCTTAACCTACATGTCATAATCACTAAACTCCCCTACATCCATCCTAGCCTGCAGTGCTGCCAAAGCCTCCCAGACACTATTTACCCTCACTTGTTGTGCCTATAACTCAGCCTATAGTGTTGTCAAGGCCTGTTGAGCATTATCAGCCCTCGTATGCTCCACCTGTGCCTCAACCCATAGACATGGAACCTCCATCCAGAGGCTATCATGCTCAACTCTAACTATATCTACATCCTCTGGTTGAGGTGGCCCCTATACTTGTGGCCCCTGTGACCCCTGTACCTGTGGCCCCTGTGGTGACCCTGCTGGTGTTGGTACTCTCCTTTGGTAGACTCTGCACCCTCAAGGACCCTATTGTGCCTCTTACCCTAGTGGTGAAACCACTTTTATCTGCCCCCTATCTCCTGCTCCATCCCCCTCACCTTGTGTCTACTCTACTACCGGTGGTGCTCCTGGTACTATGAATCACACTGGTTGATGGGTCACCCATCATTGTGTATATGCAGGTGTCATCCCTATGTCTCCTTGATCCTATCCATGCACCCAAGGCACTAGCTGCATTCCCCACCATGAGATCTAAGCCAATCTTAGTGTGGTACCAAAATCTTATAATTTTCCATACTCACAAGATACCACTAGATATAAGAATCTATATGGCATAGCATCCTACACCAGCCTGAACTATCATCGCACCCTAAAGGGCATTTATCCCATAACCACATGCACAATCTGACCAATGAGCCAACAGTCTGTCTATGTGTACCAAAGGTAGTGCCAATCCTCACTATCATTCTCTCCTCCTCCAGCTAAGGTCACCCCCCAGTGCTCCATGCCATCATAAGGGGTCTAGTCAAACATGATAATCTCGTCCAAACATCTCCTCCAAAATCTGACTGACTCAGTCAATGTGTACTAGATAGGTGGCCTATATCGATATGCAAATGGCTCTCTGAGCTACCAAGTCTCATGCCTTGTAATGGGGTGCGTCACACCTATGTGTTCCCATGACCACACCATCAATAGTGTCAATCTTGGACCTATAGTTTGTTGTGTTCTATAGGCACACATGTGTAGGTCATTGTACAACTTGGCCAAAATAGTCTAACCCTAGCAGAAAACTATGCCATCATCCTATAATAGAGTGCTTAGCACTCGTCTCCAGCCAATCGAGAACCCATGCCCACCATGGTCTGGCATCATCCTCCATATAAGTGATACTAGAGAAAGGGGAAGTCATGGCAACCCCTACTCTAGTGGCTCTCTCCATCCCAACCACGATCTCTAGATTGGTAGCCATTGTAGTCAATTCCCAAAGCACTCCCATAGGAAAGGATCTGCACTCTCCAAAACATACTCCAAATACCTCTTGTGGATCAATACTCAAAGAATCCACCACATATCTAGTACGGTGATTGTTTCCTCTCTAGTAGGTAGATAGAAACTTGAAGTCAATGTATGCCACCACTCTATAAGTGTTGACAGTTGCGGTGAGTGTGCTCTTTGATTGGGCCACTCATGAACGTGCTCCATGCCATAGAGTCTCACATGACCCCACTTTGCATTAGTCAGTGTGTCCTTAAAACCATCATCACTAGGTAATGCTCTTGTGACCAAAATGTCACCATCATCATCTGCAACATAGATATGCAATGGTTAGTATATCATCCATCTCATGCTCTTTTTGCCTATCTCAACATGGGCCACCTACTTTGTTCCCCCCAGTCATCCCCATTCCCTGATTTTTTTGATTCATCCCAATTGGAAAAGACACTTATAAGAAAATATTTCCATCTACACAGATGTTGGTCCACACAGACGTGAATCTACAGAGATGCTAATCTAGCATCTTCGACAGCTACGCAGATGCTAGTTTCCCACTGGCGGCTGACATGAGTGTCATCTTCAAAGACTGTGATGACCCGGGGATTTTTGTCTCCAACCTATCTTCAATTCTTGTTTCCTCCCTTTGGTGTCTATGAAGATGAAGAGACACATCCTATCATCTCCACAGAAGCCCTAAACCCTAGTTTGTCATCTGTGCAAATGATAGAGTGGAGACTGTCATCTCCACACCGACCAAGTTTTGACCTCATTAAATGTGCAACAAATGCCTACTTTAAGTGCATAATCAAAAATTTTACAAGTAGGCATGGTAGACTTACTGGTGAGCCCTTCTCGGCTGACCTTTGGTGCTCTTGAACGTGCTCTCCAAGCTGTAATCTCTCAATTGGATCCATCTATTGCTCTGGTTCTCTACTCTCTAGGTGTGCAAATTAATCTTCCTTGAGCCCTTTGTAGGCTTATATAGGCCCTCCAAGGTCCCTTTTCCATACCCTTTCCTTAGCCATGTCAACCCCTGTTTATCCCCGAGTCATGTAAAATGTTCATCTACGATTTTTTCTACCCTTTATTTTCTTCTAAAGACTTTTCACAAAAATTGCCCAAAATTTATTGTTTGCACTATTTTTGTGAGGGGGCACCCTCCTCCCTTTTTTTCACTTCGACACAACTCCTAAGACTCCTATCCTTTCTGGGGCAATCTATATTTTCTTTCTTTGATATAATGTCATCCTAAAATCACATCAAAGAGGGGCAAAATGTAGATGCTTAAAATCATCCCAAATGATATATTAATTCATTTAATATTTCTTTTGATATTATAATTAATTAATTATTAATTAATTATATTTTATCATATTCTTCTACTTATTTAATTAAATAGGTTCATTTCCTAATGCATTTAAATTTAATTTAAATACTTCCCCCTAATGTATTAAATTCATTTAATGCATAGTGCTCCATAAATCCTCTTTTAAATAAATTATAATTTATTTAATTCTCTCAATTTTATTAAATTCTTTAATCTTATGATTAAGTTAAATCTTATTTAATTTAATCTTAATTCCATCCTATAACCTAGTCTACACCCATCACTCTCATCCTTCTAAGCCTACCCACTACTTAATAGCACTTTATTATCCTAAACACCTTTCTAAGTACCTTTTAGCTCCTAAGTGTTTTCTCACACATGTGTGAGAAGCTCATGATCCAATAAAGCTTCCACTTCATTTACATCTCTTACACCATTGTCCCCCACTCCTTCCCCCAAGGTTGCTCACACATGTGTGAGCAAACCTTGAGCCTCTCAATCATAAAGGCTAGTTTTGACTTTTTCATGGTTGTGTCATTTAACCCATGTGTCTCCCTTGTGGCATCTATGTGGATGTTCCCCAAGGCCTCTCTCAAACTTATAAATAGAGCCCTTGTCTCAAGCATTTTTCATCTCCCTCATTTGCATAGTTATCATGCTAGTGTAGTTCTAGAACTTTTAGAGATTTTTATGCATTATTACTAACCTTAGGTAGTTACTAGATTTCATTTCATTTGCATTATTGATCTAGTTTACTTTCTTGCATCCATCTCCACTCCCTAGAATATTTTAAGAGTGGCTTTTTCCATAGCCTCCTCTTGAAGTATTCCTCACTCATCTAGCTTAGATTCGTATCATATTCACATACTTTCATCAAGGGATTCATTCATAGTTGTGTTTTGGGAGATAACATCAACATCCCTCGAATCTAAAGCACACCAAAAAGACCTCTCATGGGTGCCCTTTGTTGAGCTACATTGAGGTTGCATGAGGATTTTTCATTTTGGTTGCATCAAGTTGTCAAACTCAAGTATAGATAGTTGTATTTCAATCTCATTTAAGTCTTTGATATACATGTGCAACTAACTTTGTTTGTTTATGTGTGCTCCCAACAGGTTAGGTTTTTGTGTATACAACTCTATCAAAAATAAACTATTGATCTGAAGAACCTCTTCTGAAATAGAACCTGGCTAGGTACCAAAGCTTGAAGAGCTGATCAATCAAACCATGGAAGCATGAGAAACAATAGGAACCCCCCTAATGCAGACAAGGGTAAGATGGCAAGAAACTAAAAAAGTAGGCCAAAAGAACTGCATGTCAAGGAACCACAATCAAGATGCACGAAAGAGTACATAAGTGTGTACTAAGGTGATCAATCTCAAACAAGTCATGAGGCTAATGTCACGGAAGGGACACTCACTGGACAAAGGAAGATGGCACACAAAGGCAAACATCAACCCCCCCATGACACTTTATCAAAGTAGTGCATGTGCAATAGGGCACAAGATATAATGAATCTCAAGAATACAATAATCTATATGAGTGTCCTCATATGGCACTACTCAAATTAGAAGGCAAAACAAGGAAAACAACTGAAATGAAAATATTGTCATTCCAAAGAAGGAGAAGTTTGCTATAAGAGGGAGAAAGTTATGTGAATGAACATGACAAAAGATTGTTACAAATAGAGGGAGAATCTAGTGAAAGGAAGAGCTCATACTGATAGAGGGAGAACTCTCAAGAATAAATCCAAAATTTCATTGTATTATGACATGTTGTGTTGCCATCAATTCCAAAGAGGGAGATTTTTGGATACAAATGATTAATTGTGTATTGTCTTTGATGTTACACAAATGTCATATCATTATCAATCAGTATATGTCGAGCTCACTTGGGTAGTGAAAATAGTTTTTTGTGTCTACTGAGCATTCCTGAGTTTGCCAAGCTAAGAAAGCAGTGTCTACCAAGTTCACTTGGGCATTGAAGGAAAGATTGCAAAAGATGAGTGTTAATCGAGCTCACTCAGTTAATAAAAGAAAGTTGGATGGAACCAATGTTAACCGAGCTCACTTGATTGCTAAAGGATCTTTTCAAGTTTGTAGTGTTAACCAAGCTTATGTTGGTTAACACAAGAAATTATTTTCGAGTTAGTGTCTACCAAGCTGGGTTGGCTAATGAATGATTTTCTTATTTTGACATACTAAGCTTAATTGATTTATCTATTAGTTCTAGCTGACTAAGCTGATGAATATTAGTTATTCTAAGTTGTATGTGAGTCGGCTTGACAATATGAAAGATATAAGTATAAGGTCAAGTTGTGAATTTGAAAGCATGCAAGTAAGAAGTTGTAGTGAATTTATTGAATATTTAATGATGAAGAGAGGAAGCAAATTCGAAGGATAAGCAAAATATCCTTGTGGAGGAAAAAAGCTATATTCGATCAAGAAGGATCAAGTACAAGCCAAAACAGAGATCTATAATAAACAATTCAATTGCATCCAAATTAATTCATCTCATTATTACTTTCTAACCATTATAGCAGTAATCTAACTCTCTTAATAGAGTTGGCTTAATAGTTATTTGCAAATCCTCTAACAAGGTGGCAGTTCTATTGAATTATCTTAAGACCTCTAACAAGGCCACTCCTAATAGAGTGATTAAATCCTTTAACAGGGTCACACCTAATAGTGTGTTTTGTAACCTTTAACAGGGTTGGCTCCTAACAAGGCTCACTTCAGAAGAGTGAAATCAGTAATTAGTTGCAATTGGTGTTTTTTCCCAATTTGGGTTTCCACATTAAATACTGGTGTCAAACGTGTTCATGCTATTTTATTTTGTGTTTGCAACTAATTTAAAGTAATGGTAATCATAGATAACATCTAAGATTTGCATGTTAAGTATTTACCAAGAATATTCAGTACTTACCAAGTTACAACATTTTATGTGAGTTACTGAGCATTGGTAGTATTCAATTTTTAGACTTTATTTTGTACTAACATCTAAGGGATCTAGGATTTTTTTTTGTAGTAAATGATTGATCCCTCCCCTCTTAGTTACTCCTCTTATATTTCTAACACCCATCCTTTTTGAAGATGTGTGTACCTTAACAAAACCTTCCTATCACCTTTAATCTCATTATCATAAGAACATGACCCCCCCTTAGCAAGAAAAAATTGCATTCTTTTATTGATTTTTCTTCTAATCTTTTGACCTCTAGTTGATCTATCTGCTTTAGACCTACTAGATGTCTCACTTTTGTCTTCTATTCCCACATTTTCCTCACTCAAAGAAGAAAGATCAAACAAATACCTATTTGGTGATAGTTGAAATCCATAAAATGAGAGACATACTAGGACTAAAGTTAGTGTTGATAGTAAAGAGAAGATAAGCAAATAAAAAAATTTATCTATAGGGTCTATTGACTTATACTTGTCGATCCATGTCACTATGCATGATCTTGACCAAAGATGGTAAATAGCGTACATATGTAAATAATTTATCTTAAGTTAGCCAAAAATTATGTGATATATATACTAAAAATTATGTAGAAGACAAAAATTACATGATACTTTCATCAAAATCATTGTATATTTTTTAATTCCTTGCCTCTACTTTATGTGTGGTAGCTATGCAATATCATTGTATACACTCCATGATTTTAAATTTCAACACATAATAACCTATTTATAAAAACATACAAGTCAAAAAAAAATTTATAAATAAATCACCCCATCATACTTGACATTGGTCATACATCAACATATTTTTTCTATCTTCAAATGTAGAACCATCTACAGGCATTTGCATAATATCATCTTAACTTCTATTATGTGCATGGTAATCCATAAATTGTGCCAAGTTAGTGCACTTGAATAATCATTCAAGACATGGAATAATGGGAATGTACCAAAGAAACTTTTGAGGCACCTTTTTTGTTATTTGATATGATCGATATCTACTAATATTGCAATCACAACATTCTATTGCAAATTTATGTTGTTTATAATATAGAATGTGATCATTGGGACATGCATATATTTTCTAATACTTCATTCCAATTTGATTCATAATGGTAGATAATTCTTGGTACGAACAAGGCAAAATGTGTGATTGTGGTAAATAAAAACTCACCTATCAACCTACAACAACAAATATTAATTGTTAATATAATGAATAGTAATGGTATGCTAACATTGAAGATGATAAAAATGTCATACCTTAGCATAGATGACATTGTTGCATTGGATAAACCATTCATAACTTTCAAGTTCACCAACAACACTATAGTAGAAAGAAGAGTTGTTTGGGAGTCTTGGTATAGGGGCTTGTATGCCTTCTCAAGTATAGGTATATTAAGAACATCTTCATCATAATTATTAGATGCACTAGTACCATCATCATGATCATCTTGTTCAGCTTTGCCAATACCATCTTCTTCATTCATGTCCTCTAGCACATTATCATCTTCTTCTATGGGAGCATTATCCTCAGCTTGGATATTCACCCTCCATGTTCCTCTAGTTGAAAATCCACATTCACCAATCAATG